>JACAXG010000037.1:2288829-2888829 GCA_018881555.1 Amblyornis subalaris
CTTTCTTATTGAAGATGCATTTTTTTTTTCTTTCAGCAGAGGTGACATTGATTAAAAGCCATGGCAAAACTGAAGAGTACATTTTTACGAGCTGTCAGACTGCTGGACAGATGTCCTGTGTCTGCCCTTTTACAGCAGCTAGTAAATAACTTTGCTGGGTTGAGCCAGACTCTGTGCCTGTAGTCCCCTGAGAGCAGAACAGGAAAGGCAGTAAGTAGTCCTGTACAGTCTTGTAAACCCAAGTGAAATGAAGGGAGTACAGAAATATAATACACACAGGTAGGGTGGAAGGGCAGAAAGGGCCAAGAAGAAATTGTAGAGAAAGCAAAGTAGCCTTTGGAGCTGAGCCTCTGGAGTCAGTGAATTGGGAAAGAGGGGCAGAAGGAATAGTGAAAAAAAGAAAGTGAAATGGTCTACCATGTGGGAAACAGCAAAGAAAATAAAAGTAATGATCAGAGCATAGAACCTGCAGAGGGCAAACAGAAAATGAATTTACAGGACATACCTATAATATACAGAATTTCCCAAGGAGATGAGTATGATCCCAAAAGATTGGTATGTTCCTTAAACTTTAAGTTTTAAGCACAGAATGGAAATGCTATGGTAACTTTCACAGTTTTTCATACAGAAGTCTATAAATAGTTATTCTGCCATCTGTAATTAAGCATGGTGAAGAGAACTACCGCTAGCAAACACATACCACTGCTTAGAGCACTGGCAAGTGCAAATACGTAAGAAAGCAAACTCTAGAGAGAAAAAATACACTTTTTAATTTTTTTTCTCAAAGTGCGAACCACTTCTACAATTGGCAATGTTATCACTTAATTCAGTGCCTTGGAAGCATCCAGATTTAGTGTGCTCAGCTTAATGGGATAAGCTAGGTCACTGATAAGTCAGGTTTTTCTCTTGAGTCCTGAACTTGTTTCTCAGGGTTCGTGCCTTGCTAAGAAAAAGGCAGTGCTGGCTGTGCTGACCAGACCCAGGTAAAATATCACAGTATGGCCACATGGTAATTTAGATGATTTCCATGAATTAGCAGATCAGTAGAAAACTACCACCTAATTTAACCTGAATGTCTTGCCTTACAGCTAAATTGAAAAGTAAAGTGGTTAAAGGCAAATTATGGTTTCCGATAACATCTTTGGCCTTACTGCACTTTGTGACATCCTCAATGGCCGTACATGATTTTACATAACAGAAATTTAATGAGTGATTCTGCTTATGAATGTGTACTTTCTCTGCTTCCCAGAGAAAGGGTTCTTCTTTAGGTTACTCAGAACCGTGGTTTCTTGTCTTTCTCCTCCCTGCATAATTTTAATGAGAAGAGCTACCCTCTGGAGTGATCTCAGGAAATCAGACTCACAGCAGCGAGGAATGTTGCAATATTCCCAGCGTTTATTCGGGCTGGTAGTGAAACACCAGGGCCGAAGTTCACCGTCAGGATTACGGCAATAATTCATCTTCAAATCCTTCTGTGGATAACTGCACATTGAAAATGAAAGAGAAGCTCATGAGTCAGCTATTGCCAGATGTAGCAATGAGGCTGTCTGCAGGCAGGGTCTCCCGGGCTCTGTGGGAATGAATTCGGTGCTGATCTTCACTCACTGTTGCAGGGTAAATCCATGCATATGAGGCTTTTGGGCATCCCAACGTTGGCACTCGAGTCCAGACTCTGTTCTCGAAACTTCTCCATGGTAATCCTCGCCATTACACTCCATGCACTCCCCTGTAGGTCCTAGGCAGAATGAAAACAAAGCAAGGAACACACCAGCCTATTCGTGGAAGACTATGCTGAAGGGAAAGGTGGGCTTTGCTCCAGCTAACAGTGAAAGGAATTCAGAGGACCGTGCATTATAGCCTAGCCAAATTAATAATGCTTTAGGAATATGTTTCATTTGGAGGGAGGGATTTGTCATGGATCTGTATGTACTGTTCATACATATGGGAGTTCAGTATGTAACACAGCACTTGGATCAATCTTTATGCTTGTTAAAATTAAATAAATTGCTGGGGTAAGAGCAATATATTCCTTATCCAGATCATTACAGTCCTCTGCCAGTAGTCAAAAGTAACAAGACAGATGAAGATAAAGCAAACAATATTAGCAAATGATTAAAAAATTTCGGTTTTTCCATCTTTACAAAATAACTTTGTTAACTCAAGCCAATTAGGAACACAGCCTCTGTGTTGACAACTTCTTAAGCTCAGCTTGCTTTAAATTCTAATTTGAAAGCAATCTGTAAAAATAAAGCACAAACAAGTAGCAGGAATAATATTACCTACTTGAACATGCCTTCTCTGAAAAGTAAATATACCTTCTCCAGTGTGCATGACCTGGTCCTCACACTCTGGGATGTCACAGTAATCAAATCTCGTAGCAGGATCTGTTGTGTAACACCAGGGTCCACTTTCATCCTCATCAGGATTTCTGCAGTAGTTTTCCTCCAACCCTGCATTGGGGTGTTTTTCAGGTGTATAACTGCAAGAGTATTAAAATTCTATTTGAATTCCAGTACTTTAGTGGAGCAGAATGGAAATGTCCAGCTTGCTCAGCTAGCTGTGAATTCTATTACACAGGAAAAATTAGAGAAACAGATTCCCCATTGTAAGCCACAAATGAAAACTGAAAAATCATTCCATAACTATCACTACGTGTAGCTTTCTCCCTCGGTCCCAGTTGCCAATAAGGAGTGAACTTACAGCCAGCAAGGACGATGACAGTCCCAAAGGACAATTGTTGTCTTTAATACTTGCATTCAGCTCAACTAATCAGCTCACTACCACCTGTGGCTCTGTCACGCGTTTTTCGTAATGGAGCTACTTTAAAAGTTGTGTGTTTCTAGAGGCTATTCACCAAACACAACTAGATTACACAGAGATCTGAAGCAAGTGACTCTAGGCTTTTTCCTACAGTAATCTTTCTAGAGAAGACTAAATTACTTTTAAACTATCTGAGCAAGTGTATCCAACTTTCATTAGAATAACAACAAAAAATAATTTTTCATATGAAACTCCAACATAGATCAGAGGAAACAGGACCTCTGCTTCTCTGCTTGCTTCAGTGAGCCCAGTGGCAGCCAGCCCTGAGAAAACTCTACCTGGCCAGGTCTGTTTGGCCCTTGGATACTTTTATCGATGTTTTTTGTTTGACTGTCTGTATGGCAGGCAGGGAGGCCACAGAGCTGGACAGATATCACCTCATACAGAGCAGAGCAATTATGACCCCACTGTCACCAATAGCAGAATCTTCATCATGTGCTGCTGGAAGGAGCATTTACTCTGCTTAAGACACCTCACATTTAGACACAACTTCTCTAGCTGGCAATCCATCCTTTCCTCCAGGTCGTTGCAGTTCTCTGCCAGTAGCGTCTAAAGTAACAAGACTGATGAAGATAAACCTGTCTTAAAAAGTCACCTGGCAATAGGCTTTGATAACCTGCACTATAAAGCTGTTTATATATATGAAGATGAGGAAGCTTGGAAGAGGTTTAGAACAACATACAGAAATGTAGATAAGGACATACTTTGGTTTGTGGGGTATTTTTTCTGCCCACTTCTGGCATGGAATACCCCTCCGAGTCTTGGCTTCTGTTCCTCTGTAGTCCTTCCCAATCCCTCTTTTACACTGTAGAAGGTAAACTGAAATGGAATGAAAAATATTAATTTGATGGTGTTACAACATTCCATTTCTTGGAATTGAAAATCTGCAGATATAACTGAAGTTCATCTGCACATGATGAACCATGTTTTATTCATGTTTTGCACCTCCTGTGCCCACAAACATATGATTCTATAATGTATTTTAAAATAAATTAGTTACAAATATTAGGCATCTAAAAAGAAAATTTTCTGAAGCATTGTAATAAAGCTAATAAAATCAAGTCAAGAGAACAGCTATATCAAGTTACAATTGTTTTTGACATGCAAAAAATATATGCTTATACCATCATAATATTGGGAAAAATAGGAATGTCTTTCACCAGCAGCTGGAGATTCTTTGAAAGGCAATGTTCATAAGCACATTTGCAGTGTAGGTGTCATCCAACTATCCCTTGAAGCCAGAAAATATTTAGTAATCAAAATACACTTGTCACATAAGTGGCCCCCAAACCTTTGATTCATTTTAGCCTGAGACTCTCTCACATATTTTCTAGTGGGATTCCAAGACAAAGAGAATGCAAATCACGTTGGTGGTGCTTTTATTGGCAACAGACACTGAAAAATCTCCAGTTATTGAGGGCAGTGATCTTGGTTTCCCCTTCCTTTTCCCCTTTCTTGCTTGCACAAGAAGAAGACAAAATATAAAATGGAAATATTAGAGCAAAGGCAGGAGACCAATCTGATAGGAAAACCTGAGTTTTACTTGAACACCTTGCCATAGTTACTGCCAGCACAGTGTGTGGCTGGGACTACAGACATCGGTGCTGCTTGTCTTGCCAAAAGGGAGCTGCTGTCTGGTTTGTCAGGGTACTACTGGAGGGACCAGAAGTCTAGTCACTGCTGCTTCAACACTGATACCCAGGTCCAGCATGTCCACCTCCGGTCAACAGCGTTGCCCATGGACTTTCTGATGTTGCCAGGTTCCTCCTAAATTATTTTAGCCTGTCTAAATAATAAAGTTGGACACATCTGACACCTGGGGAGAGGAGGTGAAGACTGTATAATTGGGTCTGGAAGGAAGACAACCAAGTAACTTCCTAATTCAAATGGCACATGGAGATGACCATGGATTTGGGCCTTGGTGTTTGATATTGAACAGCATTTTTAGTAACATGGCTTCTTCCTGTTTGGCCTCCAAATTCTCTATTAGTTTTCTGTCCTGTACAGGAGTTGGCTTTTCTGGCCTATAACCCCTGATGGTCTGCGTTCCTCGAAAGAAGGATCGGATCAAAAGTCAAACTGTATGTCAAGATAAAATTAAAGTTTGACTCAGGAAAGTGCTCTGCAAAGGAGATATCTCTAACCAAATTCTTCAGAAATGTTTCAGTGACTAAGTGCCAAAGCCTTGATTACTACCCCTACGAGAGGGTAAACATCTCAGGTGACCACTCAGCTAGTAAAAATGCCATGTTTCTTAAACTCTAAGAGGCCAATTGGAACCAAAGAAAAATGCACTTTTGAAAGTGTGGGTGAGAAATCTGATTCAACATAATGTAGTGAGCAGAGCCCACAAAAGCTATCTGTGTGGACCTTGTGGATTATTCCAGTTATTAACAAGGAGATTGTAATCAGTAAAGGATTCCTCATACAGGATTTTGCCATTAACATATGGAAAGTAAAACTGGCAGACATATGTTCATGGAATTGCCTTCATAACTATGGACAATCCAGAGTATGGTCTGCATACAAATCCCAAAGTATTGTGGTGGGGCAAAATATTAGGGAGTGCCTAACACTGGGTGGCCCAGCACAACCAGACAAACTATTACACTCACATAGGGATGAACCTTTTTGTTTTAAAGTAGATGTTTTGCATGGGTATTTTTAATCCAATCCCAAGGAAAATAAGCTCTGACAAAGATTGGTGCCAGAGCAGCCCTTATGAAATCCAAGTTCTGAGTCAGACATAGCTAAGATTGTACAGTCACCGTGAACCTCAGGGAGTGGAAGAGTCAGAAAAGTGTCCTGGAGATTGCTTTCTCCAAGCAGAACAAATTCCATCATATCTCAGCAGAAAGGAATTTTACAGCAGCTATTTCCTGGTACTGAGGAGTGATGGTGGGGACAGAAAACTTTTCTGACGCTTAAAGAAACTAAATGTCTTTATTTGCAAATTCAAGTTCAGGCTGGGTAATGCAATGATAATTAGGTTGCTTCTAGGAAGGTGAGTCTCACTTTTAACAGTCTYCTGAGAAATATCTCTAGTTTGAGGTGAATTGGGACCATTACAGACACAAAATGCTGCCATGTGGATTATCCAGAGATCTCACAGAGATAATGGCAGTGGTAGCTGTGAGTTTCAGGAGGAATGAGATTGTCTTGTATTCCTGCTAGTGAAAAAGAGAAGGAATATGACTCTTGATCCTTGTACCTCTGCCCTAACAGGCACCTACAGGCTGATGAGCTGTTCCCTTGGTGTGAGGGACAAGATACAGTAACTCTTCCTGCAGTGGACTCCTGTGGTGGCATTTCCTTCMGTCTTGGTCACAGCCAGGAAGGAAAAGCTCTGTTTCCAATGGCATTAGGAGAGAGAGAGCAGACCTGTATCTCACCTTACAGTTTCAGCTAAGGCTAAAAAATAAACAAGACAAATCCACCCTGAAGCATGAGAGGGTGCCAAGCTAGAACTTTTTTTTTCTTCAGAAAGAAGTGGCTCCAATGGGGCTATGAGCAGCGAAGCTGAAGGTTCTGGCTGAATTTCTAGATCTCATGTGTTCAGGAAGGTCACTGGGATGAACATTGAGGCTGGAGACACCAGGCCTACATTCCATGGAATATCTTTGGTGGAGGTGGACAAGAAAGAAGAGAATCCAAGTGCTCTCTCCTTTTTCTGACAGGTCAAGGCTATTCAGTATAAAATCAAATATTTTGCTGCTGACATGAGGATCAACTGTGTCTTTTCAGATGTTTCAGAAGTTTGGAAGACCTTGGACACTGGCAAGCAATGTGAAGGGGTCCTTAGGGACTGAAGTCTTGGTTTGTATCAATTTAAGCCTGACTTATTGTCCTAGCCTCTGTGACAGCATATAATTAGGGTCAATGAGAATTATTTATTCACTTAGAGGAGCTAAATTCAATTTAATAATTATTTGTTTGTGCATGTGTCTACTCTTTTTCAACATATGCAGAGGAATTTACAGAGCATATACTCCTCCTTTATCTTGTTCTAACCTCAAATCAAAACTCCAATTAATTTTGACTTCAGTAAAAAAAAATAATCACAGTTAAAATGTTAAAGCATAGGCTATACCCATTGTTTTTACAGATATTTCATTTGTGCCAGGAATTGTTTGGCTGAACCTGCTCCAATATTCTTAAGTAATGGTGTAATGGTGACTCACACATCAGTAGTCTATGAGGAACTTGTGAGAAATAAAAGTGGAGAAGAGCTTTCCATAGGCTTTAGTCTTGTGAGGTCTGCTACTAGGGTGGGGAAGGGACATGACTGCAGGGAGAAAGATTTTGATCAAAACAACTATAATAGTGGGTTTGCCTTTTAAAACAAAAAGGAGTCTGACCATAATAACACTCAAGAATAAAGAAGTACACTTCAAAATCTAGCTTTTAACGATTTAGTAATTTGTCTGAGTTACACACAGTCTGCAAGTTCAAGAAAACTGGTGAGAAAATCCTCTTGTCCTCAGCATAGAAAAAAATTACAGAATGGGTAAAGTTGAAAGATACCACCGTGGGTCATCTGATTCAACCTCCCTGCTCAGACAAGGTCATCCTAGTGGCACAGATAGCATCCACGTGGCACAGATGATTCTTAAATATCTCCAGTCAGGGAGACTCCACAGCCTCTCTGGACAATCTGTTCCAGTACTTGGTCACCGCACACTGAAGTTGTTCTACCTCATGTTCAGGTGAGAATTCCTGTGCATCAGTTTCTGCCCGTTGCCTCTTGTTCTATTGCTTGGCACCACTGAGAAGAGCCTGGCTTCATCCTCTTGGCACCCTCCCTTCAGACACTCATAGACATTGATGAAGTCCCCTTTCAGTGTCTCTTCTTGAGGCTGAACAGGCCCAGCTCCCTCAGCCTTTCCTGGTAAGAGAGATGCTCAAGTCCCTTAATCATCTTTGCTACCCACTGCTGGCTGGAGCCACTCCAGGAGCTCCATGTCTCTCTTGTCCTGAGGAGCCCAGAACTGGACACAGCACTCCAGACGTGCCTCACTAGGGCTGAGTAGAGGGGCAGGATCACCTCCCTTGACCTAATGCCCACCAGGATACTACTGGCCTTCTTGGCCACAAGGACACACTGCTGGCTCATGGATGGCTTGTTGTCCACTAGGACACCCAGGTCCTTCTCTGCAGAGCTGCCTTCCAGCAGGTCAATTCCCAGCCTCTGCTGGTGCAAGGAGTCATTTCTCTCTCAGTACAGGACCCTGCATTTGCCATTGTTGAATTTCAGAAGGTTCCTCTCTGCCCATTTCTCTGGTCTGTCGAGGTCTTTCTGAAGGGCTGCACAGCCCTCTGGGGTATTGGCCACTCCTCCCAGCTTTGTGGAACACAATATTGCACCATAAGAACAAGATGTCATTGACTGATAATCAGCTAGAGGTTAAGCTAGTACTTATTGAAGATACCTGTTGCAAACAACACTGCACCGGGTGCTGTGGACACCCTTAATCTAGTCTAGTAGCAGAAGAATCAGGATACAGACTTTTAAATGTTAATGTTCTAGATTTTTGTTATGTTTGGGCCTGTGGCCTTGCATTTTGCAGTTCTTCAGATGTGCAGTGTTTTTGGTTCAGCGAAATAGTTTCTCACGCACTTTTGTGTAAACACGAATTGTTGACCTAACAGCAAGGATTGTTATGAATTCCTAACCTATGTGATAGACATTATTACTAACCAGTGGACAGCAGGAGGTGGTATCTCCATCCTCCAATCCACGGTGAATTTGGAAAACATATAAATAAAATGAGGGCAGAGGCCAGCTCTCTCTTCCTCCTCTCCTCGTCCTCCCTTTTGGCCTCTGCCTGTTGGAGAACCCTGACAGCTGTGTCCGTATGTTTATTCGAACCTGAGAACAACATGGGCCAGATCTCCAGCAGATATTAATGAATCCATCAGAATTATTTCAGTTTATACTAATTGTAAATTTGGACATAAACTGCTTTCTCTCTCTAAAAGTTTGATAAGCAAAGGGGACATGCACCATAATTATCCTGTAGTCTTGG
The DNA here is from genome assembly GCA_018881555.1 of Amblyornis subalaris. Taxonomy (NCBI): domain Eukaryota; kingdom Metazoa; phylum Chordata; class Aves; order Passeriformes; family Ptilonorhynchidae; genus Amblyornis; species Amblyornis subalaris. The sequence goes on from JACAXG010000037.1 coordinate 2,297,676, forward strand.
AAATTCACATGACCAAGGGTTCTATTATTTCCATCAATCAGAGGACTGCAAATAATTAAAGGGCAGAGAAATGCAATTTTGGCTTTGGGATGTGTTTATTCTGCATGGTGCTAATAATATGTGCCTAAATATAAGTTCAAGTATTAATGAGCCTGGATGCTATATGTGGAATTCCCCGGCAATTTCAGTCCAGTTCATAATAGGTGCAGGCCCACCTTTCTGAAACTGTCACCACCTGCAGCAGTTTGCTCCAGCACTGCAGCAGAGACTAAAAGGATGCTGTTAGAATAGGCTTAATGAGTAAATATGTAGCATCTTACTGTACACATACTTCTCTTCTCATAAAGAACCGCATCCATGCTGGCGAACCTCACTGTCATTTTAGCATTTTCAGCCAGTGTTAAACACTGTAGCTTTTTCCTGGTGAATAGGAAAGCCCTGTTGAAATTGAGAAGGAAGCAATATTGACATTGGAAGCAGTATTTGAAATTCGATTCAAATTATTCAACTCAAAGTTATTTTTCCATAAATTATTAATTTGGTAGCACTGTCTTGTGTTCATTTATATCTTTCAGATACTGCACTCAATATTTTAGACACTGAATAAGAGGATAATATCTACTACTCTCACGTGGCTCACTTATTCAGGATATATGACTACATGAATAAGTTACTGTGTGGGGAACTAGAAACTGCATTGGCAAAACATCACCAGCATCTTAGCTTCTCAGGTTAATGCCTGTCCCTACAATTAGTTAGAAACCTTTCACTCTTCTTCTGTGAAACAAGGCAGCGTCAAGCTAAAGAGGCTCAAGCAGTTCTCCATGTAATGTTGGATCCAAGAATGGGAACTTGAACATTTACTACAAAATGATTAGTACATTGCAAATCCACTCTTGACTTGATCTTGTGGTAATTTATGGGTGGAGATAAGTCACAAGCTATAGGCACAGGCATGGGAGACACTGCTGTAGGCAGAGCTGCAGCAGAATGGGGGTGTTGTTCTGAGCAACAAGAGGAAAATATCATGGATATGCAGACACAAACAATGGCACAGTTTTAAGATTCAACAGAAATTACCTGCAGGTAAAATGTCTTTCTGCTTCACATTTCTCCGCACATTCTTTTTCATTATTTGTCGTGTAAAACTGTTTATTTCGAGTAAGTATCCAAACACCATCTGTTCTTRAATAGTCATCCAGTATGTCTCCTTTTACTACAAGGGAAGGAAAGGAACCAGACATCAAAAACGAGAATTCTGCAGTTAAGAAGATCTGTGAATTTCAGTTCCATTTTCCATGTAGCTTGGATGGGTGAAGACACCATTTATTTTGTGTAATTCTGGGTAAAAGATGATAAACTCTGAGGTAATTGCTGTTTCCTGACATTATCACGGCTGAATGACTGCAACATGTCATGGGAGAAAAAGCAGCAGAAGAAAGATATAGAGGCAGTTCTGACTAGAGTTATGCATGAGTTTGAAGCTAAAAGCAAGAAATGTGAAACAAGAGTGAGGGGGAACAGAGAGAGAGACTAAGTGTTGTCAACACCAGTCAGAGAAAGATGAAGGGAAGAGATACCAATATCAAAGTTTTGAAGATGTGTGAATTATGTGGATGTGAGATTATGAGCTGTCATGTGGATTGTGCAATCCCTACAGTTTTATTGGTCACTGGCTAGTTGTCCCAAGATGTCCTGCCCTAGAGCAAGAAACCTCAATCATAAAATTACTCTACAGCCTTTTACAATGGCCACCTTTGCTTTATTGTGATGAGTTGAGCAGACTTGGTAATGAAATTGTCAGGCTACATCTCTGTTGCAACAAATTAACCCAAGATTTTAAATTAGTAAATCAATTAGTAGTATTATATCTGAATGCTACATCTGCATAAGATTTATATGATGTACCTGCTAATACATTTAACATACCTGTAAAATATTGTTGCTCACAATGGAGTTTGCCATCTAATTGATTTTTTTCCTTTTATGTCTATCAAGATTCTGTGTTTCTGTTCCTAATTTCTGCAACAGTTTATTTTCATCTCCACCATCATGTTATAAGGTTACACAAGTGATATGGTTTAATTATTTCATTTTTTCAAGATAGATTATTATTTACTGCAACAGGAAGTTCATAATTTTGTACAGCATTCTCACAGGTAATGTTGTGAATCTTTCATTTATGCACTCATATTAGGCTCAACTCACTGCAACATCACTCCAGTGTAATTAATTCCCATGACATGTGGGTCATTCATCACCTACCTCCATATGACACATATTCATACAAAATAAAAGGTATTTGGCCCACTAACGAAAGTAAGATGATTTATTGCCTGAAGACATTTTCTGTTTGCAGAGTTGGCTCAATGCTAAAAAAACTGTATGTCTTAAGAAATCCCTGACACTGAGGACTCCCATAGCTAATCCTACTGTTACAGTGGGACTATGAGGAGCACCAATAGCCTAGTGTACTAATTTCTTCTGATGGATTCCGTAAATAAGTGCTTCCTCTCTTCAGTTTTTTCCTAAGTTTACTGAGGCTGCTGTTCCAGAGGACTACAACAGGAAGATACTACTTTCAAAACTTTATTGACTCGTGTTAAAACCCCATGTTTCTTCAAAGAGCTCTACTTTGGATACTAATCGTTTTCGGTGACCATAAAAAAAGAAAGAGAGATTTATTACAGTTGGCTTAAGAATGAATACTTGAGATTTTGGATGACATACATAAGCTAAAAGGCAACACAGATTGGCAGAAGCTTAGATAACACAAAAGAAAAGATGATGCTGGTTGCCTGAAAAACACTGCAAAGTGTAAACTTAAGAAAAGAATATAATAGATTTAAAATGCATCAAGGAATGTATTAGTCTGACTGAAATCTTTATAAACCCAGACATTGCACATGATAATTGAACAGAATATTCAAATACATGTGAACAAACTAATTTCTTCTTTTACGTATGCGTCATTCCAGACTTGACCAGTACTAATCCAGAAGACGTAAAAGTTGGTTTTAAGGCAGTTGTGGACCATCACTTTGGAGCAAGTCAGCTAGAACTGATAACAATGAACAAATAAAAACCCTGACTTTATCAGTTGTCTTTTATAATCTGGCACAATCATACAATGATCTGTCCCTGTTAGTCTGAGCTTAAGTGTCTGAACCATAAGAAACCCATAAAAACAGTACTGATATGTATTCAACAGTACTTTTAAAAAGTCATTTAAGTGCCATGCGATTATATGTAATTTCGAAGTACAAGAGAGTATGGTATCTGATTGGAATCTGATTGAATTGTATACTACACATGGAATATTTATTTACAGAATATGTAGGTAAGCTTGAAATTCATATATTGCCATTAGTAGAACACCTATCTTCTTTTGGACTCGTAAAAAACAATGCTGGACATATTTCTGGAAAAGGTGATCTAGGTTACTGAGGAGTAAATTTCTGCCTACTGCCCTCAGGAAAACAGGGGACAACATTTTATTTTAAGTGTTTGACAACAGAAAATGTGAAATTGCTGGAATATAAAGCCACTTGTTACTTTTTTGTTTTGTTTTAAATTTCATTTCAAAGCTTTAAAACTCCTATAAAAAACATGAAAATCAGTATCATTGTGCTTAACAATGCTTGGCAGTAAACACAGCTTTACCTTTAGCATTTGATCCAAAGCCTGCTGAAATTAGAGATAACTTGTCACTGACTGCTGTGGGTTTTGTACAAGCCTTTGACAGGCTGCTCCCCAAGGGTGCCCTCATCTCTGGTCATGAGAAATATTTGCCGGGAGCCATTAGTTTCCCATGCAGACACCAAGGCTGCTGCTCTTCAGGTATAGCTAATGAACACAACCCTGGAGCAACCATAGCTCTCTCTTTATTCAACAGCAGCTCTCTCTGACCAGCAAGGCCCAAATCCATCATCGTCCAGGAAATGGGTGACACATTCATTTAGGGACCTACCTTCACCACATGGAGCTTGCAAGCATTTGGCCCCAGTCTCACCTAGGCAAACAGAAGACAAAGGACCCTTACCTGAGCTGAGCAAGAACAGAAAGAGAAAGGTGGCTTTGCTAATCCCCATTTTGGCCCAGATGGTGGGTGCTGGAAGTTGTGTGTGTTGGTGCACAAAGTTTTATTGACTCGCCCTGGAGTGAGGCAGCATCAAACAAACACGGCAAGAGGATTAAGTTAATTATTCTCCCATACTGTGCCCCCCTTGCTGTGGTGTGGCTGTTAAAACAACCTTGAATTGGACGGATTACCAAATCAGGCTCAATTATTTCTACTGGATGCTGGGAAATGTGAAGGCACTTTCTTGTTTTGTGGGACGTTTGGTTTTTTTTCTCAGATTGCTTGGCATCACTTTGCTAAGGTAAAGACGARGATCATAATGGTGGAAAGTATGGGAAAAAGACACAATCCGCACGTCTATATATACCTTGATATTCAGCTTTAGGTCCCAAAAGTATTTTTAGTCACAGACTTGCACTGCTTTAGATTGGAACTGCTTCTGATTTATGCTTTTGTGTAAGTCAGTCCCCCAGAAAAGATCCTGATAATGCCAACTCTGTATCAGAATTGTTTTTAACGACCTCCAATGCCCTTTCTGGAGGAAAGAAAATTACTTCCCTCAGCTTTTTTCCATTTCTGGTTTAGTTTTTGTTGTTCATGACTTGGGAGGCAGCCTTCACTTTGGCTTGGTGTATGATGTGCCTTTGACCTCCAGGCAAATCAGCTGATATCTCAAGCCTGCCCAGACCTCAGCGTGTATGCAGGATGCCCCATGCATTTCAGCAACACCACCTCCGTCAGCCCCACGGGGCTCAGCTAAGTCAAGCCAGGCATTCCCAGCCAYAGTGCCTTCAGGAGTTTCAACTGGTTTGCCTGGCCAGTCACTGTAGCCTTAGCTGGGATTGGGAGGGCAGATGAGAATGACAGTTAGGAGGAAGGTGGGAGTCCCACATATTCTCTGCTGTGCTGCAAGAATGGAGGTCTGGAAAGGCCATGTGAAACAGCCACATCCCTCTGAGCATTGATGTCCAGAGAGTCGCTTGGAGTAAAGGCAGTGGTCAAAAGGTACGTGCCTCCAGGGTACAGGTGGGAAATGCACCCTGGGCTGTTGAGGAGACAGTGGGGAATTGACCTTTTTGCTTCAATTCTGAGACACTGCAGAGGGCTCTCACTGGGTAGCCAGTGTATAACCTGTAGTCAGAATAGGCAGGAGTGACACCAGTAGGAAAACAAGTGTTTGGTCTTGGTAACACTTTTGTGGTGAGTTGTGTCTGTGTGCCAACACATCCACAGCTCTTCTGCATCCCGACCACTACAGTCACTGTTTGAGCCTATTGTTCAACCTCCACCATATCTGGCAGAGGGATATTCCTACAGGGATGTTCTTACAAGGCCTCAGAAAATCAGTGGTTGGACAGAGAAGAGAACCCAAAATTTTCTTTCCACAAAGACACTCATGGGGGAAGCAAACACCACTCATTTCTCCTTGGCCAGTCGGGAGGTCTGTACCCTCCAACCACCATGTCAGCACATGCATAGATGAATCCTGGGGACACATGGCTGTAGAAGAGACAGGCTGTCCTAATGGAAGCCAGGAGAAACCCGCAGAGACATTCTGGGGTCATGAATGGGAAGAAGGACTAGAGGACCATTTGGAGGCAGGAGGGTGGGTAGAAGGGCATGCAGGACCTGAAGATTTCCTGGTTTAATASAGCAGAGAGGTGGGGTCACCAAGAGATGCCCTCTCTTGGACATGATGAGCAGGGATATGAACTATGAGAAGTCAAGCCTCACTTTTTCTATCGTTGACAGCATTACTTGCTCTGTCCTCAGGTAGAAAATGCCATAGACTACAGATGCAGAGGTCTGAAACCACTCTAGATCTGCCAGTAAATAGCACGGAAAAGTCTTTTCCCTTGGATTTCATTTAAATCTTAGAACAATCAAAAGCAGAGGGATTTTTATGCGTATGTTCTTCTAGCAACAAATAAAATCACATCTTTGCTGATGAGAAGTATGCTGTAATCCCACTTTATGTTGTGCAAGATTTTCTGGAGAATGTGCTGTGCTGATAATGTCCAGAAGGGTGCAGCAGATGATAGGTTTCCGGAAAAATGTGACAAACACCCAGCATCTGCAAAATTGTCAGTACACACTCACAATACATTGTCAGGCAATGTTTGTCCACAAGCTTGCTCATATCACAACTCTAGCTTATAAGGAAATTTGTTGTATGCAAATATGCTTTGCTTTTCTTCCTCATTTTCCCCTTTTCCTGCCTCAATACAAGAGGTTTAAAGTTGATTGGTTTTAACTTATGTAAATAGGTTCAAAAGCTTTATTTTCTCAAAGCAAGACTCTATGTAGGAAAGACAGCATGCAAGTGTGAAATACAGAGAAAAAATAGAATGAGAAAAAGTGAGGGTAAAAAAAGCTGTGATATTATCACTGTAAGATACTGAAAAACTTAATAAAGGTTCTGATGCAGTGAAAAATAGAGGCACCTCTTTGGAGCAAAGAAACATCCACAAATTTTGGGAGAAAACAGCACAGATTTCATAAAAATTGGAAAAATTAGGAGAAGAAACGACTCGCTTCAAAAGGAAAATAAGTATGGCTAAAACAAATAAGTGCGATATAAGTTCAAAATAATGTTCTTTAAATTAATTTGGAGAAACACAGATAAACAGCTGCACAGTAATGAAAACAAAACAAAAAAAAGAATTTGAATGTCCAGTCTCAGATTGTCAAATACTTTCATTAGGCTTTCACCTTGGAGGAAGAGAGATTTGCACATACTTGCTCATTCTATACTTTACTAGAGAACATCATGCAGCTCTGCTGCACTGGCTTGGAGACGGTATTTCCTTTAAGAGTTGAACAGACGACTTGTCAGTTAATCATGGAGCTACTTCCAGCCACTGATTCACTAAAATCTGTCAGTGGAATCAGAGGGCTTTCCGGCAGGCTGTGGTATAACTTTCAATTGCCCTGTACTCAGCACTGATGAGGTCACACCTCCTGTGTCCAGTTCTGGGCCCCTCACTACAGGAAAGACATTGAGGCACTGGAGCAAGTCTAGAGAAGAGCAACAGAGCTGTGAAGGGTCTGGGACACAAGTTCTATGAGGAGCTGCTGAGGGAGCTGGGGTTGTTTAGACTGGAGAAAATGAGGCTCAGGGAAGACCTGAAATTTTGCCTGCGGAGGTTGTTGGATCTTCATGACTGGAAGCTTCAGGAACAGGTTTGATAAACATCTGACAGACATTTTAGATCTCTACATGTTCTTACTCCATTGTGGTTGAACTAGATAACCCTTTTTGTTGCCTTTTTCTTCTCATTCTGTGAATTAGATTTGTGACGCCTAAACAGTTCCTCAACACTGCTATAGTGCAAGTCTCCATAAGCCATTGGCAATAATCCTCCTTTCTCTGTAGAATGGCTTTTGCACCTTCTGCCTTCCTTCTCCACTGATATATTCTCACAGCTCATAGACATGAAAAGAAGAAATGCTGAATTTCTGCAGGACTCCAGACCCATTCCTTCAAGAGTTGGGCTCGATGATCCTTTTGGGTCCCTTTCAACTCAGAATATTCTGTGATTCTTGAAATACATTCCCGCAGCACTGTGTCCATTACCCACCTTGGTTATATCTACGTGCCCTGCTCAGCTGGCAGGCTGCAGTTCAGTGCTCTGGGTCATCTCTTAGAGCACTTTGGTTTCCTTTGGGAAGAGTACAGCACACCGAGTCCTTGCCCCAGGGAGACTGACTGGTCAGAATAACTCTCTTCAAAGAAAGAAGAAAAATCTCTTCCAAATCACTCTGGGAACACAGAGAAATCTTCCTTCTCAAGACATCTCCAGTATGAGCCCAGAAGCAACATAATTTCATTCAAGTGACGGCTTCCCCTGCCCCGGGGGCACACCAAGCACAGTTGGTTTGCCCCTGCTTTTCACAACATAATTGCAACTTCTGGAGTTGCCTCACCTTGACAGCTCTGTTGTTTTCAGCTGGAGTGCCCCCAGCTATGATGAGAAATGCAAGTCAGACTTGTTTAGGCCTGATCCCTGGTCTTTGCCAGTTCTGCAGCTGATGAAGGAGAGTTTGTGTCCTGCTGGCATCCACCAAACTGGGCTCTGGCTCCCACCCAGCAGCTGTTTTCCTGCCTCAGGCTCTCATACACCCAGCTTCTCAGCACCAGCACCACAGGCATTACCAGCATACTCCCAGCACTGCTGAAAGCTCTTTACTTGGAATAACAGGATAATGAATTATCAGATAATATAATGCTTCAGAAATTCATCTTGACTTTAATGACCTTGCTAAATAAGAGACTGATATTCACTCTAGTGTATATAACCTTAACATATAGAACCCAAAGGGTTGAGTATTCTCATGGAGTGTACTCAGAGGAATGATGCCCTTGTCTGCAGTCATAAACTGCTGATTGTCCAGGCCTAAGTCCTTCCAAAACTGAAGATCTCTATAGCTTGCTACTTTAGAGGAAGTTTGAGGCACAGGCCTAGAGCTCGTTTCCTCCTGCAATTGTTTGTTCCCATATTTTGTCCACCTGCATGTGGATACCAACACCTGAATCTTTAATTTGAAATGTACTGCATGCACCCAAAGTGGGTATTTGTGCCCTTTACTATAGCAATTGAAGTGGACATGAGTCCCCAGAAGCCACCTAATTGGTCCCCCTTCCCTCAAACAGAACCAACTCTACCACATCCTTCCTGACTGCTGCTTGAACAACCACAGGTTAAAAACCTCTCAGGACACCCTTCTCAGGAAAGCAGCTAACAACTGTCCTTACTGTTAAGGCTTTCCTATGCCTAACCTAAAGGTTTTTGCCTTGGTCTAGTTCTTTCACATCTTACAGTATGTGGGAAGTTAGCAAGCCATCAAATAGCAGAGTTGCAAAAAGTAACCCAGAATAGCACAAGCCTCTTAGTTCCTACTAGGTCCTCTGCATGGATGGGTTAGGTTTACRTAATAGAGCAAATATAATGGCAGGTTTTTTTGAAATGCATTCAGACAACTGGATGCAATACTAAGTTTGAACTATATTCAGAACACCTCAAGTAAAACACACATACATCATACACATTAATTAATATCCATACAGATGATATATATTCATTACATATTAATGATAAATGTCAGCATTGATAAAGCAAGCAGGCATATGATTGTAGTGCCTCAAAAAGCTGTTTGAGAACAAATATCTGAGCTGACATTATTGTGACGACTGCTGTGTTTCATAGCCCTCTACAGAGCCACAGTCTTATGGCCACTCCTGTGACATGTGGCCTGAGACTCTACTCCTTCACTTGTGCTCCAGTTGTACCAGCCAGGCTGCTCCTTATTCCAGCAAAGCTTTCACACAGGCGACACAAGAAGGGCTACAAGGGCTGCATCCCTGCTGTTTACTGTGTAGTCCTTGTTTATCCTTCTCCCACAAGTGGTCCCCAAGCACCTTCACTGTAGCTGCAGACAAAGCCAGAGACCTGCTGGTGCTCTGACATGTTAGGTGATAAATATCCTCCCGACAGATGGTAAACCTTGGGCTACAGGCTCACTTCCAGAAATTTGGTTTGTAAAAAAGCCTGTCCCAGGATGACTTCACATGAGTGGGTCTCCTACTCCTGCTGTGAAACATGCTCAGACAGGGAGTGTGGCAGCTCCTGCAGAGAGCGAAGGTCTCTGTGCAGCCATCCGGGAGAAGGCTGTGCTGGGCAGCTGCCTGAGGGAGACAGGCACTTCCTGGGCATTGGCTCCTGCACCCTCCCCACTGCTGGGATCGCTAGCTGGAGACAACCAAGCTGGGAGCTGGGGACCCAACAGGAACGCACAAACCCTTTCCTGATGCAAGGACCACGAAGAAAACTGTTTTGCTCCCTAAGGAACTCCCCATGGGTCTGTCGGTGCAGAGCCTGGCAGCCAGAGCCCGTCCCAGCCCCAGACAGGAAAAATAGCCAGGGGGAGACCAGGGCAGCCTCAGTCCTGGGCATTCAGCACATCCCTGGGGATGGGCTGAAGTCACATGGGTGGGCCTGGCTTTGTGGAGTCCATGGGTGGTCAGGGCTGTGGGGAGCTGGAGACCAGCCCTGCTGCAGCACCACGTGTCAGCCAGAGGCTGACATGGTGTCCTGGGCCACGGGGGAGCCGTGAGTGCCTGGGCAGAGACAGCCAGGGCTCGTGGTGCCTGACAGCTACAGGAAAGGGAACTGGGGAAAACAGGAGCTTATTTCTCTCCATCTTGTACCCGTGCCACTACTCAGTCATCCCTCTCCTCTGCACCTCTCCCCAAACCAAGCTGTCATCCAGCTCTGTGGGAAAGAGTCCAAGGTCAGAGGCATTTCTGTAGAGAAAAATCTGCAAATGCACTTTCATTCAGTGGAGAAACTGAAAGTTCAGGACACCTGACTGCCTCTTATCTTTACTCCCACAGATGAACAAATGCATCACCAACAAGGAACTTTTTTCCTGATTTTTTCCATGCTTACGTCTATTGTGACTTTTCCTGCATGGTGCCGGGCTGGGAGCTGGACTGGCACAGGGAAAACTGGCACAATCACCTCTTACAGCTCTCAGGAAGAACTTACTCATTTTGTGAAGACATTTCACTGAGCAAAGAGATAAAAATCTGCTATGACATCTATTAGTACATGTTTTATTTGGTTTAAAGTAAATGTCAAAACTGACCATAAGAACAAAACAAGCTACAAATGTGGGACAATATTTTAGAAGCACAATGTATGGACTAAACAGCTCTACATTCAACTTGTTTCTTCCGTATTTCTCAGATATTATGTAGCAATTTATTTTTCTGTCCTAAACTAAGCTTCCCTTTGAGGCAAATCTTGTTCCTTCTCATCTGCGGGCAACATTTCCCACCCAAACCTCTCCTTTCTCCATGACAGATGTGGCAGTGATCAGCTGCACATGCTGTCACAGGTCACTTGTCAGTTACTGAGAATCAGTAGCATAAAATAAATACCAAACAAGTGTGATGACAACATACATCTAATTAAAATGAACTGTCAGCAGTCAGCTCAGAGCAGAGGTAGGAGCTAATGTTGTCTGGCAAAATGAAGACAATATATTGTTTGTCCAGTTGTAACTAAGCCTGAAGGGATCTCCAACATCTTCAGCTCCTGCTCTCCAGAAAATCTGAAGCTTAGCTTGTGTTGTTGGCAACTGGGCTTTCTAGCAAAACAAAACAAAACAAAACAAAACAAAATGAAACAAAACAAAACAAAACAAACAAAAAAATTAGTACTCTCTTTCCTGTAAAGGATGTATTATTAGGAAATCACAAGAGCTGAAACTGTGTTTTAAAACCACTTTAGAATATATGCTTTTGGATATAGTCCCTTTCAATATCAGTCTTATTTTCCTTGGAAACAACTTTATTTGACATTAAATTCCTACAGCAGAAGCTACTGCCCTTTATATTAGGACATGCTGGCCAACCCATGCTGTAATGAACTATTTTTATTCTCTTCCCTTTTCTGATGTAAGGTCATGCCACGTTCTTCCCTGATGAGTTAGCAAACAGCTTCTCAGCACCATGATCCTCTGTCCTCTGTGCAGCTGTTGCCCAAGTTCTCTTCTTGCCTCTCCTCTTGCCTCTCCTCTGCTTCTGGAGTTTCAGACTGTCAGTTTATGCAGATTTGTTTCTTGAGACACTATGCTTTTTTCACGGATCAGACTGAAACAATACAATCTTTAGCTCTGTTGCTTCTTGGCTAGAGACACCAGGGGGAGATATTTGTGTAAAAAAAAAAAAAGGGTCTAAATTGGCTGTCTATTGTGAGCGGGAAGAAAGACCTATCTACCTAAAGGTAGGACAGGGCCAGAAAATGTCCCTTTGGACAGTTACGGAAAATATTTTCCTTTCCTCTTCCCCTGCAATCAAGCCTCCATGTGTGGGAACACACCCAGGGACAGAGTACTCAGGAAATGATAAAGAAAGCAGTGCAGCCCCTCAACCATCTGCAAAACTTGCAGATTTAGGGACTTGCAAATGCCTTTTTAAGATTTAGTCCTAGATTTGCAAATTCAATGCATACTTAGGTACCCTGGGAAGAGGCCTTGATGTTCAGAGACATTGTGAAAGTGTGATTTCTATTCTGCAGCTGGGCTTCACATTAACAATGCAAAACAAGCCCACTTGATCTGGTGAACTAGAAATTAATTTAGCTGTCCATTTTGGGAATCCTTCCAGAAAGCATATTAACTTTAAGCACCCTTTTCACAGGGAGATAAACTGTTGCTTATGTTTGAAAAATATATTTTCTTTCAACAACCTTACCTCCTGCTAAAAGAAGGGAGAAAAGAGAGTTACTACTAAAGCTTTTATTCACAGTCAAGGATATTTGGTATTGCTGTGATAATATGTTTGGCAAATAGAGTATGCAGCTGGATCAGAACACTGTTTAAAATTCAACAGCTCAGCTGTGTGGCTTGTTCAACAAATTGTTGCTTGCACTGAGCAAAAACCGGGCTTTTTCGTCCACTTTTACGGTACACACTTTTAGCAGTCAGAGTAGCAATTTGCCTATAGACATCTTAAGCAAAAAGTCATTGGTAAGCTGTGGCTAGATTTTCTCTAAAAGCTTAGATAGCCAAACCAAATCAGTAAAAGCATTCATAAAACCAGGGGTTTAGGAGTAAAGAATGTACATAGAAGTGCAGCTTATGCTGGACAGGGCACAGCCAGCATCTGCATTACTACGAACTATTCCGTAACTACATCTACTCTTGGGCATTTTTGTCAGCTTAACTACATGAGAATAATTAAGATGGAAAAGTCTATCTGTTTAGTTATCTTCTGAAGATGTGAGAATCATTTTGTGGACTGATAATCCTTTGATTCTCAGAGTTCCACTCCATGTAAATAAAGGTGAAAAGGCTTTTAATTTGCTTGTTCATGCTGTGATGGTGGTCTAAGAACATGGGCAAGACAAGATTTACGGGTGGATTTAATATTTTTCTCCTAGATCAATTATTATAGTTGAAAACATTAGACAAGTTTTGTGTCTGAGCTTTAAAGCTCATCTAATTTTTACAGCCATTCCAGCTGTAAAAATAGGTTGGGCCAATAAATGTAGGAGCAAGAGAATCAAGACATACACAGGGGTGAGACAGAGCAGGTTGGTTCACACACACTGCAAGAGCTTATTTACTTTCAGGAAAGTCTTTGTGTACAGGCTTAGTCAGAATACTAAAATCTGACCTAGCTAACCAATTCCGTTTTATAATAAATATGCAGAGACCAACACTTTTGATATGATCCTGGAATTATGCATCATCTAGAAGTATGTCAATGTTATTTTAAATTCTTTTTTTTTTTTCATTAATCTTCTAAGAAAAGCAGGATTTGTAACAGATTCTTATTTTCTCCCTAATGGAAGTGATCTGACACACCAAACTGCTGACTCGATTTAATACAAACTTTTTTAAACAAGAATATCTGGTTGAAAGAGGCTAATCATAGAAAATTTCTGTTTAAGGGCAAAACAGTATTTTGAACAATTTTGTGACTTTTGTAAAAAAGCTGGTATAAAAAAATTAGTTTGAGGGTTTTTTTGAGTTTGATTATATTAGAATCCACCAGTAACTTTTGAAAATAACTATTAAAATATTTGTATGTTTTGTATTTAAAATCATGATAAATCAGCAAACAGGTCACAGGCAAGAGAGAGTGATGATGTAGCAAATCAGTTTATTAAACAATAAAACTAGTTACTGATGGTATAATATCCTTACCCCTATCATGGAAAAAGGTTTTGTGAGAAAGGTATAAAATCCTTAATATAATACGTGCATGTCAGATATTTCTGACTGTAGATCAAAAACTATAAAGTTGTGCAGCCTATGCCTTCTAAACCAGTATATAATAGAGAAATGTGTAGTCTGTTATAACATAGTGCACTGTCCCTAAAGACAAAATGGGATGAAAAAAATTAGATAAACCCAAATTAGAGTAGTAATCTTAAATTAATCTAGTTCTCTACTGAATTGTGAATACTGATGATATAAACTGCCTGGGTAAGTAAATCATCCTCTGTCAAATTCTTCTGGCCTTCAAAGCATTTTTTGTTCATTTGAGTTGTTTTTTTTCTTCCCCTCTCTCTCTCTAACTCCCCATTTTATATGATTTTCATATGAGAAGTAAAAAGGAATATCTATGTACTGATAGTCTTTGTTATTTAGTCTTTTAGTAAAAATGGCAGAGAAAATCAACATAGAAACAAGGCAAGTTTTTGAAGGACCTAGTTAAAAGTTTTATCAGTTTCTCTTACATATATTATCAGATTATTAAGCACAGCATGAGTGAAACCATAGATACTAAGTGCCTAATGAATAAGATTAAAGAGTGGTGATATTTTTACGGGATGATATAGATATTTAATTTTGTAATGCCTTAATGCTTTGATTTTGAAAGCTTTATAACCTTAATAAGAAAACTTTTAGTCTTGCATCTTTATGAGATAATGAAGTCAAGACGCTTGCAAAATTCATGTTGAACTACTGTTACTCTTCTAATAATAGGAGTGGTGAAAGTACAGTATTAGCCAATTAAATAAGATAATGAGAGTCTTGTGAGAGTATCTTCTAATGCATATAACTACAGGTGTAAAGTAGATACTTTAATGATAAAAAATGCAAGTTTGGTCTTCAGTTAGAAAGTGAACTGTTGCACTACTGTTCTCTCTGATACGTAACATCTGCTTGGCTCTTGCCAAGATGGTAACAACTGTTAGGGTTTTATTTTCTTAGAAAACTTACTAGATATTAATATCTGTCCTATGTCATTATTCTCTTTCTACTTTACAAATGTGCATTTATTATAATAAGTCTAATAACCCCTACACATGTTTTTATGGAATAGCTATTCAATTGCCCTTTTTCATCTGTACAGAATATTCAGTGTGGGAAATAACCGAGGTATTTGCTCAAAAGCTTTTTCAGCTCTACTGCACTGAAGCAGAAGTAGCAAGTGGGGACATGGGATAAAAGACAGCAACATTTTAACTGATAATATGTATGTATTATACAGCCAACCTGGCTTTAGGACTGCAATGAAACAGTGTGCTTCCGTCCATACATGTAGTTGTAAGTGATAAAAATTTGGCCATTGGAATTTACAAAACAGATGCTAAAGAATTAAAATAAGAGTCAGGCTGGCTTTTGATACCTTTGTTGACTCTACAGGGAAATTAACAAAAAATGCATTTTTTAAAAAAGTATATTGATATGACCAAATTACAGACAGCAAAATTCACGACTCAAACAGTGAAAAGTTTTAAAAAATTATTTGTAACTATCTTGTGCTCTCCAAGGAGAAGACCAGGAGGATGAAAGTCTTGTGCAATGGATATTTGAATCTAGTCCAGAGTACTAGTTACTTAAACACAGGGTGAAAATTATTCCCGGGGCTATGAATGCAGATGATTTTTTGGGCATATTGACATTTCTAGAGGGTGTATTGACATTTCTAGACAGCTTGTCAGTCTTCATCTTAAAGATGGCGCTTCATTCGTTCTCAGAAAGAAAAGCAATGCTATTTGTAATGCATTCTGAGAGAAATGGTATTGTTTGTATACAGGGACAATTGTAATTGGAATGAGGTACTGAAGAATGAATGTGCCAGTGCAAAACAAAATATTAAAATAACTATACTGAGATCTGATGGTTGTGTAGTATTATAAGACATGGCAAAGGCTCAAATGCATTATAGTTCTTTCTTTTGCTCCGTTGTATGTCTTAAATTATCATGGAGAAGTAAAACCTATTTATGTATCTTAACAGGTAATGGGATAACCTTTCACAGCCTCACTGTGATATAAATTATTTTCAAATAGGGTAAGATTTACAGCTGGGCTGTGACTTGTTTAAGCGAAGTATCTAATACTATTTTAGACTCCTTAAGGAGTTCTGAGGGGTTAAGAATTAAGGAATTCTGAGGGGACTAGAGCTGCCATTTGAGAAAGGACTGTGTCTCCTTCATATCCTGTAACTTTTCTGCCAGCAAGAATCTGAAGATTTCTAAATGACCCTAGTAATGTATTTTTGTGTGGTTAAATCCTACTTCTGATGTCTACACACTGATACAAGGTGGGTCCTAAGGATCTGATACCATTCTTACTTTGTGCTGTAATTGGTTGTCAACAAAAGTACTGAAGACTTGCCTCAGCTTGCCTGATGGAGAAGACTTTGAGCTGGACATCTCATATGTTACTGGATCATGTGTCCTCCAGTGCTGAGACCCAGGAACAGTTCTGAATTTGCCGTACAGAGAACTGAAGAAAAAGTCCCTTCCATTTCCACCGAGCCAGACCCTGGCAAAATCATGCCTAATGACGATTGCCAAGTAAGAAACTTCTGAAACAGAAGGGTTCTTTGCTGACTGTTTTCTTTTGCCTGCATAGCATCTGAAGGGGAAAATAATTCTCGTGCTTGGCAATTGCTGTGATGGCTGTTAGGTAAGTTCCAAAGGATGGAGACTGCCAGAGCTGTCTGTCTGAAAGGCATTCACAGCCCAAAGGCCCCCAGTGGAGAACCTCTCCCATAATTTATCTTGATATCTTCATACCTATGAGAGTCCCTTAGAGAAAACTGGACGTATGGCCATTAGTAATATAGGAGGTCATTGAAAAGGTTGAGAACACAACGGACCCAGAACAAATACAACCTTTATGAGAGCTAGAAACAGATGTGAGATTCAGCAGCACAGAGAAGGGGATGTTTTGAATGAGTGTTTCATCTGGTTTTATTGTAGAATGCACTGAAAGGGGGGAACAAGCCATCATTTTGGCTAATTATTAGAATGTTAGTTTAGTTTAATTTATAATGGATGATTCTTTCCTTGAGCTTTAACATAATTTTTTGTAGCAATTGATATCTCATATTTCGAATATGCATACTGCTTTCCAGGAGAGGGCAGTCCATTCCCAGGATGAGTTGGGTCCCACCAGGTTCTTAATCCAAGAAGTGTCCAAAGACACAGTTTTTTTGGCAGGGCACAAACAAGACCCCAAGATGTGGGTCCATCTGGACCACAAATCTGTCTTGAACAAGAAAAACTAAAGGTTCTCCACTGTCTCGCTGAAGAAGAAAGAATGTAAATATGCTAGTAGTAGTACATCAGTTACATCAGTAACCAGTAATGTGCAAAAAGAAGGCACAGAAGTGGAATGAATGTATCACCACAGCTGTACAAGGGCTAATGAATAACATATCCAGAACTTTGGCCAGGGAAGAGTTCTCCCTTATCACACAATTATTGGAAGTTTAACAAGGGCAAGTGCAAGATTCTGCTCGTGCGACAGGGCAACCCAGGTTGTGTATAGACTGGGGAATGAGAGGCTGGAGAGCAGCCCTGTGGAAAGGGATCTGGGGGTCCTGGTTGATGGCAAGTTGAACATGAGTCAGCAGTGCCCTGGCAGCCAGGAAGGCCAAGCGTGTCCTGGGGGGCATCAGGCACAGCATCGCCAGCCGGGCAAGGGAGGGGATTGTCCCGCTCTGCTCTGCACTGGGGCGGCCTCACCTCAAGTCCTGTGTGCAGTTTTGGGTGCCACAATGTAAGAAAGATACTAAAGTATTAGAGAGTGTCCAAAGGAGGGCAACAAATATGGTGAAGGACTTTGAGGGGAAGCCGTATGAGGAGCGGCTGAGGTCACTTGGTCTTTTCAGCCTGGGGAAGAGGAGACTGAGGGGAGACCTCATTGCAGTCAATGAATTCCTCATGAGGGGAAGAGGAGGGGCAGACACTGATCTCTTCTCTGTGGTGACCAGTAACAGGACCTGAGGGAATGGCTTGAAACTGAATTGGAGAGATTTAGGTTGGATCTTAGGAAAAGATTTTTCACTCAGAGGGTGGTTGGGCACTGGAACAGACTCCCCAGGGAAGTGGTCACAGCACCAAGCCTGACAGAGTTCAAGAAGCATTTGTACAGTGCTCTCAGGGCCCATGGTGTGACTCTCGGGGTGTCCTGGACTGGGGCAGGAGTTTGACTCAGTGATCCTGCTAAGTTCCTTCCAGCTCAGCATTTTCTATGATTCTATGATTCTGTAAAGGCATAAAAGCTCTAGAGGCAGACAGGAGCTAAGACTGGCCTTTTATTTAATGTAATTTCATTCTTCAATTAATTTCATTACTTTTCATATTTTTATAGAACAATGTGAGGGGTTATTTCTGAAAACACAATATAATGAGTCATACTGCATTTTTCACTTACAGTCATGCCTGTGCTCCTTCTACTTGTCTCTGCCAGGTATGTGATTCACCCAAGAGAGCTTTGAAGTCTGCTCTGGAGTAAAAAGCAGGGTAGCCACATCAACAAGATACAGCAGCTAAAGTAATTAGCCTTAACAGCGTCTGGAGGAGACGCTCCCGAGCTTGTCTGAGATAGAATGTTCTTGTATTGTATTTCATGGTTACTGAAATCCATAGAAGATATTGACTTGTGAGTTGGTGCAACAGCACTAGCGAGGTGCTCAGCAGGAGTTAGTGAGTGCTCTTGTGGCACTGCATTGTAACCTGCACTGCAGGAGATCGATGTAATAAAACTCAAGGAAGGAGAAGGCAATTTCTTTCAGAAAATGTCAAAGGAGTTGATTTTACCCATTCAAACTCATTATCTCATGAATTTCATTTGCTCACACTCCTACATGCACAAGCACCTAAAGCACCTCTTGGCCTGCACCTCTGTGCATCCAAGTGGTCTTCCCAGGATCACTGGTGAGGCACAAGAGATTCTGGCTCCTGAGTCCTCATCATGTCTCTAGGGTTATTTTTCATTGGCAATGGCTAAGCAGTTTTTGGACAGATCTTCTACATCATTTAGGAGTCAGAGCTGTAATGGGGCAGTCCTTTTCTACAGCATGTCTTTCTGATCGGTAACAGAAATAGGAATGGCATAAAGGGGCCTGCAGTCATGTAGTTTGAGTGCTACAAAAGGAAGATCAAGGCATGGTACATATCTCTCAGCTCTTACATTTTAGTTGCAGGCTAAAGCGTATATCCCCTGAGTAATAATTTAAGAACTGAACTACAGAAACTAACAGAATATTTTGATTTGCTTGGAGAATATAAGAGAAACTTGAAATACAGTCATAAAAAATAGTATAGTGAATCAATGAATATATTGACAGGACCAAATAATTAGAAAAATAAACTTCTAAGAGCAATGTGCTTTCTACAGGCTTGCAATAAGGATAGAAAAAGATAGTCAGTGGGTTAGGATGAAAAGCTTCATACTACAGAGTTGAAGAACGGAGGAGTTCATTGCAAGGAAAGTGTACTAGCTGTTTATATTAGGAAGGTGGTATTAGGTTAGGAATGTGTATGAAACTTTGAATTTAATCTCAGTTCACTATATTATCTGGAAATTGGACCTAGATATGTCCAAAATTATTTTTAGTGCATTTGCTGTCTCACCATCTACCCACATTACAGTCAAATCCACTTTCTACAAGTTCCTTCAGAGTCTGAGACAGGTGCTGAAGGTAAGTGCACCTGTTTTAGAGGCAGGAGGATGTATCCTTCAAAGGGCAACAATGACTATGGCACAGTCTGTGTTTCCTCCTACTTTTCCGTGGTGCAATGTATTGTCTAGGTGGGCAATTATAAATAATTATGTGTATAAAGAAGTGTGCGTAAAAACCACTAAGTTTGAGAACTTTTTTCTTTTGCAGTACTCAAAGAGAATTTTTTTTTAGCTGAATTGTCCTTTCCCAGAGAATTTTACCTTCCCCTGCACTGAGAGTTTTAATCCTGTGAACTTGGGGAAGGGCTAGGGTTTCTGTTTGTCTCTGAATTTGCTTTCATTAATCTGCGGTTGTGCCTTGTGACACAAGGCCCTTGCCCCAGCGCACTCCCCAATCCTAAACCATCTGCCACTCTTGCCAGATCTTTAGTGTAACCTGCCACAATGCCAGGATCATGCTTCCTCTTGCTGATTCAGAAAATTGCACAAAAGGCTGTAATCTCCTCAGCAACTACATCTACAACCCATTTCAGAGGGTGATCTGTGTCCATGCCCAGAACTGGGTGTACTACTAACTCCCTAGGTAAATATAGATATAGTCTTTTCCTTGTACCTCACTCATCTCAATACTGGAACGTTCATGCAATGATCCTAGTCCTTCCAGCCTGACTGGTAATGATTTCAGTATCAGGATGTCCTTTGTTGAAGAGGGGACAAAGACGACGTCTATACTAGTAAACTAAATGTGACCAGAGCCTGGACCTGCACCCTATCCCGTGATGGTGCAAGCTGTTCAAATGTTAGCACATTCCCTGGCATAGCTCGGGCCCATGCTGGCTAGCGTGGTCTCACATAGTGCCAGGACATAGTTTGGGAGCTGACAGAGTCTAGGAGCTTTTTCAGTGAGCAGTGCAAATGTCCATTTCTTTCTTGATAAAACCTAGCAATGTTTGTAGAGTCCTAACCTCAGGCTGTACAAATGTTCTGACTGGCTAAGTAAGGCCCCATGACTTTCTATTGGCGTTCATGAGAACATATATGCCATTGTAGAAACAAATCCCCCACCCTTTTTTTTTTTTTAATTCCCATTTAAATTGAACAATTTCTTTCATAAGTAGGATTTTACCATAAAAGTAAAAAGGTTCTCTTTTTCTTTATCAGAAATTGAGAAAACAACAGGAAAGTCCTGTATAATTTTTAGGTTGAAGGACCCATGAAGACATATGCATGTGACTTTGAGTAAGGACTCCTATCCAGCAGTAGTTGTAATGAATTCAGTCAGCATTTCCCCACAGAAGTGCTTGCACTGTGACGATGGGATAGGACAGTGATCACTGGATGGGACAGTGAAAGCAGTGGTCTTTCTCTCCCCAAGAATTCAAAAGAGCTCAATTAATTTTTCCATCCTGAATCAGAACAGTGACAAGATCTCCAACAGTTTCACAAACAGAATGATTTCACACACACAAAAAATTGTTGATCAGAAAAGTGTGGTTTAGGATGGAACATAAAWTACGAGATGAGTTGTTGGCAGGTTTGAACAGAGATTTATGTGGGAAGAAGTAACAATACACTGAGAGGATTGGGGAAAAATGACTGATGAGAAAGCTGAAAAAGAGTCAGTTAAATTAAGTGTATTTGTCTTATTGCTGCYATTACAGTTTACAGCTAATGGTAGCCTTGCTAGCAATTGTGATTACTTTGCCATATAAAACACAACCCAGGCCACTGATGAATGACAAGCTGTTCAATTTTTCTGTCTATTGCTCTCTAAAGCACTTTAAAGGCTATTGCAGCTCTCGCAAATATTTATAAAGAGATGGTTTTGGAAAGCAGACAGCTATTTTGCCATATGTCTGAATTGCTGTTCTTCAATATGTTCTTGAAGAGTAATGACAACTCTTAAAAAYTTCAAGGGAAATTTAAAGGCATCATCTTCATTTCCATTTAGTCCACAATTTGAGTTTTGTGAAAAAATGATTGAAGGGTCATTTTTAATATTTGGAAACATGATTTTTTTTTTTTTTTAATTCAAGCACATTCTCTTCTACTTTTAAGTACCATAAGGCAATTGTATAGAAAGTAAGAGCAACYGGCTAACATAACACAAAAAATGCAAGCCAAACATACACATTTGGGAAACCCTGTACTGTTCTGCTGTGACAGTGTGGCATCACCAAGATCCAGGCTTGTCATTTCTTTCTGTGAAAGAAACTGATCCATGGTAATTCAAACTTCTGCATTGACATATCAGTATCTGTAATGAACAGCAGAAATCAGTCCCATAATTTCATTTATTGTTTAAATTTAAAAAATAACACACCCCCCCCCCCCCCCCCCCCCCCCCCCAGTTTAGGAAGTATGTGAGAGTGAGTTAGAAAAATCAGACACATTAGGAAGCAGTCACAGAAATGCTTGAGAATAAAGGCCAGAAGGCATTTTTAAGGGTGTCTGGAACGACTCCATGCAACAGATGGTACTTGGTAGGAGCACTTGCATTTCAATTTCACTCCAGCATGCTGCATTTGTTTGTATGCAAAACCTTCACATACAGCTTAAAAATTTCTTGAAATATACTTTTTCATGAGTAAGATTCGGGATTAAAAAAAATAGATTGTTATTCTCTTTTTTTTTTCTCTCCTCATTTTCACTTTTCCGCCACCCACATGAAATAAGATATGGAACCCAGAAGTTTAATTTTACCATCTCTCTTTAGTTGTGTTTGTTTCTGATATATTCTTATATTTACTTACAGATAAAAGGAAAAGTAGAATTCTCTAATTTGTCAATCAGCAGACTTAAAATCTTCAGTGTCAGAACCCCCTGTGATCAAAAGTCTCTACTTTCTACCCCTGGCTGAGAAAGCTTTGCAGAATGCACAAAAGATCAATAAACAATCAGTGGTGCTGARCAAAGTTTTAGTAGAGACTTTTTCATGATCCCACTCCACCAGGCTCAAGAGTGTAGCATTGGGTAGGTTGAATGAGAGGCTGCAAAGAAAAATGTGAAAAGTCAGCTGGAAAAGCAAATCTGGAGAGAGCAGGAAAAAGTGAGAGTAAGAGAGAAGAACAAGGTATGAYAAGAAGCACTACAGGCTACGGAGAAGTACTCTACCCGTAGGAGAGGCCAAACCAAAGTCCTTTCTTCTATGCACAGTAGCTGGACTTTATCAAAYTACATTTTAGTGATTCATATGAATAAATCCAGTCTTAACAATAAAAATGCACTAAATTCACATGTAAAGCAAATCCCTGATCCAAAATAAAACAAACACAGAAGGATCTGAATATTGTCTCATACTTAAATATATCTTACTCTCATGGTTTACACTCTGGGATGCCACAGTAATTCAATGTGATGTCAGGACTAGTTGCGAAACACCATGGTCTATTTTCATTCCCATCAGGTTTTCTGCAGTAGTTTTTTTCAAACCCCACATGAGCAAAAATTTCATCTCTAAAGCTGTAATAGAAAGGAAAATACCATTACAGAATAAGTGAAGTGGGGTTTCTTCTTCTTTTTATTTTTTTAAATTTTTTTYCCCAAATGTTTGTGGCTCAGTTCATGCAACATGAAAGCCAAGAAAATGGATACTCCCCTTGTGGATCTGATGTCTCTGCCTCAATATTTTTCCATAAGATAAGCTGTCATAAAAAGTCTCTCTATTGCCACCAGAATGCCCCTAAGAACCACCAGACTCATATCTACAGTTTACAGAGAATTTAACAGTCTCAAAGGGCGACAGTACTCATCTGTATTTTTATGCAGCTGATCTGTTTGACTTTTATTGTTTCTAACCTACAAGGTTTAAAAGAGGTTCACATAAAGAACTGTTGACATATTTTTTGAAGATACAGAGAGAGGGCACTGACTAAACAACAGAAGTTTTCCAGTAACACGTCATCCCTGTGTGAATCTACCTGAAGTGTGAATAGACCCTCTTGAATGCTTCTCATATAGTAACATTAACATATTATCAGAAAAAGGTGCATCAATGTAATGATACTATTTCTGTTTAATTTCTCAAGGTACTATCTCTTACTTAAGCAAAAAAATCCTGTCCCCATTTAAGGATGTGTAAGTGAGTGGTATTTTTTTTTGGAGTGTTTTGCTTGAATAAGAACCACAAAACTGGAAGTATATGATACCATTTTAATCAAAATGGGACTAATCACACAGTATCTTAGAAGCATGTCTGTCTTGCTTACTTTTATGGCAAGAGATAAAAGTCAGGGAGAGATGTGTGGAGAAAATTATTCACTATAAATTAACCTCAGCAAAAAGTAACTGTCTTTGATAACCTATGGCATAGTATTGCTTAAAGAATGCTATTAACGGATATTTCAGAAAGGATCACTCATAATATTTAGACAAATATGACCAGGTCAAACTTCGATGTGTGGAGTGCGCTACCCACCCAGTTCTGGCATAGCACCCACTTCAGAATTCTGTCTTGTATTCCTCTATAATATCCTTCCCCCTCCTTTCTTTTTTTTGCACTCTAGAAGATAAACTGAAACAAAATACACCACTGATGAATCACTATCACTTTATATATGTCTTACCTAACTGACATTCTGCACTTGTTACAATGTATTTGGCAAATTTCAAACCCTGGTCCTACAAAAACATRTGTGTTATTCCACCACCATCAATAAAGTAAAATTACAGGTATTAACCGAGTACTTATAAAAGAAAACTCATTAAAGTTGTCCTGTTTTCAACAGGAAGGCCTTGTTGAAACGGAGAGGGGACAACATATGAAGATCAATAGGCTGTTTTGTTCAAGCTCTTCTCCTGCTACACTTTCTGACAGCGTGTGACTTTATCTCCAGCTTCCCATGTAGCATTTGCATTAAAATGTTATTTCTTTATTTGCATTAATGTTGACAAACAGAATAAAACTCATTCTCCTGGGAGTGGTACAGGGTAATGTTGCTGGAATAAGTAGTGAGGAGCACAGCAGAGGGCAGGGCAAAGACAGAGCCTTTAGCAGTACAGAGTATTGCTTCTGAAGATGAATATTAGCTTAGTGCATAGCAGAGGGTTCTTCCCAATCAATGCCTTGAGACTTTGCACTTTTCCATTTTAGATATTACTTTGCACTATTCCATTTTAGATCTCGCTTGTAGTTACCTTGCATGTGAGCTTCTTATTTTGCAAATGCCTTGTTCACAGCGGAGCCATGAGGATAAATATACGCAAAGTTATGAATTAATCAAATGRGATATCAAGGAGGGCCTTGGAAGTATGTAGACAGTGAGGCAGACCGCTTTACAGGATTATAAAGCAATGAGTTTGTGAGCCATCTGTGACTCTCTGCATCTCTAATCTCAGATTCCTTGTGTGCTTCAAAATAGTTCCAGTTCAGCTACTCATTCATCTTTTCTCATCAAGAAATGTGCATTCTAGCTGGTTCAAGCTGAGCAGAAGAGAATTTGGGTGGGATGCATACTCAAGTGGAAGTGAGAATTAACTGAATCTCTAAGCAGCAGTAAGAAAAGGAAAATATGGCTTAAACTGACAAGGACTTCAAAATAAAAATGTAGAAACGGATTTCAAAACATAAGCAATATTCATCATCATGGTTCAAAGCCCATTCTACTATAAGCACAGGAATAGCACAGGAAAATTGATTAGGACAACAACAAAAATAAATTGATCTATTTGCTTTGCAGACACTTCTCTTAGAAATGAAAGTGGATTAATCAAAATATTTAAGCAGCACAATACTGCAATAACTGGAAGTAATAAGGATGGTCAAATTTAATTACAGTTTTTTTAATAACTCAAAGTACACAGAGCACACCTCTGCTGTATTTCATAATTTTTCTATGTATTTGTCTCATGATATTTCTGAATTATTACAGAATTGAACAAAGTGTGTTGAATGCAGCTACAAGAACAAAATTGGATTTTCAATGCCTAAATAAAAACACACTAGTGTTTTTGATGTCGCACGAAAGCTGATTGTGTACTGTGTTCACTGAAATGTTTACCCCAAATGTTCAAAACTTTTACAGATAAACTAAAAAGCCATATAAATACTTTTAAATATTTATCAGATTGCTTAGCATTTTCTAAATGTAATTAAATTTCTTAAAAACCAAATCCTGCAAGCTCTAGGCAACTGAAAATTATATTTAAATATCCTAAAGTGTATTTTGCTCTCATTTTTATATGCAATAAGAAAGCTTCAACAACATGTAGTCATAGAAAAGAGTGAATGTTCTGTTCCTTTTCTCATAGTGCTTTTTAAAAGTTTGGATTTCAGAAAAGGAGGATTAAAATTAGAATTGCTAAATTGTGAAATATTTCTTAGCAACAGACAAGCAGATACAGGACCAGTTCCACATTTCAGTGGTGTTTAATAGATGTCATTTTAACTGGGATGAAATAGAACTTGATTTTAGACTTTTAAATGTCTCATTCTAAGAACATCAGAAAGACATCCTCATCCAGGCTGTATCCTGTTCTCAAAAGCAATTATAAAGGGATAACCAGGGAAGTGACCCTGGATAACAGGGTATCCAAATATAGCAGTTTCTCTAGCACTATCCCAGCCAGCCATTTTCATACCAGCTTGATTACCACTTAATTTCTCAAGCCTGATACTACTTCAGTGGTGCTTGGGTTCTATATTTTAATCCCCTCCTTAAATCATTGAGAATTTTGCAGCAGCTTGTTGGGAGCATGGCACTCATTTTCATGCCTGTGCGAGCACATACAAAAGTTATTTCTCAAGAAAAAGATTATACTTACAGATTCTGTTGATATGAAACAGGTCTTTAAGGTGGAACAAAGTTACTAACATTTATGCATTAAATCTATATCTGACCATTTTCAGGAAACAGTTGAACAATTTAATAAAGGCTCTTGGTTTTGCAATTCTCAGTTACTATAGGTCTACTATAGTAGCTCTTGCAGTGACTGAAGTTGGTCAGAAAATCTGAAATTCACAACATGGCTTTACAAACCGACACTGAAAATATCTGGCTTTAACTTTACTAATTCAAATGTAAGGCCAAAGAAATATTACCYGAGCATAGAAATGCAAGAGAAAGACAGCTTTCCTAATCCCCATTTTGGTCCAGCTGGCTGAGCTGGAAGCTGCGTGTGTGAGTGCACAAACTTTTATTGATTCCCACCAGAAGTACGTGTTGGCAAACAAATGTGGTAAATTAAGTTAATAATTTCCTCTGTTCCAGTCTCCTTTTTTTAATCACCAAACATGACCTGGAATGTAAGATGTTACAAAATAATATTTAAATGTTTGTACTGGGTGCTGGGAGAGGTAAAAGATGCTTTTGTCTTACTAAATATGCTAATTTCTCTTAACTAAAATGTAGATAATATTGCTGAAAATCATGAACAATGTCTCTGAGCAGAATCCTGGTCTCGGCATGTTCAACTCCAATTGTCTGTGCTATAAAATGCTTACCTACATGATAAGGAATATAGGACGGAAAAGGACCTTCCATCTAGTTCCCTGCAATTGGAGAGTTGTACCATGCCATCATACATAAAAAATTATCAGAGTTCATTGTAAAATTGTGTATGTTGAAAGTTTATCTCCTACATACTACTTCAAGCGGGAAGGCTGCTTTTAACTCTTATAGATCTGGTAAAAYATAAAAGCAAGGACTGAGGTAAACTGGGAAGCAGTTGGATGAGCAGCTGGATGATTTACTAGTCTCTGAAATTTCACAGAATTCAAAGTAAATTCTCTCTAACTTAAACTTCTCTAATAGGATCTCCTAACAGAAGTCTGTGTGCTGAAAACTGCTGGAAAGTGCCTGCAAAGCGTAGTATTGCAGTTTGCAGAGAGGCAGGCTYTCCCTGGAGTTCCAGGGGCTTATTTAAAATTACTTTCACTTGTGGAAGTTCCTAGCTCCATGAACAGAGAAAAGATGCTTTAGTCTAGGGAGGTAGGTGCCACCTGGAAACCAAGCTCATGGCAGATGGGAAAACCAGCTGAAGAGAGGGAGAAAAAGCAGCACATAAGGTTCGGTTCTCCTTTGGCTTGTCAATGTATAGTTGCTATGCAACTGCAGTTTTCCAGAAAGAAGGACTGAAAATACTGCAAAATGCACAGCAGTCCTGTAATTTGACCTCAGAGGTCAAATTTCTTTACCAGCCAGGCTCTCAAACACTTAGGGTCTCCACGGATCAACTGTACGATGGAATAATTAACATTGATCAAAAGCTTGACCATGTTCAGGTACACTTGAGGACAGGGGTAGCATTCCACATTATCTTGACAAACTGGAGGACATGTCAAGGATAAAAAAGGGCAGTGCAAGACCTTAATTTTATGCAGATAAAATAGTTATGGAAAATGTAGTGGAAAATAGCCAGATATATAGTAAATGTGTGAAAAGGAGACTGATCACTCTTGTTCACAAGCTGAAGAAGGGTTAGCACCAAGATCATCCTGTTTTGACACAGCATTTCCAAAGGCAGTTTGAGAGAGGACACTAAGAATGGTCAATTGTCTTGAAATACTATGTGTGAAGAAAGCCTGCAAGATAGGTTTCTTGTCATCAAGAGTAAACTAGCAGTTCTGTGGCAGTGAGTAGGTAGACATTCAGATGTGCAAGAGGCTCTGTATTCATGATGGATAAGCTTAAATTTAAATTTGGAAGACTCAGAGCAGACACAAAGCATTGCCAGTCAGTCAAGGGAGGGGATTGTCCCACTCTGCTCTGCACTGGTGTGACCTCAYCTTGMATATTGTGTGCAGTTTTGGGAGCCACAATATAAGAAGGATATGTAGCTATTAGAGAGCGTCCAAAGATGGGCAGCAAGGATGGTGAAGATCCTTGAGGAGAAGCCATATGAGTAGTGGTTGAGGTCACTTGGTCTGTTCAGCCTGGTGAAGAGGAGACTGAGGGGAGACCTCATTGCAGTCCACAACTTCTTTGTGAGKGGAAGAGGAGGGGCAGACACTGATCTCTGTGGTGACCAGTGACAGGACCCGAGGGAATGGCCTGGAGTTGTGTCAGGGGAGGTTTAGGTTGGATCTTAGGAAAAGATTTTTCACTCAGAGGGTGATTGGGTACTGGAACAGGCTCCCCAGGGAAGTGGTCACAGCACCAAGCCTGACAGAGTTCAAGAAACRTTTGGACAATGCTCTCTGGCACATGGTATGGTTCTGTACAGGGCCAGGAGTTGGACTCGATGATCCTGCTGGGTCCCCCCCAGCTCAGCATATTCTGTGATTCTGTGATCTGTCATGGCACAACAAGAAAGCTCTGAATTGGATCAGGAGAAAAGATGTCTTAAGGACAGGTTACAAACTTCTTATAGGACTGATGTAGAAAAAGTTGCACTGTTGTAGGAGAGAAGGATAGAAAAGGTGGACTTGGGCTTTGGAATGGACAATCAAAATAAAGATTTTTTTTTTTTAATTATACTTACCAAGTTCAAATAGTGAAACCTGGGACTACTGGAGGGGAAAAATGTCCCAAAATGAACAGGAGGATGAAGGGACGTCCAAAAGGCAGATTAATAGAGGGATTTTCTGAAACTCAGTACCTCTTYCCTGAGCTCCAGCAGAGAGTCAGGTGAAATGACAGCACCTGGGAAATATACAGTAAAATCTTTTGGTGTCCTACTTGTACTAGAAAAGAAATGTAGAGTAGAGTTCAACTCACCTAACTTTAGATAAAGTTAAGATATTAGGTAAATACTGATTTCTAACTAGTCTGTAACTAATTAGTCACCATTCAGATTCCCTTTCCAACCACCTGAGGAATAGGTATTTGGAAACARTTTGTCTGACTAAACACATATGTCTACTTTGGGATGAGCCACATCCTGGGAATTCTCATTTCTCCCATTGACTACAAAAGGAATTTAGTGTAATGGACTTGTCAGGAGACATCTACACTGTAGATCTCTGCATTTGATCAGATAAATCCACCTACAGTGTACATAGTTGCATTGAAAGAGAGCTTGCTCCATTTCCATCTGTTCCCAAGAATATGCTGAGCAAATTCTCCTTCTACTTCAACATGCTCCCCATCTCACCATTAATGGGGTGGGAAAAGCAGAGAAACTTTGGGCATTTTTATTTACCTTTTTTTTTGCTACTGAAAGACTAGAGGAGAGAACTGATTTCTCATCAAATCAGTTGGGGCTGACCACAYATCCTTTCTTTGAACTAGGCAGTCAAGCAGTCTCTTCTACAACAGTGCAAGGTTTTATATACGACTACAGACGCTTTGTGCTACCTTTCTATTTTTATCGATGTTTCTTCTTTCTTATACCTAGGTAGCCTAATATTTCAGCCATTTCATTAAGTTTTGAGGGGACAAATACTGACAATTATATGGCAAAAGATAGCTGAGAGAACAAAGAAGTGAAGTACTTTCTCTTGCCTGGAAAAGGAAGAGACTCTGAGGAAGACATATTTACAGGAGTGAGAGAGATTTTATGTTATAGGCAGAAGTCACCTAGCTGGCTTTGAAGACCCTCAGAAGCTGCTAAAATTTCAGCATTTTAACATTTTCTTGAAACAGGACAGTGCATACTGTGATGGACAGTGCACTGCTTTGAGGTACTGTGGTGCAGACTATTACTTAGGATGATTGCAATATTTAAGCAGCTTTGCCACTCAAAGTCTTTAGTCAGGATGTGCAATTGATAGATCATGCCTTTGTGCAGTTTTCCATACTAGTAACCCTCATACACACTTTGTCAAGGTTCCCTTGTTTTTCCATATTACAGATATGTTCATACTATCAAAACAGGTTTTTGACATTTCCATGTGTTAAGTTTATTGCTAGTTGCTTTATTCCTTTTATTATTTAGCTTTTATGGTCATATCATTAACTGGTAAGAGATTCTTTCCTCTGCACAAACCAAAACAAAAATGCTAAAYAGGCAAATGAATGAACTACTGCTATGTTCCATTCAGTGTGTACATGAAAATGAGATCATCAAAGTGCTGCTGAAATCAAAGGGAGTTGTCACAGACTTCAATGGAATCAAAATATCATTRCTGGCAATATGTACAGACAACTGACCACACTTTAAAATGTAAATGTGTAAAGAAGAGAAAATTAATAATAGGTGGTCTATTTGCAATGCTATATCAGTATTCTCAGTTCAAAGTAATGCAATGTTTTGGGTTTTTTTGTGCTTCTACTAAAGCATTGTTATGAGTTGAACAAAAAGATTTTCTCAAGAACATCTCTGCTACTTGAGGTATAGTATCCAAGTCTAAACTCATGCACACGTGTAWAATGAAAGTTAGTCCACTCACATATCTTGGACATTATCATCCATCATTTATTTCCTTAGAGCAACAGTGTACACTGCTACTATTGAGAACATATATGCTGGTATTAAAACAGCTAGTGTATTATTAATATTTCTGTTTGTGGACAAATTCTGTTTTTTTATGTTTCAAGATAACTTGAGTCAAACTTCACAAATAAATAGCTGTTTTACTTTACATACAGGATACTGTACTGAGAAATGATGTACATCTTCCTGAAATCCTCACAATTCCTCATCAAGTAATCATGTCTGAGGACAAAGAATTAGATAAGGAGGTACACTTTTTTTCCATTGGCAGCACACACACACACACGCACACACACATGCATGCACTCACATGTTCAGGTCTTTTCTGTAGCAGGCAGCATGTGAAATAAGGAAGAAGAGCCTCTTCTTTCAAGGAATCAGGAGAACTCTCAGTTTAAGGCTGCACAAGTATGATAGTAACACAGACATACTAACTTCCAGTGATACTCTTTCATTTCAATAGTTGTGCCCTTTTTTTTACCTATATCACTTTTTCATGCTCACTGTATTTGTTTATCATTGAAGACAGTGAGGACTGAAAATCACTGCTCAAGAATGTGTAACACCAATGAAAATATCTTCCTTCTCCACAGATTGTTTTCATTTCCTGAGGGAAAAAGCAAAAATAGGAATAAAATGCATATACCTTCCATATACCTTCTAATTGCTCTACCTCCAATTTACAAAATATTATACTGTGGTTGCAATTAATGAACATTATATAAGAAATGTGGRAGGAAGTTTTTTGTCCTTAGGCAGCAAAAAGACATATAGTGTAAGTATAGACATGTGGTCTGAAATCATACTTCAATTTGGACAGAAGATAGTACTGAAATTTTTTTTGCTACTGAATCTGCCTTGGTCTTTGGATCAGCTAGAAGGATGGAAGTTAAAGTAGGCTTTGCTTCTAAAAGCATTGAAACTGAATTTTTGCTCATCCAATCTACCCCTTGATCTTACTACGTATCTGCATAAATTTTCTTCAAAAAAGGATTGTTCCGTGAATGCATGGAATAGTGCTGCTTATGACTTTATATTTGGAAAAAAGGCATTAACAGCGTTAACAAATTCCAAAATTATAAAGGTCCTAGTAACCACATTGTTGCATGTAGGCAGGAGGTATTTGGTTTCTGACTGAGTTCGTTTCCAACTTCTTTGCTATTTCCTTGCCCATTCCACTGAGCTAAATTTGTATGGAAACTTGACTCTAGTCTCTTCTCTTTTCCCTCTGCTTCTTTCTTCCTTGTTGAAGTGATTAAAAGGACCAGAAAGGAAAAAGTGACTCAAGATTGAAATGTCAGTGCTGATGGAGAGCTGTGCAATGGAGAATTTAAACATGATACCCAGGGAAAGATTTTCACCTGTTTTCGTTTGCAAAGTCACAGGAATGTTGCAGAGCACTGTAGCTGTTATTTCCAGAGCTGGATTGCTCCCATAATACGAATGGTGTCTTGCTAATTTGACCTGGCTTGCAACTATAAATTGAGTAACAACAAGGAAGGTATGAGTAAAGGTAAGAAAATTCGAGGTCTTATTCTTATCTTGCAGCTTGTGAGACAGATAACTGAATCACTGGCACTTTCCTTCTCTTCCTAGGAAAGCAACTGGTTATTGACGTAAGAACTGCTCACAATAGCTTTGCCTTGAATTCATGCTACTCTTGCAGATGCAAAGGTTAGACCCTGGTGTCTTGAAGGATTCCTGCATCATTAAAACCAGGTGAGAAAAAAGGTGCAGACATTAAATAAAAAGCAGAAGAAGACTAAGCAATTAGAAAAGCAGTGACAGAGACATTGGCAATAAAAGGACAGTAAGAGACAAAGCTATGAAAATCTTATGAAATGCATTAAACAGCAGRACAAAAATCAAGGTTTCACATCCATTTGATCTAGAAGACCTCAGTATCCAGTAATTATAAAATCCTTAACATTTTATTTCATGTGCAAACATATTTTAGAGAAAAAAACCCAGTACACACACCGTGTACACACAGTGGCATCACGCTCACCCACCATGTACACACACTGCTCTCTCTGTCTGCCAAAATGACCTGTGGTCTCACTCCAGTTGCTGCACTTAAACCTCTATAAATACGTGTGCACACAGAAGAGAATGTCACCCAGAAAAGTAGAAATGGGGTTTATTGAGATGGGGGAGAGAGTCAGAAGGGTAAAAGTGAGAAAATTCGTGGGCTGAGATAAAGACAGTTTAACAGGTAAAGTTRCACACAAGCAAAGTGAAACAAGGAATTTATTTACCACTTCCCATGGGCAGGCAGGTGTTCAGCCATCCCCAGGAAAGCAGAGCTCCATCACAGGTAACAGTGACTTGGGAAGACAAACATCATCACTCTGAATGTTGCCTCATGCTCCTTGCCCCAGCTTTAGATGCTGAGCATGACACCGTATGATATGGGCTATCCCTGTGGTCAGTTGGGGTCAGTTGTCCCGACTGTCCCCCTTCCCAACACCTTGTGCACACCCAGCCCACTAACTGGTGGGGTGGGGTGAGAGGCAGAAAAGGCCTTGACTCTGTGTAAGCCCTGCTCAGCAATAACCAAAACACCCCAATGTTATCAGCACTGTTTCCAGCACAAGCCCAAACCACAGCCCTTTACTAGCTACTGTGAAGAAAATCAATTCTATTCCAGTCAAAACCAGCACAGGAGAAAAGCAAGTGTAGGGAACATAAAAGGAAACAATAGTTTTTATTAGTCAAGTAAATGGAAAATTAGACACACAGCTTCCATTTTAAATGTATTTTATTAGGGTAGGAAAAATCATTTCAATACCCAGCTCTTCATACATTCTTAGGCTGATGTTATACAGACCCAGCAGCAAGTCATGTTCTCCATGAAGTGCAAGTACCTGCACAGCTTCCTTCCACCATGCACACAGACACAAGCTATTTCCTTTGCTACTCTGCATTTTTTCCTCTAATATCTGATGTTTCACAGCTCTCCACTGATAAATATATTGTAATGGCAGTGAAAAAAGGGTAGGACAGCAGTCATGGGGAGTGATGTAACAGACAGTAGGCACAGTGTTGTTCACAGTATCGCAGTGTTCACTTGTTTTCCAAAGTGAATGAGCTTGGTGACCTTTAAATCTGTTTCTGCTGCTTCTGCAGTTTGTTTCTTACCCGCTGCCACTCCACCCAAGCCACTGGACCCTGGTATATGTTCGACACATCACAATCCTGGAACAGGCTATTATATATGCAGTAAGTAGAGAAGTTTTTTTTAAACTTTTGTGGTTTGCTTTCTTTAGGTTCCTATCTTGCCTAGGGTTTTCGATTGCTTTGGTAGCTCTTTCTTTTCTTTTGTTATACGAGATGTCACATCCAAAAGAACTGTTTATTATTGATCATGACTATCATCCTGATTAGTATTGCTATGAGTTCTCCTGGCAGTGACTGGGACCCAGGGCTTGGTGCCATACAGCTCAGCAGGGAGGGAGAAAGGGCCTTGGAGGTGAAATGGAGTGTAAAGAATAATAAAATCTTGATCAAGTTTAGGGAACAAGACAGAGACAAGGACAAAACCGTTGGTCACTTAACACTCCTTGCAGAGGTCTGTCCATACATAACATCTGTCACAGTGCCATACCACCTACTTTTCCACCTTGGGGGGGGGGGGGGCTGCTGTACTCTGCAGGTGCTCCTGGTCTGGACACCCCTGTGGGGTGGCACCCCGAGTCCTGCATGCTTAACTCCAGCACCAAATGATCCACTTTGCATAAAGCAGTGTTTGTTTCACTCCCTATGAGTAAAAGAAGGGTGACAATGTGTGCTTATGTGCTTCCTTGATTCGTGATTAGTGAGTTTTTGCTTGTTAGCAGCTTTAAAAATGAGAAGTATTGTCTATCTGCTGAGACTTATGGTTACATGAGTTACTAGTCAGCTCCAAGGCATGTTCCTACTGAATATGTGGGGCAGCTGGTACTTTAAGTACCTAGCCTCTATGATTTTGTCCAGATCACTGTAGGACTGAGTTTAACTTAAAAATAAAAGAWCCTCTGTATTTTCAATAGAAAGTGAGCTCTCCTTTTCTGGTCATATTCTGCTTGTTCATGCTTCCCTAACCCGTGAAGCCCAAAGGTGTAGTATATTGCCAGAGGTGCCTTTGGCTAGGCTAGGAGATACTTCTTAAGGGAAGTCAGAAAATAATTTTGTTTCCCTCTTTTTTCTTTCCCTGGTGTTTGGGATGTGTATTTGTTATCCTGTACATGAGAACAAGCAATCAGATTGGGTCGTTTGAAGATGTCAGTGTCCTCTGGATCCTAGAAAAATTGACTGAAGTGCCTACATATTATTACTGTACAATATTACAGCTACTTACATTGAGCTTATCTCAGTGCAGTAAGAACTTAAATAATTTCTGTATTTAGAGAGGATTTTGCTGGCAAATAAAACCAAGATGATGGTCTGCTACAGGTTTTCTTATACATCCAATATATGCAAATTTGAAATTTTCAGGGACATATGAGGGCAAACATAAAAAACCCATTCTATATCCACAAAATACTCAAAATATATTTTGATTTTTTAAAACTACTTTGATTAATTATTAAAATATTCCTTTTACAAGTACATGAAAAACTCTGATAATCTGGAATTTAAAGTGCCAAACAGGATGGCCTAACCTTCACAATACATACAGTTTTGGTGCATTAAGTTACTATTGCCTGCATTGGACTGTTTGTTTCCAGCTGTCTGCACTGAGGGGTCACCCTCCTAAAAAAGCACATAATCTGAGACCTGCCTGCCACCCTCAGGGTGAAGTTGCTTGTCTGATTTTAAAAGTCCCCATGTGCTGTGACTCAGCTTAAGCTGCCTGCCTTGCACTCAGGCAAGCAACCTGTGAGTGAAGCTCAGAGAGATTGGCAGCAGTCACCTGCAGAAAACACTACACTGCAAGGGACAGCTAGGAAATGGTAACTTTTTAAGCCATTCCAGCTGTTTCCAAATAAAACCTGATTTAGATCACAGCCAGATAAGACGTTTCAGCTGCCGCTGAGAGCAGATCACGCCTCAGRCTATGCACGCCATTAACCCATCCCTCCATATTCTGCCATTAATGGACTGGTTTGTTTTCTTGTTCATACAATGTCACGGAACAGAAGAGCCGGGCAGGAAAAGCACTGGAGCACTGAGGCAGCAGCAAACAGCTGGGATGATAATCTTTTCATCCAGCTCATCATAAGARTTCACCTGACTCCCCTTTACAGAGCAGATCAACGTGACTAAGGCAGCAGAAGAGACTGAGTGGTGGGACTTGGGGCGGTGGCAGATGTGCCTACAGTACATCCATACAGTCAGTGCCTGCAGTACATCCCTGGCTGTGTGACTAACAGGCTGGTAGGGATGAGGCCATCCTCTGATTGCCAGAGGTGTGACTGCTTCCCACACCTCTGCTCGCTCCTTCTCAGGCTGGTGAAAGCTCCCACACCTCTTGCTGCATATCAGCAGCAGATCAATGAGTGCTCTGCACACACAAAACCTGAGGGCTCAGGCCACAAGGACAGCTTAACCAGGCAGAGCCAGTGTTACTCTCGAGCAGACAGCAGGATGGTGTGTGTGCGAAGGAGAAAGAGAGGTGAAGTCTCCCTATCCCCAAAGAAAACCCCACAGCTCCCATCAGTACTGAGGAATGCCCCACAGCAATTGTTCCTGTCAGCTGGTCATCCATAATAACTCTGGTCAGAAGAGAGAGATACTGTCAGAGACGAGCTCTATCACAGGTCAGCTCTGAATCACGTCAGTGAGTCACCTCTGTCTGGCCTTGCCGCTGGCTATGGAGCCCCCGGCTGCAGCCCGGCGTGGGAAGGTGCAGTCTCCTTTCTGTGAATCGTCTTTTCTTCCGTTGTCCTGCTGCCGCTTGTCCCTTGGCTCCTGCCCCAGCATGGCTCACCCGGGGGGTGTGTGTCTGTCTGGGGAGCCCCAGCTGGCTCCCTCTGCCCAGGGAGGGCTGCTGCCCATAAAAAAGTCAGGCAGCAAATCATTCCTTGGAGAGTGATAAGCAAACATACAGCAAACCTGGCTTTTACCTGGCTTGTGATAGGATGGGAGGAAAATGACTTGGGCTCACCATGTGATGTATTTAGATGGAAATAGAAAAAGGTGCAACTTCTCCTCGTTGGAGTGCAGAACCGCAGCTCCTGAAGCCTGACAGGCTGCTCTGACCAGCCACTGCAGGGGAAGTTTGATGGATGAGCTGAACCAATGAGCCCATCCATCCGTTTCAGTGATGAGCAAGAAAAGCCTTGCATTCAGCCTGTGCTGCCTCAGGATGTTCCTCTGCCAGGGATAAGCAGGAAAGAAAAAAGGGGCAGGGAACCAAGAGGTTCAACTCGGTAAAAACGAGAAGTCTACGAACAAGTTTGCAAACGCTTCATAAACATCGAGAATGGCAGAGAAGGCTTCTATGCTTTCAGCCAGTCTCTCTGGGTCATATGGTGTTGGTGCAAAAAAAAAAAAAAAAAGATGAGTCATACAGTTTTGATGAGAGTCTCCTGCCATTCTAATAGCTATTTAGTTTCACATGGAGAGGAGTCTCTAGGACACAAGAAGGGCATTACAAACAAATGAAGTTACTTAACAGAAATAGAATGATCTTGTGCACATGCTGAAATGAAGCAAGAAGTTCTGCCTCTATATATAATGCAAACTTTCTTTTGTTCTAATTGCCTGTCTATTCAGAAGAAATCCTTCTAGTTTTATGGCCTTTTAAATCCCTTCCTTTTCAAGGAACAAGCTGGCATTCAGTATCATAGGAAAGAATCCAAGTTCAGAGGCGTCTTTGTAAAGAAAAAACTGTGAACACAGTTTCTCTCAAAGGAGAAATTGAGTGTTCAGGGCACTTGGCTAACGTCATCCTTGTCCCTACAGATGCACAAATGTAACACTAGCAAGGACCTTTTACATATTTTTTTTCCATGCTTATGTTCATGGTGACTTTTTCTGCTGGGTACAGGGTTGGAAGCTGGACTGACAAACAGCCTGTGTGTTAGTATAATCACATTTTTTAAATCCTCTCGATGAAATCTGGATTCTGCATTTCATTCTAAAGCATTTCATTAGGCAACTGAGTAGCATAATAGCTGTTACCATTAAT
This sequence comes from Amblyornis subalaris, assembly GCA_018881555.1. NCBI lineage: Eukaryota > Metazoa > Chordata > Aves > Passeriformes > Ptilonorhynchidae > Amblyornis > Amblyornis subalaris. The sequence goes on from JACAXG010000037.1 coordinate 2,335,627, forward strand.
AAAATGGTTTTTGTCTTTATTTAACATGACAGAATTATAGAATATGCAAATATCAAAACCAGGTACAACCAAGTATTTTGCAATTTTTTATACTTAGTTTGCAACTTTTATATATATATATATATATAWATATACATACATATATATCGGCATCAGGCTGAAGGAACTCAACTGAAAAAAGTCTTACTTATATCTTATAGGTAGTCTTGGCAGGGTGGGACATCACATGTGGTTACCCAGGTACCTGGTGTGAATGTTGACTGAAAGGTGGGATTTCAATTCTACAGAGACAGAACCCATAGAAGGACAGAAAATCCCATTTATTTCTTGTGGGGCTCAGGACTGTTTGCTTTTCAGTGTCTTGCTGATGAGACAGCTTGCTGTCTCTGAGAAACGGGGGAAGGTGGGGAGGAAGTGCAGCTTCTCAGGTCACAGAAGGTCTTTGGAGGAACTGATGCAGGTCACATTGCATGGTCATTTGCATAGTTTGCTCTGCATAATTTTTCATTTTACACATAATTGTAATTTCTAACACTAACAGGATAAATCGATGTGTCTTAACCTCTCACTGATACACTAATGGTGTAACATGGAGTGATCCTAAGATCATTTCTCCAATATAAACCAGAACAACAGTAGCTGATTCCTGAAAGACACTACAGAGATAAAAATCAGGGATGTTTTCAAGTCCTTCTTGTATTTTTTGTATATTGTATATTTTATTATTTTGTATTTTAGTATTTTGTATCTTGTATATTTTATGAAAAGTTAAGTTCTATTGAATAATGTGCAAGAAGCAGCCGTACAGAAGCTATTAAAACATCAYTACACAGCTAGCTACATTTGGCAAACCCAAACCACCTTGGGCATAGTTTTAAACATGTTCGTCTTTAGATTCATTACCAGAGTTGTATACATCAATGTATTTTACAAACACATCCCATTAAAGTATAGGCAACTTATTCATATACGTATGTACAGATAAGAAATGTACACATAGCAGTAAATAGCAAATAACATATGATTTTGCACCACAGAAATAGGATGATACAAGTTTGAGAAAGGAAGCACATAAAGGAATTTTAGGCAGAATAAGCTACTTGAAAATCAAAATGAGACCTGGAGAAATTTCCGTCATAGTATCTCCGAGACAGGAGTGTGGGCACAGGCTTGCATACAGGCCAGTGTATTGCAATATTGCTCAGTTTTATCTTAGAGGAAGAGAGTTTCCCACAAAAGCTCCCTGTTCTGATTAAAAGCACAATAAATTCTCTTCTCTAGAATGTTTTTGTTTGTGGGTTAGAGGGGCTTTTTGTACTGATCAATACAATGAGAGACCTACCTATGGTCTGTTCTGCTCTCCTGGGCTAGTGCACAGGGAGAAGCTGGTGCCCTGTGGAGATGCAGCAGCTGGGAGTGGCTGGCACTTGCACAAGCCATAGTCAGGTGAGAGAGGCTGGTTGCTACTCTGAGGAAAAGTGTTGGCCAGGTTCTGATTCTGGACATTAAAGTACACATATTTGGGATTTGTACTAGAGGAGTTTTAAGGAGTTTCTATAGTGTAGAGACTGACAACACAGAAAAGGAGGGGCACATTTTCAACATAATAGTCTTAATTTGCATCTAAAGCATATAAATGTGTCAGAAGGCACATATGGAAGATAAGAACACTTACCTGTAACACTCCAGATGTCAGCTTTAAACCCCTGCATTCTGGAATGAGCATGTCTTCCAGATAAAGGTGTGATCGAATTGATTTCCAGTACTTCATTTGCTTGTTATAGCTTTGGGCACAACAGTGAGACTAGAAATTGGCCAAAATTGTTATTTATATAACACTTACAATATAGCAAGTGAAAAACTCCAACCAGATTATCCAGTATTGTCATAGAAAAAAAGGAAATTATGGCTTCTGTCCCAAAGAACGAAGTGTCTAAAAGATAAGACATATGTGACTGGATAAGATCAACAAATAAATCAGACCTGGGCAGAAAAGAACAGAAAATGCAGGTAATTGGTTAAGGCTTGTCTGGTCTGTGCTCAGTCGGGAACACCATCTACATTTTCCCAAATACACAGCATCTGAGAGCACAGGTTTTTTCACTTCAAAAAGAAATAAAATTTTTGCCTGGTGAACCTGCCCTTTAGGAAGTTCAATCAATTTGAATACTGTTGCCTTATGCTTCACACTGAAAGGAAGAGTGATAGAAGAGGAGAAGTGTCTCAGAGTAGCTCCTGTCAGTCTCTGCAACCATGGAGAGGCAATAGTAGAGAACTTCAGATCCAAGTGGCAATGTTGCATATTGATCTTTGTGGACATGSCCTGCTAACTGCCAAGCTCTAGGTTTCTTTTTTTAGCAGCTTAGATGGCTTTTACCAAGCATAAATATAGCTGCACAAATAGTGAGAAGCTATTTTTGAATATTTTGGTCACTGCTAAATACAGAATTGTGAATCCAGGCATTCAGAAGTTATGATTCAGGTCCCCAGAATGAGACGGCTGGCCTAAGTACATGTAAATCCTTTTTTATTTTCTCTCTGTTTTACTTACTGAAACTTCAGAATATTTCTGCATCATGTCTTCAAGCGCTTTTCTTCAAAACTGAAGCCAGTAATTTAATCTGAGTTTGTATTTGCCTCTAATTCATGTGGTTCCTGGAGCTGTTACTTACAAAAATTCTTCCTAATGCTCTGAGGCAAGAGAATTTCTTTCCTTATCTGCCTAAGTGTCTGTTATAACAGCAGCTGAAATTTCTTTAATCGAAAATGGAAATGTCACCAGTGAATGGACAGAGCAGCAGAGGATCAAGGCATCATTCATCTGCCACCTTCCTTTGTCTTCACAAGTTTGATATAAGCGGAGCACAGTGCCTCCCCTGTGTAGGGCTGACAGTCAGCCCAGAGCAGAACAGCAACAACCTTCTGAGTGAGGCACTTGCTCATGGAGCATAAATACATCATGAGCGTCACACAGCACACAACTATCGTGGCACAAATGTCAAATGCTCCAAGGAATTCTTACAACAGGCATTAGCATGAACTTCCTTGATGAATGTTTCGTACAAGTAATTCAAATTTGTGATGCATTTGGGAGGTTTTTTTGTTTTGCAATTTTAAAAGCAGAACATGGGTATAACTTTGTCCATTGAAATGAAAATAATATATTGCTTGTTCAGTTGTAACCTTAAGCCAAATGTGACTTAGTACATCCTCAGCTTCTACTCCCCAGCAAATTTTAAACTTGGCCAATGTTGCTACTGCATGAGACTTCCTGCAAGAATGGCTTATTGTCTTCCTTCCCTTGAAATGATCCATTTTTAAGCAATCAGGGTCATAAGAGCTGGTGACTCTCCCATGTCTAAGAGCCCTTGAAAATATATTTTTGTGGATAAAGCACCCTTTATTCACTATTGTATTTTTCCTGGAAACACCTCGAAAACAAATTCATACATGGGCAATATATTGGCCTTTTCAACAGTGCAGATTAGCAAATTTCTCTTCTATAAAATACTTCCGGCATCCTTTTCTACTGCAAACTAGTCTTTGCTGAAAATTATCAAATGTGTCCTAGCACCGTATCTATCATTGGTTCAGTAGCCATTCATCAAATACCTGTTCTATCTTCTGCTTGCTCTTGTGAACTCCATGTTTTGCTTTACAGGGGCACCCTTTTGCCTAAATACATCGACTAAATGCATTTCTGTAAAAATAATGCCAGATTATTTTTGTCTGCAGCTCTCAATTATGGTTGCGTGTCTCTTTAACCCTCCTCCTGCTTAAAAGCATCAGCGTCTGGTTGACACCTTTGAGGAAACAAATAGTCTGACAGGGAAGGGCACGGGCAGGGCTTGCATCACCCTGACCCGTTCCTGCTTGTTGAGCCAGCTCAACAGCCCAAGTCAGAGGTTGCACCTTCCCTAAACAGGTGTAACTTGAATACTCCTCCAAGTGTACTAGAGTGCTGGGACATAAGAACCAGAGTCTCTGCACAATTCCTTCTGGGCTTTCTTCTTGTGGCTGAGTGCTGATGTCCAGCCAAGAGGCAGAGCCCTTCCCTGTCACACTGTGTGTGCTCTACCCTTGCAGATACCACCCAGCTTGTAGCGTGGGTGTGACTCACACCACAGTACCCTGAAAGTCGGGTCAGTATGGGCTATGCACTCTGCCACAACCCATGGAAGTAGGGGATGGAGCACTTGTGCAAAGGAGAGAAGAGCAGAAGCTCTGCAGCGCAATTCCCCTTCGGGCTCCTGGCAGGTCAGCACTCTGCAGGCCGGGAGCAAGGCAGCCTGCAGCAAAAATGAACTGGCCCAGGACAAGTCTGGCCTTCTGCTGCGACTTCACCCTCCTGCAAAACCACAGGGATTTCTCACCCAGTCACTGCTGAATTTGCAGCTCTTTGATTTTGCCAATGTTTTATTTAAGCTTTAGCCCTATCAAATGCAGATTAAATGCATACCTACCTACCCTTGCAAAGGTGTTCGTAGGTACTAAACATTGCATTTCCRTCTGTGCCTTTCCCTTTTATGCAGAAAATGCAAAACAGGACAGCTTGATTTAAAGACCTTGAACTAGACTGAAATTGTTAGTATTAATTATCTTACATGGATGGAGGCTAGGGGATTGGAAAAATTTCTAATCTAGCACTTTAAGGAAATATGAACCTTGAACATCAAGGGTTGCTGGTGGCACTAAAAAGTACATGCAGGCTTTTGTTTATAGCCAAAGAATCTGGGTACTGCTCTGATAATATATTTGGCTGATGGGAAGCACGCAGCTGGATAAGCATTCAACAGCTAAACCGTGCAGCCTGTGCCTCAGACAGTCCCTTGCCCTTGGCAAAGGAAAAAGAAGATGCATCTTTCTGGCACTGAAACTGGGTCTTTGTTTATTGACAAGAATAAACTTTTTTCCTACTTGTAGCACAATAAATGACACTTTCACAGTAAGCTAATAATGGGTGTCTATGATGTATGGCAGTAGCAGCTCTATTATTGATGTCATTATACTGGTAAAAATGCACACATTATTATAGTTTTATGCTGCAATGGGAAGCGATTCAATCATGCTCATAAGCACTACTGGAGTTGTATTTATAGCTCTGCCAGTTTCCCCCACTATAAATACACCAAGAAAACCTTTTTCAGCTAGTCAGATTGCACAGAAATGAATATCACWCTCAGGGAGAATGCTTTGGAACAAAGTGCCATGTAATCTAAGCATGTGGAACCTGAAAAAAATTCAGTAATATGTAGAGGTGAGAAGCATGGTTCATAAAGGCATAATAAAAAATTACATAATCTAAACATAAATTAGTTTTTTTTTAAGGCAGGCTTCTTACTTTGAAAAAAATCAATTAAATTTAGTGCAAGAAATCATTGTTATATGAATACTTAAACTGGGTTAATATAAGGCTCAAGTGACACCAGAAAGACAGTACCTACAACATCCTCTTGTTTCTGCTGTTCCATCTTTTCTATATCTGCTGAATATAACTATGATTACTAACAGAATCTACCACTAAATATCACACCTAGATGTTCCCTGTCATGGCTGTAATTGTATTTATTTAAACATATGTCTTAAACATGCCCCCATATCTACAACAGATATATTACCTTTCTAAATTAAAATAAAATACAAATAAAATTAAATWAAAAAAAAAGATGAAATATGTTACAAAGAGGCTGTTAGAAAACCTAGCAGACTTGCTTTGTAACATCTTGTAGGCAAGATGGCTGATTCTTTATGGCTCTGAGTACACACACTGTACATTTAAACAGTAACTTCAAGATTATTTTTATATGCCAACAGCCACATTTTCATAATCAGCTTCTAGGACTCTGATGGCCAATATGAGCACAAACCTTTTATACTGAACTTTCATATTTATGCACAAATACAAGGCTCTGTGCATGTCAAGCTGGCAATCAGATTCACKTCTGGTTTGTGCTAAAAATTGCAAATTGTATAATGTGAAGAAAACTTGTCAGTTCACTTTAGTTACTGAGCTGTAGACCAAATGCTGATGATCAAGTAGGAAAGACATTCAATGGCATATTTAATAGGCTGGTTGCTTGTTACTGCTTTCTCAGGCAAAARTATTTTAAATTCAAATAAAGATCGTTTGACAGCTCACAGGAAACTAGACTCGGGGGTGATGTGACACCTACAACTTGCGACTTTCTAGGACACTCATACTCATTGCATTACATCAGAGTAATTTTGATACCTCTGCCCTTATCCTCTTTAGACAAGTGATGAGGCAGGCAAAACATCACTTTCCGAAGTCTATCTGAGCCAGTTACTTCAGGGAGAGAGATCCATTCACAGGTAAATCCTCTTACTCAACACCCTGCTTGGCAGGCTGTTGTGGATACAACAAGGAGATTTGGAATAGCTGTAATAAGCATAGCATGAAATACAACTCTGAAAAATAATGGTAAAATAAATAGATTTTATGTACTTGCCACGCTAAACATGCTTACAGATTATTTTCAAGTGTAAGTAGAGTGATAACTAAAATATATCAGAAAGCTGAGGTATAGTGCCATGAATGGGGAATAACACAGAGCCATTCATCTTTTGGTTGAGCAAACCTCATCCAGGGARAACAACTGCTGAAATTAGAGGAGTCTAAGATTTTCAGAATCTGGCTTTGTACAAATGATTATGAGTGTCACATTCACTTTTTGCAGAGCAGTAAAGCTGACCACATCCAAATAATGACAGGCTTGGTTTATTTGACATGTAAAATGCAATAGTATGTAATTTATACAATTTGAATATCAGGATTTTGTATCAYTTAAAGTATAAAAGCAAAAGACACGGTTAATGTTAATTGTTTTTTAGAAGTTTCTTAAAACAATCCATATGGTTCAAGTATAAAATAAAATGAAAAAAAAAGCAAGTTTATCTTGCTGTAAAACTTCATTAGTAGGAAATGGCACAACTTTGGATAGGAAGATGCTCACAAAGCTGTGATTATACCCACATATTTGGTATTGCGCACCTTCTTCTCACAGAAAGTTACAATTTAGTAGGCAGAAGTGGTTACTTGACAGCATTGTGAATGATATATTTTAGAATAACTTAATTCTTACCTGCAATCGTTCTTTGTTAAAAATTCATTACTTTTAAACCACCGCAATTTGTAACAAAATTATAAATAATACCAAAAGTTTTTGGTGGTGTGTGCTTTTAAATAGTTGTATTTCCTAATGAACTTTCTGTATAAGAGATGGCTTGTAATTCAAAAGTATTTTTTTGAGATCAGCCAMAGAATGGTTGAAATGGAAAGGTTCCTCCGGAGATCACCTCATTTCAATTCTCTGCTTAATACAGGATAAGCAGGAGCAGGTTCCTCCGGGCCACAACCAGTTGGGTTTTGAATATCTCCAAGGATGGAGATTCCACAGTCTCTCTGAGCAACACATGCCATCGTTTGAGCACTCTCATGATAAGGCAAACTTCTGTAATGTTTAAACAGAATTTTTCATGGTTTATCCAYTGATCCTTGTCCTTTCACAGGACACCACTGGGAAGAGCCTGGCTCTTCTTCTTTACTCTGCGCCATCAAGTATTTATACACATTGGTAAGATTCTTCCTGAGCCTTCTCTTCTCCAGGCTGAACAGCTTCAGCTCCTCTCCTTAGATCTCASATGCTCCACATCCTTCACTACCTTTATGGTCCTTTGCTGGGTTCACTCCATCACTTTTGTRATGGGGAGTCCAGAACGATGCTGTCATTTGGGGATGGTTTATAAAYATGCAAATAWAAATTTCAAWGCAAAAGTTTTAACTGAAGTGTTACTCTTGAAATTTGAAATCCAGATAAGAATAGCAATCCTATTCTTATATTAACCTTAACTGTACATTTAGAAATACAGTACGTATTAGAGTGATCTTCCATAGCTTATAGAGTACATATCTTCTCATTCTGTGAGTAGTCATCTATGCTTAATGAAGACCATGACCACCTCAGATGGATGGGCTACAGCCCAAATGTCTGTCTAAAGATTTAGCTGGAAGATAAATACTTCTATGATCTCATCTCAGGCAGGTTACAGTTATGCAAYGTGATAAAGTTTTGCAACTGATCCATACTGAATGCTTCCGACAGGTGAACAAGCACGCTGTAGCCAGGAGAGCTCTCCAATACTACTGAACAAATAATGTGTGCTCGCCCTGTTRAAAACGGGTTGCTGAGTCTGCAGATCAGCATTTTTCCCCAGCTCAGTATGGCACAACATCCAGGCATTGTTAGAAAGCTGGAGTCTTTTAATCAAGTTTAGTCTATTTTATGTTAGTGCCTCAATGCCTAGGCCGAGTAGTAGGGCTAATTGACTGGTATCTCTGATGAGGTTAAGGGTGAAAGAAATTTCTCTCCCAGACTTCAGACTACCCACAGATAAACAGCAGAAGTAGGGCTCAAATATGCTGTAGCATTCAGACTGCAAGAGATGAGGAACTGAGCAATTACAGATCATCAGCTTCAACAAGGTCATCCTGTTCTCAACCAGCACATTATCGTACTCTATTTTCCATGGACAGGAACAAAAACTAACAAAATTTTGACCCCTTTGTATTTCTGATTATCACCACAGCTGAAGAGCAACTGCAGTGAAATTGATAGGCTTCGGACTGAAATCTAGAGTTAAAATAGCTATTCCTAAAATTTAACAATGCCCATCATATCCTAGTCATAGTGAAATCCACCCAAAGATGTTGMTAGAAACCATCTTTTAAACAAACAGCTCAGCAGAAAATGTCCCATGGATCTCAGCTCTCAGCTCCCTAATACAAAGGTCATAATCTGGATTCCTCAGCTGGCTGTAGCTGGAAAGACTGCTGTGCCAGGACAGCATATTAGCTCACATCATTCAACAGTTATTTCAAGTGCTGTGTGCTGTGTCTCCCAGCATGGTGTGTCTTAAAATAAGCATCAGTACCTGTGAAGAAGAGGAAATGCAAATCAATGACAGAAATAATGACAGGGGCCAATAAGATTCAAATGAGAATAAAAAACCCTGAATGCATTGAAATAATGTCAAATGGGAGGTGGTTACATCTTTATAGTGTTTTATACTGTAGGAACTGTGTAAGTATTTAGAAGGATGAAGATAGTTATGTTAACAATGASGTAACAGCTTTTTTAAAGTAATGAAATAGACAGAAATGAAAGAAATAAAACCTGAAACACTGCAGAATGGGWCACAACTGGGAGTTGTAGAAAAAAATACTATCTCACTATGCTCTAGTTAGGAGGGCTTTGCAACAAATGGAGAATATCTTAATTCCTATTGATGTTCACCAGAACCAAGGCATCAACAGGATTACGCCACAAAACTCACCTTGTGAAGTTGTGGGTGCAAAATTATTCCAGATGATTCAGAGCACAAGGAGGAAATGAATCCTATAAACATTTGTATGTGTGAGTAACTGTTCTCCCAGAGTTATCCCACTGATTTCAGTACACCTATTATATAAGTGAACTGATGTGTATATAAATGTTTGCAGGGATTAACATTTAATGAAGATTAAAATTTTCCCATGGCTGCTTTTAACTCTATCCAGTTGGTACAACTGCCAGAAACTGTTGGGGTAAAGGAATATGCCAGCTATGCTGCTTTTCTGTGATTACTCTCACTTTATAGAAAGAGCTGTTGGGAGGAGGAGAGATGGACAGCTCCTGTCTTCCTAGACAGGGAAGTTTGATACAAATCTCAGAGCTGTTTTCTGCTGGGATAACRCAGCTGCTGTAAGGTAGACATAGAACGAATTTCAGCTGCACAACCAGATATTTTAAAAGATATAGTCTGGAACTTTTTTTTGGKCTTTCTAGGATTATGGAAATAAGCAGCATCACTTTATAAATTTTAGTATGAGCAACTAGTCAAACTTGCAAGATGCTTTAAAACATGGAGAGTTGCATGCAACAACTCAGTAAATTGCACTGTCAGGCACACACAGAAAACAGATGGATATGCTCTGGGCCTACAAATATAGTTTCAAAGAATTGGCCCCAATTCATCAATGGAGCTTCTTTGAATATGAAATTAATGTAGTGAACACAAATGCAGACAAGCATTTGGTCTTGTTTATAATGTCCCATGGCTGGTCACTGAGTATATCTATTATACAGTTGGGGAAAGAATTAAAATATGATTTAGCAGGAGCTAAGCTAACTTTAAGCAAGCTTACGCTGTTATTGATAGTCAAGTTCAAGTAGCACTGAATTCAGTGCAGCTTATTTTCACGGGTCCAAAGTTAGTTCTTGGGAAGACATAAACTACTAACAGTAGTCAGACTGTTACAATACGTGCATTGACACAGAGATATGTTCAGCTTCTTTTTATCTAAAGACAATAATTGCTATGTCCAGTGCCTCGGTACCTTTGAGTACCAGCCAGTGAGTTTAGCTATGCCCAGCTTTACAGACACTAAGCCCAAAGGCCAGCTTTACACAGTAAAAGCATACTGCTGTAAGCACAACTGAAGTTTGTACTTCTCCCATATGGGTCATGCCATTTTAATAATGGCAGAGGCAGTGTTACATACAGTTGCTTTTTAGGACAGGAAGTACCTAAAAAAATAATGCCCAGTTGAAGCGATAAAACAATAATCCCAAGAATGTCTCTGACCTCATGCTACTCTTACTACAAATACTCCTTTAATAGTGGTGAATTAATGATACCAAGCCCTGTGCAATCCGACATGCAGCCTGTGAGATGACAGCATTCAGACAGAAATATTCCACCTCCGTCAAGTTAGCTGTCTCCTATTATAGCATGGGTGTTAAACCATGCTGCTGAACAACCTTTGGCAGCTATCAGGCGAGCTTCCCAAGTGAATGAATCACAGCGGTAACGGGTGATTGAACAGGGGTATATACAGCGTGACTCCTTAATATCTTTCAGCTTCACACTTCAAATCAATTGCAGCAAAGCTCACATTATATGACACTGAGAACTGAGTTCTGTTTCTTTCAACGCCACCCCCAACTTGATCACCTGTGAGAACAACAAAACTGTAGATGGAAGAGTCTACATACATCCAGGTAGAAATACATCTTGGTATTTTATTTGGGCTCTGGAGTTGCTGGCTGCAATAYCTACATAAGAAAGAAATGGTGTCAGGTTGTCTTCTAGATATTAAATGCAGGTATTGTTTATGTTTTACTCTTCATCTCATTGCAGAACAGCATTTCTAATCTATGGCCAAGAAAAAATGAATATTCTATCTTCAGCACATTTGACTAGATCTAGACTAACTATACCTAGCATGCTGCTTTCCAATGTCTAATTAACTTTGCTTTTACTTTTAAATAGCTTTTAGTGGAATTAAAATAAATACTTTACTGGAAGGAAAAACTAAATGTACAAAGCTGGTTTTGTCAAGAATTTGATTTTTTGCATGGAGTTTACACAGTGAAGAGCAATCTGATTACTACATTTCATTAACTAACTTAAAAATAACAAGTTGTGCCTTATTCTGTGCAACATTCATAATATGAAAAAAAGGTTTGGCCTTGTGACAGGTACCAGGAGAAAAATTTTCAAATATATTCTTATAACATATTTAATTACATACATGGATCAAATCCTTCTTTTTCTTCATTAGGATATTTTGTACAGAGAAAATAACTGGAGAAATGGCAAATGGCAAAAGCACAGCTGCATGTGCAATCCTGTCTGACCCCTGTCATGAAATGAGGAGGAAGGAATAACAGAATAGATGCCCCAGGAATAGATAGAAATTTCAAGGGTAGTTGCAGTAGAAATTATAAAATGCTATTTGAAACACCTATTTTTGTTATCAGGATGCTGTTGCCATCTCAGATTTCTGTTGCAAGTTCTAGGAGTGCTGGTGTAATAAAAGGCATGTTGCTAGAATAAAAAGCAACTCCTGAGCAACTGCAGCATCCGCTAAATTATAAAGCCAGATGTTTTCTGAAAGAAAAGAAGAAAATTAGTTCTAAAACTTCAGAAAACAGAAGTTAAACTGAAATAAGTTTGTCTATTTTGATAGTTACCTGTTTCCTGCTTTTTTTTTTAACCTAGAATTGTGGGGTCATGATTGTGCCACATCAGACAGTAAAATCCATTCCTAATATTTTAACTCAATTTTCTTACAGATAGACATCACTTATTGTGATGTATATTTTAATCTTGTGCCACCTCCTCTTCCAATAGTGGAACCAAAGTGAACAATTTCATTTATCAATTTCCATGCACCTATGTCATACTGATAGGTTTAGACTAGAAACCRGCTGTGAGAAAGTCTTTGAAATAAGATGATATTCCTCAAAAGAAGACAAAAATAATTAAAATTTTTTTTCTGCATATCGGTTTTTTAAGACTAATGTCTTTACATTTTTTCTTTTCTAAATATTATCTCTTTATAGGCTCTTAGAGTCTTATGTCATCTGCTGTGTTCTGTACTGTCAGCTTCAAATGTTCTTGCATCTCTTTTAATTTCTTCCCAAGTTCTGTGTAGGCCATTCATAAACCTCTCCTCTTACAATCTTCTTGATTCCAGAAGCTATGATGCTCACAATGGTCTATTGCAGATAAAGAAGTATCAAACTTCCAGCCTTGCTTTGCCTGGCCAATTATCTGTAGTTTTAGCATATTGTCTGTGATATACCACAAGAATGTGATGCAACCCAACATGCTAGGTTGCCCTAAAGGGAAAGGGGAAGATGCATGCAGGGAAGCTTTTTCTGGACCTCCTTGTTTGAGAGGCTGCAGTGAATCCCAGTTTACTTCAGTAAACTGTCTTAATATTTACAGAAAGCAGTGGCAGTTGTCAGTCCCCATTTCTCCCTTTGCGAAGGGCCCTTGGGATGTCTGCGCTTCTGTACCATCACGCCATCACATCTATGGCCAAAGGCAGTATCAGATTTTTTTTCTTATTTAATGAGAACTCTGTGCTTCTAACATACCTCTCCACTGATAGTTTTGATAGAAGGAGCAAAGAAGCTGAAATATTTTGCTGAGATTGCTAAATACTTCTCTGCCCTGCAAAAAGCTGCAGAAATGGTGTCAGATGATGATCTCTAACTGAAAAGAATATTAAAATGTAATCTATAACATTGAGCCTTTGTTACTTGTGAAAATACTAAAACCCCATGCATACTGTGAAATAAGGAGCTTTACCTTAGAGAATGTATGTCTTTTATGGAGATGACAAGTAATTTATTAGGTTAGCACTTCAGAATTTCTAACCTTGACATTTTTCAGCTTTGTTCACCATGAAAATTAGTAGGAATGTATTGTGTGTATCTGCCTTTAGAACTGCTTTATGGTTTTGRACTCAAGTACTTGAGCAAAAGTCTTTAACATGCTAAATACTGCATTTTTCCATTACATGAAATATCTTAAGTAATAATTCTCAACATAAGTGCTGAACGTCTTCATGTTTCAATGTCATGACCATCAGGGTCATGGTGATGCAGGTATTTTTCTTGACCTATAGAAAACACTCTATGTGGCTTCCTGCATAATGTTACTCAGCTAGTCCTGCATTTTAAAACATGCATTTATTAAGACGATAAATAGTAGATGTTATTAAGATGATATAGTAGAAACATATTCTGCATTTCAGCTTTAAATAAAACCCTTTTATTTCAAAGGGCCTGTTGAATTTTTCTTAAACTTTGACAGAGAGATGGACAACTTTATTTYATGAACAGTGACTTTACAACTGAACTCCGGTTAATCAGACTAGAAACGTGCAAATTTCTTTTACAGTTAATGACGGAACTGTGCATAAATGCAGAATCTAGAATTGATTCCAGTCCAAGCTCCAATCTCACCCCTCAGAAATAATGCATATGTTTTGTATACTCATTACTGATGAGTATAGTCATTGCTGCTGTGCTTCCAGTCCTATGAAACAGAGGATGAGGCTCTCTCTTACCAGCCCTAACAATTAAACAGCCATGGCACTTTTCTGCCTTTGACAGGCGTTAATATTGGTATTCCTGCCAACCTACAGCTCAGGAAATTACATCTTTGCTCCCTGTATTTCCAACTGGATAATGTGGCTCCAGTTCTCTGTCCAAGGCTGATAACCAGTGTTACTGGAAGGTTTAAAAAGTGCAGATTCATAAAAGGAAACAAGTTGCTCTGTCAACAGCAGAGTATAAARGGTCATTTTCCCATGCACCCCGCCAAAGGGGACCTCGAGGGTCTTTCACGCCCTGCAACTCCTTGGTTCAGGCCATGGTCGCTCCGGCTTGCGCACGCGCTGGCCATGGGGCCAGCAAGGCTGCAGGGAGCCGGCACCTGCCGGGGAAACCATCTTCCTCTCAGCACTTGTATTGTTCTTCTATGCCAGTCTGCCAGCCGAGTGGGAACAAGCAGCTGCAGGGAGCGCGGGCCCCGCAGCGAGCGGCCCCAGATAGGGACTGACAGCTCCGCCACAGGGGCAGCGAGGGGGCAGCAGCGCCCGCCGCGCCCCCATCCCCGCCCCGCCTCGGGATAAACGCGGCCCCTCGCGGGGAACTGTGGGGACGTGGTTTCCAGGGTGCGGGAGGGAAGYGCCGCGCTCTCACAAAGCGCACCGACCCCGCGGCCTCAGGAGAGGCGGGGGAGCCCGCGCCCGGAGCCGTCCCCCGCCCGGCCGCGGCGGAGCGAGCGCCTCTGGCGCGGCCGGTCCCTCCTGGCGCGCCGTAGCGATGCTGCCGGCGCCGCTGCCTTCGGAAGCTGTTCCCAAGATGGCGGCCGCGCGGGCGGCTCTGCGCGGCCGCGCTCCTGCAGCCGGGTAGAGACCCGCTCCCCTCCTTCTGCTCCCGCTCCTCGCTGCGCCCCCGCGCCGCGCACTGGGGCCCGCCGCCATGCTAGCCTCGGTGCATGCATGAGAGAAGCTGCCGCGCTGGTCTGTGCCGCCGCCATGGAGGAGGAGCCGCCGCCGCCGCCGGGGAGGTCAGTACCCAGCGCTGCCTCGCAGGGAGCTCCGTGCAGGGAGCGGTGCCGGGCGGGGGCTGCGAGCGCCGGGGCCGGGGGTGCACGCTCAGCCTCCGGCCCCTCCGCGCTGCAGAACCTTCGGCTGCTGCTGCTGCTTCAGCGCTTCTGCAGCGCGCCCACGGAGCACGAAAGTGCTTCGATAAGAAATCTCTAGTGGCTGCGGCGGGTAAGGCAGTGTTTTGTGGGCGCTTTGCAATTAGAAGCAAATCGTTTCCTTCGCCCCCAGCCTCGCAGCAGTGCGGGCCGGTGCGTCGGGGCACTGCCGAGCCCGGCTGTCGGGGTCGGGCCGGAGGTCCGGAGGCTGCAGAGGGGAGCGGGAGCAGCAGCTGGAGCCCCCGGGAGGCTGGTGAAGCGTGACCTGTGCTCCTTGACTTGTGAACTGCAGCGATAAAAGCGCTGCCCTCTGGAAGGGTGTCTCGAGTTTATAGCAGCCGTGATTAAAATCGGGTTCTCTTTGGCGTGCCGGTAAAACAGCAGGGTCATGGAGTATCGCTGCTGGCAACACTGAAAAAAAAAAAGCCTTCGTAAAGAGAAGTGTTGTGTTGTGATGCCTCAGAGCTTTCTGCAACTGCTGTCACCTCCTGAATGTGCTGACCTGCAGATTGGCTTTTTGCAGTTCTCCATCTGTGCCCTGCTGAGAGATGAGGATGCCAATTACTTTATGGTTTAGTGTTTCCAACTGGCTGTAGAAGTATTGCATAAGTCCAAGTTATTAATTCCGTGGCAATTATTTCTCCTTTTAAAATAACATCCTGTTGATGCACTTCACTTCTCACTAGGAAGCATTTGGGAAACGTTTTTAAAACGCTTGTGTGATCAATTAGTACTGTAAGGCAGTAGTGAGGTGCATTGTGTTCCAGGTGTGCTGTGCACAAAATCTGCTGTCATGTTGCTGAGATCGTTCTTGAACATTGCAAGCTGCCGTTTTGTACTGATGGAATAAAAGGGAAGTGGTGATAAACTCCAGTTTGGATCAAGGCTGTGGAGTTGAACAATGCCTGGTTTGAGTTTTCATTAATGCTAATTAATGATTTGTTTTTCTGTCATGAGAATGGCAGAATCAGGAGGTGTATAAAATTAATGAGATTTAGCAGAAATATTATGAAATACAAATGCTAGTAGGGCAACTGAAGTAGTAAGCCTCTAAGTTCCTTTTCAAAGGACTGTTCAAAGACTAATAGCGCAGGTTAAGTAGAAAATGATTTAAAATAAGGTACAGCAGCATGACCCTAGACCTGGGCTGTCTTCATGGGAGAAGAGTAATCTGCAGAGCCTGAATGGAAAACACCCAGGCATTTCCTGTGCAGGGACATTTCTGGCCTCTGCTGGATTCTCCTTATTACAGGACAGTTTATATGAGTCGGATGTGGGTGTGGATAATGTGGTGACAACTTTACCCAGCAAATGAAAATTGAATTAGTTATTTCAGAGTGAGCTGGTGGGTGGGAAGGGGATGTCTCAAAACAATTAGGCAGCCCTAATTTGTGTAGGGTAATGCATGTACTCCATCCACTGTGATTCACTTCTGCGTGTACTTTSTGTACCAACTTCACACCTGCTTTACAACAGAACTGCTTCTCTGTCTTTATGCAGTACTTGCTTTTGCTTAAATGTAATGCAAGTAAAGTGTCTGAAGCTTTTTCAAACATGATTACAGTTGATTTAAATCCTGGAATCATCATTAGGTGTTCATTCTTGGGGCTCTGAGGTCAGAATCTTGTTGAAATTGGTGGTACTGTGTACAGGCTTGGGAATATGAAATCCATTTGGTGGCAGATAGCTTTTAATCCTGTTTGTAGAGTATGAATGTGTTCTTACAACAAAGAGTTCTTCTGGCTAGTGCTAAAGTGCATTGCTATAAAGCATTCTCTTTAAGTTAATTTTAATTCTGTTGGAGAAGTATTTAGTCATTCTCATTAGCAATACACCTACATTTGTTCAGTAAAGAAAGCTTATTGATTTGTTATTGTGAGACTGCCTCGTGTTAGAAATCTGCTTGTCTTTTTATGAGGATTCTGTGTCTTGTTAGAATATAAATGCAATGGTACACTTTGTAAACTTAAGGCAAGCATAAAATGTATTCGTGGCTTTTTTTGAATTACGCAGTCCTTAGTCCAAAGCATTTGATTGAGACTCCCTCTG
The DNA here is from genome assembly GCA_018881555.1 of Amblyornis subalaris. Taxonomy (NCBI): domain Eukaryota; kingdom Metazoa; phylum Chordata; class Aves; order Passeriformes; family Ptilonorhynchidae; genus Amblyornis; species Amblyornis subalaris. Next base: position 2,352,742 of record JACAXG010000037.1, read on the forward strand.
CAAAAGCATACTGTTTTTCTCAGGTCTTCCTTTTTTCTTGAAACATACTTTGGGGTGGGGAGAGAAGGGAGGCAGCTCTAAACTGAAAAATACTCAGGGAACCTACAAGCAGATGTTGATTTTGAGATAAGATTGCACTTGGATACTGGATAGTGTGCGGTGGTTATGGATAAATGAAAAGGTACTACTGAAAAGTTTTGTGAAGAATTCAAATGTGAGTATCAATCCTCATAACAAAGCAAGCAGAAAGTTTTCAAGATAAGATGTTTCCACTTAGATGATTTAGAATGCTAATTAAAACAGATGTGTTTGGTACTTCCTGATTATTGCCCATAGGCTTTAAATTTCCCAAGTCCAATTTTAGACTTTCCCAAGAATTTTCTGGCACAAAATCCAGTGTAGGAAAAACTGAGGCCTTGAGCATGTCCTTTATTGGGATTTTGTCCTTTGTTTGGCGGCACTGCAAAGACATGAAAAGCCATAGGACTGTCCTAACTTGTGCCTCGACTGCCTGTAGCCCTGTTTTCTCCTGGCATACATCCAGTGCAACGGGGGAAGGAAGGAGCAGGGCTGTGAATAAAATGGGATAGATTTGTGAATTATGTGGAGACTTCCTCTGTGCTGGGGAACTTTTCAGAAGTCTGTCTGTTAGATTTGTTGTCTCTCGGATGACAATGAATTGGGCTGTCAGTCTGCAACATCTGTGGTTTGGGGGAAGCCTGAGGTCATGTCATGAATTGTGCTCAACATATTTTTCTGCTTGCCAAACTATCTGTATGGCTGATAGTGTATGAGCAGTGAAAGAGTTTAAAATTGTTTTATTAACTTAAGATCATAGCTTCAGTGGGAAAAATGATTTAAGTATGTAGAGCTTTACCATACTTTTTTTTCCCCCATGCATTTAAATGAGGTAAGATGTAATCTCTCTTCTACATGTATTGCATTTTCTTGTTTACATGTGCAAGATTGGGATGAATGACTGATTGCTCCACCTACGCACAAACACATATGAAGAGCTCGTTGAGATGTCTTTGGCATTTGTAGCAGTAGGGATTAGTCGGTGTTRTGTGGCTGCTTGGGTTGTTTTTATGTCTGTTAATTAGTGCTGTCTGTGTCAGGGTTGGTTTTACTATTATGTAAGCTAGTGATATTGACCTTTGTGGAATKCAAACCGTGCTGTGATGAAAAACAAATCTACTGAATTTAAAGGAAAGTGTAAGGGATAGGCAGTAATTCTTATTTCAGAGAGCTAATTGGGATTTTTAGGGACATAAAAAGATTTAGCTTCCATGACAACCACATTTCTTAAATTATAACCAAACATTCTTTTGAATTGYGTCTAAAATACATTTAGAAGACAATTTTTTATACTATCAACTGGTAGTCAATAGTGTGTTGACCTCCATCAGCACAGGAATCTCAGCTCTTGTGTCTTCACTTACGCGGTTGGATTTTCTGTTGTCTATGACATTTGTGTTTGCAGGACTGTTACTTTCCATAAGTTTTATTCTTCTCTCAGATGATAACTGCATTGATACTACATTTAGTCTGTAATTTATTAACGAAATAATTTTTGAATTTTTAAAAGTAATTTAGAAGCTTATTTATTTAAAGAATTGATGGTGGTCCCATGCTCACTCTTGGCCTACTGCAAACATAAAGCCAAATGAGAATGTTTATTTTTAACATCTGAGTTTGAGCATTGCTGGGTTGTCAACTTCTGTCCAGTCCGAGAACCCTGTGTATAAAGTCACATCAGTTTGCCATGAACCTTGATCAGGTTTGTTCTGGAGCCAGACAAGATGGGGTATAACTTTATTGTCCCGATGAATGTTTCCTGCTGTCTTTGGGTAGGAGGAGGAAATGTTCCTTCTGTGTCTTGCTAACATTCAACGGTATTGCCTGTCATGTGTTGCTTTCTAATGTGGTATATCCAGGTACAGTTTATTCTGCCCTCGGCTTACAGGTGCTGCTGGTTTACTTGCTGTTGCTTTCTCTGAGAGCAGTACTTGTAAAGGTTTTTATCATTTTGGCTGTAGAACATCCATTCAGTAAGTGATAACAAGGCCTTATGCCTCTATTACTTCTCAGCCACACTGTAGAACTCTCCATAGGCATGACCATTGAGCTTTCGGGATGCTCCAAATAATGCAGAGCACTGAAGCACCATTGCATTGCATGGGTTTTCCAAAGGTCACAGAGAAGTAGTTCAGCATGCCGTGCTTAGACATCAGCTTCCACTGAAAACTTACTCAACTTTTAATACTTCACCTTCAGGGTTCTTGTAGACTTTGACTTTATCTAAATGACAAACTGAAACTTTGGGATCATAACCAGTTGTTAACTTTTTCTTGTCTAGGAATGAAACTTTCTGCCAGAAGAATAAAGTGTGTGTGGGAGAGTGGGGAAAGAATGGCTGTTGCAGATATTTTTATCTTTTATCCTAGGTCTGTGCATTTCCCAGTTTATCACTTTTATAGATGATGTATTTATAGTTGAACCCAGGAGCCTAGCACTATTTTATAGTACCTCTTTCTCCAGTAGTATGTAACTTTTCTTGGTGTACCTTAAATTTTCCAGAAAATCCACCCAGATGTGTTATACAGATTTTTCTTAAGTAGTTCTTAGTGAAATATACTTTACTTTTTTGGTGTGTAGCTTGAGACCTTGGGATCTGATTTGTGCAAGTGCCAAGAACTTAATTGCAGCACTTACCCTTTGGATTGATACTGTGCTATGTAGTAAACATCTTTAGTAAGGAAAACCTACTTCAGAGATTCTTAGTTAAAAAAATAAATCAGTTTAAATTCCAAAATATAAGCCAGGATATAGTTGAGGTTGAAAAAGTAGCATTCATGGATAAGCATGGGGACTGGAATCAATGAATATTTTAACATTAGTTGTTCAGTGAAGAGAGCTGGATATGAACTGGGCTGGGTGAAGCTCTCTTAGCTCCTGTTTCTAACCTTTGATCCATTTGCAGCTTCACTTGGCAGGCTTAAACATGGATGTGGAGACCCAACAAACCCATCAACTTTTTCACACTTTATTACATATTATAGAGCAAGGGTAGCATTAAATAGGTCTTCTTTTTTTCTTTTGAAATAAAATATGGCATAGTTTTAATCAAATAATCTGTCGCAGGGGAAGCTGAGAGAGGAATCTACTGTAAATGCTGTTACATCATGGTTCAAATTTGTATGAAAACTTATAATAATTCAAGCTGGAAAAATTAGTTAAGCTTTCTCTGTTTTCAAATTTACTAGTAAAAAAGAACAGAAAGTTCTGAGTATTATTTTTTTCTGAGATGAGAACATGAAGAACTGCCAAAACTTTTATAGGAGCTCTATTTTATTTATTTTTTTATACTTATTTCTAGTTGGTATAACTTGCAGAAGAAAAATTACTTCCTTAGACCATTTAAATATGTCTCAATAGTTCTTAGCACTACTTGCAATAAAAAGATGTGATGAATACTACTTTGCATTTTGCTTAATTTATTTTTAAACCATTGTTTAACAACTTCTTCTTTTTGAGATTTACTGTGCTGTTGTAATCAGTCAAAAAGTGCTTCAATACCTCACCACCCTTTCCGTAACTTTTGTTAGATTTTTCTCTGAGTTTGTCTTTCTGCTGTAAATATAATAAGCACATAGAAGCTTCTGCCCAAGAATATAGGAGAATTTTGGGAAAAGTGTCAACACAGTAGTGATTTGCAGAACCGACTCTGGTAGCATCCAGATCTTGAGAAGCAGGAAATTTTGTTCAAATTTTTCTCTTAAACTAAAATTTACTAGTAAGTACATTAGTGCTCTAAGAAACTTTGTAATGGGGGTCACTGCCTAATCAGACATGCGGTGGAGGTCTTCGGTAGAAATGAGGTGTGTTCATGCTTGCTGGGTCCTTCTGTTCTAATTAAACAGCTTAATTGAGAGTTACCAAGGGGAAATGTTGTAATTGGGAATCAATTAAAGTTTCACTGTTTAGCTCAAAGCTGTACATTAGTCTTTTCACCAGTAATGATCTTTATTTTTTTACTTTGCAATTTCTGGAGAAATAGTGGTCGTTCTGTCACAGTGAAGACTCACTCCAAACCACTGTTTGTGTTGCAGCAGAAATTCTTGCTTTGTGTTGCTCCCAGGCCTCAGCTGATCTGGAATTTATTGTACTTGGTTCTTAGCTGTTAACAGGGCTGTTGTAGGGTACACCCATGGTTTGCAAGTGGGTGCCAAGGGTTCATAGCAGCCTCGAGTGTCCACATTTGTGCAGCCCTGCTGCAGTTTAGTCTTCAAAGAGAAACAAGGTGTAAATAGGGAGCAAAGCAGGCTTTTAAAGGGCTGCTGTTATGTCCTGATAATTTACTRATGAAGTTTTAGTGTTTTTGTAATTATTTCTATGTTCGTGAGCCCTTGTTCATAGATTAATTTATAAATAAGCTACTGGAATTATGTAATCAGTTCTTGGTGGTGATACAGGTATTACCTTTAAGTGTCTTCCTGCTCAAGTATTTTGCTTTTATTGTTGCTGCAAGTAAAAATTTGTATTAGTTTTGAAGCTGACTCAGATTAAAAATTACTGTTCTCGTCTCCTAACATTGCTCTCTTTCCCTCCCTCAACTAGGAATGTCTGCCATAAGAAACTTGCTGGTGTAACACTAAGTACATTTGGCTGCCTAATCAAAATTAAAGCGGGTGAAATTGGAAAAATCCTGCTAACAAAGGCATTCCAGCTAAGCTGGATCGTTTTTGGCAGCGCCAGTGAAGAACAAGGGTTGGTACTTTCAGTTATACCTGTGAATCCTGGATGCCRGTGACTTCTGGTAAAGTGTTAGGGGAAAGCAGAAGGGACAGACAGTCATCTAAAATTGCTTCATCTGCAGTCAGGAGAGAATGACTGAGGGCACGATTTCACTTTACACTCAGCAGGTTGCTTTCTTGCTCCTGGTCTCTCTACAAGAGAAAACCAAGCTCCTCAACTACATTCTTTCTGAATCTGGCAGTCACATGGCTGTGGGGTTTTCGCTTCTCTGTATTGATCTGACAGGTAAATGGTGCACCAAAAAATTCATGAGGTCTTTTTCACTATGAGGTTAGTGACTTGAGGTCATATGATTGTTGGCCTCGGTGCAGAGGGGGCAGGGATGTGCAACCTGGGAGGCAAAAGGTGCACTGGAACAGGTTCCCCTTCTTGCGTCATCTTACTGTGACTATAGTGTTGGTAATTTCTGAGGGTCTTTACTGTAAAAAAGTTTCATTTCATACTTGATTTAAAAAGGTTTTTCTAAATTACATTACATTTAATACTTGWTTTAAAAAGCTTTTTTAATATTGCTTCGTTTTTTGGAGGGCTCTTAGGAGTGTCTCTGCTGTAAGCTGTTTTAATAAAAACCTAGATTCTGTAAGATTTGCATATGCAGACTTACTTGATGAAAGATGCAAGTAGTTTTTTGCACTGTTTATCAGCAGTAAATGGTAAAATTACTATCTAAGTAAATTCTTTGCCCTCCTTCCCTCCTATGCAGGTGTCAGCTTTTTTCCCCCAATATGCTGGTTGTTCATTTCTGGACTGCAGAGACAAATCACATATCGTACCTTCCCCTGATTCCTCTGGGAGAAAAAAAATGTGGCTATGTACAGCTGAATTTGAATTCAAATATTTATTAAAACTGAAATTGTTATGCTGGTACTCTATCTTCTTTAAAATGCAATTTGAAATACTTAGTAAATACAGAAAAGCCCTAGATTTCTGCCTTAAAATGTTGTTTTAAGACAACAACATGACAAAATATTTTTTGTTTACTCATTAGCTCTAGGCATTATTTTTAGGACCTGTCTCATTCGAATTTTTTTCCAGTATTAAGGTAAGGTTTTTTTTTTCTTCATTCATTTTAGCCTTGACATTGGTGTTCCTTGCATATTATCTGCTTTTATGGTTAGAGAAATCAATGAAAGGTTGAATGTGACCCTCATAAATACTTATTTCTTAGCTTTCAGAAGAGCTGGGAAATGGATGCATTTAACTAGACAGGATTAGTCACCTCCTGTAGAAAGGAAGAATAGTGCAGGTATAAGGGTGATTGTAGGAATACACAAATTGAGTTAGAGAAGCYTGCTTGAAATGCAGAAATTAAAGGAGTTAGTCATCTTGCTTTTCACTGGCCAACTGAAGGAAGAATTGCAAAGGCAACAAGTTCTTTAGAGAAGAATGTWTTTATTTCGTGCTTCCTCCCTCCTTTTTTTTTCTCCATACAGCCTTCAAGTCAGAAGAAATGGTACTCTGAAGTTCCTCTTTTCCAGAATGAGGGTGCTGTTAAATTATTTTCTTCCAGACTTTATTATCAAGTTCAGTGATCCAGATGCCTGTTTTCTGGAGTAATGTCTACAAGATCCTTGTGAGCTAGAAACTTGGAACGCCAAAGCTTTTGTTACTACTCTTCCTTCCAGCTTGAAGTTGCTTTCACATGTTTTTGTTGTAATGGTGGGATGTGGCATTTGTCCTCTCTAAAATTTGGAAAGGCAACAGGTAACAGATATTCCTTCCAATTCCTTACCCAAAACCATGGATATTCGTTTGCCAAGCAGACATTTTCCGAAAGTAACAAAGTGGTTTTTTTTCTCAGGAGGAAACTGATCCAGGCTTTAATGGAGATGTGGTGCTTTTTGCAAGTCTTAATTGCATTTGCCCTTTGTAATTTGAAGACTTTCCTATTTGTCTAAAATTTTTACACTAGGACTTTAAGGAGGACTGTATCTGCAATTTATCTTTATGGTGGTGATTCTTGTCCAAAAACACCCCCCAGACTCGGTACTTTCCTCTGGCTTACCCAAATTATACTCAGGATAACAGGGTACAAAGCCAGACGTATCCTTAGTTTCAAGTCAAATTTAATGATATTGTTAAAAATCTTACCAAGTATATTTCCAACTTTGTAACAGTAAGGCCTATTAATATGTCAGTAGCAATGACATGTTATTGATGACTAAGATTTGACATYGGCTACTCTGAACTGCTGAGCTCCGGCATCTGAGATTCAAATGTGAAAACAAGATCAAGTATCTTCATTACTGTATGTCAGTATCAGGTTTTAATGTGAACATTGTTTGTGCTACAGTCTCTGGAGGTGTAGTCACAAGGGAATGGGTGACATGCACCATTTCAATGTCTGTGCTCCTTGTAGAACTTTTGTATCCTGCTAACCAGGCTGTTTTTTCCCACCTGTAGGGGCTGTGCCAGACTCACACAGGATGCATTTAGCAAAAAAATACAGTTTTATTTGTACAAAGTGTGCAAACTTCTGCAGCTTTGTGATAAAAATATAATAAAAAAAAMCAAGGTTTTTTTCCTTGCCTCCTACTGAAGACTTCCTTTTGCTTCACTTAGAGTAGTTTGTAGTAAATGCAATAGCAGCAAGCACTTCCTTTTTGTATTCACACATGTAGCAGATCTTTGAGAATACCTTATCCAAAGCTGGGTTTTTAGTAATTTCTGCCTTCAGTTCAGGAACCTTTCAGAACCATGTCCATTTATTTAAGCTTACAGCTTCCCTCAGAACAGAATTTTTAAAAAGTGGTTAAAATGTAGGGGTGCATGATGCTTTCCTAGTATTGGAACATAACACTAGGAGTTTACACCAGGTAGCAGTCCTGTACTGTAGCAGAACTTCAGCTTTTTTCATTTTTTTTTTTCCTGATCAGGTTGTCTAATCATCAACCTTGGTTAGCCAAGGTGCTATTGATTGTTTAGTGATGTTCCTTCCTTGTGCTGTTGGTCCAGGAGTATCATTACATCCTCTTTTGCTATAAAATGAAACCCAGTACTGCCCCACAGAAACTGGAGCTTGTGATTGCAGAGTTTTGCTGTGTGTGGTGTTCAGCAGCTCTGTCTGGATACCGTAGTGTTTTTTGGCTTTAACAAGTGCAAGGATGGGCACCTAAAAACTGTTTGCTCTTTGCATTACCAGCAGCTGTGGGACAATAACGATTCTTGTCAGAAAATTGTTTGAAATAGAATGGTTGCGACTGCCTTTAGGGAGAGCTACCGTAACTTTAGCAAGACGTATTTGGTAGTGTGTAGTGCCTCTTTTCTGCTACTGTAGCTAATTGGGAATGTACATTACTAAGAACAGACTAATGTAGCTTTGTCTTCCTGCATTAATTATCAACCTGAATCTGAGTTAAGGAGTATATATTTGAAAAACAGACACTTTGCTTTTGAAACAAAGACACTGAGTGTCAAGAACTGGTAGTTGGTAATTTAGTGCTGGACCTTGTACAGATCTTGCAGTTCTCTGTGTGGAAATGGCAGAATGCCATAAGAAGTGTTGAGAAAGAACTTTACTTATGCCTGCCTGGTGTAATATCTTTGAAGCTGCAGGGAGCTGTTTATGGCAGCAGTCTCTGGAGTGCGCAGCTTCCAGACTTGTGGTGGATGATTATCCTGGCTACTGCGTGGTCATTGCCTAGCTCAAATTTATTGCTATGTGCTTGTGGTCGAGTCAGTTGACCTCTACTGCTCTGATCCCCAACAGGCTTTTAAGCTGCATGTGGGATGATAAGCAGTGGCTGAACCTGAGTTAGTTATGTAAGAGCCTAATGTATTTGAACTCCTGCTTTTGGGGAGGGTAGCTGATATAAAGGGAAGGGTAAAAAGATGTTTCCCCTATACAGCTGTCACAGTCTTTAGGATGACCTCTCATTAATGGTTGTTACAAATTTTGAAAGTTTGAATAATGCTTCAGGAAAGTGCAAAAGTTTGTACCAGTTAAAATTTGTATTCTTCAGTGTGACTTCAGCCAAATTAATTGCAACATGTTCCCATGTGATCTTCAGTGCTCCTTTCATTTGTTAATTTATTTTTAGTGATAAATGAATGTATTTTTCCAAACATTATGGCCTTTATCAATAGCAGTAGTTACCAGACTTTTTGCTCCCTGTCCTGCTGCTTCAAATTACATACCTCGACTCCTGCCCCCGCTTCCTATTTTTGTTTGCAGGCCTTTGAAAATCTAGAAGAATTATCTTGGTTTTGACTGAGCTGGACTTGTAGATACGTTGCCATCACTTAGTTAAAAGAAAAACCACCAAAACCCTGTTGTCATCTAGTATGCAAGCAATTATGTATTCTGTCTTCAGATTCTGGTTGAAATGCATCCTAGTGTAACATACAAGTAGTTACTTTTTGGAAACATTCTTGTTGCAGTTTTTTGGTGCATTTCAGAGCTGTTAAGGTGTTTTGCTATGGTGGTTGTTTTTAAGATACTGCTCTTACAGCTTTCCCAGTATTTGTGATTTATGCATCCTGGCTGCAATCTTCCCTATATTCCCAGAGTAAAATTGCTAAGAAGCATTTTTCTCATTAAAATTGAGGCTGGGAACCTGTAAGAAGACTACTGTGAAAATTGTGCACTTTCAGTTTTCCTTTTAGGAAAGGTTTAGGCTGTCATTGGCAAATAGTAACTGTAATTGTCACATCTCTAGCTTTCAGTTTTTGAGTGTATTGCTCATTAAGATTTGGATGGTTCTCATGGGCTATGGAGGAGAAAACCTTCGTATCTTGGTAGCTAAGAAATTAGCGTTGAGTAATGTATCCCAATTCTAGTTGCAACAGTATTTAGGAACCAACAATTCTGTCTAATAACCAACACTGTAATCTGATTCAGGCTTGCCAGCACTGCACTTTATAGGTTGGCAGATTTAATTAGTCTATGGTTAGTTCATGACAGAAAATAACACACAAACATTGCAAATGCTGTGTCAGTAATCTGTAAAAATCATAACTGATTTTAATACCAGAGTGTTCCTGCAGAAGATTGTATATGTGTGGTGTTGTCTGGATGAGAAAAAATTGATCCTAGCATGTCAAAGCTGCTTTAGYTCAGACCTTGTATATTTAGTGTGTTGTTGTACCATAAGGCTTGCACTGGTGAAACTGAACCTTTGTGTTAATCGGCATTGATTTGAGTTCTGAGTTGAGGTATAGTCTTTGCACACAAACCCTAAACTGAGTATGTTGAATTTTTAAACTGGCATTGCAACCTGTGGCTTCCTCTCTCTATGCAGACCAGCCAGCTTTGGTTAGATCATCTCATCAGCTGTAACAAGAGTGGTTCTGTAGAGCATGATTGCTGTTTTGTGATCTGACTTCAAGTGCTGCATGTTTTGTGATGTCTGCTAAGCTTTTTATCAAAGTAAAGAACAACTTACTAAATTACCCAGAAAAAAAGGCTGAGTGTTAAGTAAGTCATATTGGATGCCACTGTATAGGTATGTATGTAATTCAGGTGTGAGGTTGGAGGTAATTTGAATACTTCTGGCATTCATGGCCTCTCATCAGACATAGCAAGAAACAAACAAGGTAGAATTATAGAATCATTTAGGTTGAAAAAGACCTCTAAGATTGAGTCCAACTCTAACACATCCAGGTCCACTAATAAACCATGTTTGTAAGGGCCACATCTACAGGTCTTTTAAATGCCTCCAGTAATGGTGACTGAAATAACCAGCTTATGTTCTTTAAAGATGACTTAGTTCAGCCTGGTGGAGAGGTTTGATCATTATATCCTTCGAAGAGTTTGCTTACTTAAAAACAGAAGAAAAACAGTGTTTTCACTGGTCTTTCCTAATGAGGTAACTTGTCCTAGTTTAAAACTGCTTTGGAGACCTAATGTGCATGCTGTAGGATCTGTTCTGCCAGGCTCCACAAGAGTATCAGCACCCCACCCTGTGCCTTGCCAGGCCAGTGAGATCACTGAAAAAATAAGTGGCTCCATAAGCACTGGAACTAATGACTTCTATTTTATGTGGTTTAGTCTCTTGTGGTTGATTTGTCTTTGGCAAGATCAGAGCGGTGTTCTCTGCCTGAAGTGTTTTTTTGCAGTAGGGCTGTTTGCAAGAGTTCTCAGAAATAAAACTTTCGTGGTGTCCAAAAAGATGTAAACTTGAGTTCCACTTTGCCAGCTCAGCATTTACAAGATCCAATTCTTATTCATCCACCTATTTTCACAAGATCTGTAGGAACGAATTAAGACTTTGGGTGATGTTTGGACAATGGGGTTGGCTAAATCAGATTGCTAAAAGACACACTAACAGCATGATTTCTCAAGGCAAGGAAGCCAGACTAAAAGCATTGGTGATTCTGTGTAGTTGTCATTATGACCAGATTGTAGGGCTCTTCTTAGCCTACAGGTGGTGCTACGGTACCACATGAGTTGTTTTTCTTGGGTAACCAGTAAGGTTTCTCTGCAGCAGTTGGTGAATTTGCCTGCTGCCTTCTCAAAGCTGTAGTGTGAGAAGAGTAATTTCACGCATTAAATGTTTCTATGGCTTTGTAGAGAACATAACTGTTCTGCATGCTAAGGTATTTATTTCTGTTTATAGCTAAAGGCCAAGAAAAAGTACAGTATCTGGGTTTTGTTTGTTTTTGTTTGTTAGCCTTACTGCTGTTCTACTAGCTGGCAGTATTCTGGCATATTTCTTGCTGCAGTAACTCAGACCAGTTCCACCAGAGCATGAATAACATTCCTTGTCTGCCTCAAAAATAGTAGGAAGTAAAATATAATTTGTGATTTGAGTGATAGTGAAGTTCTCAGATACTGATGCTAATCTTGCACAGATTTAGATTGACTGTTTCTTTGCCTCTGTGTCTTTTACTAGAGTCAAGAGTTACTGAGAGTTCTGTAGAATCAAGTTGTTACTTGCACATGTGCTTCAGAAATATGTGAGGGAATGGAGGCAGACTTTCTTTTCTTTGAAGGTAGTGGTGTGTGTTCTTCTCAGATATGTGTTAAAGCAAGAGAATTCCGTGTATGGCACCATTGGGGAGTGATAGTATTTATATATTATATTAATTGTGTGAAAAGCTGTAAAGAATACTTTCAGGTCTCCTATGCTAGAYAGAAGTTTCGTGAAAGGTGAGAGAGCAAATACAGAAGTTGCATTTGTGGTATGGAGAGGTTGTGTAGGATGGAAGGGAAGACCTCTGCTGTTGTCCCTGCTGCTGATTGGATTGACTGACTGGCATGACGCTTGTATGCTTGAAACTTTGTTAATTTCATGCACCTCTTAGTTTAGGCTTGCCACAAGTTTTTTCAGAAAGAGATATATTACATATACATGTATGTTTACATTGTGTTCTTCCAGTGGCACTCTGCCTACAATTTGCTTGATTGGAAAGTTGTCCTTATGGATGTGAAAAATATTTACCGGGGGTAAATATACATGGATATGGCAGTAAAATATAGAAGGTTAACTGTGGTTGGGATTTACGGATGAATTAGCTTCCTAAACAGATACTGCAAGTAAAAATTCTTTATCTTGAATGTAATAGATTATCTTGTTCTCTGCAGGAAAGAGTGCAGAACAGGAGATGTTACTTCCAAGATCTCTGAATCTGACCCTGAGGAATTATCAGATGAAGCAAGTGCTGACACTTTCTATGGAACTTCTCCCCCTAGTACACYCCGCCAGATGAAACGTATGTCAACAAAGCATCAGAAAAATAACGTTGGGAGACCTGCTGGCCGCTCCACTTTGAAAGGTAGATGTGGTGTCTTGTTTTTTTTTTCCTAAAATGATCATAAAGTTGTAGGAGTGCCTGTTGTTACCTGATGGAGAGGGTTAAACAGAAGATGTGGGCAGATACTGAGGTACCATTGATGGACAGGAAGCAGCTGTCATAAGTTGCAACAAGAGAAAACTCTTGGGTATTAGAAGAAAAATTTTGCTATGAGAGTGCTCAAGCAATGAACAATTTGCCAAGGTGATTGTGGGATTGTGGAGTCACCATCTTTGGAGATTTCTAAAACAGAACTGGATAAGATCATGAGCAGGCTAAAATAGCTTTCAAATAAACCCAGCTTTGAGCACAAAGTTGGAAAAAATTACCTGAAGTATTTTTCAGTCTTTTTTTTTTTGCAATTCTGTGATCTCTAGTAATAGTGTAGTTGCTTTTCTGCCCAAATTGCATGTTCTGAAGCACTTCACAGGCTGTTTATTGGAAAATACAGTTTTCAGTGATTATTCTTTAGTCTTTAATGTCACTGAAGCAATTAAAGTGTAGCTACTCCTGCTTGCTTCTGTTGACACTTCAGTATAAAGTGATAATGGGGGGGAAACCCCAAAGGATACTTATGTGTTTTTTTTCCTAATGTTGCTAAGTAATGGTATCTAATTATGAAACTATTTAGCTTAAAGTATGAATTTTTAAGTTTTTTTTAAATTTTGAGCAGATATAGAATGTGGGAATTGCTTGTTGAAAAGGTAATTTTGGAAAACATGCAATAGCTGCATCTTTTCATGCTGCCCTTCTAAGAAAAGAAATATGCAATTTTAGCGGTTTTTTTTTTTTTTTTTGTTCAGCTTGCATGGGTACAAAAACCCATTTAAGATTGTATGTTTAGTATTTTCATACAGAATACACTGTAATACATACAGGTTTATATGTGGGGCATTTTGTTGTTTGTCTGTTTCATATGTTTTTAAACAAACAACTAACTATGTCAGGCAATTATTTGCCAGAGTTATGGCAGCCTGACTATTGCCAGTTAATGTTGTGGAAGCAATTTTTAGAATTGCTTCAGATGAAACAAGGAAATGTTGTTAGAGTGCATATCCAGGACTACATTTTTGAGATAAAATGTAGGGAAGTAAAAAGGTAAATTGTTTAGCATGAATAAGGGAATATASTCAGTTCTTTGGTTGCACAGAGCTGTGGAATGCAAGTTCATAATAAAAGAAGGGCCAATACCAACGTTTTCCAAAGCTTCCGTTTCCCTTTCACGTCATACAACCTCCGAATAACGTCACTGTGAAGAGAACATTCACCAAAATACCTCTTCTGTACATGAAATTAAAGAAATCTCGCTACTCTTGCCAGTTAACTGTAGGCATTGGAATTATTAAGCCTCTTTAACTTTGCTAAAAAGGCACATTTAAAAGCCAGTAAAACTCCTCTGTTGCAACATTAACCCTATTTAGTTCTTTATATAGTGGTTATGTAAACTTTTCGTGCTTTTAGTGATTTTTTTTTTGATGTTTCAGCCTGTGCTTTAAAAAAAAAAGTTAGTTTCTAAACAGAGACCTTGTGATGCTACAGAAATATTATGTATTATATTTCATTGTTAGCCTTTGCTGCTGAGCACATATTGAAGATTGATACCTTTATGGGAAATAGGGAGCTGTGGTTTATCCTTACTTGTAGATTTTGAGTTTTTGGAGCAGGGTCTTTCTATTTGTGAGGGGAATGGGTCTTAATTCTGACATGATAATATCCTGTTCTTGGTTGCCATGAGTGTATCTTATAATATGTTTGCAGTTTTTTTCTGATTAATTGGATAGTGTTACGTAAAGTATCTTTTTCTGGAAAGTTCATAGTTAATTTTTTTTTAACTTTGCCTATGTGCACAATCTCAGAACAGTTATTTTGTATTATGGAGAGGAAAAAAAAAAAGCCACCCCAAAACCTTGTGGATTATTTGGTTGACACTGAATATGTATGCATATGCTGTTATTAAGCTTGAATGGTTATACTTTGGTAAGATAATTCATTCAGGAGTTGGTTTGATGTAACTAACTAACCACTTAAAGGAAATTCAAAATACCTTAAATCTTGTTTGTAAACATCTGAAAAGTTATCTTTCCTTTGTCTAGACAACTGAAAGGATTTTGGGGATTAGGGGCTTGCTTGCTGATACTTGGTTGTTTAATTTCTGTCACATTGAGTTTCTTGCAACTTGGATTTAGTATCCAAACATAAATTGATGCAATWATCTGTTTAGTTTCTGAATTGTTTCTCCTGTAGCCCAAGACCTATGGGATTCACATTTTTCCAAGCTAAACGCATTTCAGAAGTGCTCATAAGATCTACATGTGTCTCCTGAACTCCATGAACGCTCACTTACTTACTGAAGTGTGAGCTTCTCGAACTATGTAAAAGCAGTGCCTGTGTCTGCTTTTTGGTATAAAACTTCTTCAGCTTCATACTTGAAAGGGAGCCACTGTTCACCCCACTTTCTTACCCCCATCAAGTTCCTCAAGTGCATTTTGTCACATTTTGTTTTAATGGCCTGTTTAAGATCTCAAACTCCACCACATGTGCCCTCTTACCAACCAATAGTAGCTTAGTTTTGAAACCCCCTGCCCTCTGTRGCATTAAAAGTAATCATAACTCAAATTTTGTTAGTACAGCTGAACATTTTTTGCAAATTGATTGAAATCTGTATTACAACACTGCAGTAAAATTAGTAATAGGAAATCATACAGTTATAGCATTGATATTCACTTATTGCAGAGCTGTCAGGTGTATTTGAATCATTAGTGTCTATAAGATGAGAGGATTTTGAAACAATTTGTAGATTATTGTGCCTGGGCTTTGTTAAGAATGATAACCATTCAAGTATTAGGGCTTTTTGGATGTCTAGTAATGAACAATTTTTAACTTAACATTCTTTCAATGTGTTTTGGTGGCATAGGGAATGTGAAGATTAAGGCTAAAGGAACCTAACATGTTAAAAAACCAAACTGAAGGGATCTAGAGGTCCTCCTATCTAGACTGTAAGTTCAGAAAGTGATCTTTAAATGTGTCTGGCAATGCAAAATGCCTCTTCCTGCTGTTTGCCTGGCCTAGCTCTTTGGGCTGTTGCCTCCTTGCAGCAGTGCTAGCTGTGGTCAGTGAAAAAAGAGAAAGTATTCAGCCATTCTAAAAATCTTTTCTGTTCTTGAGTAAGCAGAGGCCCTGTGACCGTGTGGCTGCTTGTGTTCCAGCTCGTGATTCCTGGACTTCAGTAGCCTGCATACAGGTGCTTCTCTTCAGCCTGCCACCACTTCTGAGAGAGAGAGAATGAGAAAGAGAGAACTACTCTTTTAATGCCAAGTGGTTCCTCCTGTTCTGATCCACAAAGCCTAGACTGAAGTGCTTTTCTTAGTTCTGCGGAAAAGTGATAAGGTCTGCTGCTCTTGAGGACGGAACGGAAAGGGAGGAGGAGAGCGCACCTTTAGGCAGGAAAGGGCTGCTGTCCATAGTAAGGGAGAAGGCAAGTGTTTGTGTGTTGGGACAGTGGGGAGGTAGGCTCAAGGTGCTAAGGCAGTGTATTAAGATTGGAGGGGTTCCCAGAACTAAGATCAACCTCCCGAAGAGGCAGAATTGGTGTGCTCAAGCTGAATTTCAAAATCTGTATATGCTTCAGTTTTTATGAAATTGCACATGCGATGGAGTCTCTTTAATCCTGTTTGACTTTGATACCTTAATAATGCTTTGTTGCATTTTGAGTTTTTGTTGGGAGGTTGTGTGACAAATGTATGTAAAATGAACTTGGAAACCATTCTTTTCCTTTTGATCATACTCAGTTCTCAGTAGGTGGCATACTCAAGAAGAGAGTTCTCTGAGGTCCTTTCTACAAAACAGGTAAAGCAAGAGAAGAAAAAATCTTTTGGTGCTACTGTTGATTTATTGTATAATAATGGTATCTTCTAAGACTACATTTTACTTCTATCCATGCCTGTTTTGTTTTATTGATATTAAACAGTGTTGCGTTCAACCTAAGAAATGTGATCAGGAACTGAACTGAAAAATGCTTATTCTTGTTGCTGAAGTCACATTCTTTCTTTTTTCTTTTCTTACAGAAAAGATGAGTGTGCCAGCTCAGTCTTTGCATAAAGACATTGGGAAAACCATTGAGAATGTGGAGGAGCACAGCTATAAGCAAGGGAAAAAGATCAGAGATGCCCTAAGGACAACAGAACGAGATCACAAGAAAAATGTGCAGTGCTCATTTATGTTAGACTCAGTTGGTGGGTCTCTGCCAAAAAAAACTATTCCAGATGTTGATCTCAATAAGCCTTACCTCAGCCTTGGCTGTAGCAATGCTAAGCTTCCAGTCTCTGTGCCCATGCCAATACCCAGAACTACACGCCAGACTTCTAGGACTGATTGCCCGGCAGACCGGTTAAAATTCTTTGAAACCCTGCGGCTTTTGTTAAAACTTACCTCAGTCTCAAAGAAAAAGGACAGGGAACAAAGAGGTCAGGAAAACACCTCTTCTGTCTGGTTGAACCGATCCAATGAACTGATCTGGCTGGAGCTGCAAGCTTGGCATGCTGGCCGGAGCATTAATGACCAAGACCTCTATCTCTATGCAGCCCGTCAAGCTATCCCTGATATCATCAATGAAATCCTCACCTTCAAAGTGGACTATGGAAACTTCTCCTCTGTAAAAAATGGAGCCAATCTCAATGGTACTTCAGGAGAAGGAGTTTGCAAATCAACACATGGAACTAGTGCTTTGGGTTACTCAAGCTACCATGAACACCTCCATCGCCAGCGGGTCTCATTTGAGCAGGTAAAGCGAATAATGGAGCTGCTGGAGTACATAGAAGCACTTTATCCATCTCTGCAGGCTCTTCAAAAGGACTATGAAAAGTATGCTGCAAAGGACTTCCAAGACAGGGTGCAGGCACTCTGTCTATGGTTAAATATTACGAAAGATTTAAATCAGAAACTAAGGATTATGGGAACTGTATTGGGCATCAAAAATCTTTCTGACATTGGCTGGCCAGTGTTCGAAATTCCTTCTCCTCGACTGTCCAAGGACAATGATCCAGATGATGATGACATTGATAGGGAAACAGAAATAAAGGAATCCTCAGGAACATGCACAGGGGAGAGTGATGGTGAAGAACAAATCTCTGAGGAGAATGTTGAGGAACTTAGACAAGCCATCAAGAACAATTTTACAAATAAGCCAAATTTTGACTTTCAGGACCATTTTTCAAGGAGGCTTGATAGGCTTGAATCTGAGGATGACTCTTCCTCTTGGGTTATTCCAGAATGCAGTGCCGAGGGAAGCTGCAGCCAACACTGTTTGACTTCTATTTACAGGCCGTTTGTTGATAAAGCACTGAAGCAAATGGGGTTGAGGAAACTAATTTTAAGACTGCACAAGCTAATGCATGGTTCATTGCAAAGGGCCCGTATGGCGTTGGTAAGGAGTGATCACCAGCTGGAGGTAGGTTACTGGTGTAAATGGATAACAGGAGTACCTCCTTGCTGTATTGTTTCTAACTGAAAATGTAGGAATTGGGGTCTTAGGAAAGTTTTGGTTGTTTTGTTGGTTTTTGAAAGACACTGCATATTATGACTAGGAGCCCAGTTCTCCTTCCATGGAAGTGAATCCGTCATTTGACCTGAATTTATGTGAAGCCCAAGCTAGTTCTCTGTTCTTGTTTATAATTGAAATGACATCTTTATCATAACATCTTGGTTCATTACATTTTCTAATGTCTAAAGCAACRAGTCAGAAAAATTACAGTGGAAAATTAGGCACAACAGTTGAATTGTGAGAAAAATCAGCTATGGAGGTGGTAATTTTTGTTTTCAAGACTGGATGTGTTTCTGCAAGATGTCCTTTATAAAAATGTCACTATAGTTCTGTGTTTTTTCTCATCTACATAAATGAAGTACTGTGGTGGCACATGCTTGAGAAGAGATGGGATAAATGAATGGACTCCACCTTGGAATCTGTGAAAACAAGTCATGTTAGCATGTTGCATTCTTTAGCTGGCTCTTACTTTAATCATTATTTTTCTTTGAGTCATTTTATAGTCAGGAATTAAGCACTAAATGAAGGACAGTAGCTTCATATTGTAAGATGTGGTCACTAATTTTTTCAAGGCAGAGTATTGTTTCTTAATGTAAACTGTTATCTAACTTGTAGACCTTTTTATACTAGGAAAAATTGGTAGTAAGGGTTACTTGCTCTCCTTGGTAAAGTGGTACTGTGTGACTTCTGGACAAAGGCATCTCTTAGCCCGTTCTGGTATGGATACTCTATATGGTCTTTGATACGTTGCTGATCTCTTAATGTTGATTGTCATGTTTGCAAAAGGAGTAAGAATTGTTTATCTTCCTTAGAAGTTTTTTTTTAGGATTAATAAATTTATAAATATAAAGCTATATGATTTTGAAGGTTTTTATCTGTACTGTCACTAGTGTAGATACTAGTGTAGAAATGAAGGTATTAGTTGAATTTTTATTTATTCTCTAATTGGTTTCAGTTTGTGTTTTAGAAAATTTGCATTAGAAATATATGAAGATTTTCTTAGTCAAGTGCCTAAGCAAAACTTGCAGGTATCTGTTACAGTACTCAAAAGCACCCCCAAACCATATACACTGAGAAAGTTCAGCTCAGTATAGGTTGAAATACTTTCAAAAAAATGGAAGTAAACTAGACAGAATTTGGGGATATTGAAAATGACTTTCAATATATTTTTGAAACTGCTAAATACCTCTGAAGTTTTGGCTGAATAAGGGTTCTTAAAACCAGCTAATGAAATGTTAAGTGTCTAGAGTTTTTGCTGCAGCTTCACAGAATTAAACTTTTTGGTAACTTAGTGTTGGATGACTTGTATAAGATGTAAGATTAATCTTTTCTCCCTCTATCCTTCTGACTACTTTGAATGTTCATTTTCAATAATTACTGCATTTTCTTTGGAATGTTGTTCTTTTTTAAGAAATGATTTTGGGTAAAGGTGAATGTTATGAAATCGTAAATGTCTTTCCTGTCCCAAAATTTAAAACATGCTGTCAGGAAAAAAAAATACTCTTGGTCAGAAGTGTGGTACCTACTGCAGCAAAAGATGACATTATACTAAAATGGAAGAGATGGGTTTGAATTGCTTGGTCTTTGCACCTGACAATACTTTGAATGTAGTGTCTTTGTGGTTTTTTTAGTGCAGTTCAATTTGATATTTGTATGCAGACCGAGTTGTTAGTATTCTGTTGATCTTTATTGATTCTGTTAGTTTTATAACTTGACTCTGTTTATGTGTGTACTTACACTTTAAAGTSTCTGGACATACTTTTGTTTCTATTGTTGCTTAAACACTGTCTAAATCACATCTAAGATGTGCTTTCTGGATTCTTCCACTGTATACATTTTAATGCTCATTTCRTCTTAAATGTGTGTAAATCTTTATACATATTGCTGGTCTTAGTGTTTTTTAGAACCTAAGTTTGGTTCCTCCATAGGCTCTGATACTTTAACAAGGCTCTAGGCACTATACAGTTCATTTTGGTAGAAGTTGTACAATTTCACTCTTGATGAAGATGGATAATATTTCTAACTTTAGTTTACAAAATCAAATGTTATTTTAATAGAACAGTATTTAAACTTGTGTACCTTGTTTGTTGTTTATTCAACTGGCTGCACTTTTGAGTATTTTTTTTTGTATGATGTCAATAAAAGGCTTAGACTTTTTCTTGGGGTTTTTATAAGAAGTATTTGGTAATCACTTGAAACATTTGAGATTGAGCCTGCAGAAGATTAAGATTAATCAAATTGAACAATAGAAGTCTAGGTGTCTAGTACTAATCCCAATGTCATCTGCTGTTATCCCTGACGTTAGAAAATCATATAAATTTATTCAGTTTGGTTGTGTCACTTTTGCTCATAGACTAGCTCTTTAATATTTTCATAATAACTGAATTTTCCAAAACTATATTTGCATCACCATGAGGATTGTATTTTGTAAATTTTTTTCTTGTACTGTGGAGGTGTAGTATTTTCATGATCTGTTTGTTAGTGAAAACTTCTTGTATAAAAGTATTTAGCTGTCATGCTGTTCTGGTGCTATATGTTTATTTTAAAGAGAGTAAAAATTAATATTCCATCTAAGAAGATACGTTTTTATGTATGTGTTTTAATTTTCTGCTGGATTATAAGCTTAAAAGTGGTTTAATTTCTTTAACTTTCTAGGCAGTTTATCATTGATCTAATTTCTGGTACTGTTTTCCTCTCTTTTGTAGTGACATTATTTAAATTTGGCATTGAAGAAAAGCCTAAAAAATGCTAGTTATATTTACTATATGAATGAAGGATATTCAGATGTCGTAGTTAGCAGCTGAGAAATGAGAATAAGAGAATAAAACAAACTTAATCTGAAACAAATCTTATCATTAAAGGATGACCAGTGTGTTGTTATCTTTAGGAGATGCATATTACTGTAGTCCAACTTTTCTTTCTAAATTAAACCCCAGAGTGCCTCCATGTATAGCCTTGCTTAGAATGTTGTCACAAGGTGTATAGTTTAGATATCTAGGATGTTTATTTCTGATAATCTCAATTTTTTCTCTGATTAGAAAAGTAATTTTATTTAAATGTATTTTTCATTTAAATGAATAGTAAGTTCGTTATTAAAAAACACCCCAAACCAACAAACCTGCTTGATTTCTCTATTTTAAACATTTGTCTTTTTTAAACAGGTCAAATTTAAAATCTGCCAAAGTTCGGAAGTTACTTTTTCAGTACTTCGACTTAGTTTAGCTAGTGACACTTTTTTGAATATTGCATGCATTTACAATGTGGAATTTTATGTTAATATATGCATTGTGTATTTGAAAAGGAACAAGGTTACGTACCTTATGTAGCTAAGTACAGACTTGTCTATCTAGATATAGTCATAACAGAAACATAGAGATTTTGTTCCTTCCTAAGGGTCCGTAATTGTTTTTCCTCAGACTGATGATCCTTAAAAAAAACAAATTAGCTTATAAAAACCCCCAACGATATAAATTTGAAACTTCTGTGATTAACTTGCCAGTTAATAGACTATTACCTTTTAAAAACAGACTTTTGTGCATGCTACTTTAAGAAGTCCAAGATCCTGAAGAATTTTAAGGATCCTTTTCATGATACCTATTTTTTGTTACAGTTTTCGGAATTTCCAGATCCCATGTTGTGTTCAGATTATGTGCAGTTACTAAATTTCCCACCTTGTTGCGAGCAAAAATGCAGCGCTGTATCATGGGAGGAGTTGAAATCCATGGATTTGCCATCTTTTGAACCTGCATTCTTGGTCCTCTGCCGAGTCCTGCTCAATGTTATCCATGAATGTCTCAAGCTGAGGTTGGAACAAAGACCTGCTGGGGAACCATCTCTTTTGAGTATTAAACAGGTTTGCTTCAATTGCTTTTTAAATATATATTTCCTGTTAGAAATACTTTGTTGTTTCATTATGATATGGTAGTCAGTTTAAAGAGGACTATTGTAAGAAATTACAATGCATAATTATGTAATGATTTTTGTAAATAGTCTTGTATTTCATATGGAGATCTGCTTTTTGTGTAATAAACAGCTGGTTTACCTCTCTCATTTGGGCTTCCAAATCAAAACTGGTGATTAAAAATATTATTAGCCAACAAAAGTAAACAATATTGGTTCCATTTGCATTATACGCTATATAACCTCCTCCAGCACATCTTCCTCCATTTGGGTTTCTTAGGCAGTATAAGAAGTTTTAAGGGTCTGTATATCCCTTTTTTCTTTGAGTTGATAATTTTTCCTCTTGCAAATGTAAGACTACTGCTAACATGCCGTAGTCACATAATGAAAGTTAATTAAGAAGAAAAACAAAATGAAAAAAAAAATCTTCCCCAGCATATTGTATTATATAAATACTTGATTTTCTGTGGGTAGAGACCCAAGATTGTCGGTCTTGTCACTGGTTGAGATTATTGTATGAGAATTTATTTTCTAGTGGTTATCAAGTATACTGAAGGCTGTTTAGATCAATGCTGTTTTTCACAGTGTAGTCCAGGATATACGAAATTCATCTGATCTCTCTGCTCCCTGGCAAGCATAACCAGATTGGGGTTTTATCAGATGATCTCTAAGGGTAAACACTTTAATAAGCTCTTGGACTGATTATGATTTCACATTCCAGTTATTTGCTGCTCCAAAGGCAATTGCTATGTTACTTTATGGTCCCAAATAAATTTCTCCACTCTTCCTTCCCCCCCACTCTCCCCCATGCTCTCYCCATTGTTTCAAGCCTACAATTTCAGCCTTAACAGTCAGAGAGTAAAATGTTGCCTGATGTACTCTGTTGTGAAGCACAATATATCCTCCAGAGACTGGGGCTGTTTTTTTCCGCCTTAACATTTTGTGTGCTCCTTGTGGACTTTGAGTTAAGTAAAAATTACACTTTCTTCCTGGAAAACAATGTGTTTGTTAGAGACAGTTTTGGTGGTGGATACTGCCTTGCTAATGACATTGAAAAAAAGGAATTCAACTCTGCAGATGCTTGCTGTTCCATGCAATATTTCTGAACAGGGAAAGGAGCTGTGGAGGATGTTTTACAAATAGATCTGTTTGTTTCCTGAAGAATTATTTCCTAAAATCTTGAGCAAGCTCAAAACAAGAGTCCAGAAGTCTCTTTTATTCTGCAAATTCACAGAGAATGACAGAGAAGTCTGCATTAGAGATACTCTGGACCAACCTTCTAGAAGCTGGGTCCTACATTAGGTTGTTTTATTATTATCTTAGAGCATAGTGAGCAGGTTGAAGAAGGTGATCCTGCCCCTCTACTCAGCCCTAGTGAGGCACATCTGGAGTGCTGTGTCTGGTTCTGGGCTCTCTGGTACAAGAGAGGCATGGAGCTCCTGGAGTCGTCCAGTGGAGGACAACAAAGATGATTAGGGGCCCGGAGCATCTCTCTTATGAGGAAAGGCTAAGGGAGCTGGGCCTGTTTAGGCTTGAGAAGAGACAGCTGAGAGGGGACCTCATCAATGTCCTGCATCACACTCTCTAGCCCTCAGAAGCTGACTATCTGGAATATAATCAACCCGGCTATCTTCAGTCACGCTGCTCTCCTGGCCACTGGACAGGGATGCAAAACTTGTGTGCAACTCAAGACAGCTGGGCCATCTTAACTGCAGCCATAAGATTTTTGAATTCTTTCAAGGTATTTTTCAGGAAGGAGATCTTGTGCTGCAGCACAGCGTTCTGGGAGAGGCACTGCTCCACTTCCTTCTGTAACATGATCTGGGTAAGCTGCTGTGCACTGGCTTTCTTTGAATTGAGGGCCAGGGCCAGTGTTTTATTAGTGGAGGAGTTATTAAATATTTTCGTTTTGATTTTTGATGCAAGCGAGGCATTCAACTTCACAGTCCTTAAGGCACCCTCTCTTGCATCTGGAGAGATGGCAGAGAGACCTGGAAAAATTAGAGATGGGCAATCACCAACCATATGAAGTTTAACAAGGGCAAGTACYGGATTCTACACCTGGAGTAGCACAACCCTGCTTGTGTGTGTAGATCAGGGAATGAGAGCTTGGAGAAGCAGCGCTGTGGAAAGGGTCTTGGGGGTCCTGGTCAATGGCAAGTTGAACATGAGTCAGCGGTGCCCTGGCAGCCAGGAGGGCCAGGCATGTCCTCTGGGACATCAGACACAGCATTGCCAACTGGACAAGGGAGGGGATTGTCCTGCTCTGCTCTGCACTGGGGTGGTCTCACTTCGAGTGTTGGGGGCAGTTTTGGGTGCCACAATGTAAAAAAGACATTAAACTATTGGGGARTATCCAAAGGTGAGGCATGAGGATGGTGAAGGGCCTTGAGGGGATGCCATGAGGAGCAGCTGAGGTCACTTGGTCTGTTCAGCCTGGAGAAGAAGAGACTGAGGGGAGACCTCATTGCAGTTGACAACTTCCTCATGAAGGGAAGAGGAGGCGCAGACTGATCCCTTCTCTGTGGTGACCAGTGACAGGATCTGAGGAAGTGGCCTGAAGCTGAGTGAGGGGAGGTTTAGGTTAGATACCTGGAAAAGGTTTTTTGTGCGAAGGGTTTAGCACTGGAAAGGGCTCCCCAGGGAAGTGGCCACAGCACCAAGCCTGACAGTTCAAGAAGCGTTTGGACAATACTCTCAGGGCCCATGGTGTGATTCTTGGAGTGTCTGCATTGGGCCAGGAGTTTGACTCAATGATTCTTCTGGGTTCTTTTCAACTCAGCATATTCTATGATTCTGTGCCTATGAGTATCTGAAGGGAGGGGTGCTAAGAGGATGGAGCCAGGGTCTTCTCGGTGGCACCAAGCAATAGGACAAGAGGCAGTGGGCAGAAACTGATGCACAGGAAGTTCCAGCTGAACATGAGGAACTTCATTACTGTGCAGGTGACCGAGCACTGGAACAAATTGCCCAGAGAGGTTGTGGAGTCTCCCTCTGTGGTTGGTTCCAACCTTACCCATTCTGTGATTCAGGCCCTTGTTAGGTCAGATCCTGAATACTTGCAGCGAGAGAGAGATTCCACAACTTTTCCAGCTGATCTGTTTCAGTGTTTTAATTTTTCTCGGGTATGTTTTTTTTGTTTTGTTGGTTGGTTTTTTTCCCCACTTGTATTGGGACAGAATTTCCTTTAAGCAACTTGTGCCTGTTGCCTCATGTGGGCTCACTGTGCATCCTTGTGAAAGGAATGCCCTCATTTTCTCTGTAACTGCCCTCTAGGCGTTGGAAATCTGTGATTAAATTCCCCTTGCATATTCTCTTTTCAAGGTTGAACAAACCCAAGCCGTTGAATTGTTCTTTGTATGCAAGTAGCATAACACAATCTGTTTTTTGTAGTGATTGACCTAGTGAACCTTACTTGAGGCACTGAGACCTTTAAGTGTCTCCTGCTTTTTGGTACCATCTGAAATGTGTAGCAAGCAGTACTGTGTGAATGTAGCAGGCATGCTAGTCCTGTTACTCAACTTTTTCAAGGTGATGTTAAATTTTTGTATTACTAGCAAGTCAGGGATATTAAAGAAATAAATCTGATTTTTCAACAGAAAGTATACACAAAAAAACTAACACAGATTATATGCCTTTCACAATGCATCTTTTCTCCTGTTCTTTCTTGCTACCTTCCTCATTTTTAGCCATCTTATCCATGTTTCACTTTCAGTACTAGCTGTTGTAATCCTGATGATCCTGTGTTACCAGAGAGAGCCATTCTCTTTTAATGGCAGTTTAGTACCAGAACAGTTCAAGATGGTTCTCAAATTCAGCATTTGTGCTGAGAGGTGGATGTGTGTATGTGCATGTGGGTTATTTCTGTTTTGTGGTTAAATTGGGTATTGTTTGTCTTGCCCCACTGCTTTGAGAAAATAATTTATTGTATGAACAACCTAAACAAAAAGTAACCCATCGAACAAACCAATAATAGTGATCATATTTTCAGTTTACGCTGTGCATTCTTTCATGTGCTCATTATACACCAAAATTTTATTTGGCCATTGCCTTGTGAATTTCAGTTTCAAAAGTTGACACTAGCATTACAGGTTTTTTGTAAACCCTGTATTATGTTATATTCTTTTACAGGGATATGCTATTGAATTATTTAAATAAAACCCTCTATTTTAAATGAAGTTTTATGAGTTTATTTTGGAATGGACATGAATCAAAGGGAAAAAAACCCCACATGTTAACACAGAGTGCACTGGATGTGATTGAGTGAAGAAGCACATTCATTTTAAAATATATGACATGTTCAGGATATAAAAG
The DNA here is from genome assembly GCA_018881555.1 of Amblyornis subalaris. Lineage (NCBI taxonomy): Eukaryota > Metazoa > Chordata > Aves > Passeriformes > Ptilonorhynchidae > Amblyornis > Amblyornis subalaris. The sequence continues at coordinate 2,379,047 of JACAXG010000037.1, forward strand.
TGTCATTTTGGATTCCCACCATGTTTGTGTAGGTTTGAAAGGATCCTTACTCTTTGTGTACTCCTATACTTGTGGTTGTACATGTGTCTTGAAATAAAGAAAGACCAAGCTTTCAGGGAGAGGTAACAGCTGTTCAAAGGCGACCACTTCTGCAGTTCAAAAGATACCTTTCCTCGTGTTAGCCGTGCCCAGGGAAGCCACCAAAAAACACTAATTGTTTTCAGGTCTGGTGTGGATTTTGGAGTTGTGGACGTCTGCCGAATGGATTGACAGTGAATTTACTGTAGTAAAACACTTCCCACAAGTCTCTAAGCATGTGTTAAACACATTACATATTTTTCCTGACTTGCTTTCATTTAAGCTGGTGATTTTGTGACTGTGAGCCCTTTTGCCCCTTTCTAAACTAATTATCCAGTAAATTGCTTGTGACATTGTGCAGGGAGTAAAGTCTGACACATCTGCCTCCATCTCCATTTACATTTATGTGACAAATACTTACAATTAAATAATCCTGGAAAACTAATGACATCTTTCCTGCAGATGTGTAGAGCATCTGTATTCATTTCAAAAGGCTGTAGAAATTTTGTAGTGACAAACTAAAATTTTTATAAAAAGTGGATTGACCAATTAAGATTGCACTGCCCAGAGAGAATTTAAAAGTAATGTCTTGACTGATGACGGCTTTGGGGTTTTTCTCTTGCAGCTAGTGAGAGAGTGTAAAGAGGTTCTGAAGGGTGGACTCTTAATGAAGCAATATTACCAGTTTATGTTACGTGAGGTGTTAGATGACTTACAAAAGATTGATTGCAACATTGATTCTTTTGAAGAGGATCTGCATAAAATGTTAATGGTAAGCTTCAAAAAGGAGAGTTCAAGTAAGTGTATTAACCTGAATACTGCTAATAGAAATCTTCCATCCCTGTCAGGTATAGTTGCCCCCCTTTTTTTTTTTTGGCACTACTTTGATATAATTTTATAGTTTTAATGGACTTGTAACAAAGAAGCCAGTACCATTGTTGCAATGATTTTAGTAATACAGTTTTTTGTACTGTGGTGCAGTATACTTGTAAATTGCCTGTATTTAAAAAAAAAAAAACTTGTTTATATATAGAACTGTAAATTCCATATGTTCAAACTAAACTTTCAATATTCTTTTAATATTAAATAAAACATAATTTTTTGGCTAACATATATCTTACTGTATTGGTATTGCATTCATGCATTATTGATACCCTGTTTTTAGTGTGTATTTGTTATTGCAATTGTTTTAAGAAGTACTTTTAAGAAAAACAGTTGGCCTCTGAAAGATATTAAATGAAATATTTTTTTAGTAAGCTTAGTTTAAATTACTGTTACCTTGGATGTGGCTGATTTTTGTTCTAAGTTGTTTGAGCTTTGCCTTCGTTATTCTGATGGGAAAAAAGCACAACCCAAGACATACCTGAGTACCTCATCACTAGTGTTTTGTCAGCAGAGCTGTTGGCATCACCTTTGTTGAGCATTCATGGATTTTTCCTGTTATATGCTTTTCAGTAGTGAAAAATGCATGGTTTTACCTAAATTTTCTTGTACCCTATGCCTGCCTTCATCTCTATCTGAAATTTCTAGAAATTTCTAGCAGAAATTACCTGGCTAGATGAAAGTAAAGTGGTTCATCTTGTTTATTTTGAAATTCCATACCTGTTTTGTTTTTTCCCAATATGAGACAGACATGGACCTGCTTGAGCAGGTCCAGAGGAGGGCCATAAAGAGGGCTGGATCACCTTCCCTAGGAGGACAGGCTGGGAGAGTTTGGATTGTAAAGCCTGAAGAAGAGAAGGCTCTGGGGAGACCTTGGAGCAGCCTTCCAGTACCTAGAAGTGGCCTACAAGAAGTCTGGATGGTCTAGTGATTATCAGGGAGGGTAATGATGATGGGTAATGAATTTAATCTGAAAGAGGGCAGGTTTAGATTAGATATTAGGAAGAAATTCTTCATTGTGAGGATGGTGAGGCACTGGAACAGGCTGCCTGGAGAAGCTGTGGATGCCCCATCCCTGGAAGTGTTCCAGTCCAGGTTGGATGGGACTTTGAGCAACCTGGTCTAGTGGAAGGTGTCCTTGCCCATGGGAGGAGTGTTGGAACTGGGTGATCCTTAAGGTCCCTTTCAACCCAAGCGATTCTACGATTCTATGATCTTGGCATTACTACAGTGTAGTCTGAAAATACCTGAAACCAAAAGTGTCTTAGCCATTTCTGAGGAGAGATGTTATGGATTATTGAACTAAAACAAATTGCAAATAAGGTTTTGTATTCAGCATGATCCTGAAGGGCAGATGGTTGAAGAAAAATTGTACTTACCTGGATTTTTTTATGTTGGTTTAAAACAATAGTAATTAAATAAAGGTGAGAGAGAAGACTTGATATAAAGGAACACGAAGTGTAGTGTAGAATCCCAGAAACCTTTTCACTGCACTTATCCATAACCAGGGGGATATGTTCAGATAAAACCTTTTTAAGTAATCCAGTTAATAAAAGGTACAGAGACTGTTTTTCAGCAGTTCAGCTTTAAAAATTCTGGTCACTGTRTATTCACTGATACAAGGGTGAATAGCAGCACAGCAAGCAAGGTGGTGTTACTGTCAATATTTTCAGGAAGATATTGTGGAGACATAGAATTTAATACTTCCTGAGCCGTAAATTGCGCCTTTTGTGTGAAAACATGGAGCTCATCTTCAGTCCTAGCAAATGAAAATCGTAGAAACACCTTCTAAACATGGTATAATTTTGAGTTTGTTGATTTGAGAAGTTCTAGTCCTTAGTTACACCTTGTGTAACAATTSCTGTTTAAATTATCTCTTTCCTTGTACAGGTTTACTTTGATTATATGCGAAGCTGGATCCAAATGCTGCAGCAGTTACCTCAAGCATCTCATAGTTTAAAAAATCTGTTGGAGGAAGAATGGAATTTCACCAAAGAAATAACTCCTTGTATAAGAGGAGGGGAAGCTCAAGCTGGAAAACTATTTTGGTAGGTTKCATTTAATTACTCAGCTTACGGTGTTGTTTTGTACTAGATATTCCAGGTATTCAAGTCAGCACTCATTTGGGGTTCCCAGATTGGACTTCCTGAGATGTCAGTAAGCAGCTTTGTGAATGTATGGATTATTGCAATGGCTATAGCTATAGGATGCAGGAGATGCAGATGGCCCTGACTCTGGCTATAACAGACAAGGCTTCTGTGGGCCCCAAGATGCTGCTTGTTTCTGTATGCAGACTTGGCAACAGCTCTCTTGCTTTAGGAAGGAGGAAGTTCAAGGTGCTGTGCTACCTCAGTAAGACTCTGAAGTTCCACCGTTTCTGTTGCTACAGTGATATTGCAGGAATGCTGCTGAAATCTACAGGAATGTTCTTAGATTCTGGACTACAAGACAGTTGTGATGAATTTTGGGCCAGTGCCGATGACAGTACTGCATCAGATGAAATCAGGTACTAAGGCCTTTGGCTTAATCATAAAAAACCCACTTACCTATGTTTGTCTACCTCTTAGCAGGTGCATAATGTATTTTATTTCTTAGAATGTAAACTTTGTAAATGCAAGGCTCCACGTACCGTATCACTACATTTCTGTGTGTGGTAGTAATGAACCATCATTTTGTTTGTTTGAAGCTTAGTAACCTTCTCCTTAGTTCAGGCTGTGAGAGGTTGTTTATGTAATGATATTTGAATTAAATTTTTATATTTTTATAAAAAATGTGCCTATGCCAGTTCAGTTTTTGTCAGCTGCTTGCAAATATTTATGTTCTTTTCTTTTTAACATATATGGAAATAATTGTAATTTTCTAATGGCTATATAAATGTAATATGATTTATTAAAACATTGTCACTTCATTTCTGCCGATGTTTCAGGAGGTCTGTTATAGAGACCAGCCGAGCACTGAAAGAGCTGTTCCATGAAGCTAGAGAAAGGGCCTCCAAAGCTCTTGGTTTTGCTAAAATGCTAAGGAAGGTAAGTTAACAGAGTCTCCTCTTATTTATATGCTTTAAAGAAATTTAGTCTGAAAGCATATTCCTTTGTTTTGTCATTACTTGTAGGACCTTGAGATAGCAGCAGAATTTGCATTGTCAGCCCCTGTGCGAGATCTTCTGAATGCTCTGAAAACAAAAGAGTATGTGAAGGTAAATTCACCTAGGTAATAAGGTTTAGAGGCATGAAAGTGAAGTAAGTATGCTAAGCAAAATGTCAAAGGATATTGGCATGCTTTGTATTTTTTAATGGGACATCTATATTTCAACATTTAAAGTGTTGTGTATTTAATATTGAATTGTGGTAGTCAGATTATTTTCTGTACTTGTGTTTGTGTGAGTGAGAATGCTAGTCTATGTTTTGGGAAATCGGTGTCTTAATTCCTTGTTTTCCCAAAGATTCTCTTTGTGACTGAGGTAAAACCTTTTTGTTTTCAATAGTACTATCCATTTGTGAGGGGGGATTAATAGCACTTAGTAGTGAGGGCTATGAAACAAATGCTTTCTAATTTGTAAGATAAATGAATACATGTTTAAGTAGATAATCTCAGACTAGGAGCTGTATTTTGCTTTTATAAAGCAACAGTATTATAGAGGAGATCTGCTGTAGCAAGCTTCCTTGAGAGTACTAAGGGTATGAGAAATGCAGGGATTGTGTTCTCTTCCAGAATAATTATTGCTAGAAAACTGTTGTACAGCACAAGTAAATTAAGCTCTTAGTGCTCTATATTTACTGCACTGTAAAGTCCCACATGTGTGGTTTTGCAAAATTCCTTAAAAATTCCTAGGTCAACAAGTCTTTTTTTGTAGTTTGAATTTAAATAGTCATTTGCTTCAACAGATTAAATGTGTTTGGTTCTGCTGTTCTTTTTTGTCCTTCCATGCATTTAATATATATATTATTCCCAGCTGGGAAATAATGCACTAACTTTTGCATGACATAATTCTTGTTAGATTTATGTAAACATTTGTTAAAAATAGAAATTCTTTTAAGGGGAGACAGACAAGTTCATAGGAGAGAAGTTCATAAAGGGTTTCATACATGGATGAAACAACTGGCTTGGCAGGACCCTGGTCTGTGAATTGTTAAAGAGTCAAAAAATGGCCAGGGAAATCAGTATATGTTTACTTTAAAAAAATACTTTCCCCCAAGTATCAAATCTTGGCTGCTTTAAGAAGCCATATTAATTTTGGTAGACCTTGTAAAGATCATAAGTTTTTCTTATGCACATTTTTTGAAGAAAAAAATTGAATCTCTGGTTTGATACATGTGTTACACATGGGTTAAATGACACACACTTTGATGATGAACTCTTTATATATTGGCCTTCTAATATCATGTAGGGAGCTTAAATTTTTAACAGCCTTGTCTGTCAGGTGCTCTTTAGTTTTGGGAATGTAAGTTAGCTTTCAGTAACAACCAYCTAGTATTTTGCATTGACCTACAGATTATGATGGCTTTAATTATAAAATATGTCTGTCTAATGGTAGAACTGTTGAATCCAGTGTTTTATATTAGCTTGATGACATCACAGTCTGAAAAGAGAGAATTAAACTTCACTGTGAGTCAATTACCTCATGTCAAATCAAAGTATTGGCTATTTTGCTGTTTTCAGTCTGCTTCTGATGCCTGATTTGGTTGAAGTATTGCTAACAATGTGAAAGTTATAATTGGAACTAGTTTTTAAGTAATATCAGTAGTATTTTATTAAAAGAGAATGCTCTTACTAGACTCAATATAACTTTCATGAAAGTAGAAGCATAACTGATATTTTTAGCCAGATTTTTGTTTACACTTATCTTTTGTAGCCATTGGGAAATGTAGTAATTCTGAAGCAACATTTTARAATTTATTTTCCAGTCTTAGTGTTGACTAATTTACTTTTTAAAATATGTATCTATATATTTTATACATGTGTATGCATACATATATAGTATATGCATGAAACTGGACTTCTTTGGTAACAAGATTCCTTTAGAAGGATATGTAGAAGGATTAACTGGAAGTACACAGAAAGAAGTAACTGAAAAATGGTGATCCAGTGGATTTTAAAAGAAATAATTTCTTATAATGCATTTTGACTTTCAATGCAAAAATAGCTGAAGGTGTTGTTTTAGTATATATATTGTACAGCTTTGGAAATTCTTCCTGTTACTTAAATGCTACTACATTTATCTATTTTACTTATTTGTCATAGAAGACTGTGAGATTCACTCATTCAGTGTATTTTTTTTTGTCTACAGGTACAAATTCCCGGACTCGAGAGTTTACAAGTATTTGTACCAGGTAGTATTGCAGGGGAAAAGTCTGTGGTTTTGCAGCTCCTCAATGCAGCTGCTGGAAAAGATTGCTCCAAGGATTCAGATGAGCTTACATATGACGCATATTTGCTGATGACCAAACACAGTGACAAAGACCATGAATTAGAGGACAGCTGGAGTGCATGGGAGGGTCAGCCGGTCAAAGTAGTGCCACAAGTAGAAACTGTTGATACACTGCGCACCATGCAGGTGGGTTTGGTCTTTTTCCCCTACTGTTTTTCATCCCCACACTTTTATGCATGCTTATTCTAGCAGATTAACAGCAGCAATTTAAGTGTGGTGTGTGTCCTTTTGTAGGTAATAAAAATTCTAAATTTAGGAATAGGATTGATTTTTGGTTGTGTTAAATGCAAGTATTAAATGGATTGTAGCATCTCCTGGCAGGAGTAGTCTCTACGAAAGTGCATTTTTCAGGGTTGTACTTGTATAATAAAGAGATATTTTCAATATGTAGTTGGGTATTCAGAAGTGTGAATATTTTTAAAATGTGAGGGCTTGAAAACTGTACATTTTGTTAAGAAGTCATCAATCTCCCAAGAACATGTGATGGTTCCGTGCTTTCCACACACYGAAGCATGAAACCAGTTACTCTTGATCTTGAATGTATTGTGACATTTAACATTGAATTTCTGTGGAAGTTACTGGATGTTCAAGAGTTCTGCAGGCAGAAATGTTTCCAGTCATACTTTCCTTCTTCCCAAGCCAACAGGGGTTCTCTGCCAGCAGTTCTGTGGCACTCTGGCAGCTGAGCCAGCTGCAGCTCCCTGCCCCTCCTGTTCTCATATCCTTATGTTAAGCTAAGTGAATTTTCCTTTTGGTATGTCATACAGTTCCTTGGATCCCTACCATAAATGGACTCTACTGTCCATGAAGAGAGTGACTTTCCATGTCACTGTGCCTGGCCTTTAGCATTCAGAGTACTATAGCAATTACAGGCTGTTTAAAATTTCACTCCTGGACATACTGCTGCTTTTAACTTGCAAACATGTTATTTCTTGTTTGCCTGTTGTTCCGATTGAACAATAAAAAACAGACTTTGATTAAGTGCTTAGAAGTTCATTGAACTTATATCAAAGTCAGTATTTTGTTCAGAAAATGAAAACAGCGATAGATGAAATTAGGTTTGCAAATGGTTTCGTATGTATGTGCATACTTATGTACATAAAACACTGTGTCTGTGTTTGTGTTTATAGATATATAACACGTTTTTTTTTTAAATCTGGGATTGAAAGGTTAGGAAATAAAAAGTCCTTCAGAAAAGATTGTGTCTTAAAATKCATTTTGATTGCAAACTGAATAAAATGCAAGGTGTTATTTAAAAAATACTCATCAAGTGAAAGAATCTCATCAACACTTAAAGAATTTTGAGCATGAAATTATTCTTTGGGGAGGAGGTATTGAAAATTGGGACAAAGTAGGTCTTGTTTTGTGAGTAATTTGTTGCAGATGCATTGTCTACAGTTTGAAATCAGCAGAGCTTAGTATGGCAGCACCATCTGTGACTTGTGCAATATCAGAGCTCTGGTTTCCAAAACATATTACATATTGATAATTTTCAAAATTTGAGCAAATACTGTGTGTTAAATCTGTCTTTCCTTGTTCTGTAGTGGGCTTTTGTCCTGAAGTATGTTGCCTTTCTTGGATAAAACCTCTTTGTTTATGTGACGGTTGTTAATTCCATCTGCTTTGAGAAATATAATTTTTGCTTAGCTGTCGCTTTTTTTTTTGTGTTTAACTAATTTGAAGATAATTTAATACAAGGTTTCTCAAACTTTTCCAGAAGAGGACTATATTCCCCTTGAAAACTTGCTGTCCATTTGCCCTAATGCAACTCACTAGATCAGAGTGAGTTCAGTTGCCAGCATCAAGCTTTTCTGTGTGAATTTAAGTTTTCATGAGTAGTGACAAGAGAGGTCTTTCATATCTTAGAATTTAAAAAATAACTGGTTGGAATCTGGTGATATTGGACATGTTTTTATAGAGAGGATCTTGTTGACAAGAACTAGTGGTGTCTTGTATTCTAGGTTGATAATCTCCTCCTTGTAGTCATTCAGTCTGCTCACCTTGTGAGTCAGAGAAAAGCTTTTCAGCAATCTATTGAAGGGCTCATATCTCTGCACCAGGAACAGACATCCAGCCAACCAATCATCGCCAAAGCTCTACAGCAGCTAAAGGTAAGCAGTTTCCGAGATTATTAGTCAAAATTGATAGTGCTTTGCTTACTGATAAGTAAAAAAGTGGAAGAAGACTTTGATTGCAAAGCTAATGGCATATTTTGTAATTGTGAGTTATGTGGTAGTCCTCTATGGACTTTCAGTACAATTTTCACTCTGTTTTTGCAAATGACTTGTGAGTGCGTTTTTGAGCTATATTGCTATAATCATTTCTGCACTGCGTAATTGGGAAACAAGTCTGTAATGCAAATGAAATATTTATAGCAACAGAGTGAATACCTCTTTGGATGAGAGCAGTATTGAATTGAAAGAAAGTGTAGGATTTCCTAAGAACAAATTCTGTCAAAATCAATGATCTGCAAGAAACAACTTTTCTTCCTATATTTGAAGATGTAGAAGTGGGTAGTCTCTCTCTGTTCATTTTCTCTTGGTTTTGGTGTGGGTTTTTTATCTTTCTTTGCTTGTTTTGTGTGTGTGGTAGGGTTTTTTTGTTTCGTTTTTTTTTTGTTTTTGTTGGATGAGTGTTTTCTTTGATGGGTTTATTTTGTTAGTTGGGTTTTTTTAAGCAGCAATATCAAGTCCTTGCGTTCGATAGAGGCTGTGTCCATATACTAAGGTGAATATAGAACCAAAGGCTTGGTCATGCTATAGATAGTAGAAGTCATTTTCTCCTTTTTTGTCTGTCTAGTTTTGGTTGGATGTTTTTGTTTGTTTTGTCATTTTTTGGTGGTTCCTCACTCACCCTTTTGCTGTCTTTGTTTTTAAAGTTAATCACATGCAAGCAAACTTTATTGTGATACTTCAGTAAATTACAAGACTTGCTTAGTGCAACAGCTGGAAAGTGTTTGTTTTTCCAAGACTAAGTGAATTCTTGTGGCATTATAGTACCTCTTCATTTAAATAATGTAATTGTTAGATTCACATTTGCCTTAGTCTTGTCAACTGTAGAATATAAATAATATTTTGATGCCTCCCCATCCCTTTTTTGTTGTTACTCAGAATGATGCATTACAGCTATGCAATAAGATAAGCAGTGCCATTGATAGAGTTGATCACATGTTCACATCTGAGTTTGATGCTGAAGTTGATGAATCTGAATCTGCCACTTTGCAGCAATACTACCGGGAAGCCATGATTCAGGGTTATAATTTTGGGTTTGAGGTAAGGAAACAAAAACCAATTGAAATTTCTGGTTTTGCRTTGGTGCAAATAAGGTAACTAATAACTGTGGAAATACAAAGAATTTATAGAACCATTGAATTGTTTAGGTTGGAAAAGACCTTTAGGATAATCAACTGCAACTGTTAGCTCACCACTACCAGGTGCACCACCAAACCATGTCTACATCTACACATCTTTTAAATACCTCCAGGAATGGGGATCCAGTCACTTCCTTGGATTGCCTGTTCTAATGCCTGACCACCCTTTCAGTGAAGAAATTGTTCCTAATACCCAAACTAAACCGCCCCTGGCACAATTTGAGGCTGCTTCCTCTTGTCCTAACACTTGTTACATGGGAGAAGAGACTGACACCCACCTCACTACAACCTCCCTTCAGGTAGTTACAGAAACCAGTGAGGGTACATCTTAGCCTCCTTTTCTTCAGGCTAAACAACCCCAGCTCCTTTAGCTGCTCCTCACAAGACTTGTGCTCYGGACCCTTTACCAGCTCCATTGCCCTTTCCTGGACATGTCGTCCTTGTAGTGAGGGACCTAGAACTGAACACAGGATTTGAGGTGCGGCGTCACCAGTGCCAAGTACAGAGGGACAATCATTGCCCTGGTCCTGCTGGCCACAATATTGCTTATACAGGCCAGGATGCCATTTTCCTTGACCACCTGGACACGCACTTGCTCATGTCCAGCTTTCCAGATGCTCGTCCCCCAGCCTGTAGTGCTGCATGGGATTGTTGTGACCCAGGTGTAGGATCTGGCACTTGACCTTGTTGAACCTCATGTGGTTGGCCTTGGTCCACTGATACAGCCTGCCCAGATCCCTCTGCAGAGCCTTCCTACTCTCAGCAGATCGGCAGTCCCACTAAACTTGGTGTTGCCTGTGAACTGTCTGCAGGTGCCCTTGATCCCCAAGGTCCAGATCATTGATAAAGACATTAAGCAGGACTGGCCCCAAAATTGAGTCCTGGGGAACCCCAACAGTGACCAGCTGCCAACTGGATGTAGCACCATTCACCACCACTCCCTGGGTCTGGCCATCAAGTCATTTTTTTACACAGTGAACAGTGTACCTGTCCAGACCATGTGTAGCCAGTTTCTGCAGGAGAATGCTGTGGAAAATGGTGTCAAAAGCTTTACTAAAATCCAGGTAGAGGACATCCACAGACTTTTTCTGATCCACTAAGTGGCTCACCTTGTCATAGGAGATCAGGTCAGTCAAGTAGGACCTACCTTTCACAAACCCATGCTGGCTGGGCCTAATCTCCTGGTTGTCCTGTACTTGTTGCATGATGGTACTCTAGATGATCTGCTCCATAACCTTCAGACTGACAGGTCTGTTGTTTTCTGCATCCTCCTTCCAGTCCTTCATGTAGATGGGCCTCACATTTGGTAATTTCTAGTGAACTGTGACCTCCCAATTTTAGCAGAATATCATAAAAAAGTTTGTTGCCTCAGAAATTTTACATGAAAATAATTGGAAAGTGATAGATGAATCTGATAAATCTGTTAAATTAGCAATGCCTGGAACTCTGAAAAGCTTTTAAGAACTTGGTGATTTCAGGTGTAGACTTGTAAGCTCTGCTGCTTGGCAGCATTTTAATGATATCAGAATCACTAAGGTTGGAAAAGACTTCCAAGCTCAAGTCCAACCTTCAACTGAATGCCACCATCCTCACTAAACCATATCACGAAAGGCCACATTTACTCATTTTTTGAATACTTCAAGGATGGTGACTCCACCACCCTGTGGTGTAACTTGCCTTCTCACAGTTTTTCAGTCTAGAATAGCATAATACTGTAACATGAGACATTCTTCAGACTTTATGGTGGTTCTTTGATGCACTGCATATAGCTTTTGAGTGCTTGCCCTAGAGGCACTCAAAATGATATGTTCAGATGCTTTTAGTGAACTGTTTCAGTATTTGATTCCTATGAGCTTTGTGAAATTTTTTTAAGGTTGTATCATACCCTAACATACTTTTAGAATAGTCTTACAAGAAACAGCTGGTATTTGATCTTTAAATGTACATAGATAACTTCTTTATCCCGTAATGTTACCTGCAATATAACTAAAAATAAACACAACTTTGCAGTTCAATCTCTGATTACAGAACCAAGTGTTTATGTAGGATGTTTCTTCAATGACGTGTACACTGTTAAACACAGCCTGATATACACAGAAGAATGCAGTCTGGCTCTGGCTCAGAGTGCTGCCTCTCACTTCAGCATATTTTGTATTATATACTTTTCTTGATTAATTTTTTTTTCTATAAATAGGCAACTGCTTGCATAAAATAATTTTGTCTGAGAATAGGATGTGACTGTTACCATGTTGTAGAGTTTTGTTAGCCTGCAAATACTCTAGTGGATATTGCAAATGGTACTTTTGTTCTTCTTATTATGTGAAAAGTAATCTTTAGTTTCTTGCAGTACCATAAAGAAGTTGTTCGTCTGATGTCTGGAGAATTCAGGCAGAAAATTGGAGACAAATATATCAACTTTGCCAGAAAATGGATGAATTATGTGCTAACAAAATGTGAGAGTGGCCGAGGCACTCGACCCAGGTAACAGCCAACTTGTTACTGCCATGGTAGTTTTTGGAAGAGCTGAAGGGTTGGGCTCATGAAGTTGGAGTAAATGGAATGACATCTGGCTGGTGTCACTAGGGTGTTCCTCAGGGCTCAATTTTAGGGCCATTTTTTTTTAAAATGTTTCTATCAATGATCTGGATACAGGAGTTGTGTATGTACTAAATAAGTTTGCCAACAGTACTAAATTAGGAGGAGACCTTGGTTCCCTTGAGGGCACAGAGACCTTACAGAGAGAACGTAATAGATTACGAGTGCTGGACAATAACCAACATTATGAAATTTAACAAGGACAAATGCCAGATTTTGTACCTGGGGTGCTGTAACCCTCGGTCTACATGTAGATCAGGGGCCAAGAGGTTTGAGTGCAGCCCTTCAGAAAGGGATCTTGGAGTTCTTGTCAATGGTAAGCTTTAAGTCAACAATGCGCCCTGGTGGCAAAAAGGGCCAGCTGTCCCGGAGTGACTTAGGTGCAATAGATCTGACCAGTTGGAAGGAGTGGTTGTACCACCATACTTGGCGTGGGTGCAGCCTTACCTTTGAGTACAGTGTGCACTTTTGGGCTCCACAATCTAAGAAGAATGTAAAAATACTGCAATGCATCTAAAGAAGGACAGTGAAGATGGTGAAAAGACTAGAGGACAAGATGTAATGAGGAGTGGTTAAGGATACTAGGTGTGGTCAGCTTAGGGAAGAGGAGAATGAGTTGCTATTTGCACTTCCTCATGTCTTCTCCCTGGTGAGAGGACATGAGGAAATGGCTTAAAGCTGCATTCAGGGGGGTTCAGATTGAGTATTAGGAAAAGGTTCTTTGCTGAGAGGTGGTCAAGCACTGGAACAGGCTCCTTGGGGAAAGGGTCATGGCCCCAGGCCTGTCTGTGTTAAAGAAGCATTTTGACTGTGCTCTTAGATACATAGTTTAACTTTTATGTTGCCCAGTGTGAAGTCAGAAGTTGGATTCCAATGATGTGTGTGGGTCTCTTCCAACTCAGGATATCCTGTGATTCTATTTATATTTGTAGGTTGCAGCTGCTAATTCTAGTAGATCAGAGAGGAGGCAGTGGGGGACAGTAAGTGGCTGAAGATACAACTCACTCTAACCCAAGTTACTTGTTTTACTTCACCAKTCTAGGCCGTGAAACCACTAATGCCCCATCATACTAATCAGATAGTCATTAAAATCTTTAGTATCCTTTCAGTCTTGTTTCAGAGAGGAGAATTTAGGCAGGGAACGTAGTGATTTGGCATGTTGCTCTGAAACATATTATGGGTGAGTTGATGATACTGTTCTGAAGATAGCACATATATGGGTTAAGCTATATAGCATGGCCTGCTCGCTTTATTTGGCTGTGTCCTTGCTAAAATCAGTCTTTATCTGTATATAACTGGGCAAATATAATAATACAAGGTAAAATTTTTACTTTTTATATATTAGTCCATTTTCTTATGAAGATTTTATCATATTTTCCTGAGGAAAAATAACTATTATTTACTGTTCTTGGATGTGTTTGGAACTGTTAATGATGGCTTTAGCCAAAAAGCACTTCATTTTCTGTCTTTTCTTTTTTTTTTTCTTGAGATAGATGGGCAACTCAAGGTTTTGATTTTCTTCAAGCCATTGAGCCAGCATTTATTTCAGCTCTCCCAGAAGATGACTTCTTGGTACGGAATAAGTTATTCTGCTTGTTGTAAATGTTTGTGAAGCTATCAGTATATGTTTTCAGGGATGCTTTTTATAAAACAACATCTGAACACAGATGCTGCTCTGAAACAATTGCTGTTGTATGTCACTGTTGATGCCAATATCTCTGCAGTTTGTAAGATTCTGAAGAGAGTAGGTTTGGGACCATTGGCAATAATGTTTTCAGTTTGCTGACAAGTTGCTGGTAGTGTCTTGGGAGGCCACCTCCCTCTGTGTCTTGGGAAAGTTGACTGCAGTTTTCTACAGAGATTTATGGTTGTCGTAACAAATCTCTTAAATGTAAGCTTCTGAGGCTTAACTAACACCCAAAGTTCATCTGTGAATATGAATGCAAAATCACAATTGTTTAAAGATTTTTTTCAATTTGTTTCAACATGAAAAAGACTTTAAAGCAACTTTCTTTTGTTTTTATTGTGGRAAAAAATAGTCGACTAAAACTGGCTTTTTTATGTGCTCTGCCTTCCTCCTTTTCCTGTGAAAATAAAATTCTGAGAATTTATTTCTTTGATCTTAGTACAGTATTACAGAGAAGTGAAAGCACAGTTGCCACAAAATAGCAGAATGTGAGTGTCAGCAGCTCTTGATTTTTACTAATTTCAAGATGTGTTATGAAATGCCAACCACATTAATCTTGCATAATACAGAAATGATATGATTTAATCTCTTTTTCACATGTATTTTTATTAGGAACTCTCTAGTAAGTTATGTATTAGTCCTGCATGTCTGTTGCTGAGAAAGGGTTGTCTGCCTTAATGACAGAGTTAAGCTGGTATTTGGAATACGCTGATACTTTAGCTTTAGGAAGTAGCCCCTCAACTTTTTTTGCTTTGACAGTTTCTAGAACAGACTTTGAACAAGTGAGGGGGAGAGAAAGGGAGGAACCCAAAACCTTAACTGCATTTTTGAACTTTTTTCTTTCTTAAACTGGATTTCAATTTTGGACATCATCACTTGAAGCCACTTTGATTAATCTGTATAGCGCAGGTCACAGTATTTTACCTAGAAATGGCAATGTCAATCCTGATCTCTTGCTTAGATACTACCTGATGTCATGGAAGAATGACAGTCTAGATTTAAAGCTCTACATTGCAAGCTRAAATTCTAGCTCAGTCTGGGTTGGTAAAATATGCCAGTTTCAAGCTCAACACTTCTGTAGTATAATAATTCTGGGTTTTTTTAGTCCTCCAAGTTCCTGGTCTTCAATAAATTTTTGAATTTCTGAAAGAAATTTTAACTACTCTGAGTGACTGGCATATGGAAATTACCTTCATAGCAGCTATACCAAAGAACATAATTTTACTGCTTTGTGCAGACATGTTATATCACTGGTGTTCTGACTAGTAAATTGAACCAGAGGAACATTTAATAACTTGTCCAGGGTTACATACGCAATGAATAGTATACCTAATAATTGAGCTTAGATTGCCTGAGGACCATTTCAGTGATTTTAACTATTAAAATTCCTTTCATGAAAGTTTTGATAGCTTCATGGGTAGATAAGGAAAGTGGATTTCTTTTAATGTGCAGGGCTTCGTGATTGTTGTTTTACCGATTTTCGTCTTGTCATTCAAGCCATCATTTTCTTAATCTTTTTAGGTGCTTCTTCTTGGGATATGGAGGGAGGAGGGCAGAGGAGGTTGTTACAACTTTTTCCAGGACCCTTGATTTTAATTTTATTAACAATGAACATTTTTGAGTTCCACTACCTTTATATTTTGAAATTTGCTTTRTGATATGTCACTGTTCAGTTCTTACAGTTATGTAATTTTTACAAGGACAAAAAACAAGACGAAAACTAAGACTTCCTACTTTAAAAAAAATCAATTAAGTTAAAACCCTAATGTGGATCCAGAATTCTAATATAATAGGTAGAATAGAATATAGGGGTGCTTACCTGAGATATTACATACTTAACCAATGTAATTTTGTTACTGTGAGCTGTATCGTATGACCATCAACCTTCTGGTAACAATACATCACAACTCTATGTTTGTCTTTTCTAGAGTTTACAAGCTCTGATGAATGAGTGCATTGGCCATGTTATTGGAAAACCTCACAGTCCTGTTACAGGTTTGTACCTTGGTAAGGCAGAAGTTACTGGCATTTGTTCTGGAGCTTTGCTGCTGCTGGTACAGAATTTTGTTTGTAAAGCACTTCTAAAATGCGAGAAATACCAATAAATGTATTTTTAATCTTTTTGTGATTGTTGATTTGAAACTGTTACTGCCTGACAAAGTGTAAATGCATGGTAGTTTTATTCAAGAAATGTCAAAACTTTATAGGTGCTTTCCTCTGATTTTGTTCTTGAATTCCTTTGAAGTCTTGCAAATCTTCTAGTAAAGGGCTGTGTTGTTTAAAGGTTGGGTAAAGAAGTGATTATAACTTTAAGAAGGCAGTTACAGCTCCCTCTCCCAAACTTTCATTGTGGCACTGCAGATATTTACACTTTGGCACTGCAGATGTTTGTGTCTCTGATGGACTTTATATTATCGAAGTACACACGAGTTATACATGGGGGCTTGATGATAGAGCTGTTTGAAATACTTCTCCAGTATAAAATATGGCATAGGGTAGAATATATCTTTATAGATGTTGATTTCATTAGAGTGAAATCAACATATTTGATTGTGTATCGTGAGAAAATAATGTTTCCTCAGCTGTGCTTCCCTTTTATGCATCTTTCTCAGCACTGTTTCTCTCTTCTCCTCTCAACTCCATTGACTGGTTTACTTTCAAAATACCATGTAATCTCTCTTATCTTTCGCCTGGTGTCCGTTTCCTGGGTGGGCTGGATGGACAGCCATGTCCTGGGTGGACAGAATGTATGAGGGGAGGGTAATCTGACTCCAGCAACAGGAGGTTTTTCAGTTTTTCAGGAACATTTGTTTTGATACCATTTTGATGAGAAAGTCTTACAGCTGACAAACCTTTTGCAATGAAAGTCAGTCCAATCCTTTGGAAAGAAGCATAGTCTAAAATAAAATTTAGTCAAATTCTGTACTGTGATGTAAAACCTGTACATTCACTTTTACTGTTGTTGAGRGGGAGGCCTGTTTTAGGTGAATCAGTAGCATGATGATGCCAAAGTATTGAAAGTCTTATAGATGCTCTTGCAGACACAGCAGATAACACAAACTAAATTGCTCAACAGCTTTTGTCTCTGAGGCATAGGGAGGGGGTGACACAGATAGATGGTGCAGATGTGAACAGTGGTCTGAAACTTTAATACATGTGAAATTTAGCATAAACTGTATCCTCGTTGCAGACATTGCAGACACCCATTCCTATCTCTTGATTAGGAGGAAAATAAGACTTCATAGTTACATTTGTTTACCATGTTGAAGGACTTACTCCCACTGTGGTCTTTACCCATTTTCCCAAAGCTGAGGATCCAGTTGTGTTCATGGTACTGCCTCTAGACACATAGTTGTGTATCTCCTGGTGTTTTATCCTGTCTTTTTGCTTTGTGAAATAGCCTGTGTCTACCCAGGTGGATTAGAATCCACCTTCTGGGTCTCCTGCTGGTGTATTTGCAGATTGTAACAGGACAACCAACACCTGGCCCTGGCATCTTTTACTTGCCCTAGTAGTGTAAACAAGGCAGAAACCCAGCTCACTGAGAAGAACCTAGCCTGGCAGAAAGTACTGACTCATGGTTTTATGGGCAGTCAGCTATCTTGAGATGTGACTGCCACAATATTTTTCTTACTAATTAAGGAGAAGTTGAGGGAAGACAATGCAGACTGCTCTTGGAGGCACTGGGAAAGCTAATTCTGATGTAAAGGGAACATAATAATGCTGTTGGGTTTTCTAATTATTATTTGGTTCATTAATATTTATTTTGCAATAAGATAAATTAATTTGTGAAGTAGAAATAATGAAGTTTTAGTGAAGTATGTACACATTTTCTAATTGCTAGTTTTTAACTATCTGGAAAATTTTCATTATTTTATGGATGAATTAAATGATACAATAATATGAAAAGTATTAATACATAAAACTGATTTATTTAACATTGGAATAATTTGTATTTTTCTTAAAGGATAAGAGAATATATGCCAGTTCACGCTTAACTCTGTAAAATAGAATTTGTTTCAGTTTTATGTCTTGAAATGGCCCTAACAGAGTTTTTCTGATATCTGAGTAAATGTGATCTGTTTTAATGTTTGCAGCTGTTCATCGAAACAGTCCCCGTCCTGTAAAAGTGCCTCGGTGCCACAGTGACCCACCAAATCCTCATCTTATCATCCCCACACCTGAAGGCTTCAGGTATTTAGCATTAGCACAGAATTCTAAACTGGTTTATCCTTTCGTGGCTATGCTSGCTGTCAGTAAGTGGAACACCTCTTTTTTCCTGTTAAGGGCAAAGCAGATAGAAAAAATTAGCGTGTAAGTGATCCAAACTTCATCGATGTGCTTTTAAGGACAATACAAGTTTGTTTCTTGCTGCTCACCCACCCCCCTTTTTATTGGTGCATTCTTTCTCACTTTGAAGTCATTCTTATCCTCTGTATCTTTCTTGAAACCAGTGTTTCAATGTAAAAAGCTTTAATTCAGTGAAAACTGCTCATTAATAAGACTTTTATTTCCTTCCGCACTTTGAATGTCTGTGTAAGTTCCTGTGGTAGTACTTGCTGTAGTTTACATACATGGAACTTAAAAATCTAGCATTCTGAAATATGGTGGCATTTCTGTGTCATTATCAGCCTGCTGTGAATAAGCCTGAAACAGTGKATCTTTTTTCCTGCCTTTGAAAGAGTTGACATGAGAATTAATGCAAAAATAGTTAAAAAATTTCAAAATTGACACCGCCATGCATAATTTTACACAGAGGGCCTTATTTTTCAAGAATATGAGAACAATGAGAAACTCTATACTTGACTTTTTTTTCAGAAGTCACTTAGCTGTTGGCAGAAGCTAGTAGTATTCCAAAGATTTGAACATTTTTATTTTGAGGAGTATTATTACTGTGCATATTGGCAGCTCACRAAGCTTCTGAGACTCAGAGCTATTCCACATAAAAGTCTTTATGTACTTGGAAAACTCCTAAAATCAGTCATCATTATACCTACTTAAATATTTTATTTCTAAAACAAACTTTCAACTCCGTATTTTTTTTTTTAACTGTTTCCTGAAGTTTTTCTTCTTGCCACAGCACGCGGAGTGTCCCTTGCGATGCACGGAGCCATGGCAGTGTTGCTGGCAGTCGCCCCGCTCCTGTTGGGAGCGACTCAGCTCAACCCAAACCTCTCAGCAGTGCAAATGAGACCAGGTAGCTCCGCTCCGTGACGTAGCAGACTCATCTTACGTACATCACCCACATAACTGTTTCCATATACATCYTAATACATTGTTTGCACTGTGCACTTCCCTCCCATCATGTCTTCCACTGGCTCCTTCATTCATGTTCAACTTGAGCAAAATCACGTGTCTTAGAAATTGATGATAGGACCAATTTCAGATTCAAAATGTCTGAACAATTTGGTAGTTAAAGCATGCAGTTCTGATGTAGGTTACAGATTTACTCAGTAAAATTGTCCGTGAACTGAACATATGGCAGTCAGCTCATTGGCATAACTTTACTAAATAATTAGTACTGATAACGAACACTTAGAATCATAGAATCACTTACACTAAGATAACTGTAAGGTACAAATAAGCACAAGGATTTTCATTTTTTTTTCATGTTAGCTAACAGTTTTGGTATTGTTAGTGTTCGTCATAAATATCTTGGAATATAATACAGTGGCAAATGCAAAATTAAACACATGAGATTCCAGGAGGATTTTTTTTTTTCATTATTTCTTGCTACACCTTTGGTTTCTTAGGGTGGTGCAGAATAAACTTAATATGAAAGAAACCATTCTTGTATAAGGATATGTAACAGAAACCACTCCTGTATCATCACAAGTGACTTTTTTTTTTCGATAGACCTAGGTTTGTGTCTGTCTTGGTTTTTGACCTTCAATTTGGCTGTTATAATTTCAGACTGTTGGTATTTCTTCTTCCCATATCACAGTCAGACATGTCTCCCAATTTTATTTTACTTTTTTTTATCCCTGCACCCCTGACTGTGGGAATCCTGCTCTTCGCACAGTGATATTAGGGTTTATAAACAGGTTTTGGATTCTTATTTCTACTGCAGAGTACTGAAAGTTCTCTGGAACAGAGATTCACATGAATGAAGACACATATCTGACTGTATCACACAGCTGTAGAGAAAAGAAAGAACAGGTAGTGAAGGAACAACAGATTGATGCTGACCAAAGTGAACTTAGATATGACTTGATTATGATTTGTTTTGTAATAAATAATTTTTGGCTGTGAGCCAGCAAACCATCATGGTTTGATTTGTTATCAGATGCACAGCAGAAGCATGCATTAAGCTGTTAAGAGCGAAGTAAGTTGCCACTTTTTATATGCAAACTTTTCTGCAAGTTTTTTCAGTTTATTTTTATTATAGGATGTGACTTGCACATTTTACAGTATCCTCCAGATACACAGCTTATGAGTCTAGGCCTTTTTTTGGTTGAAAATATGTCCTGAAATTTTTGTCATTCAAACATAGATATTATCTATACTTCACGCTTCTGTTTTAAGTCCCCTGTTGAAAAAGACAGAGTAGGCAGTAGTCAGCAGCACTTGAATAGCCCTTTTAAGTAAATTAACATTGTAGAGACACCGAGAGGTTCTGGCCGCTTTGTCAGCTGACAGTGTGATGGTTAATTAGTGTTTTTTTAAGACTGGTATTTTTCTTAGAGTTCTCAGCTTTTATTTTTCTGATGGTTGGTCATAAAATATCCCATGATCTTTGTTTTTTTTTATGCAGAGTCTTGATTTTTAAGTATTGTTTAATACCCTGTATGAGCTAGGAAGAATTTGAAGAAAAAAAATTATGAAAGCAGACGCAGAGTTTTGAAGGCTACTGGGGCTTTTTTGGGGTTTTGTTTATTGAGGAAGGCAAAATATTACAACATAGTATATTTCTAGAGTTTCTTTCTTGTTTTAGTATAGTTAAAAGAAAGTTGCAGCCTTTATCACAGTGCAGTCTTAATTATGGACGTCATTTATTTGTTCTCCAAAAGAGAAGTGGAATCTTTGGATCAAAGAAAGTGTTTTGTGGTTTGGTGAATTGTGGAGTCCAGCTGCTGGAATAGCACAAAGACAGAAACTTTGTACACTTTCCAGAAACTCTTTAGACATTTAGGACATGATTATAAGCATTAAATATCTATGAAAAGTTGAATGTAAGAACTTTGTAAATCAATTGTCCTAGGCAGTGCATAGTGCACAAATGCCACCATAGTTCTAGTGAAGTTTTTCTTGACAACAACAACCACCAAAAGAAAAAAAAATACATAATATAACTAGAAATGAWAATCCAAGGCACCAATACCTGATTGTTTACATTGAGCTTTCTGATATTTATACATTTACACTATATTCAGGCTAATAACCTTTATAGATGTTCAGTTCCTGAGCTAGCTGGGGTTATTATTCATAATTTTATTATTTATCCAAGGCTGGAGTCAAAAATTATCAAGCATTCTTCTCTTTTACTATATTTTTGCCTAATAATATGCCTACAGATTTTCTGGATCAATAAAASGTCTGGGTGACTAAGATGGACCTGAAATGGGGTCTAGGCACCTGCATTCAAAGCTGTGATACTTAGGATCCTCTGTTCAGCTGCTGCCTTATTTTAGAGGTGATTTAGCTTTTGTTCGTTTTTTAGTATTTTGTGCATCAGGAATTGTTGCTCTGTATGTGCTGAGAACCAGCTTAGCCTTCTTGCTCATTAAAACCTCAATTTCCTGAAGAATAATGAGGATTTTCACTGGTTTAGTTTCAGTTCCTGCTCAAACTTATAAAATCTAGCTGGGCAGTAGTAGGAAGTGCAAAGCAAACATTGTATGGAGAATATTTGCATGGAAATAGGTTGTCTTCAGTTTTGGCTTCTGTTCTCAAGATTGTCTTCTTTTTTTTTTTTAACTGTTCTTAGGTAATAGTTTGATACAATTTGGAAGCAACTTTAGGGCTGTAGGGAAGTCCTTTCATAGGTGTGTGTGCATCTTGTGATGCCGGGTATCTTTCATCTTTTTGTTGTTCTTAGCTTTCAGTGAAGGATTTGACAATGTTACTCACTTTCCAGTAATACTTAGCGCATATCTCTAAAGCATTATGTTTAAGCAGTCATCAGTGACAATTCTTCCCCATCAAACTTTAAAAATTGAAAGGGAGCCTTGTCCAAGAGGGAGTTACAGTAGAAAGGCTTTCATGAGGAATTTATGGCTCTAAAACGTGAGTGGACTGATCCTTATCTCGGGCTGGAGAAAGGTGCCTGAAGACCTAAAGATTTAAGTCTCATTTCTCTCAGTGTTGTTTTCCTTGCTGTTCGGCTTGCTTATTCATCTGGCTCTTACTCTGAGGCATTTAATTCTATTGTGTGCTGTCTGGAAGAACTGGGGCCTCCAAGCGATCAGGCTGCTGTCATTTAACACTGTCCTTCCTGTCAACCAGCTTGTGTCTCTTCCCACTAGTTTTAACTTAATGACTATGGACTATGCCTGTATTTGCAGTGCACTAGGCACGTATGAATTGAGTTACTACCTTTCATCTGATAATGTGGCTCACATTATCGCCCAACTGAATCACTTCTGATTGTATATCCAAACCTGGCACAAGCTGCATCCTGCAGCAGCTGTCTTAGTAGTAGTTTACAAGTCATGAAAATGGATTCTGTTGCTGTGGTCAAGAAACAGTTTGTAGTAGTTTATGCTTTGAAAGCTTAGGGCTTTCTCATATAGTGGCATAACTAAAATACTGTAAAAAGTCTTCATTTGGGGGAAAAAATAGCATAGAAAGGGTTTTCTGTTTACCTTTTGACATCAGTTTTTCTTTCATGTTGCTTTCATGGTTCATATCCTAGGCTTCAGAGGTTCTGTCTCTTAAAAACTGCAGTGAAATTAGCATTGCACTAAATAAATACTAATGACAAGTTAATTAGTATGATGGCTCTTTTTAACAGGGGTTCCAGTGTCCCTGAAAATGATCGACTTGCTTCAATAGCAGCTGAGTTGCAGTTCAGATCCCTTAGTCGTCACTCCAGTCCCACTGAAGAGCGAGAAGGTGATTGTCACAGTAACAAATTGTGACCTGGATGTGGAGATGCTTTATGTCATTAATGTATTTCTCTATGTTCCCAGTTCTTATGCTTTCCAAAAATTTTTTTCACTTCTTCACATTCAGAAATCTTAGATGTTTAACTTTTAGTCTTATACTGTCAGAGTAAGTTCTTCTGTTTTCAGACATGTCCACTATTCTCTTGCCTTTCATATTGTTTCTGAATTGTATCTGAAGGGCTTTCCTGGTGTCTTAGTAAGTCCCATTGTTCAAAATGAAATTAGTAACATGATTTCTGAATTATATATCCCATTTGATAGTAAATTCTGAAACACTGTTAATGAGATATGAACTGGACCCATCAGGACAGTGAAGTGTTTTCTGTCCAGTTCTTTATCCCTGCAGTATTCATATGACAAATATTTGTTGTTATTTGAATTGTAGAAGAAGGGACAAGGATGTGTGACTTGATGTCCTCATCAGGGCTTCTCCTTTGGGTTTCCCCAGCCCTTGTATATGTAGTATTTWTTGCAACAAGTACCTTGAAAGATTRATTGTGCAAATCAAAAGGAAATACAAAATCTGCAGCGAAGTAGAGTTGGTGTTGTGGTCATCCATACTGGATTTCATAGAGGGAAATGCCTTAAAAATGTATATTAAGAGGTGTGGGAGATTTTTTTTATCTTTGTCGTTTTTAACCAAATGTTGAAAATATTGTCTGCCTCRTGCTTATTCTATTTTTTATGTATCTGTATGAAAAAGAAGGTGGCTTAGGTTGGACTGAATACAAATCTTATTCTAAGGAATCTTAGAAAATTTTTTCTTTACAGATATCTTGCATATTTGATTTTGAGTGTCCTGGCTTGAACTGCTTCCCTCAGTTGTGGAAGGAGGTCTCTGTTTCTATATAAATGAAATTCTATTTCATAATTTATAGAAGTCAGTTTTGATTTCAAGAGCATATGTTGCTATATGTGTAG
This sequence comes from Amblyornis subalaris, assembly GCA_018881555.1. NCBI lineage: Eukaryota > Metazoa > Chordata > Aves > Passeriformes > Ptilonorhynchidae > Amblyornis > Amblyornis subalaris. The sequence goes on from JACAXG010000037.1 coordinate 2,403,115, forward strand.
GGCRTATTAGTCCTATATGTAATATCTCAGCTTCTGCTGGATCTAGTGGCATAATCCTTAATAGAGGAGATAAAGCTGCTTTTGTGCTCACACTGTTATTTCTCTAGAGCCATTATATCCAAAAGGAGATTCAAGTGGTTCATCCCGGCGGAGTTGGGAGCTCAGAACGTTAATCAACCAGACCAAAGGTAGGTGTTCAGGAGTCACTATAATGTAACGTCTGTTAAACCAGTGCTGTACTGAAAGGYTGGATTTTATTGCAGATTGTGAAGAGGTTTTCACAGCTTTATACATAGGAAGGAGAAAAAAATTAAACTCTTATTGCAGGTAAAGGGTATTACTAACAGAATCACAAGGTGTACTCTCTGAGGTAGGACTAATTAAACTTCTTAAAAGTTAATTCATTTCAGTTTGTGAAAGGTACTAACAGCATTCTAGAAAATTGAGTTTATGTGTTACTATATAGGAATTCTAGAAAATTGAGTTCATTTGTTACTATATAGGAAGTTTGCTGTCCTTTTTTAGTGCTCAGTTATGAGTTGCATGACAGTAGGAAGCACTTCCTGACTTCCTAAGGTATCTCGCTAGTGTGGGTTTTTCTTGTTTTGGGTGTCTAACAGCATGTGATCCCACACTGTTTCCTAAATTCAAGGCTATTGTGAGGTTCCTTCCTCTCTGTCCTACTACTGATTTTCATGAAAGTGAAAGAGATTACTGCAGACACTCCTGTACTGTACAGATATATACATGAAGCTCGCTTGCATTTATTGTGGCAAGGTAGAACCTCATGAAACATTAGAAAAGAATTTCTGTCACATTAGAAACTGGTCTCATTATGTGGCTTAGAACACAGGAAGAATTACAAATTCTTGTTTTGAAATCTAGAAGTCAGAACATAAATACTGAAAGAATTTGAATTTGTTTAAACTAGAAAAGAAGAATGAGGGAAAACTTGATAATTTCTAGAAGACTGCTCTAATGGGAACTGTTTTTACTGTCCACCGTGAATAAGACAAAGATTTTGGTTTAAAACTACAGCAAGGCATATTTAGTATTGAGGAAGTAGTATTAATTATGGGTGGGGGAGTAGAATATATATAATTTGGAAGTATCAGTATCTCCATCTTTTGGAGACTGCTAGGAACAGGGTAGGCTGCTGCTGTCAGCAGTGATAGGTGTATAATTTTTGTGCTTTACAAGGAGGGGATGAACTCACGCTGCCTTGAGATCTCTTCTGGCCTTACTAAGACGCTGTTTCAGGATAAGACTTGAGAGCTGGAGTTTCTAATACCTCTAAATCATTGAAATAACAGATGCTATGAGTTTTTCAAGAAACCTCTCATATTTCTGTAGAGCGAGATCTTGCCTGTCCTTCTTTCCTTAGTGCTTTTTATCAACCTACCATATTTCCACTATCAGAGGTTAGTTACAGGTCAAATGCAAACAAGTATATTGCATTTTATAAATGTAATTGCCTTGAATCAAGTCAGAGATAATTAGGAAAGTACCAGTATTCTCATTTTACGTTAGTTTCATATGTAATTCATAAGTGATAGTTTCTTACGTGATTGTTAAAATGTCTTATCCTTTTTGTACATCCTAATTAGACTCRCAGAATAGTTTTCTTTTAACTCTGGTCACTTCATGTGGTATCAAATGGTAACAAAATAGAACAGTGAATATTTCTCAATCAAGGACATTGTTCATCACTCTTTTTAGACACTGCTTCCAAGCAAGCACCGATGGAAGCTGTTCAAAAGTCTGTTCAGYTGTTTGAAGAAAGAAGATACAGAGAGATGAGAAGGAAGAACATCATTGGCCAAGTTTGTGACACACCGAAATCTTACGATAATGTCATGCATGTAGGTTTGAGAAAAGTGACTTTCAAGTGGCAGAGAGGAAACAAAATTGGTATGTCCATTATACTTCCATTTTTCAGGCTAAAATACCAAACTTAGTATTTTTGAAGGAAATCTAAGACTATCTTTAAAAATCTTGGGTCTCTGCATAGGTAATACCAGCTTTACTGAAATCAGAATGTTGAAATACGAAATGCGATTGCAGCTAGGATTTTCTTAATGTAGAACTTCACTGATGTTTTCATTGGTCAAGTAACAAGAAACAAAAAAGAAAGAGGATTTGGTTAGGACAATTACTTAGGTATTGATATTGTGGTATCTGCATGTGTTTAACGCTATAAAATGTTTGAGTTCTACATTTGGAAGAATCAGAAATATGAATGGAAATTAGTTCAAACTTTATGATTTAATTCCCCAGCCTTACTGTTTCCTCCATATGATCATGTTTTAGTCTCTGGTTTGAGATTTTGGGGGAAAATCTTTGTTCTTGAGAAATTTTGTTTCAGGTCAGCCTGTCAATATAATGTATTTACTTTTAATCAGCTTGAATTCAGGGCTATGAATGTGCTATTAAGTGCTACAGTTACAAGCTGCTTGAAGTTTTAAATTAGAGGAAAGGTAAAGTGCATTGACAAGCTGCTTTCAGTGATGTTTTCTTATTGAAGTTGATGTACTGTTGCTTATTGAATGTAGTGTAATAATTTTCCTGATTCTAATTTTGCAGGTGAAGGCCAGTATGGGAAGGTCTATACCTGTATCAGTGTTGACACTGGGGAGCTGATGGCTATGAAGGAAGTGAGTACTGTGTATACAAGAATCACTGCTGCCCTTGTTTTTTTCTTAAATCAAATATGGGTGACTTTGCAGGCATTGAGGGTTTATGAACACTGTTGTTAGCTAACGGGGAAAGGATGGGAAGACATTGTTTCTTCATGTAGCCACAGCTGCTAGTATCACTTTTTCCTCCTTAAGTTGCTCAAGATTTTTCTTTTCAGTTTATAACTTTGAATTTAAAAGTATTTAAAATGGGTAATGTGTTTTTTACTAGTCCAGTAGGGATGTTGTGAACTTAATCAATGCTTGCTAAATATATATTAACTTCCATTAAGAGATCTTAAATAATTTTGAAAGATTAGTGAAGACTGTACACAAATTTATATTTTACTTTGCAGTGTTGCCTCTCACATATTATTATTCCTTTCTTCATTCCTTAGAGCAAAAGATAGGAAGTGTGACATCAGATGTTTTTCAGCTTCTCCTGTAGCGTGAGCTAGGTTGAGTCACAAAACTGCTGACTAACTTGGTGGGTACAGAAAATCTAGTTTTTAGGATAGAATAAGTAAAGCTGTGTAGGCATAGAGATCTGTTTCCCCTACACCACCTTGTGGTTGTTTTTTCAATTATTTTTTAGTTTTAATGCATTTCTACATCTTTAGACAACTGCAAGCAGTAATTGTTCACAATAGTTACTGTGACAGCCATTGGATGTTGCAGCGGTTACTTTTTATGAGCCCATTCTTCCACGTACACAGAACATATGTGATCTCCAAGGTGTGGAAAAGCAAGACTGGGCTTGTGCTTGGTGTCTTGTACCATACTCATTCACTGACTAAAACCAACACTTACAAATTTCATTACTGCTATGTTTTTTCTCCAGATGAAATAACATTTCCCTCCCCCATCAACAGCACTCTGGTTCTGTAATTCAGAGTTGCTTTCTAGATGCAGGTGCTCTTTACAGATTAGCATGTGTGTGCTCTTTAGCAGAAGCTCCAGTAAGTTTATAAACAGACCTTGTTTGACAGACGTTTCACTAAACCTGAATGCAAGCTGTTTGCAACTTTCAAATAAAAAGCTTTTCTGGATTTCTTTAAGAATAACTTGGGAGAATATAGATTTATTGATTTTTAAACTGGTCAAGAACACTGCATTCTCCTGCCCTTGCACCAAGATTTCTTCATACTCTATTGTCTCAACCACAGTGTCATTAAAATCACTTCAACTTATAGTGGAAAAGCTTTACTGCAAATACACAGTATTGCAACTACATATTAGGGAATATGTAAAATATTTTAATATAATTTTTCACCTTTTTGTAATCTTCATATATTTAATTTTACCACGGTTTCACTCCAAGCTGTATCCTGGAATTGTTAAACAGAACACAACAATCATAACATCCTAGCAACCGAAGGCAAAATATGTGCATTTATTTCTTTAGCAGTGGTCCTGCACTCAGTTAATGAAGCTTCTGCTTTCTAACAATATGGGAAAAGTAGCATCTTCCGTATCTTGCTATTCATATTGCTTATTGTTGTGTAGTTAGAAGCTTTAAATGAGTTTTTCAGAACACCTGATATTTTTTTTCCTCGTTGAACAATCCATCACAGCATATTGCAGAAGTAATGAAAACCTGTTTCTTTCATCAAAACCTTTGATTGTATTTGCTCCGTGCCACACCTTTTCCTTGCAGCTGCCTCCTTCTCAATGAAGAAACCCCTCAGAGATCCCTTAGACTCTCTGGTGATGAAGTACCTGGCAAATAGTCTTTGTTGAATGAGATCTCTCACTGATGTTGCTTTCAGATTCTCTTGTACTGTGTCTGTCTACCACACTTAAGCTAGAAGGCAAGCTCAGAAGAGATATATCTGTGCACACGTGTGTATTTACACACTTAAGTAACAGCATTTTGCTCTTACAAAGTTTATAAAGCATTATAGTTGTATGTAATTTTCCAAAAATAGCTTAGCGTATTTTTTTTATTTCCGCTTGGGGGGACGGTATTTTGTTTTTTTTTGTGTGATGATGCTATTTAACAATAACAACAGCAACAACAACTTCTTTTGTGTTTGAGTTTAGGAAGGGTTGTTTGCTTTTTTTGTTCCTTACTAATTTTAAATAGTAGCAAAATAATGACAAATCTTTCTTGCAGATAAGATTTCAACCTAATGATCACAAAACTATTAAAGAAACAGCTGATGAACTGAAGATTTTTGAAGGCATCAAACACCCTAATCTGGTTCGCTATTTTGGTGTGGAGCTCCACAGGGTAAGAAAACGTAAATTATTGTGGCTTTTTTATAAGGCAGAGAGAAAATTTTAAGAAGCTTTGTATTGTTATTGGAGGTTTTACTTGAGAACCTTTCAGTTTATCTTAATTGTCTGGTTATTTCTGTGAATAGCAGTGTGTCTTTTTTCTCTGGGTATTGAGGTCTCTAAAACATAGACTGGAGAGATTTTATGGAACTGGTACACAAACAGAGAAGGTTTACAATAAGTGAATGGAGTGAGTAATGCTGGAGCTATTCTATGCTGCTACTCTGTTGAACTGGTCTAAAAGCAAGTTAAATCATATATGGTATGATAACTTCTATATGTAGGTAAAGACTAGACAAGCTAAAACCTGTTACTGTTAGCAGCAAAGGTTATACTGGTATCGTATCATGTTGATTCCTGGAAAAATTTTGTGCTGGCATTTAAATCTTGATGCCAGACAAGTATTGGAATTCAGCTAGCATCTCTTCAAAAAGAAAAAGCAAGTTTTCATGCTTGAGCAGCAGAACTAATGAAATGTGGTTTTCTTATGGAGTTGGATTCCAGAATTGTGTGCTGAGATACACAATTTTTTATTACTCTCTGCTTCCCACATGCTCTTCCCACTTTTCCTATGAATGTCAAGTCCTGGTGTCTGGCAGGAAAGTACTGATTTGCTCAATATGAATGAGTTGTGACACATTGCTGGTTTAAAAGGGGACACAGGCTGCTTTCTGTCTGCATTTCTCAACTTGGGGACACAAATTTGGGTGTATGTGCCACTGAGTCATTCGTTTCTCAGACTAGTTTCTAAGAGCTTGGTGTCTTTGCCATCTTTTGTATTAATTCAGTCTGGCTGAAATTGGCTGGGCTTGGAGACAGAGAGTGGGAACAGAAACCTAATTTTTCCTTAAAGTGAGTTAGAGTTGGCATGCTTGTGCAAGCCACAAAAAAAAGAACAAAAAACTTGCCCATCCCAAGCAATCAACACATGATATTGCAGGAGCTGCGACAGAGAGAGGGTATAAAAAACAAGCCCAAACCCGTAATTTACTGCCTTTTTTTTTTTTTTCCCCCTAAATAAAAAAAGGATCTCTTTGGATTTCTGTGTAATATGCCTGCAAGATTTCCAAAGTGTCTTTTGGTTGATGCCAAAGTAATGTATTTTTATACCACCGAGTACTATTGGTTATGTACAAATGATACTGATAGACGTGCAACAGAGATTTTCCATAGCTGTGCAATAGAATATATTAGGTTGCTGCATGCTTGAGAGAATAGAGTTCTGAAGAGATGACTTATTAACTATTTCATGGTAAGCAGTACTTTCATTAAGACATTACATGGTGCTTTTATTAGTCTTTTCATGAACAATGAAGGATGGAAAGAAAACTTGATCTTAATTCAGTGTTGAAAATATAAAAAATTATGCCCAGTGAAATCCGGTTTGATTCCCACAACAGGAAGAAATGTATATCTTCATGGAGTACTGTGATGAGGGCACTCTGGAGGAGGTATCAAAACTGGGCCTTCAGGAGCATGTCATCAGGCTCTACTCAAAGCAGATCACCACTGCTATCAATGTGCTACATGAACATGGTATCGTTCATCGAGACATTAAAGGTAATGCTAACCAACAAAGGTATTCTTCTTGTTTCAGTGTGGTAGATGAGAGCAGAGGGAAGGATGGGGGGGACATATTTGCATATTTAGTGTACATTATCTGTGCAGACATTAATTGTATAAAGCCTTCCACTAACTTTGTAGTTTAGAAGTTATTGGCTAGTTTCATGCTCTTTTAAGTGTAGATCATAAAAAAACGTTCATAATTGTCATTTCAAACTCATATATTTTGCTCATGATTTATATAGTTTCTCTAGAGGTTAAGATTATTGGGGATTCATCTAAACTCCATTTTTAGACCTTGCATTTTTAGTAATAATGTACTGAGTTACCTAATGCTGTTTTCCTTTTTGTCTGTGCAAATAACAGCGGTGTTTTCTGGAGCTGACAAGCAGTGTACAGTGCTAGAGTTGTGCGTCAGAACTTTTCCTTGTGATTCCATTTTCCCAAAGAGTTTTAGAATTTCAGATTAATGGTTGATTAAACTTAGTAACAAACCCATTGTTAAAAGAAGTTAAGTAATTTTAGGATATCCCTTTATCTAGTGGTTTTTTTCCGTACATTTATCTTCTCGTGCCTGGCTGTCAGCATTTGCTTACAAAATGAGCAGACTGGAACTAGAGTAACCAAAGGGGGGGTTGGTTTTGGCATTTGTTTAAAATACCCAGTGTCAGTCCTCATTTCAGGTTCATTTTTCTTTTCCTGCGCCTTCCAACAACATCCTTCATGTCTGGTTATCTTGGTTTTGTTAGTCTGGCATATTTGGCTCACTGATGGCAGAAAACTTAGGTGAAGGTAGGGGAAGCAATGCACACAATATGCCCTGTGAATGCTCATTTTGTGACAAGGCAGTGCAACCCAACGATGCTGGGTTTCTATGTCCCTCTTGCTCACAGGCTTTTGAATCACCGCAGCAGTGTAGGAGGTTCCCAGTTGCTCTTGGTCCTTTGGCCTCGTGCTTCTCATTTGGGAAAAGAACTATCTACGATCCAGAGGCCTTCCACCCAGGTAGGCCACTCTTGAGTCAGTTTTGGCTTTTTTTTTTTCCTAGAAAACACTTTCCCTCACTCCCATTCCCCAGCAATCTTACCTTTTCTGGTTCTCCTTCCTCACCAAAGGTTTCTCTCCAGTTGTGGATTTCCCTTTGTGCTTTTCACAGTTCCCTCCTTGCCCTTTTCTTGATCATTCCTTGTCCAGGTTCTGCTTAGCTGGATTATGCTCTCCTGGAAGCTCGTTGTGATCAAAATCCAAGGCTGGCTGACAGGGATTTCTTTTGTGCTGCTCAATGTCATTGCTGATATCTGGATGTTTCCAAATAGGCCTTCTGCTCTTCAGGGAAATGCGTGGAGCAAGAAAAGCTGTTTAACAGAACTGCAGTGGTGTGTTATCTGAGGGCATTCCTGTTGCAACAGGTTCCTTAGGTCAAATGTTGGGGTGTTTCTTGAGAGTAACAGGGTCACTGCAAACACATCTGTGTGTAGACCTTCCTGAAACTTCATGACAGACTATAAAGGCAGACCACAGAGGGTATTTTTGTAAAGGATACCTGATGATGTTGCATTGAAAGTCTTTCGCTCTGTCTCCTTTTATGCTAACATTGCATCCCCAAGTTTTCAGGCTAACAGCAGTAAATGACGCTCTAGTTTTAATTTTAGCTCTTGTCTAGACCAGTACTCTTATTTTTCTGATAGGGAAGAACAATATGTCATTCAGACTGTTAAAACTGCTTTCCTATGAAAATCTTGCTGTCAGATCACATCTCTGATGGCCAGTTTGCTAAACATCACTGTGGATCTATTTCTTCTAGCAGCAGAGAAACAATTCTTATAATGATTGTTTATCTGTATCCTGCAGTTGGTATCTGCAAGTACCTTGTGCTCAAAAATAGTCTTTTGGTTAGTAGTGTCCCCTTGTGCCACCACTGTCTTTCAGATGCTATTATGGCATCCATCTCTGTGAGGGTAAAAGACGAAACAGCTGCCAAAACTCTTTTTCAGCCTCTGGTGGTGAGGGCAAACTGAGGGSTGTGTTGGCTAGTTGTTACACTTGGCTGCACTGTTTCTGGTTAGTCTGCATCAATGTGAAAAGCAGGTGGTGCTGGTATGTAGCAGGAGGTAGTCTTTTGTGATACTCTTTTAGTCTCTATTCTGGGTATTGAATTTTAATTCCTGTGGCTAAGCCCGGTGTCCTGGGTTAGAATTACTTCACTTTTTGTAAGGAAGCTGTTCTGGTCAGTGATGGAGAATGATGGAATATTTAAYGCTGGAGGGAACCTGTGGACATCCCTGCTTGAGCCCCCTGTTCTAAACAGGGCCAGCCTCAGTGTAGGATCCAATGTCGAATTAGATCAGATTGCTCAGGACATCGTTGAGTTGAGATATACGTGTATCTCCAGGGAGGGAGATGCCCTGTTCCAGTGACTGGCCTAAACCCCCTCTGAAAAACTTTTTCCTTATAGCTCCCTGGAATTTGCAAAGGTTGCTGTTGTGTCCATTGCCTCATAACCATTTCAGTGTGCCTTTGAGGGAAAAGTCTGTTTCCACAGTCTTACTGTCCTCCCATTACACTGCTGAAAACAGCAATAATTCCCTTGCACACACATTACCCTGGGCATCCCTTCTTCAAGCTGAACAAGCCCATCTTGCAGCTTTTCCTTGTACTTTGGGTGCACCAGCCCTCTGACCATCTTGCTGCCACTCTCCTGGGTTTGCTCCAGTGTGTCATTGTCTCTCTTGTACTGGAGAGCCTAAAAACAAGAAACAGCACTCAAGATGTGGTCTCAAGTGCTGAATTGAGAGGAATTAATCAGAGGGGCCATGCCTGGTGCATTCTCCCTGCATTCTCAGGGAAGAAGGGCGCATGTTCCTGAAGAGTGCTTGGATGAACACAGAAAATGAAGGGATTGTGTCTGAAGCTTTAGTAAATCAGAAACCTGTGGATAAGCTACTCTATGCCAAAAAGTCTTGATCAAACTGCTACTCTATTGTCTTCTTGTTAACTTTGTTGTTAATTCAAACTTCTGCCATTCCTGTCTTCCTCATGAGCACAAAGGAAGGAAGGTCATTCAGCAAGAGATGGAAAACTGTACAGCAGGAGACTATGGGCATGTGTCGTGCTTTCTAAGAGACTGAGAAAAAGACAATGCAAAAGCTGATTTTCTCATCCAAGAGTAGCATTTGGCCTGCTTGTTTCTTGAATAAATTTGGCAGCTGCACTGCTTAAGCACTGGCTGCGGAATGTCTATGAGCTGCCTCTTTTTCTGGAATTATGGCATGTAAGTCTTTAGTGAGACTTTTGGTGCTGCTGCTTGGACTCACAGTATTTCCACCCAAACCTTTGGAATACCATGCTAGTGCAGTTTTCACTGTGCTTACTGCTGATTTGGCAGAGGTACAGGGCATGRAACTTGAGTTTAAATGCTTTAGGTTGTGGCTACTCTAGCAGGAGTATGACTTGTGACATTTGCTCTTCGCAGTGTGCCCAGGGGGACTTGTGGTATAACAGCAGGAGGGCTGTGCACAACTGGGCAACCTCTTGCCTCTGCAAATGCATCCAGTGATGATGCTTTAGACAGTGTGAGGGGAGAGAAGGGACAGATGGGCGGGTGGTCCCTCTCTGCTGTTTTACTCATGGTCTTTGGTTTTATTTTGCGTATTTACCATGCAGATAAGGAAGGAATTTTGTTACATTCCCTGTAGTGTTAACTGTCACAGGTAAAAATCATTGGGCATCCTCAAAGCACTGCCCTTTTGTCTGCTCTTCTCTTACCCAGGTTCTGCTGGATTTTGTGCAGGTTTCATTTAACAAGGAGACCCTTTTTAATGACTCTTTCTACAGTCTGGTCTTGGTTTCTGAACAAGCAGCTTACAAAACACAGGCTCCAGCTGACAACACATCAGTGGAAGTCTTGTTCAGCTGACAGAAAGTGTCAGCAACATGAGTCTTCAACTGCTGTCTCTTTCTTCTTGGTGAAACTTTGTTTCAGTGCTTTATTCCATTTGACAGTTCCAAGTGCTTTCAGGGAAAGGGCTCACAGGAGCTTTCATAGTAACACTTAGGCAAAATTGTCATTACTCTTCATTAAAAGGGACAAACTCTAGTTCGGAAGGCCTTGGAAGTAGGTTCTGAACTGTATTAAACTAAACTATCCCAATAGCCTTAGATTCAGTCAGAAGAGAGATTGTTGCACTTCAGCACGGCCAGGCTCCACCCACTGTAGTAGTTGGAAACTGCTTTATATTCTGTGAAATTTTCATGTTGCTTTCTTGAGGAACAGAAACATCAGGTTTCCAAAACACCCTTGAAAAACTGTTTGCTAGTGATGGCTGTTTTTCTTAAGCTCTTTGTGTAGGCTAAGTGCACCTACTTTCTATCTGACAAGCAACTGCTTGAAAACAATTAGAAAAGCTGTTTGGCAGTAGTTCAAAGGAAACTCTTCTAATGTCACTCTTCTAATGCATTGCCCATACTTAAGTGTCCCATCAGGCACCTTCTTGTACTGCTTTGGTGTCTCTCTGGGTTTGCTTTCATTCAAGAAGCTGAGGGATGGTCTACCCAGCTCCATTACACATGCCTGTGATTCAGGTTGACTCTGGACATAGGTCCCTCTGATGGCCAACTGCAGAATCCAGCAAAAGAATTCTGGAGTATGTACAAGCATCTGAATGCCAGAAGTGGAAAACCATTGGACACAATGTGCAGAAGGGTTGTATTCCCTGAAAGTAAATTCTTCTTTCAGAATTTGAAATTGGTTGAAATTTATTTCTGCTAATGATTTTGCTCACCCTTTAATTGCAGTTCTGTGTAACACCTCTTGGACTAAATAGTTACCAACCATTGTCACAGTAGTCAGAGAGTCCTTTGAGAAATGGGCAGGGTTTTGGCATCATTGACCTGCACTGCCTTTTTTTGACTTGAGCTTTTTGAGGCTTCTTTGTATTTTCTGCGAAGATCTTGGGGATGCCCAACCAAGCTAACGGAAAAAGGTTACTAAGACAACACAACAGAGGAGCAGCCAAGAATTTCTGCACTATTCAAGGTGGGACGAAAGTGAGGAACTTTGGAAGGCTCTATTGAGATGAGCCATTTTTGAATGAATCTTTTGTGTGACATGGGAAGAGGCTATATGTAATGAGATCGCAACACCTGCCTACTCCTAGAGTAGGAGAACAGTTTTGTTTAGTGCATACCGTCCATCTTTCCTCAAAAAGGATCATAGCTCAAGCTCTATTTCTGCCAGGTGATACTTGCAACCTACTTGTGCTTTCATTGTGATACTTGCAGAATCCAGGATTTGGCCTGTCGTAGGGAGCTCCTTCTGCTCTACCTGTTTTCTGTTGCTGTCAACATGAATTTTGGCAAGATGTTGAATGAAATAAAACCACTTGGCTTATTTTGGAGTGTCAAGCAACTGATTTGAAGCCAATTACAGATTCCCCTTGGAGATTCTTAAGTATGTATGCTAGGGAAGTTTGTTCTAGTGTAAGCTGGCAGTATAGCCAGTTATTTTAATGACAGTCCTCCTCCAAAAATTATGCTGAAAGTAAAGTGCAATAGGAGTAGGCACTTCGTAGCGTATGTAATAAAATGCTCTGAGCTCTGTTTTGCAACTCAGCTGTGAGTCATTAAGGTTGGAAAAGACCTGGAAGATAATCCAACCTTTGACCAACCACCATCACGCCAACCAACTAAACCATGGCACTAAGTGCCATGCCCAGTTGTATCTTGAACACCTCCAGGGACAGTGACTCCACCACCTCCCTGAGCAGCCTGTTTCAATGCCTGACCATCCTTTCAGTGAAGAAATTCCTCCTGATGTCCAACCTGAACCTCGCCTGGCACAGCTTGAGGCCACTTCCTCTTGTCCTGTTGCTGGTTGCCTGAGAGAAGATGCCTGATGCTCACCTGGCTACAACCTCCTTTAGGTGGTTGTAGAGAGTGATAAAGTCTCCCTTSAGCCTCCTTTTCTCCAGGCTAAACACCCCCAGCTCCCTCAGCCACTGCTCACAGGACTTGTGTTCCAGACCCTTCACCAGCCTTGTTGTTCTTCTCTGGACATGCTCCAGTACCTCAATGTCTTTCTTGTAGTGAGGGGCCCAGAACTGCACACACAACTTGAGATGCAGCCTCACCAGAGCGGAGTACAGGGGGATGATACCTTCCCTCATCCTCCTGGCCAGACTATTTTTATTGACAAGTATGGTATCATCTGTCTTGACTCAGCAGAACTGAAAAAATGGCTGTTGGGAGGGACACAGCAATGGCTTCTGCCAGGAAGCAGTTTCTTCAGCATGTAATGCTCACAAAAGGAGAAGCACTGGAAGGAACTCCTGAATTCCTGAAGGAGTAATTTCTTGTAACGAGCTTGTATGGAAAGCTGTTTAATATGCGTGCCATACTGCCTTTTTTTTTTTTTTTTTTGTGAACACTTGTCAATTTCCAGTACACTTCATGTTAACACAAACCTGCCAGAACATCTTTAGTGCTGTCATATTCCACACTTAATCCACAGGTAAAGATTTAAGTGTGAACTCAGCTGTTGTACACTGTAACTTCCAAGGTTATATTGAGAAGCCCTCATACCTCAATTCAGCTCTGGTTTAAACAAGTGTTACTGTGTTTCATTGTGTTTCCTAGGAGCCAACATCTTTCTTACCTCATCTGGACTGATTAAACTAGGAGACTTTGGCTGCTCAGTGAAGCTGAAGAACAATACGCAGACAATGCCTGGAGAAGTGAACAGTACCTTGGGGACTGCAGGTAAGGAAGCCTGTGCTAGGCAGGTACTTGTCCAGTTACCGTAAAAGAAGATACCTCTGCCAGAAGTCTGGGCTGGAGTAAAACCATGTGTTTCAGCAAAATTTGATTTTACCTTAGCTTGTTTTGTGCTTTACATCCAGAAGCCAAACAATCAGTGCATGATATAATGTGAGAGATAAAATTATATTCGTCTGGTAACTATAAAGATGCTAGAGCTTGTGTTTTCTGGGGTTGTATTTTTCTCTGCAGCCTTACTGAAACAGTACTCTTCTTACTGAACAGCTGCTTAATCTATTTTCAAAAAATGGCAATAACTGAAAGCATGTACTGTTTAGCATTTTCACTATCACTTTTCAGACTGAAAGACAGTTGTGCTGCAAACGTGCTAAAGAACAAGAAACCAGGAGATGGCAAAACTCAGCAAGAAAAGCTGAGGAGTAATTCATTAAATATTTTTTAAAAAGCATTTGGTTTACCCAGTTAGTCACTTGATGTATACTGTTCCTTCTGCTGTATGAACTGATGGCATCATCTATGTTGTCCCAAAGCGTATATGGCTCCAGAAGTAATCACTAGAGCCAAAGGAGAAGGGCACGGACGTGCAGCAGACATCTGGAGCCTGGGCTGTGTTGTCATAGAGATGGTCACCGGCAAGGTAGGGATGTTTCATGTACTGACAGAATGCAAACTGCTCTTAGCAGTTGCTCTGCAAATTCTGGTCCCACTCTCAGCAATTTGTCACACTTAAGTCTGCAACGACTGGGATGGTTTTTCATTTCCTGGAATACAGATATAAATGCTCTAGTGGGTAGCAAGTGACTCACTAAAGCTTGCACTTAGCAATGCTGTTACTTGTTGCAGAGGCCTTGGCATGAATATGAGCACAACTTCCAGATCATGTATAAAGTGGGGATGGGTCATAAACCTCCTATTCCTGACAAAGTGAGCCCAGAAGGGAAAGACTTCCTTTGCCACTGCCTGGAAAGTGACCCAAAGATGAGGTGGACGGCCAGCCAGCTTCTCGATCATCCCTTTGTCAAGGTTTGTCTGATGCCTTTGGCTGCAGAAACTGCAGATGGGAATTGGGAACAGCTTTGTAGTTGGCTTCATTATTTGCAGCAATGCCACAAGGCTTTGTACCACGGTGAGGGCCTGGTAGCAAGTCCAGGAAACATGGATTGGCAACTTTTCAAAAGCACATCTGTTGTTTTTAGCAAGCATTTGACTACAGGACCTGGTGTGCACCATACAATAAACTTTCACTGCTGTTTTGATATGCATTATCTTTATGTTAGAAAGACAAGTCAGGCTTGAACTCAGTGGTTGCTGATGGGATCTGCACCAAAAACTTTAGTAAGTACATATGCACAGGTTTTTAGCGGTAAGGGCTCCCTCCATGAAAGTGAAACCAGCACATGCTTGGAACCTCTACCATCCTTCTGCAAGGGGCTGCTTTTCTTTTAAGTTCATACTTCAGGCTAAGGTCGTGTTGAACATTTTATCTGGCAGCTGGTATAAGTCTGCAGTTCTTGCATGCTGCTTTCCTTAAGAATAGGCAAATACAGCTAAAAATTGAGCTGTGTTAGTAACTTCTTTTTTGAAGAAGTAGGAGCACAGTAGGTTATTCTGTCTCCTTTTCCAGCATAAAGTGTTCACTTTTTTCTGGTTCAGTAGCAGTGTTTGGGATCATTATATCCATCCTTCATCAGTGCAACTGTAGCCAGATCCCATGTATCACAGAGGCGGATGCTGCTTTATGCAAGGATGCACTGTGACAGTGGGAATGTCAGTACTCCCATACAAACACTTGCAAATCATTAACTGTATAACAGGGGAGAAAGAAGGAGCTTCAAAGCTGTTTGATGAAGGTGTTGAAGGAATTGATCTGTTGTCATCTTCTTGCTGCAGTAGGGAGACAACTGAAGTAATTACCTTTTGCTCTCTTCACAGGTTTGCACAGACGAAGAATGACGTTCCTCAATCTCTGGCCTTTTTTATTCTGCCAAGATTTTAATCACTACTGTATGTAATATTTACATAAAGACTGTGCTGAAAAACAGTATAAAAGTTGAACTTAACGAAGACTGCACAAGTGACGGTGTCACTTTCTCTGCTGCTCCTGTACATTTTACTTGGCACATGTTGCTCACGTGACAGTGTCCGCAAGTTGGAAGAAGCTGCATGTTTCAGTGAAAGTGCCATTACTACTGTATATGGACCATACCCTTTTTGTTCCTTCTCCTGTTTCTCATTTGATTGAGAACTGTAATGTTAATATGTAGTATTTTTGAACTCTCTAGGTTCAGAGAAATGCTGTAGTGTTATCAGGCGTTATGGACCTTGTTTTTTAATCTGTTTGAATGCACTGACTGTGAACTTTTACTGGGGTTTTGTTTATTTGTTTTTGGCAAGCTTCAGATTTGTTATGCACAAGGCTGATTAATTAAATTTTAAAAAAAAGGTTTTTCTCAATAAATGGTTTATTTTAGGACATGTTGGTGAAGCGTTTTTCTTCCAAAAATAAATGTGGTGTTGTGTTACAATTTAAACTTTTTTGCAACACTTGTATAAGACTACTAAGCTGACCTAACTGGAATAAGCTGCTCTTACCTTGCAATAGTTAATGTTTTGTCAAGTTTCAAGATCTGCAGTGCAAGATTCTTACACAAGTGATAACAGAAGTGAGGTTTCCCCCTTTCATGATCATCTGAGGAAAGAAGGTGATGGGCAATTCTTGACACTGCCTTTTATCTAAGGGATAACTTCTTGAATGTATGCACTTTGAACAAGGAGTGCTCTGCATGGCATTTCTGGCATCTAGAAGAGAACTGTGTGTTCTATTTGGCAAAAGCAAGAACCTACTGTCACCTTTTGAAAACTGATTTCTGATCCTGGGCTTTAATTTCCCCACCACACCCCAGTTGTCATCAGCCCCAGACAAGGAACAGAGGTTTAGAAGTGGTTAGCAGTTGGTAGAAACAGCCTGCAATGCATGATCTAGTTGATTTTTTTTTTACTTGCTATTACAAACAGGTGACTTAAAACTGTTACTTGTAAACATTAATGCAAGTTTACATATTCCTGTTCCAGCCTGAGACTTAAAAATAGGTAACTTAAAACTTGCTTTTAATATTTGGTTTTATATTCTAGTGTCTTGTCTCTCTTAATCCACAAATCCTGCATTAGTCATAGGCGTGGGGTGAGCTGTTGAGGAGGTACCACACAATCTGAGATTTCTATCTAGAACAGTACAAGCCTTGGTGTGCATGTCACCTGTGCAGTGTATTTAGGCTCTCAAAAATACAATGCTGAATTTAAACAAAGACTTCACTGTCTTTTCAGTTCTCTATTTTCAGTTGAGTGATAGGAGGGGAAGTTTGTTGTCATCCTCAGCAAAGGACTGTGAAACTACCTAAGTACCTAAGGTAAAAGTGCCCCCCCCAGCCTGCTGTGCTTTACTTTGCAGTATAACAAAAGCATCTGAGTGATTTATGTCCTTACTTGCCTTGTTTCAGGTGCCCTTGAACACAAACAGAAACAGTGGACAGCTTTTAGGAGTCAGGAGAGAGGTGACAAACCGTTACTAGTTTGTTCTTGCCAACCGAAAGAAAACTCATTCACTGCACATCAGTTTTTTATACTTTTATTTTTCTAGAAACAAACATTAAGACTAATTTTGTTAAGGCAGTTATAGAACATACAGTTGCTTGTGGGGATAAGGGGCAAACACTGCTTCCTAATGACCTATGTCATTCTTTTAATACAGTGAACTGGACAAGTTTAACTTTGGCAAGGACCATAAGCTTTGTCTGTTTGTTAGGGAGTGCTGGAAGGGCTGCAGGTGCATCGGGACTTGCAGGAGTGCTTAAGAGGACGGATCCAGGAGTGGCATGTTTGGCCCTCAGCCTGTTCTAAGGGTTGGCCCCAGGGAAGTGGGTATGAAATAACCTATGCACTGTTTCAGAAGTATTTACTTGTTTGGTACTTTCTTCAGGAAGAAGGGGCACTGCCTTTGGGCATGCAGTTGGAGGGGAAAGGACTGAGATTCATAAGGAATGCTAAATGTCCTCCTTACTGCATCTTAAATCAGTGGCTCTTTAAGAAGGCAGAACAGCTCATCTGTGTCACTCCAGGAGTATGTATTTGCTGCTCAGAACTACTCAGTTACCACCCCCAGAATAGCCCACTGTTGCTGCCAGGTAATGTTTACAGTAAAATGCTACCTTGGAGAGGCCTTTCCTCTCTCCTCTCCTACCTGTTTTCAAACTCTTGTGTACAGTGTCTTCAGGTCTGGTTTGTTAATGTGCCTGATGTTTACAAGAAGATATAACACCCAGTTTTTCACTGTTAAGATTGTTATAGCAGAGTGCTTTATTAAAAAAACAGCATTGTAAGCATTGCAGTGTTCTCTGCTCTTGGGCTCTATTTCATGTGTTAGAAAAACTACACCAGCGCCCCTCTTTTTGTTCACATTGTACAACCTCTTCAGAAAGCTCTGGAACACAGGGAATGCATGTGTACACAAGACACATGAGGAAAAAAGCCCCCAAAACCAGTCTCACACTTCCCATGGCATATTCCTTCCTTCATGTTGTAAATTTTACTGCCGCCACTATCAATAAGCTTCACTTATTGCTCCATGCTAAAAGCACTACTCCACCTGCTGTTTTAGGTGCTGCATATTAAAAAAGGACAAGTTTCTACATTATCTGATGTACGGAACAGCAAATACATATTTCATGGAATGATTCATATTCTGTTGTATTAGCCCCTGTTTCTTCTGGCCTCAGTTTTATTATATGAAAAGAGAAATGTTTTTATACCAGCTGCTAGAACGATGACTGCCCACTTTCTTCACTACAGACTACCAGGGTTTAGTCCTATGCATAGTGAAAATGGACTGTCTTTGAAAGTGCCAATCACAACCCCCACTGCTCAGTGTCAGGATATGTAGATTTTAAAAGATCAGGGKTTTTTTTCCAATCAAAATTGCTGGTGGTAAGAAGTCTCCTCTTTTCCTTTTTTTYCTGTTTTAAACAAGTTCTTTCTAGTAACCTGCAGATCCTTAACTTTGGAAGTTTAAAAACAGAAGGCAGCTGCCCTGAAATAATACCAGGAATGTCAGAGCAACACCACTTTCCCTGGAGCTTGAGTCTAGTTTTATTTAATTCAGAAGGGTGTCAAATCAAGTCAAGACAACCATTAAAAAAATGAGTCTCTCTCCTAGTTCCCCTCTCCTCCCCAAAAGAAAAAGATAATTTAACTATTACCTCGGGCTGACTGTTATGAGGCACCAAATAAACTAATTGATCAGAAAAGACAGACAAGCAGATTAATTAGGATCACAACAGTAGGGGTGTGGGGCATACATTTTAATGCACACTTTGCATTATTTCACTATACCATGCCCAGTTATTTTCTTTCCATAGTTGTTAGGATGGCCTGGAATTTTAAGTAGCCTTTAAAGCCAAAAGGAATTTTATTACCTCAGTTTTTCCAAACTAAAAATGACATTTACTCTCTTAAGAGGTTTCAGCAATCCCTCGGATGTATGGCCTGGGAAGAGAGATGGCAGTTACCTTAGCTCTGCTCAGGCCACAAGGCCGAATTCTGATCCAGGTTATGCTACTGCCAGGATGTCCAGGGCCTGGCTGAAGTTTCAAAGGGCCCATGTAGTGCACACTGTGGGAATAAGTTCTAGATGTACAAAAACTCTACTTAGTTCTGCCAGTTCAGCAGAGCTGCTTCAGTCCAATACTGCTATAACCGAGCACAGCCTCTCGCTGTACTGGATTTAAACACTGACAGATTATGGTTGTTAAACTGTTAAACTGTGTGATCTACACAACTATCAATTTTAATCATCTTGTAACAATCTTCTGACATTAAAGCCTGCACCTCTGGTTAGTTTCCAGGTAGAGTCTCTTCATACAAGCACGCTGGAATTTATTTTTTCTTCAAACTTAAGACACTTCATAGGAAAACAAACCAACCGCACAAGTGCGAACCTGTTGTTGAGAGTATATGAAGGAGTGCATCTTTCCAGCATGTTATCCAGCCCAAACCCCCAGAGAAAAACAACAGGAGCACAAATTCAGATATGCATGGCAATTGCTCATCCTCTGATCTCACTTGAAGGACCACGATATGCACTTAAGAGTTTTCGGCAGTTCCATTTGTTCCCTTCGGATTGAAGTAGTCTTTGAAGATACTACTTTTGTTTCTGTTTGTTGTCATTGTTGCCATAGGTGGAGCCCTTGTTAATTTCTGTAACTCCGATCATCCATCTGACACCAACAGAAGCTGCAAAACAAACACAGTTAAAACTGCTTGAGGCAAGGCCTGAAGATCTGTACGAGTGTAGCATCGTGAAAGAGACCTTGGATGAAAGGTGCATGTGATGCTCCCACACCTCCACATTAACTTATCTGCCTATGGCATCTCATGAAGGAAGAGCCTCGGGCCACACGTCCTGTCCCACCAGCAGGGAAGAGGCTACAAGGAACCAAGATGGGTGTGAGAGACCCAGGTGTGCACAGCCTGTGTGCCAGGGGAATGCAATTCTGATGGCTTTCAAGAGCCCCAGTTCTGGAAAAGCATAAGCAAGCGCAGGACACTTCAGATCTCGATAAAGAAAAAATTTAAGTTGTGGCATTTCCATGACAGCTCGTGAAAAACTCCRTTACAAGACACCAAGTTAATTTAAAAGAGTTTTATAGGTGATTAAAAGTGGTAATAGTTCACAATGTGCAAGGATTATTTTATTTATTTATCTGTAGCACTTAAAGTGACTAAATTAAATGCAACTTAGCCTAAACTTCCCTCACAGTTTTGGGTTTTTTTGTAAAGGGGCTCAGCTGCTCAAAATCTATTATTCCTCAAGCTTCTGCTCACCTACTGTACATATCCAGAACTGCCAAGCTTCTTTCAGGCCTAAACCTACTTGGAATTCACAAACGCTTTCCCTCTGCTCAGAATGCTTTAAAAAACCCCCAACAAACCAGTCCAAACCAAACCAAAAAACCCCAAGAAAGCCACAAACCTCTCCTGAACCTCCAAATCCCACTTTCTTTCTGACTGATGGTGAAAAGACCCAGTACTGTGAGGTGCTCTAAATGCCTCATTCCCATTGGTCTTTACTGCTATAAGATGATCCTGGACAAATTCTCACCAGCCAAAGGACTCTTTGTGGTTAAGTCAGCGCCAGAGATCACCAAGAGAATCCAGAGGCTTCATACCAGTAGCAGGCATCCCCCTGTGAACTGCAGGGCCCTGCGTCCTGGCATTTGCTGCCCTTCAGCACTGGAATGGAGGTGGCTGTCAGCTGGCAAACAGTAATGTCCTCTGCTTTACCAGTTGCAACTTGGCACAACCACATCAGCCACAAAGACCCATCGCTACACACTTGCGCTTTGTAGCATGACAGTAACTTGACAGTTTTTAGAGAGCAAGTGGTAACTGCTTACCATAGATGAGCCACACATGATGTGGCAGGATGGCTGGACACTGGGAAACTGGTCTGTCCATGAGATTGCCCTCAGGTCTCCTGGATGCCAGGAAAGTAGGGCCCTCTTATAGGCAGAGCTGTGCAGTGAACAGCCTAGAAAGGGAGCTGGCTCCAAGGGTGCTCACTGTCACTAACACTCCACTGTCCATGAATAGAAACACACACACCACTGAGACAAGGAAAGGGTTTCACTCTCACGGATAGATAAGAAAAAAAGAAAACCATCTCTGACATTTAACTGGCCATGAGCTGGGGAACACAAGAGAAGGATCCAACGTGTAGCCTCCAGTCTGGGATCATAACATAATAGAAAGCATGAAATCATTAGGATTTTAACCACAAGGGATAAAAACAGCATCTGGAGATGGACACAGAGCATAAATATGAGCAGCTGTTACAGCAACCACACAGCATATTGGGGATTTCATCCAGTTCCAAAAGTGCCACCGCCTGGACACAAAAAATACCTAGTTCAGCAGTTCAGATTTCTTTCTTTTCTTCCTTTGCTCCCTAGCAAAAGTTGCCGCTGCCTTCTGTCCTCATTTCACCCTGCAGCCCTCAGCACCCTGGGGAAGGCAGGGAGCAAGGAGGACTACCCATGTTTGCCATGCCTGTGGAAGCTAAGCGAGGGTAAAGCTGGGGTGCCTCACTGGCTTCTCCCCGCCACAACTCTCTTGGAGCCTCAAGTGCATACCTGAGTGCCACCACCACATTCCCAGGACTTACTCAGTTGTTTTACATACAACTATAGGAAGGGGAGCTTAGGGGCTTTTACTTCAAGGAAGGGGAGAAAGGGAGATCAAGCAGTAATTGTGTCTAAGTTAATAGCCGTGAGGGTTTAAGTCCGCCTTGGGAAGAGCATGAGAGAAGGTATTGGCTGAAGCATCCCTGCACTGCTCCACGGCAAACTGGGCTGAGCTGCATCTTTCTGCCCACCACTACGCAGCATCCAAAAGATGCAGGAGGTTGCTGAGGATCTGCTCTGCCTGCTGGAGCGCTGGGGGCTCAGGGAGCGCTGAGCTAATGCAAATCAACAGAGCCAATACTGTAATCTCTTTCTTGGAATATACTGTAGCTCCAAGAAAACCACCAACTTCACACATAGGATCTCCTCCCTCAGCAAAACCTTAGCTCAGAGCAAACGATTTCCACCTTTTCTCTCACACCTCAGGATTTTTTCTCATCTGTTACCTTGCCTTTATACCACACAGCAAGTGCTATAAGCAGCACAGCAGGTAGGGACATAAAAATTTCCCACATATAGTTTGCACCTGAGTTATATAGGTTATACATTGGAATTAAGATCTGTACAACTAAAGATTGTATGAATGGTAGACATTTCCATTGAGGGCCTATTCTACATACTGTGAAAGAGAAGAAACAAGCAGCACACACACACACACACAAAAAAATGGCAAACAAAAAAACCCYCACAAAACCCAATTTCTAGGCACCAGGCTGAAAGGCCAGACTGGCAGCTCCACCAACAGGCAGAATCCTGCACATGGTTTGTATCCTGTTGTAAAACTTACTATAACCCTGCTGGCCTGTCCTCTCCTCACCTTCCATTCATCTCAGCCTACAGGCAGCAGCAGCCTCACTGCACAGGTCCCATCATGCTCCAGCCCTTTGGTCCACACTCTGCACTTGGACACTGTGAAGTCCCCAGGTTTGCAGTGTGATCCCACGCAGATCCCACACAGTGTGCAGCACACACACAACAGCTCCCACGGAATCTGAGCTGGCTCATCACTACTCACATTTGGTTCAGATGAAACACTTCTCTGCCCTGTAACTGACACATAGCTGCTGGCCCCGTGCCATCAGCCCAGATGCCACTGTGCTTTTAGCATTAAACATGGAAGAGCTGCTTCTCCCTTTAAAAACCTGGAGAAACCCTCTCATCTTTTGCATACATTCCCCTTTTAACTGCTGTTGACAACTCTGTAATAGATGACTTCTAGAGCAGGAAGAGTGTCCTCCTCAACATAAGTTATAAAAACATGAAAGGCAACCCAGCACTGGGTTCTTTGAAGCCAAATGAGACTGGGGAAGCAGGAGGAGGGGGAAAAAAAAGAAGCTGCTGTCAAATACAGATACTGACATTTGACAAACGTTCACTGCTTCAACACCAAAATACCAGCACCAAGTTTTAAATAGCTGTTGTGAGCTAAGTACATAAATCTCTTGCCATGTGTCCTGTGAAACTAAAGCTGGTTTTCAAAACAGACTTTTGTCCCTCAAACTACTTGAGCATTTATCTTTTGAAGCAGGGATTGCCTTGTGTTGGTTCAAGTAGTACCACAAAGGGCTCCCAGTYCCAGACCAGTACTAAGATATGAGCAGAGTGTGATGATTACTGGGAGTATAAATAGCCCAACTGCTGCACAGCAAAGCACGAGGGGACAGCATTGACAATATAAAGAGGAGATGTTGCTTATTTGGGGCTGAAAGAATTTGAGCTGAACCAAGCAGAGCTGTAGATACATTGGTTATTCATTCCATAGATCTGAGAGTTAGGGTCTGAGGGATTACAGTCCTTCTTTCTACTCCAGCTCGAGTGGAGCATTTTTTTCATGCCTCTTGCCACCTCAACAGCCAGTTACTTACGAGCCAGTAAGTGTTTTACTGGAAAGCACAATAAGCAGAAACTATCCAAAGGACAAATGACAATCTTGAAACAATGCAGGGGGTACCAGGTAAAAGGACCTCCTAGTTACTCTGCTCTTTTCTATCACAGAAGGTTTATTTTGTGCTCATCTGCACCTGTGTCAGGTACTGAAACCTGCCCATAAAACCAGCAATCTAGTACAATGGGCTATTAGGGACTGCAATAGAAGTTCCTGATTCGGGAGTATCAGGTGAGCTGTCAAAGTGGCATAGAAAAACAATAAACACTACTTGTGCTGCTTCAGTTGCAAACAATGAGAAAAGGTCTCCTAGAAGCAACGTGAAAACCTGGATTTATCATCTGGTAAATCCCTCCAGTCTACAGAAAAACCTTCCTTTTACACTGTTAAGCCACCAGGTACCAGTTACCACTCACACTGAAAAAGACAGCAAATCCAGTCCTCCCTGCTTCGCTACAGACTGGGTGTGCTGGGCAGACAGTTCCAGCTGGCACCAAGGGTCACAACCTCCAAGCTACGTTTGTGTCCATGTCCCGCTCTCTCCCAGCCACTGCAGGAATCACTTCTGAGCCCTTGCCTGAAGAGGAGACAAACTGGCTGCTCCTCTGTCAATAGATGGCTGCATCACATCCAGAACACTCATGACAGAAATATCCCTTAGGATACAAAACACAGTTTGGGGAGAATGGCCTTGCTACAGAAACTCAGCTGTTGGTTACTAAATTCAGTGTGACAACTTGGGCTGACGTTTCTCTCTGCTTTCACAAAAAGAGACCAATTATTCCCAACTAGCAATAACATTGGTTTTAAAGGGATGTAGTAAACAGAAACACTGTTGCTCTTTTGGCACATAATGACATATCCAATTTTAAGTGACCAGGATAAACCAGCTCTGCTTTTTGTTTGGTTTGACTAAGGGCTGAGCTTTATTCCCCTCCCATGGATTCTCTTCCCTCCACAGCTTCACACTGGCTGCTATCTGCTAATAAGTGACATCATCTTTCTTATTCCCTGCTCAGCAGCAAAAGTGGCTGGCTGAGTCTGATGGGGCAGCAGCCTCCACTACAGGTCTTCTGCGGCACCACAAATCCCAGCCAATTATGGGCACTTGGAGTTTGGTCTCACCATGTGTGGAGTGAGAATTGAGCTGCTGCTGAGTACAGAGGTCCTTCAGASGCTGCAGAGGACTGCCAGCTGCACCACCCCACAGGCACGGCAGGTGTGTCTGGGGCAGCAAAGCACATCACACACCCTCAGCGCATTCTCTGCTRGGCCTTTGCAGCCTGGGAGCTCACACGCTCATTCTGGCAGCTGGCTGCTGCTGCAGTCTTCCGGTAGCTCCAGTGTAACAGATAACACGAGAATAAGCCCTTTGGACTATCACTGCATTCAAGAGACAACTCAGAGCAGCCTGCTTATGAACCTTTCCTTGTGGCTAGGAGAAGATGAAAGCTAAGTGGGGATTAAGAGCAAGAAAAGGAGAGAAGGAAAAAAAAGGAAAATAACGGCATTCTTGCTGTCTATTCTCAGTAGCTTCCTTCCCTCACAGGTTTTTTCTCTCGGTTCTTGATAGAGAAAAGATGTGATCCAGGACACTAATGGCAAGATCATAYTAGACTTAGGGTGGAGGGCAAGGGGTGTGGTGTCTCCCTACTAAATTAATAAGGGCTAAATCCAAAACCATCACAAATGCCACAATGCCAAGCATTAAAGGATCCAGCCCTGAGGTTAAACTCCAGAAACCCTGAATTATGGAGTGAGGCTCCCTGTGGAGGGTACATAAGGCATGAAGCAGTTTGGAATGGCAACCAACCAACCAGTCTGCTGAGTGGAGAAACTGAATTAAGGGAAAATGCTGAAGGAAAGATAAGAAATTAAAAAAATCTGGCAATAGCTATGCTTCAGGGCACCATTAAGTAATCTTTCCACAATCCAGTACCAAACAGACTATGCCAGCATGTCTCCCAAAGGCAGAACAAATGCCCTCTTGAACAAATTGCCAGGCAGTAGCATTGGCAATGGTGTCACACCTCATCCCCTTCACTCTTGTTTACCCACTTTGAACGGGAGCACAGCAGAGGCCAATGGACCTTTCTCTGCAAGTGAGGGGGATTTGAACCAACACCTCCCATTCCTGAGCACACCCCAACCACGGTGCTCACTCTACACTCCCATCTTCTTCACCAGTCAGAGAGGGGAGGGGGGTACTTCTTGTGACTTCCAACAAGTAATGTGGGTGAAAAAAGAGGCTTTTAAGTTCTAGCTGCTGCTCCAAGGAATTCTTACACATTTTACATGACAMATTTCCAGGGTAACAAGCACCAACAATTTCTCCAGATGAGGACAAGAGCACAGGATTCCCCTCTTTTTTCCTCTACCCTGTCCAATTAATGTACCAACTCTTATGCTGGACCTTATCCTTGCTCATTTTCCTTCCTCTGGCTCTAAGCATCATGAAGTAAATTTCTTGCCTGCATGCAGACATACACAAATTGCTCCTTCTCCAATTACCTTTATAAAAAACCTCATGAGTAGCTTAATGCAGCATTTGTTTTGGTGGGCACTTTCTAAAAAAGAATATCGGGTGCCTACCACATCAAACTCTTCACAGATGGCCAAAAGGACATTAGTTAGTTAATCTTGATCAGTCTAGCTCAAGATTCAGACTTCTGAGAATGCAAAGAAATATTATGCATTAGGAACAATTTCCTAGTTAGAGGGCACAGATCCACTTTTGAGACACGAAAATGCTCCACATTTTCCTATTCCCTCTGTGTTGCTATTCTGGACATGGCTTTTTAAAAAGCCAACTCCAATATCTCTGCATCCAAGTTCACTCAGAGCCAGGAAGACTGTGAAGTTCTGTTTCTTTTTCAAAGGTTGTTTGTAATATACACAAATGTGAATGTGATGAAGTCATAAATACACGTGATGGTCAGTGCAATCACAGAAAGTATTTGCTTTATAAATGCATGGCTTATTCTGGAAGCGAACAGACATTCTAATATGATACAATTTGCTAAACTGACCTGATTCCTGTGTCCATGAAGAACAMCAATGAGCTCTCCCTTCTGTGGGTCTGCTCCCAGTTTTGTTTTCCTTCCTCCTTTTAAGTAAGATACTAGTTTAAATATGAACCAAGGCAGTTCGGAACTACCACAGGAACTGTAGGAATCACCTGTGACAGTCCATGCCCTGTTCTACATAAGTCAGAGTAGACAGCCACAACAGGCTGCGCTTAAATCATGAGTTCATGGACTACCAGTGCATGACACATTAGACTATGATTAGACAAAAGAATTCTCAACAGAATAAATTATCCTTGTGCCTCTTCCAGGCATTTAAAGTACAACCCAGCAGCACACAACACAAGAAAAGAAGGCCTTTTGTAGACAACCCACTGAGAAGTGGGTTGAATTCTACTGTTTTGAATTCTACAGAAACAAAAAATTTTGTATGCAGCTCTTACAAAAAACAATACAACTATACAAAAATAAACAAAGAAAAAAAGAATCTTTTTAACCTGTTCCAGGATAGAGTCGATATAATATTAGATGGATTGTTGAATTCACAAGTCATCTTTATATTTAGCAAGCCTCAATAAATCCTATCAGACAGTTACCCTATAAGTAATCTTTTTGTGTCAGAAAACTTACCTATTATAATGACAAATGCAAAACTAGCCAGTGTCAGTGATGATCCACTGTTGATCATGTTGATGAGCAGCTTGAACAAAGGATATAGCAGCAATAAGGCCCAGAAAAGCCAGTTCAAAAGTGTCCAYGGCCGACGGGGTGGTATTATAGGGACTGCTGGGTAGGTTCCTGTTCGGTAATATTCTTCCTGGAATGCATCCTAGTAGAACAAAGGAGGGCAACAATTAAATCCCCATCTGCCAACAAAACTAGCCATTCCTGGCTTTGATGTTCCTCCTTCTGGAGGCTTGTAACCACAGAGGAAGATCAAAGACCAACTGATGGCTGGAAAGCTTGTACTTTGAAGTCAATGAACACGAAGTCAAAAAAAAAAGAGCGCACATTGATGTGTGCATACTTTTCTTTCTCCTACACACAGCAGCCTGAAAAATGGCATACCTGGAGAGTATGACAAGCCCAGGAAAACAAGAAGGATGATGTGACATACACTTCTGCAGCAATGCAGACATCAGTGCTGAACTTCCTGCAGGAGCCACAGCCAGTGCCCAAGTTACCACAGGTAAGCCAGGGAAGTGTCTGGGCTAAATGCCCAGCAGCATCCTCCATTGCCTCATGTTTCTCCAACCACTGCTCTAAAACAGCACCCACAAACCTGTCAGAAAAGGTGACCAGACACCATCTTGTCCCACACTCTGAAGAACACCACCCCCTCCTGTCTGCTTTGTTCCACCGATGCAGTCTTCTTCACCTTGTTTTGTGGAAGGAGGTTTGGGTGCTGAACCTCTCTACAGACAATTCAGTGTGCAAACAGTTTACAATCTCTCACTGGTTTTGAGCAAAGGACTCTCCCTTTTAGTATACTACAAGGAAGATAATGTAGTGTGAATTGTTTTTTTCTGTTTTGTAGCATCTGTTTTTTAAAGCACAGAAGACTGAGAATTTAGTACCTTCCTGTCACAGTTTGACCCAGTGTGAGACAAATTTGATTGGTTAAAAACAGATAAAGGACAATTCTATGAGCCATTTTGTTCCTGTGACGTTTCTGTGAAAGGAATGTTATAAAAAACATCTAGGAAGTGATGCAGCACTTGCTCTCACTTCCTCTCTTGCTCCCTTGCTCCCTGCTGACCCACGAGAGGCAGTGGCTCTCCCCTGACCCCTGGGCCAGGTGCCCATGGCCTGGGGGGCCGGCAGGGGCAGCTGGCCTCACCCGCCCACAGGTCCTGTGCCGTTTGGACCTGAGAGGAGCTGGTCTGATGCCATCTGGACCAAGGCCAAGTAGCAAGGCCACCAAGCCGAGAGAAGCTGAGCTGAGCGAAGCCGAGCCAAGCATGCCGCACAGAAAAAAAAAACCCTTTCGAAGGTGTACTGGTGAGATCGAAGAGTGACCTTGCTTTTAAGATSAGGCAGAGGATCTACGTAGCAGCCAAAAGACTTACTAAAATTTGGATGGCTGCCAGTGCAGAGAAAACAGAATGGGGGAGGAAGGAGCCTTGTGCCTTGGAAAGTAAGCCTCATTACAATGGGAGCACGTAATTTTTATAAATACTTTTGTAGGCATTTTCTGCAAATATTAACCTCTTCTCCAAGCTAGAGAGAAAGGAAAGCAGTCACGTGAAAGACTAAATATGGAGTCCAGTAGCCAAACAGAAAAGAAGACAAGGAGTGGCAGGAAGTGCCAGAGAAGCCATCTTTACCAGCATCGAGATGCATCTTTTTTCTGTGAGCTGTGCTGTGTGATCTGAAGTAATACCAAACTAAATATCTTTTTAAAATCACAATTTAGACATGTGGGAGTTTGAAACTTACAGCCTAAAATAAGAACATTTTTATGTTGTGTGCAGATGAAACTTGCAGCCTTTGGAGATTATGAGTAAAGCAGGAGCCTGTTGCCTTTGGTGCCTTTAGGCTGGAATGGCTTACTCTTAAAATGTTTAACCCCATCAGACTTTTCTTGTGATCCACAAACTGTGGAGTGTTCGTGGGAGAGAGGATACACCACTGCAAAACCTGGGCGGGCTGTGGTGTTTCCAGAAGGTTTGGAACCACTCTGAAGATACTTCTTAGGGAACTGTCTTCTGTGGGATAGATCCCACTACACTACAGAAAGAACTCTCTTTATCCCATGAAGTAGCAATAAGAACTCTTAATCATAACATCAGAATCTCATGTTTATGTCCTTTATGTGATCAGTGAGAAGGATTGGAATGTATGGGGGGAGAATGATATTTGTATATTATGCCTTAATATTTTTCATTATTTTTTATTCTTTCTATTCTTAGTAGTGTTAGTAAAATAAATATTTAATAATTTCTCAAGTTTGCAGCCTGTTTTTGCTGTCTCCTCTCCTCTGAAGAACTAAGTGTGGGGATCTGGAGTTTGCCTCCAGGTCAACCCTTGACACTTCCTCTATAGCCCACATGGGTGAATAGCATTGCCTTTAGTGATCTGATGAACCCAAGATATTGAAAGTGGGTGGGGGAGAAAAACCCCCTCCCTCCTTGTTCAAGAGCAAAGATTATTAATCTGTGTTATCACATAAAACTGGTTAATTAATGAAGTCAGCATTAGACTGACATAAAAAACCCCTTAATTTAGTCAGAATGAAGTACTATATTTTTTCCAAAGAAAGGATTTTTGGTTTCTAAAAATTCCAGCAAAGCCAGGACTAATCAACCACAAGATGATTTTTTCTATTATGCTATGATTTTACATGTACTTACACTCCAGCTGAAACAAACAGTTCTTTACTTACTTAAAGGCAACTTGAGCAATTACAAGCTGTTACCATTGTATCTACTTCAAAGGGAACATTCAGCTTTTAAGCGATTATACGGTAATTAAAGCACTGCACTCTCTTTACTGAGATTAGAAAATTTATGACTGTTTTCCTCCTGTGAGCTAGATTGTACTGGGATCACTGTGGCCAGTTGCTGAGCCATCTTCCACAGCGTACACAGCGTATGAAGTTTTCTTCAGAGTGCCTTGAAGACTTTGGTTTACAGCACAGAGCTACTCATCGTCAGTTAATTAAATTTTACTATCTACAATTAGCAGA
Source organism: Amblyornis subalaris (assembly GCA_018881555.1). Classification (NCBI taxonomy): domain Eukaryota; kingdom Metazoa; phylum Chordata; class Aves; order Passeriformes; family Ptilonorhynchidae; genus Amblyornis; species Amblyornis subalaris. The sequence goes on from JACAXG010000037.1 coordinate 2,433,240, forward strand.
GCTACTCATCATCAGTAAATTAAATTCTACTATCTACAACTAGGTTTCCAAATGCTGGTATTACTCAGAAAACTGAAGAATTCCCGACTATTAACGGCATTGCCATTAGAGGGCCTGTTACTACAGAGAGCAGGACAGGCTCCCTTTCAGCAAGAGGAGCAGTGTTTTCTTTGTTGGCTCTGCACGGCATGGGGGGCAGCAAAACCACTGACCACACCTCAGACAGGCTGGGGACAGATGGAAAACACACGTAAAAGGCAAAACAATGTCAAAGCCAACACCTCCACGACACATTTCACACAGCTGTGGGGAATAGCTCTTCAGCTATGATTCTTTATCCTTAAATACATTCCCTTGCAAAAGCAATCTGTGGGTTTATCTGTCTTCTAAGCTTTTCCAAGGGTGCCTATGGTACACCCATCAACAAGTCAGCTTTTAAACACATAATGTACCTCAACATTTCCCCAAATCACCTCACCCACATTAAGTTCCTTTTATTCCCCCGCATACAGAGCTTGTTTTCAGTTTCTAATGAATTCCATCCACCCAGGTAACACACTTTGACATGGAAACATGCTCCCTCTATTGCCCCCACCAAATTTAAGTTACTTCAGACTGTGAGGGGGAGGGGTAATGCAGTGAGGGAAAATCAYGGAATATCCATCTTCTTGTGAGAGGCTAACTGGACTCTTCCTTCTTGCTCCCACCAGGAGGTCTGACAGCAGAGGTATGCTGCTGCCTCTTCATGAAGAAGCCCACAAAGAATGAGTATCCAAAAATACATTCTTTGTTCCCAAACACTGGAGTTCTGTAAACTTCTTCTCTTCAGTTATGCTTTGCTGATTCACTAGGGCACTTCTGCATATATTTTCATGCTCTGTTTTCCATGCTTCTCTTACAAGCAAGAAGAGTTAGAAACTTGCTTTCTTTTTCATGGAAATTAAGATTCTCAAGCAGAACTTCTATTTCAGGCACTGAGGCTGTAAGGAGGTAAAAAAAAAAAAACCAAACGTGCAAGAGCTAGCAGAGCTGTGACTACTACACAGCACCTCTTCAGACCTGGCCGTAAGATCCTCAACCCGTTCCTTGTTAAAGTCAAAGGGAGCCTTTCTAGCAATGGCAGTTTAAAAAAATAAAAGAAATACAAAGAAAAGGCAATGCGCAACCCAAATTGCACTTCTGTCACAATTTGGAATTAACTGATACAGTGCCGGTCATATGTGGAAGGACAAAATCTAGGTAAGGAAGAAGCACATGGACATGGTGCTTACTGGAAGACTGGAAAAGGAAGGAGAACAGYGTTTGGTTTAGTGCCACTGTTTATCTGGCAAGATTCTGTTCGACTGCATTTGCAGCAGTGGCTAAACCAAAAAATGAAGTGATAAGTAGCAAGAACATAAACACGACAGGCTCCCAGAGAGAAGTATCTCAGATTGAGGTGCATGTAGGTGAGATAAAACAATGAGGTAAAAAACAACTGAGTAAGCTTTTCTCAAAGACCCTCACTCATTTGCTAATGTCAATATGGGGAAAGAAAAAAAAAAGTCCAGTCCCTCCACGTCCAGTAACTGATTTCATTATTCATTCCAACAGCTCTGCTATCCCGATCATCATGAGTGCACAGGCCTTGACCTCAGTACCTGGCATTCCCCAGCCACTAAATCACGCTACTACAGCATAATTCAGCACACTGTATGGAAGTCTTGAGAAACTACTGCAAAATTATTAAACTCACTGAGAATAAGCAACAGCACAGGGAACCATCATGCATGATAAAAGAGGGGCTCTTGCTTTCCAGTYGTGTGCACACCTTGTCTTGCTTTGAAACAGCAAGTGAAATGCTGCAACCAAAACAGACATTGCAGGGGATGAGTGTGTATCTTGCAATGAATTACTGGCCTTTGAATAACGATTTTTTACATTTTATCATAAATATTTACTGACTCTGAAGATGATCTTACAGAATTAATTTCTGAAAACATCACCTGGGTGGCACTGCCGCTTGTTATCCTACCTAAGAGCTGATTATCTTTTTAAGATGCAGGGCAGAAAGGTGAAACAAAGTTGTATTTTTACCCTGCAGGTGGGCTGTCATCATCTCAGAACTTTGGAAGAAGTTGTCCCTGCTCTATATTCTGCCAGTCTGATTTTACAAAGACATGGGCTTCACTAAACCAGGAATGACTGCAATGAAATAAGTTTCCCTAATGTTAAACAGCTGGAGAAAGACAAACATGCCACCTTCAGAGAAAAACTAAAACCATCACCAAAAAATACCAAACCAAAAAACCAACAAATAACCCCCGGGACCCCCTCTTCCCCCACCTTAATCAATCAAAAAAATGCCACGTGACCAAAGAAGGTTTTAGTGGAATGGAAAACTGAACACACATTCCTTCACTCCTGTACTTAAATAGGAAACCAGAGATTTAACCAAYCAGCAAAGGAAGTTGTCATGAAGGACAGATAGGAAGAATACTATGATATATTGCATAATACAATACTATGAAAGATATACATTCTGTTTGCACTAGAAGCAACTCAGTGTTTGCCAAAGAGGGAACAACAGAAAAAACTTGAAGGGAATTACTGCAAACTATGCAATAAGTGATTCAGGAAAACAATCACCACACCTTCACATTTATGTTCTTGTCTTGCAAAGGTCTAAACGGTTCTCAGGGACATGAAACAGTGCTACAAAGTCATAGTAGCAGAAAGTGGACTTTTGCAATGTTGAGTGAAAGAACCATTTGCATGGTAGGCCTGTAGACTGTGCATGGGCCTGTGGGTAACATCCTGCCTTTCTGCAAAGGTGCTGGGGGTTGTGCCTGAATTAGGTGTTACCGGCACAAATTCTGAGAGGGGGGATCAGAGGCAAAGATCTAGAGGTGAGGTCTCAAGACACATTTACTTTTCACATTCCTGTAAGCAAGCTGCTTAGAGGAGTTATGAATTACACCAGAAACAGTCATGGTTTGAAACTCAGAACAGCCAGGACAGAGTCAATACAGAAATGCTAATGTGGTGTCCAGGATAGAGCACGACAAACGGCACAGCAGAATTTTGCCGTCCCAGTGAGACGAAACCAGAGCACAGCTATATTCTATCACTTCTAAATCCAAAGCACTGCTGCATTCCAGTCTGAATTCATAACTTTGATCAATGTATTGAAGCAAACTGAGCTGCCAGGCCCTCATGCCATGCATACCTATGACTCCTACTGATTGAAATGGGAGTACTGCGTGCATTCAAAAAGCACATCCCCCAACAACTATCTCCAATATTCATAAAAACAGCCCAGAAGAAACAGATTCTGAAAAACTGAAGGATTCATCTACAAATGCACCGTATTATTATTCTCTCCCCATCATGTAATTAGGAATCTCAAATGTATGCCTTCTATACACACAGTGTGAAAGCAATTTATCAGCCTGTCCTATTAATGTTGAATGTTTGCCTTGGAAAAAAAGGCAGGGTAAAACAAGGAACAAAAATTCTAATACACTAAAGAAAATATCTCATTTAGCCCACAAATTACTTCCTGATTTAGAAGATGCCTTCTAGGGGAAGGGGGTCTTTCTACTAATCAGAAGGCAGTAAGGCAGTTTTGATTTTTGTAACCTTATGCAACTTCCTAAAGAAGAGGCTTAAAACTACTCTATAAAGGCTTGTTTAAGCTTTCTTGTTGTTGCTCTTTGAGAACAAAATAAAAGCAATCATGACTGGCAGCACAAGATCAGTTTGTATGTGGAGAAACAGAGTACTTACCCTGAAAACGAAACACTCCAACCCACCCCAAGCCCCCACATTAGGACACTACACATGCACACTGTAAAGGTCTACTAGCAGCAAAGATAACCGAGCACTAGTGGCTCACAAGTGCTGTCTAGACAGAAAAACCCACCTTTTCTTGATATAATTTGTGGAGCCAGGTAGAACATTCCTGCTCATCTTCTGGGATGTCCTCTAGTGGAATCCGCCTGCCAATGGTAAAAAAGAGAAATTGAAGAGTATTAAATATTTTTGGCTCCCACGAACAGCACTTGTATTACACAGACAGATTATCTGACATGAGACTCACTACAGTTTTCCTTTTTTTTTAACTTATGCAACATCTAGAACACTTCAATAAGCAAATACGGAGGATTTTGAAAAACATCTGTGATAGTTCCCAACTAATATTTGGCTATAAAGTTTACCCTGCCTGTAAGAGCTTTTCCAGAAGGGCAGACAGCTACCCTGAGTTGTGAAAAGCAATTTCCATCCTCTACCAGACTGACTTGCAGCAGGCTGGAATGGTGTAAAGGGAAACACAGCCAGAGGAACCTCTCTGCTCTGCTGGAGCCTACCCACACAGGCAGGGCTCCATGAACACCATCCAGCCAGGCCATGTACACGAAACACAAAGACACTAGGCTGAGCTACCAAGTGGGAAGAGGAATCAAGAGAAAGTTTCTTTTTACCCTTGGGCAAAAACAGTTCTGAAGAAAATACTTCTTCAAACAGGCAGAAAAGGAGAGGTAAAAAGAAAAGGTCACCCTGTTCCCTTTCATGTTGGTATCCAAGATAAAGCAACTGGACCAGGCCACTATAACTCTAAAAGTGTTATGATGAACTCCTGATCACTTATGGCATCACTTCCAGGCTCCTGTACTCCAACCCTAAATCATCACATGCCCTGAGTGCCTGTAGCATACATGCTGCTGGTAGAACCTCACCTGGGAATTGGCTCATTCCCATTAAGATTATGGGAAGCCATTGGGGTACTCATAAAAACATTAATGAAAAGGAATCCAGATAATTTTTTTTCAGTAAACAACTCCCTTCTTACCAGGGAAGGTGCAGCAGTCAAATACATCAACAACTACACCACCAGATGGGAACAGTCCTGAGCCTGGCCTCCCCCAGAGTAGGAACTCCTGTGCCAGAGACAGGTATAAAGTAACTCCACCTGGACACTCAGATGGTGTTTGGGATTCCGGCCAAGTGAGTCAAAAAAGCCCCCACTGCTGCTGCTGAGCTAATAGACACGCAAATAAACAAAAAAATAACAAACAAAAAGTACTGTAGACATTTAYGGGTTCCCCACATATTTGTATTACAGAACTTTACCAGAAATACCTCCCATCCCATATGAATTTTTATCCAAAATTCTGTGATGCCAGATTGGTAAAGATTTGCTTTCCATTACCCACTTGAAAACATTCCTTTACTTGACCAATTGTGATTTCCAGTACACACTCCTGTATGCTAGAAAGAAATTAAAATATGGATTACTTGCCTTACATATAAATCTGCATGGTATTTCTTTCCATTTAGAACTCCCAGCAATGTTGGATTTTCATTATTTCTAAAATTAAGAGTAGAATCATAGACTGCAGAAACTACAAGAAGAGAAACAGGTTATGTGATTACTGTAGTAATACAATGGAAATAAGTAATTCTCTCTCAGACAAGGAGAATATTTAAATAAGTCATCAGTAATTGCACCATAGTTTGAGATGTCACCAAGGTAAAAATGCAGGTTTTAATAAGCCAAATAATAACCAGTGACCCTTTCAGGACCTGCAGCAGCAGAATGGCAAGGTTTGCTCTCCATGCACCCTTGCCTCCTTCCCCATCAGGTGCAGAATGATGGGCACAGGGAACACAGTTACAGTTTCTGACAGAATATACCTAGGACTTCCTAGGAGTCAAATGGTTGCAGAACTGTTACCTTTCTCAATTCACTGTGAATGATACATTTACCCCCCTAAATCTGAGGAAACAACCAGGCAGATACACATTTTTTAAACAATGAACAATATATACCCTTTGACTAAGAATAGGTAAAGCGTGAGTGTGAGAGAACCTACAGCAGGAGGGCTTAATGCAGCTGTAAATCTCTGGGGTCCAAGACAGACCCCTGCTTCGTGTCCACTGTTTGGCAACTCAGGCACTTGCTATAGGGCAAAAGCAGAGACAGAATAACAGACCACATCTTGTGTGAGCTGGCTGCTGCTATGAAGACATGCAGATGTGAGGAATATAACATAGAAGTTCCGCTGAACAAAACTGCAGCCAAACTTTCAGCACTGAGAAAACCACGCAGCTCAGGACTGAGTGGGAACAATAAAAGCATTTGCAAAGGCTGATGGCAGATAAACTAAGACAGCAGTAACAAGCAGTTTCTACAGAAAAAGCATTCACTGTTTAAAACCACATGAAGTGTTGCAAAAAAGTCTGAACACATCCTTAGAGACACTATTTTCCTGATGTAACAAAATTACCAGAGAACAACTCATTTTCCTGACACTGAAATCAGTTGTGCATCATGGTGTGAACTCTAAGATCAATGACATCAAAAAACTTTTCTTTTTTTCGTCACGAAAGTGACTAACAAGCATTTCACATGTAGCTTGTTGTACTTTAGGTTTTCTGCTCTAGAGTTTTGCAATAATGAATAAAAATGCACATGATGAACCTTTACTGTGAGAGCTCTTGACCCACCTAAGAAAGACTTTCATTACACAGGACAGATTTGCTTTTGGTTTTGAAATCTCTCTAGCTGTGATAGATAAATATGGTTTAGTCATAGCATTCATTTGTTACCGCAAAACGTAATTCCTAGTGCAGAAGAGAACACTCTGGCTTCAGTGCTGGAAGGAAATCCTGACAACAAAGGCCAAACCCCTGGCACTGCAAAAAGACTCTGTCCCTCACTAACAACTTCATTCTTTTCCCGCTACAGTTGGGTTCTTAGCCCGAACACAAAACTACAACACAATCCAAAATCTGCTTCAAGCACACTACTCTCCCTGTACAACACAAGTATGAAATTACTTTTTTTTAAAATAAATTATCTGCCTCCATTTTTAAGCTTCTTAGTGTAGAYGGATTTTACTAATCTACTCTAATTTACTAATCCAGTATAATTGAAGAAAAACAAGAGCTCAGTTTGGTTTACACAGTGTAAGCTTCTTAGTTTATTCTTTAACAGCATGAGATTATTCTAATGACAATAATAGGGATGCAATAAAGCAAAGTATGACATACACAACACTTGTTCTTTCATCTCTTACAAGGCATTTACATTTGAGTTTTTATATGAATTGGGTTTTTATTGGGACACATTGGAAGACAGTTCTCCTGTTTGGAAAATAGCTTCTGCGGAGATGGACAGGAGCAGCTTTATGTGCCTACAGCCTTACATAGAGTTTYCCTTTTCTCCAGGGAAAAAAAAATGCTGTTCCAGTTTCCAACTGGTCTGTAGTGTGATACTCTGCCCAGTCTCTTTTAATAACACAGTGAAATCTTTTGGTGCAAAGCAGTGCCAAACCCAAGACAGTGTAGCAATGTGCAGGAGCAAACAGACCTCTGTTATCCAGATGTAACTGAAGATAACTAAAGACTTTAGCTTTTTCATTCTGAGAGACAACAATAAAAGTGTCAAAGAAAAAAAGACTGCATGAAATTAAATTTTGCCAGAAAGCTTCCACAGTCAAATCAGCACTAGCATGCTGTGTGACATGCTGGAACTGGTTATCGTTAAACATGATTTTGTAATTGCATAATTAGAACTGGACATATCACGACTTTCTCATCCAAAAGCTGAAGAGACCAGAAATTTCACATTCTAAAACAAGTAAAAAATAACTCCATAGTATCTTGAAAACATTGCAACTGTCTCACTCTCAGGCTAACAGAGTCAGCATCTGAGAAGTTTTGCTTCACTTGTGAAATATTTTTTCAAAGAAGTTACATCTTAAAACCTCTTTTCCACTAAAACCCGAACACAAATGTTTGAAAGCCTTTCAAAAGGCTCAGAATAGATCACAATTAAAACCAAAATTTTTCCAGATGAATTGCTATTTCCTGTCATAAAAAAAAGACTAGGGTTTTTTGCTTTGTTTTCTCATCTCTGCCCAGCTTTTTCTCATATCTTTAACTTTTGGTTCCTTGTACAGCATTCTGACAGAGAGCTAAGTACTTAAGAATTTAAGATTTGATTTCCTAAYTTCAACCTAAAAAATCTTCGGATTACACATCTAGAGAGGATTTTTCTTACTTTGACTGTCCTCTTGAATTTCATGCATTACTTGTGGATATGGTGGATTATGCCAGGATGATCATCCAACAAATCAACCTACAGGCAATGAGTATGGCTACATGCACCTTCACACCAACACAAAACGATCTGAAGTGAAGACTGGAAAAGGCAGAGGAAGGTACAGTGAAATTCACCATACTGCTGATATGACACCACCTTGACACAATTCTTTGATTTAACATTTCATTAATCTGTCCAGCTTGGACAAAAATCACTCATCCTCTCAAAMTTGGTAACTTGCTGTGGACAATGACTAGTGGCTCACTTCTAGTGGGTAAAAAAAGTAATAATCCAGGACTAAAGTGCAGCTCATGGGAAAAAAAAGTCATTGCAATACCCCCAAACACTGTCATACTGAACTCCATGGGCATGTCACCCTGGAACTCGTTCTCATGTGTTCCCTTTAGGACAGCAGTTCCCAGCATGCACAGCTGCAGGAAAAGGTACAACTTGGGCTTATCTACAATCCATCGTGAAGTACATTTTTAAGTACAAGTCTTAACTAAATAAAAAACAGCTGAAAGGAACTGCCTGATATAAAACCAGGCAATAAAAGTTACAGTTAAATAGATCTTTTGCAGTATTTATGACATTTATTTTACTGTAAGTAATGGATGAGTGTTTTAGAAAGAGATTTGTATTTTCATTTGCTTCCATGAACAGTACAGGTAGCAAACAGCAATTTATTAAGACAGTGAACAGGTTCTAGCAACTAAGTACCTGGGGACTGTGTCTGTAACACCATACTGGCAGGGATGGTCACCAACAAAAATATCAGAACAAATTCAGAAAATATTAAAAGCACTTCTTTAAGAATTAAATTTTGTACAGAGATCAAAATTTGTGAAATTAAGTCTTGGAGGAAAAGAATTCCATTATCACTTATGAAAAATTAGTTAAGAGGGAAGGTTCTTTACTTGTTAGTTTGCGTGAAAGGTATTTTTACCCAAATATATCTGCTTACGCTGACAGATATGGCCTCACTGGTATGGAGGCAGCTTCTCATGCATGCACACTGAATAAGCTGCTTCTGAAACTAAGTTTCCCAAAACAGATGGGCTTGCCAGACTGATGTTGCCAATGCCTATTTCCAACTACAGCAGAACTACTTCAGAACTCCTTACAGAGCAACTGCAGCAGGCAGCRCTAAGAGCTGATAAAGTTTTGAAGAGGACCAACCTGTGATCACTGCTGCCATGGGTGAATTGTATCYACAGCCAGAAAAACCAGCATCTATCCATCCTATAGTACTACAGCTTCAGATAAGTAAAATCACACCCTTGTCAGAAAGCAGGAAAAAAAAGAGACAGAAGCTCTGTCACACCCAGCTGTGAACTGGTCCCAGACATGTGACTTGATTTCACTGCTATGTAGTACTGCAGCTACATCTCTTAGCAAGGCACTCCAGCCAGGCCCACCACCCTTGTGGGAGAACAGAAGGTACATTAGCCTAAATGGCAGGGCCCAAAGTGAGCTCAGGCAGTTCAGCACCAGTCTCGCTTTTAGAGATGCACAGGGATGTGACCTAATTCCTAGACAGAACTTACATTTCTAGATAATGGACTGTCAAAAGAGACTCTCATCACATTCTCTATTCAAAAAACATGCATGGACTTGTTATCTGTACATACTAATGTTACAAGGAGTTCCAAAAAATACGACATTGTTTACAAAGGCTTTTCAAATRCTCTTCACATGTACCCCTTGTCTCTATAGGAGAGAAATATGCAGTACCCTGGGCAGCAACCCTTCTATCTCCCTCTCACTGCAAAAAGTGACAAGGCAAGTAAAGCAAYAAACCCAGAAGAACCTGGAACACCAGTCTGGGGACACGAAACCATCAGAGGTTTGTTGGCTGGCTTTTTAAGCTCAACCGTTTTTGCTGAAACTGTATATGAGAAGTCATGACTCTGCTGCTCCTTGAACCCTAACAGGGAAATAACTAACCTTCTTACCGGCCTTACACTGCTCGATCTACCACGTCACAGCTTCTGGACTGAGGTAGTGACATATAGTCCCCTAAATAAGTAAGTAATCTAGCAACCTCAGTCTTCTTTTTCTGAAGGTATTTGAAATATTTAGGATACTAGTAAGTGTTACAGTAGTGTATCACATAAAAGTCCAAAACTTTTTATACATGTCACTTGGGTTCCCTAAATTTGTTTCCTTTTCAAACGTTTTCCCACAAATCGCCTATTTGTCCACAATCAGGCCATATTTTGCTTGCATTTCACAGAGCAGTACAAAGAACAAGATCACCTCCCAAAATAACCTGTTCCTGACTCCCTGTTCAGGGCATTAGAGGTCACAGAGTTTTGACTCATCCCTTCTTCAGTGTCCCAAATCTACTACCCCCTTGCCCTCAGCAGAGCAGTCACCCTTATCCAAAAGGCAAGGTTAAACTCTGCTCTTAAAGGGGTTGCTGGATGCTTCACATAACTTACCTGTTCTTCATGTATCAGAAAGGATCCAAGCTATGCTATCCGTCTTGGGGGCAGAAAATTGTGGGTGCCTGGGAAGCTACAACAGTGGTATGATCTACCTGCCTTGCAACAGGATAGGCAGAAGAAATATGACAGACAGCAAGACAGCTGACTGGGAAGCTTTTCTTACAGCAGCTATCCCAGATATGCCACATGAAAACATGTCTTCAGAGACAAAAGAAGTTTTGACATTAACTTCAGTCAAGCTAGAACATTTTCTTCTAAACCAGAAACCACTTTTGACTTTCTTACATATCAGCCTTCTAACTCACAAATCTACCAGACCCCAAAGACACTCTAACACTGTCTACTTAGCACTGTCTTTGCTTTGCCCATGAAGTACATAGCAGAAGACTTTGATAGACAGTATTAGTGAAATAAGATCACTTCAAAGGCAGCGTGTGCAATATTCTTCTGATGTCACTTTGAAGTGACAAATGCAAGGAATCAGAAGTAAATGGGGAGCTCAGAACAATATTAACAAAGAAAAACTTACTCATGTTCTCTAACATAGAAATAATTTGTTTATAAATTTCACCTACGTGTATCTTCAGTCAAGGTCTACTCCCCTTCCTCAGCTCCACACAGAAAGTCTAAAGAGCAAATCTATACAGGAATTTAAAGCAGAATATTTTTTGATTTAAAAATTATGTTATTTGAGGCAGATATTTACCACAAGAAAAATATTTCAAGACACACTGCCTCAGATTCTCTACTGATGCACTTGCTTCATTTAGAACAGAATTGCTTACTAAATAATAAGAAATACTATCCTTTGGCAATAGGTACAAAATATGCAACCTGAGATGCCCCAGTACAGAGTCACAGTTAACTAAACAAAACAATAATAATCAATAAAAACTACCAAAAAAGCCCCAAACTAAAAATCCACCCACAAAAACAAAAATGAAAAAAACCTAACCAAAAACAATCCCACAAGTTGATCCAGGACTTTGTTAGTAAAACCAGAGGCTGCCTGAAAAAAGGTCTGAAAGAATCCCAGGGCTCTTCTGGTGGAAACATGCTACAGGGAAATGGAAAGCAAGGAAAACTGACAGCAGTTAGACGAAATAACCATTTAGCATTGTCCCCTGTGACTTTCCTTACCTACATTTCTCAAACACTGCACGGTGACAGCAAATCCTTTCGTTCGTGGCAGGAGGTGATACTTGAGCTTCGGCAGACCCTTGGCTTCGGCTACCTGCATGCTAATCTGGTGCTTCTGTTCTGTGAACCTTGTGCCCTCGCAATGAATCAGGAACTAAAACCAAGAGAGAACTACGGTTAGACAGAAGCTCAGGTCTTCTACTGACTGACCAGAGGTCTCTCTAATTTCCACCAGCACAGCCCAAATTAACACTGCTAGCAGGGACAGATGTAGCCACATACACATTTAGGCAGTTTATTTGACTGAAGTAAAAAACCCAACCAACCAAAAAAAAACCCCCCGAAAAACCCAAATCCAAACACCCATCCAACTTGCTGTCCTCCGGTTTGAACTTTAGCCTTTAGGCTTTAACATCTGCTCTGCTACTTGCCATCAGAATGACTTGATGTCTCTAAATGAGTCACTTCATCTGTAATGAGACGTTAGAAAACACTCAAAACACACTCCTGTTGCAAATCTCTCACTGATGCTGAAGTGTTCAAGTATCACGGCATCTAAAACTTGCTAAGTGTCTAAACCAAACATATTTCTAGGAAATGCTCAGTGCCCAGCTTGTTTCCCCTCACTCCAACCCGCTTGCTTTCCCTATGGCACAAGGACCACAGACAACTTCAGACAGTAGCTTTGATGCCAATGAGAGAGCTGATAACAGATGTAAGGCAGCAGATGCAGGACAACTGAAAGTCTCATGCTCCTATGAACTATACAGTGGAAGTGCTCAGACATGAATAATTACAATCTTGCCACTGGCAGGCAGGGGAAAGCACACAGATCTTTGGAGATTTACCACTTGCTCATCTGCTTTCTGCCAAGCCTGAATGGAAACTAACACATCAGAGAGCACTGCCAAATCACACAAGCTAAGTCCTCATAACCCACAGCAAAAAGGTAGCCAAAAAAGACAGAGAGACTGAAGAAAACTAGCCAAGCAGCCAGCTTCAGTTCCAGCTCATCCAAGACTGCTTCTACTCATGTATCACAAGCATAATGTTGAGCAGATTGATGAGACATACAGAAACTGATGAGAAAATTGCTCTAGTCCACTTAGCATGCTTTGCCTTTCTACCTTCCAAGGTGCTACCGTTGTGCCTTTTGACATTACGTCATCATACAAAGATAAATTAAAACTCCATACTGCAATAACTCCAGGTGTACATTAACAACTATCTCCCTTACATAGGTATAGCTCCTTTTTAGTAATCCCTCTACAGCAGTATCTACCAGAGGGTGGTGGCTTGTGCTCATCTTGAACTGCCTATGTGTATAGAAAGGTGCATATAAAAGTCACAGAGCACAGACAAATCTCTGTGAGAGAAACTGAAACCAAAACCCAAGAATCGCCCCTTTGCTAGACAGCCTCCTGTCTGGAAGTCACTTGCAGATTATCGTAGCACAAAGATTAGTTTTGATTGCTTAGCACTCATTTAAACCAATGACAATTAAAAAAAGAAGTTTGTTTCAGAGTATAAGAAATACAGCATACACATTTTCACAAGGAAACTGCTTTCTAAGCAGTACTTTCTGTAGGCCCTGGTGCGGCTGTTTAAGATACCATTTCTTTAACCAAATCGATTGCACTCTTGCCATCACCAGCTCATGAGAACTATGATTTTTATGATTTCTGAGAAGAGAAAAAATTCAAAGGCTTTTCATTCTCAGACAAGGAAATGCCAGGCAGGGTCAATACTAAGAAATTATGGTGATGCAAAAAGTAACACTTTCCTGTTACCAAAAAGTGACACCAATCCTCTCTCTGGAATACAGCCGATGGCTCCAATGGGCCACTTCTCTGACCAGGTGGCTTCCACCCCTACTGGGCAATGTCTGACCAAACACCTTCACAGGAATGGCAGAACCACAGGGAAGGAGAAAACACTAGTATGAACCCTGCAATCTAAGGTGAGAGGGGGGCTTAGGTAAAGACTACAGCTAATGTGTTTCAATACAACACTGTCACATGCATCTGTTACACAGCCATGAAGCCCTGCATCTACCCCTACCCAGCTCCTGTATTTAGAGGACCACAAAATTTACTCAATGGATCACAGTGCAGGTATTTTTGCAGTAATATCTGTAGGGGTCCATACTCCACAGAACAAAACAGACAACACATTACATGGGAAATTCTACAGAGAATTCAACACTTGAGAGTCCTCTCCTGATACTCCCAAGGAAGTTTGTGAATTGAAAGTCTCAAGAACACCCTGGTAAGCATCACATATTGTCTGTGCCCTTCATTCCTGCCAACCATTACAGTATCTAGCACTCCCCTTGTCAATCATCACTCACCCAGAAGTTTTCAGGGTAGTCCCGGAGATTCAGCAACTTCTGTACAACTGTTTTCCGGTCTTCCTCCCACTTGCGCTTGCAGAAGACTATCTCTAGGAAATACCACATCCAGCCAATTATAGGCATGTAGGAGAGCTCCTTCTTTGCAAGCACTTTGGAACTCTGCAAGACAGAGTCGAAGCAAGTAAAAGAGAGTTAAACCACTTAAGAGTTCGCTGTGGTAACTTCGCACAGTTAAGACACTAACATATTGATTCATATTGACCAGACCCAGTTTTAACACCAGGGTAAAGGCAAAACAGAGAAAAGTAAGTTTTTCTCATATGACAGAATAGTCCAGTCTAATTTCAGATAACTGCGTAGAAGACTTCCAGCACTAAATAGTGTGTGTGTGTCTATCCTACCCAAATGCTGAAACCCAAAAGAGAAAAAACAAAAAAAAGAAAAGAAAGAGAGAGAAGCAGTCACAGAGCCAGTGCTGCACAACACAGTGATGCTATGCACACATGGTTTACCAACAGAAGAAACCTTAAACACTAGAAACAACAGCAGTAATAAGAATACTGGATTTGTGTTTAGTTTTGTTTATGAAAGGGCAGAAATACTTACAATAGTGAATTTCTCTTCAAAGCATGCTTCTGGAGTAGTAAAAAACAAAAAAGAACTCTTCCTGTCTCACAGGTGTGAAAAGACACTGAAGTGACTGGTCCAGACACTCCACAGGAAGTCTGTGATTTATCAAGCATTCGACAAATTCTGTAAGTCAAATCTTACTCCAGAGTTCAACTCTGTGATCATCTCAGAGTGACATCCCTTAGGGCACCAGAACTTGCACCTCTCCCGTCTTCCAAGCCAGCCTGCCTTGGTGAGCTGTATTACATTTCACTTGGTTATTTGATGAATAAAATGGCACACACGTGTGTTGTGTTCATGTAGAAATTATCGTTTCAGCATTTCCTAAAAACCAGTGACATTTCCTTAAAAGACAGATGGGAGTAATTACAGTCCAGTTGCTGACCATGMTATCATTATAAACTAGCCCTTCAAAGTGCTCTGCAGATGGATTCCAGGACACAGCATCTGACGAGAAATTATTTATTGRTAGAACTTACCATCAACAGAAAATATTTACTTTTAATTTTTTGGTCACTGTTGTTCATTTGGTTGCTACAGGAAGAGACTTGACCTAATTCTTTATCTCAGCTCATTTTTTTCATCTGCTCTCCTTCCCTGAGAAGGAAAATACCTTAAATAATTAAGCTATCTAAAAGCTCAGAAGACTGGAAGGCAAGTGCATACCACCTAGCTTCACTAGCAACTGTTACACAGAAACAAAACAGAGGATGACACACAATTCCATTTCTAAGAATGCAGGAACCATCTCTGTCAAATGATTTAATGCTTTGTAATAAAAGTGCTCTCTCTTGAATATTTGAGAATTTCAGTGATGGGCTCAGATCAGGACTCCAAACCCACTGCTCTCCCGAGAAGCAGCAGTAGTAATTTCAGTTTCAAACCATGTTGTACATTAGTCCCTACTACATGAGAGCAGCAACACCGAGCCCAGGCTCCTCTTCCAGCTCCCCAAACTGGGCACAGAGAAACAGGCTCTCCTCCTACCACTTTCCTGCACAATGAAGCCAAGAGTAACAGTGGCAACCCCCCRCCCCGCCCACTCCACAAAAGAGAAGAAAACCCAAAATGTAAATAAACTTTGAGAACATGAAGTGTTCAGTATCATAAGAACTACCATAAACTAATCTAAGTGTGCTCTGCACAGAGAGACCAAGGCCTCCAGGGCACGGAGTCAGAACAGACAATGTAATAGTCCTCCTGCACGGACTTTAAAATGCAGGAATTTCAGTCTAAAAAGCTAGCTGAAATGACTATTTCACCATACCTATTTTCTAATGTTTTACATATTTTAAAAAGAGGCAGGAGAGAAACTGCCACTGCTTTTCCCCACCCTCCTCAGTGAAACCAAGAAATGATACTGTGAGCTAAAGTATTCTGCAGCACAGGTATAACCACAAAAGCAGAACAGATGTCTGAACTCTTCCCCAGGGCACATTCTTATTCTTTTACAGTGCCGATGCATTTTTAAAATTTAAAAGCATTCTTTTAGACATGTGTGAGTATGACTCCTTAGATGCACGTAAAAATAAACTAAATCACCTCATACTATTTTATGCACCCATCTGTCCTAGGAGTAGAAGGAAGGCTAACGACAGAGCTAATTAGAGAAAGGAAACTCCTCAGTGCATTATGCTGGCAAGACTGCTCTCGTGTGGGAGGAATACATTAGGCAGCCCCTCAAAAGCTCCCATACAAACTGAGGAATGAGATGCTGGAGAGCAGTGCTGCAGAAAGGGACCTGGGGGTCCTGGTCGATGGCAACTTGAACATGAGCCAGCAGTGCCCTGGCAGCCAGGAGGGCCAAGCGTGTCCTGGGAGGCATCAGGCACAGCATTGCCAGCTGGGCAAGGGAGGGGATTGTCCCGCTCTGCTCTGCACTGGGGCGGCCTCAGCTCGAGTGCTGGGGGCRGTTTTGGGTGCCACAATATCAGAAAGTCATTAAAGTGTCCAAAGGAGGGCAATGAAGATGAAGGGCCTTGAGGGGAAGCCGTATGAGGAGCGGCTGAGGTCACTTGGTCTGTTCAGCCTGGAGAAGAGGAGACTGAGGGGAGAGCTCRTTGCAGTTGACAACCTCCTTGTGAGGGGAAGAGGAAGGGAAGGCACTGATCTCTTCTCTGTGGTGACCAGTGACAGGACCTGAGGGAATGGCCTGAAGTTGTGTCAGGGGAGGTTTAGGTTGGATRTCAGAAAAAGGTTCTTCTTTTTCAGGTGGATGGGCACTGGAACAGTCTCCCCAGGGAAGTGGTCACAGCACCACGCTTGACGGAGTTCAAGAAGCATTTGGACAATGCTCTTGGGCACATGGTGTGACTCTTGGGGATGGTGCTGTGCAGGGCTGGGAGTCGGACTCGATGATCCTTGTGGGTCCCTTCCAACTTTGCATGTTCTGTGCTTCTGTGATCTCTCTTACAACAACKAGAGCTACAACCTGTTCTGTCTCAGTCATCTACCCATGCATAGCTACTGCAAAAAGACCTGAGGGGAAAAATGCAACTCTAGGTGACTTCAGCCACTACCTTTTTCTTTACCAAAGTGCTTTGGAAAATATGCGACAGTTACCTCCAACCTTCAAATTCAGCTTGTTCAATAGAAAAATAATAATTAAAATGTGCTGATTTATTCCATGTAAGCTGCCTTCTTGAAGGAAGCCAAAGATTTTCAGTGCTCAGAACTGAGTAATTTCAGCAATGTTTAATGAAATTACTGCTGGACAGGGACAACTTACCTACAACACTTAACAATTTAATCCAGGTTAATTTATTTTGGACAAGCTCATTCAGCTGAAATACCCATGAAGTCCTTCTTTTGTGAATGACTGCACCAACATGACCTTAAAAAAAAGTATTTTTACAAGCTTACTTTAAATGCATTTGCCCAACTATATCAAAGAAAATCTTGCTTCTATATGTCCAGCCTCGGTTATTCAACACCTCTTGATCAAAGAACACAACAAATGGCACGAAATCAATGCGCAAGCTGAAAGTGTCCAACAAAATTTGTTCCACAGTTTCAAAACAAGTTCATTGTAGCTGCAAACCATTAGCAGCAGCAATTTGCAGTTACTTGCTCTCCAAGCTGCCCTCAGCATTGACATACTTACGATGAGTCTGATTGCTCTACTTTTGTAATGCAGCACTCCTTCATATTATACTCTCTGGGACATCATGATGGCAAGATACGTTTCCTCAAAGCCATCATTCCAGAAGTTTAGTTAGGGTCCTAATTCCTAATGCTTCATATTGAATAAAACTTCTCCATGTTGGAAAGGTAACACAGCAATAATTTAGAAGACAAATGCCGCAGCACATGCTAACGTGCTGTGTTAAATACAAATAATAATGTACTTTCATCTGCCTGCAAGAACAGTTACATATCTTAGAACCATAGAATMATTTCAGTTGGAAAAGACCCTTATGATTATCAAGTCCACCACTAAACCATGTCCCAAGTGCCACATCTGTGTGAACATCTTTTAAATACCTCCAGGGATGGTGACTCAACCAATCCTGTGAGCAGCCTGTTCCAATGCTTGATAAAACTTTCAGTGAAGAAATTTTTCCTAATATCCAATCTAAACCTCTACTGGTGCAACTTGAGACCATTTCCTCTTGTCCTATCACTTACTATCTGGGAGAAAAGACCAAGGCCCACCCGGCTAAAACCTCCTTTCAGGAAGTTGTAGAGAGCAGTAACATACCTGTTTACTCCGGGCTAAACAGCCCCAGCTTCCTCAGCTGCTCCTCACAAGACTTGTGCTCCAGACCCTTCGCCTTCTCTGGACCTGCTCCAGCACCTCAATGTCCTTCTTGTAGTGAGRGACCCAGAACTGGACACAGCACTCGAGGCGTGGCCTCACCAGTGCCAAGTACAGAGGGACAATCACTGCCCTGGTCCTGCTGGCCACACTATTGCTGATACAGGCCAGGATGCCACTGGCCTTCTTCGCCCCTTGAGCACACTGCTGGCTCATGGCCAGTGGCTGTTGACCAGCACTCCCAAGTCCTTTTCTGACAAGCACCTTTTTGCCAATATTAATGTCTTCATCTCAGAAAAATGGTTATTAAAATTACTAGAAAAGCTATTTTATTGCTGCTTGATTAGACCAAAATCAACAAAGCAGTAAATCCAGGCAGGGAGCCTATTAAAGTGCCTTTGGTAAGAATCCCAAATAACACCTCCCTCCTCAGAACTTGCCTATGTCCTGATTTTAAGTTCTGGTGTCCAGTGGGTATTTTTTCAACAGGATGGTTAGCAACACACCTTGAAGAAACTAAATGCTACTAATGTGTTTGAATGGGGACACAGTAGCTAGGTTTTCCCCACTAATAAGGTAAATCCTAGGACTGGAATGTTATAGACAGGAAAAGGGAAGCAGAGTGCAGGGACCTGTCACCAAGACCACATTTCTATTTACACAACAGAGCAACACACAGACACCAGAGTCAGTATCCTCCCAGCCATTGCACCAGTATGGGGTGGAAAAGCAGAGCATCCACAACACAACCACCAGAGTCACCCTGGCTCAGGATCATAGTAACAGCCCTGTCTTCTATTAGGAAACACCAGAGTGGAGAAAGCTGTATCCTGCTGGGGCTATACTGTTTCCCACTCCACAGAAAGCCAAACTGGCAGCCCAGCTCCTCCTTCCCCTGCAGCTTGTTGCAGCCACCTCTGTGCCATGAGAAGGCAGGATTCAGCTGTCCCCATGGACATCCATGCTGCCCATGGCAGCATGATGCTGACTTGACATCAAGGACCCCTACATACCGTCCCTCCTGCGCACAACTCTGAGGTCTGGCAACACAAGGAGGTGGGTACGCGTGGCTGACAGGTGTCAAGGACTGAAAACAAAACAGGAAGAACCCTTCACAAAAACCCCACAAGTGGAATGCAGATGCAAACGGTTGATAACTTGGGCTGAAATCCCTGATGACTTTTAGTTTCTGTGGAGTTTGCTTCCTTCTTCTATTTTCCAAAAACAACCAAAAAAATCACCTAAGTTTTGGTGCTGCACAGTTACACAACTGTAACTCCAGCTGTACAGAATCCAACTACAGCTAGCAAGGTTCTCAGTAGCTACAACAACTTGCAAGAGTAAAAGCAAGCACAGAATTGCTTCTTCATGTGGTTTTCTCCTTCTCCACTACAAATGAACAGATATCTGGCTCTTACTCGGTGCTGTCAACCCAGTGCCTCCTACACTTTTCAACTGGTGCTCCAAAAGTATCATATCAAAGAAAAAAACCCCTAAAAGTAAAATAAATGTTAGAATTGTCATTCTTTTTTTCCCCTCTTCTCCATGCATACTTCTCAAATTCTTAGCACTTTATTTGGTTGTTTGTGCTAAATTTTCTTCCAGAACCAGTAAAGAACTTTCATGAAAGCAGAGAACCTCATGCCATACAAGTGCAAGATTTGAGTCCTTAGAAGAACATTCAGATTCACAAGCCTAATAAACAGGCAAGAGACTATGCCACTCCCACTCCACTCTGCAAAACCAGCAAAAAACCCCTCCTGAACCAACACTGATAAAAACAAAACCCCACTGAGCTATAAATCTGTAGGGATTATGGCAATTTGGCTACAAGGAGAAAGCCAGTCCAGGAGGAGACAAAAGAAGGAGCAGACAAATGCACAGATTGAATGTTCCAACTAAGACCAGGGAGGGCAGTTTTCAAAAGGGGAAAGACTTTTCTTTTGGAACCAAAGGGGCAAGACAGCTTTAAGGATGTTTAATATTGTTTTCAAATAAACAGAAACAATGTCTGGGTTTCAGCTGGAATAATTTTCTTCCCAGTAGCTGTGTTTTGGATTTAGGATGAGAATAATGTTGATAACACATGGATGTTTTAGTTGTTGCTAAGCAGTGTTTACACTACATCAAGGACTCTTTGGCTTCTCACCACCCTGCCAGTGAGTAGACTGGAGAACACAAGGAACTGGGAAAAAACACAGCAAGACAGCTGATCAAAACTAGCYGAAGGGATATTCCATACCATATGATGTTATGCTCAGTATATAAACTAGGGGAAAGATGGCTGGGGGCTGCTGCTTAGGACCACTGGACTGTGGTGAACAACTCCATTGTGCCTCATTTGTTTTATATACTCTGATTCTTTTATCACCATCATCATCATTATTTTTGTCCCTTCCTTTTGYGTCCTATTAAACTCTACCTCAACCCACAAATTTTACCCCCCTGCCAAATTCTCTACCCCATCCCACAGGGATCAGGGAGTAAGCAAGTGGCTGTGTGGTGTTTAGCTGCCTGGGTGGTTAAACCACAACAACTAAGCAAAAAATTACAACATTTAATGGCTTCATTTAAGAAATGTCCAAGGTGTAAAATACTGAGAGTGTGAACACATGCTTGTGACACTGTTAAGAGCATTGCCATTGTCTGCCAGAGCTGCAGGGCACAACTGGATGTCACAACAAAGCCTTTCTGTCTGCCTGCTGCAGCCAAGCACAGCCTCTTCCAACTCCTTTGGCTCTAAGCTGTCTTCATGTTCTCCCTCTTCCCCCTCCCCAGTCATCTCTCCTTTCTTCACTGGATTAGTTAAGGCAGAAAAGAGACAGAAAGGGTATCTAAAACATGCCCAAACTGGGCAGACAAGCACCAGAACAGATGCAGGAGACTGCATGTGCAAGATTTCCTTTTCAGCAGTGGACATGAGATCAGCTGAGTAAGGTGTTGGCAGATACCTAAAGGTTGCATGGAAACTTCCTGGAGTATACAATTAAACATCATTAAATATAAACACCCATTGGCTCACAAAGTCCCCGAGCTACAAAACACTGGAGGCTATGACACCTTAGAAGTCTCTCTGTATGCTTGCCTTTTTCCTGTAATTCTTTTCCTAAACATCAGCCCTTGACATAATGGTTTTTACATTCCTAATTGTGCAGCCACACCACGCCCTGAAGCTTCACACATTGGAAGTTCAGGTAAGGCAGCGCAAGTCAAMCCAACCTACACTCCCCATCACTTACACCATCATCTACCCCTGCACAGCCCCACACCAAACACCAGTATACCAATACAAACCATCCTGTCAGGAAACAGACTGGCATTTTCCATTCTTTATCTTTCCTTTTTTTTTTTTAACATGGGTTAAGATGAACCTCAGCTGGTTGCCCCAAGAGGGAAATGCACTGCTGTGCTGAGTAAAGGCATCTATGCAAATGAGAGCACATGGAAACTATTTCTTCTGGGAATAGTTTCTGGGAAGTAAAACCACAGTACATTACTCAGGACTGAAATAGTTTTGTGTAGGTTTTTTGTTTGGGTACTTTTGGTGTGTGTGGGTTTTTCTGYGTGTTTTTGTTTGTTGTATGTTTTTGTTTTGTTGTTAAAAAATAAAAAAGCAAAAAAMCAACCAACATATATCAGTTCCTAAAATTATTCTAAGATCAGCATAAATACAAACTGAGTAATAAATGCAAGCATCCAAAATAAGGAAAAAATATTTTCAGTTAGTGCAGCACAATAATTTCAACAGTTGTTTCTATGTTGCGGTTTCGTTATGCGTAGGCAACAACATAAAAAACTAAAACAGAATCCTGATTAACTTGGAAAACTAAAAAAATAAATTACAGTTAATGATATTCAATCCAACCACACAGCAACAATGTAAAACAAGATATTTTTGACCTTGTAGGCCCCTATTACTCTGTATAGAAATAATCCTTCCATTTTCTACATTGGTGCTTTCTGAAGAAGCACCTAGCACTCTAAAACACAGCTTAATTTACAGAACTGAGGCCATTTGGCTTACAAAATTACACAGACTACACTATAGCACCACTGTTTTTTGCATGTACGTCTGCCTACCAGGAATAGGGTTCCCTACATTTCCTGCTGTCCCATGCCATCCTCCAGCTCCGTGCTCAAGTCCTAGATAATATGATAGAATTGTTATTCAGAAGTCAGCCGCCAGTTTGGTTACATGAAGGGTCTATAATGGTTAGGTTCACTTTCCTACATTTTTAAGGCCCCTTTTTATGCTTTTGTTAAACAGACTGCCATTATTGTAATTTGAAAGTGACTGGAGTGGTGCCTAAATGTCCAGAAAATGAGAAGAGTTCAAAGCAAAGGCCACAAAAAAATCAGAGGTTCACACAATCCAAGGTCAGGACTTTTGACAGTGACCAGTATCAAAGCTAAAAGGGATGCTGCAGAAGACTGCCAAAATGAGTCATGAGTCTTCTTTCTTATGAGGGAGGAACTCTTATCTAAATCCTTTGTAGACAGAGAATATCGCCACCGCAGAATGAAGTCAGGCTGATTTACCCAGGAGGCTTGAACCATCCCCATGATCTGACAGGGGAAACAAAAAAAGCAACCCTGAAAACAAATGCACACAAACTTCTAGCTTAATGTAGCAGCGTATTCAACCATRGGTAACTCATTCCTCCCCCATCTCTTACTAGCTAACAGCTAGTCACTGATTTCACTCGAGATAGCTGCTCTTTCCTTCTGAGAGAGGCTGGTTACATCATTCAAACTCTAGCTGTGGATTTATAAGACTACACTGGAAAAAGCAAACAAATGCTGTAATTTACTGGGAAAGATCCCCGGGATAGCTCATCCTTCTGCASTACAATGAACTGCAATAGTTACTTAGTAAGGACACAGAGAAAAGTAGCTGTAATGATCTCCACAGGTTAAGAAAATACCTCCTTCATCAGCTTTAACTGCAATGCTTTTAAAATTTCTGTGGTTTCCCAAGCAATCCTATCTCAGTACTCCACATACTTGCACTGCATTGCTTTAGGTTCACCTCTAATTCTGGACAGCAGCTGGGTGAAATTCGAGCACAGATCTGTTAACATTCAAAAACACAATTAACTTATTTTGGGGTTTTTTTCCACATCCAAGGAGATTTATTTTAAATACTAAATAACTCACCCCCAAGACCCCAAATCTCTCACAAAAGTTCCAACCACAGAGAAAGTCAATTTCAAAGTTGTGATTAAGGATTACGATGGCATTCTCCTTCCCGTACTTGTGGTAACTCTCTGGGTCAGTGTAGAGGGTGCAATCGGTGCCTGACCACCATTCCAGCAACATCACCATCTCTGAAATAAAGAACAAGAAATATGTGAATGTGCATAGTATATGCAAAACCACAAATTAGTAGTTGAAAACATCAGTCACCTCAACAGCACATGGCAAAGAAAGGGCCGTGACGAAGAACATGTAAGAGGGCTGTTAAAAACACAGATATCTTTACAAGCTGGAAAGTGGTTTATCAGCAGTATCCTAGTGACTATCATATACCTTTCACTTCATATTTGCTTATCCCACTATCAAGCACAGGCTTGTATTGTAGGCTTTGTATTTGTTTTGCTTGGAACTTTAAGTCTGACCACAAGACTTGTGAATCAAACCTTTATTTAGTGAAATCGCTCTGGTCTGGGGCACAGGAAGTTGAGGTGAGTCAGTAAAGCCAAGAAGCTCAGAGTGCTCTCTCTCTCCATGGAGATGGAAAAAGAAAATCTAAAAGCAACCTCAACCTGCCTCTCCTCAAGCAACCCATGTCTTGAGCTGGGGGTGCCGTGGGACTAAATGAGAGCTGTCTGAGACTGAAAAGAGGAGTTAAGGGACACGTTTGCTACCTGTCAAAGCCATCACAAAAGTTCTGAACCAAAGCAAAGGTCTAATGCAAGGGGTTATTTGCTAAGTGAAACATATCTCCCTCTCAGAGCAGAGCTGTGCCATATGAATGCTTCTGCTGGAATGATCAGACATCCAGGATGCTCTCCTGGCTTAAGACAAGCCTGAAGGCATCACAAATCCCCATTCACCTCAGGGAAGATCAAAACCAGGCCAGCCTTTGAAACACTTTTGAATTCCTTTCCATTCAGGTGCCCTACTGGTCACAACTAGTGATGGAAAACAGCAAACAGCCAGGAACAAGTCATCTACATTTTCAGTCATCATAAGTAAAATTAACTGCTTGAAGCTCTTGGATGACATTGTGCTGTACAGTGGAGAACAGGCATTAATGACATGAATGAATTTTATCAACAGTGTTACAGCCAGGCTAACAATTTCTATTCAGATAACATTACTTTAATATGATAAAAGCATGTTTATGCTATGGATAAATGACTGACTTGTCAGTCCACCTGCTTATTTGTAGTCAGGAAAGGTGACTACTACTGCAGCAGGAGTACATACTACTCAATGCATGCTATTATGCAACAAAACAATAGTTTGAGATGTGGAGGGAGACCTAAACTGCAATATGCTAACCAAGCAATGGCAGATTTCACTGATTGGAAATTAATTTTTCAGTGAAAGCCAAAGAGGTTCACATCTCGGCAAGGCACCTGGGAAGACTTGCCTTGCTAAGAACTGCCTTGTGAAACACACTCACAATTTTACATCTTTCTAAGGGTGGAGCTTTCTAYTAGATTAACACTGGAAATAAAAGCCCTCCACTCCTCAAAACACAGCAAAATTGAATAGTAACTGGGGGGGAAAAAATCCACACTGTAATTTGCAAAATTTTACAGAATCTACAGTCACATCCTAGGGTACAACACAATCTGAGAAAAGAAAGGAAATTACTGACAGGATTAGATTGTCTTTTGCTTAACTAAGAATCCAACTAAAAGAATAAATGACTGCCACACTCCTTTTTAAACATCTACTGCCATTAAATCTATTCCCTAAAAAAAAAGCCCAGGCAGAGATGGCGATGGTAAGGCTCTCTTGACAAAAAACCCCAACTTTACCTGAAAAAAGTAATCCCACTTCAAATGTGGATTTTTAATTTGTCTTTTCCTAAGAAATTTGAACAAAACTAATAATATATCACAAATCTCACTATAGAGGTATGCATGCAYAGAACTCTTCAGTTTTATATATTCCGTTTCAAATATATTCCAAAAGAGCACACGCAACAAYATTTCTAGATGTGCTTTGATTTTTCAGGCTTCACATAAGCAGGATTTTTGTTTGAATAAATACTGCAGAAATTGGTCCCTATTCCTCACCTCACATGCCATTTGACACTGACGTGCTCAGGCAGTTGCTGCAGAAACACAAAGCAGGCACTGAATGCCACTGTATTTAAATATAGTAAATATCATCTGCCAATCTCTAAGTTCTTAACATGCTTTTTTTCTCTCATCTTCCCTACTCTTTCTTTCCCCTTCTTCCTAGCCTCCTTTCTCCTTGTGGATCTCAAGCAACGATTAGTAGTGTCAGTTTGTGCAACTTTTGCATCCTGTCACCAGCTTACCTCCACAACCTTCCACAGAAATTTATTACCCAGCAACTTGCTCTGGTGGCTCAGCCACACAAGGTCACTAATGACACACCCTCCTTCACAGTCCAGATGATCAGAGGAAGTTTCCTGCTCTTTGTACACCAGTCATACTGTATAAATTGCATAGGGGGAAAAGAAATCAATTGCATACAGGGAAAAGAAATCAATTGCATATAGGGAAAAGAAAGACTCTCTTGCTCCCAGCCAGGGCTGGGCTAAGATTTCTAAGGCTTCTTCCCACTCCCTTTGATGAGGTTTTGGAGTTTCAACATCACAACTGAGCTGGTAAATTCATATTCAACCACATCATGAGGGTTCCYACCTTTCAAAGCAATTCCTCCAGTGACACTTTAAAACAATTAAGGCAAAGGAAAGAGAAAAACCAAAGGAACTTGAAATCTCCAGCCCCTGCTTTGAAGGCAGAGTCCTTGCAGTGCATTACAACTTGCTTCAAAAGCTGATGGCAGGGAAAGAAAACAGGACTTCAAATACCTAATATGGATACTCTGGGTACTCAGGAATTTTGAGGTTTTTGACCTTTCCGAAATAAAAAAAAGCACTCATCCTCCTACACAGAACACCCCTATCTCCTGCAAGAAAAGATTGTTTCCTAGCCCTTAACTGCACAAATCTGAACTGCTTCAATGCCTGCACTTCTAGAACAAGTAACTAGAAAACAAACATCTCCAAGGCAGACCTGAACTATAAGCTGTTATATGAAAAACAACATTT
Organism: Amblyornis subalaris; assembly: GCA_018881555.1. Taxonomy (NCBI): domain Eukaryota; kingdom Metazoa; phylum Chordata; class Aves; order Passeriformes; family Ptilonorhynchidae; genus Amblyornis; species Amblyornis subalaris. Next base: position 2,459,919 of record JACAXG010000037.1, read on the forward strand.
AAGGGAAGAAGGGAAACACACAGTTTATTGAGACTTTTTATCTTCCACCTCAAAGTTTTGCAAGAATGAGTCACTAAAACAGTTAACACTGTTCTTTTGTAGAAGTTGTTAGTAGTTCCTTTAGCTGGCTATTCTTGATAAGGACCACATGATCTACTGTGGTCCCTTCCAATCTTACCCATTCTGTGATTATGTGATAAACCATGGAAACATTTGCTTAAGAGATTAACTATAATTTACCTATTTTAAAATGCCATTAAAAGCATAGTTCTGTATTGACTTCATACGTACAATACTTTGAAGATCCCAAGTGCATGCATAACCTTACTTAAAAAAACTACGAACTGCTTCCCTCCATGACATTCTTCATTTCCTTTAATCTCTTCATTTTATTTAACCTCTGTCCCAAGGCCACACCAAGAAAAAGAAGTCAGAAAATTCTTATGGGGTTATAAGGCAAAAGCATAGCAAACTTTCCAATACAAATAAAAGCAAGGCAAGTGGGCAAGCTGTGACCACCATTTCAAAGACCAGGTAGGGTGAATGGCTGCATGGTGAATGACTGCACTGCATAGAAGACTGGCAAATGCATTTAAAAAAAATGCAAAATTAAGGCTAAAGACAGACTGACAGATAGTATAGAGTCCATGTCTGTCTGTGGAAGAATGACTCGCAATAACTTTACTACCTTTACAGATTTTCAGACTACACCTATAGTTAGTGCATTTCCTAAGCATTTTTCATAGAATGAAGTTTACAAGTAACGAAGAAAAGCAAGTCTGTATCTTCCCTAGACTACTCAAAAGCACTCTGTGTACCACAGACAGGGTTAACCTCCTGAATGATACCAACTATATTAACTGCAAAGCTGTGTAAGAGGTTTTCAAAATACTTCCAGGTATTCCTTACACAGGCTATTTTAGTGTTTCACTATGCCATCTAACCTGACCACGCATTTATTTCTGGTCTCTACTTCCTTCTTCTCTGCAGGAGTTGCAAGTAATTATGAGAAAAACTTGAAGGCAGGAATTCTGCTTTAAGTTTGCATTGATTAGGTACATGAAACCGGAGCTCAGAGCTGGATTATTAGTACATGTCTACAGGAAAAATTTTTAAAAGAACTTATTATTATAAAAAAACATACATATTTCCTGTGAGAGGGAACAAAAACTAATTCTCAGAGGAAAAAAACTCCTGCAGCTGCAAAGTGAAACAACGCCTTTCCCCCTTCCCCAAGATGAGTGGGAGGTCATTCAGGGAGCCCAGCCAGACAAGGCATCAGCTCTCCAGCTCCAAACAGATTCCCTTCCATTCTTTACTGTACATGAGCAACACATGCAGGTGTGCATGTGAGCACCAATGACGTGTAATGGAGTGTCTAGTTCACTCCAAGACAGAGGTCCTGGCCTTTAGCCTGTAGGAACACGCTTAGGATGACTGGTTTTCTGTGATCCTGTGGTTTTCTGTGACTTTGTGGGTTTAAACAGATGAGAAACCCAAAATCCAGCCCCCTCTTTCTTTAGTGCCACCACCCATTTCCTACTCCCACCATTTACCACAGCTGGCAGTAAAACCACTGGTATCTTTGGACTTCTTTTCCCCTCCCTTAAAGCTGTCTTGCAGCAAAAGTAGGTGGCTGATGGCAGGGAGGCGTTATGAGGAATCACGCACACAAATTTAAAAAGAAAAAACCAACAAGCAAACCCCTTCTCTCTTGCCTTCAAGTCTGGTTTTTGAGATTTTTGCCCCAGTCCCCATGGAAGATCCTTGTTATTCAAGCAACTCCCGTGAATAACACTTCAACTAATTACATGGCTGTGCTTTTAAGGACAGGAGTCACCAACACAGAGGAAGGCAGAAATGGTGACTTCTAACTCTCCCCTCATCACAGTAAGTTAGTGGATGTGCTTGCAATGAAGAAGATAAGCACAGTAGAGCCCTTTCATATATTCAGGTTCCAAGTCCCATTCATTTCAGCATTTGCTTGCTTCAACAGTCCTATATTCCAATACAGGCAATGTGCCACTTTTGCCACAAATGACTGAGGACAGTATAGCATGTGCTGATCAGAGTACCAACAGTGAAAGAAAACATGCTGCTTCGCAAGTTCCTGTGACACCACCATTTGCTTTGTATGAGTGTGAAATCCGGCAGTTGCATCTCTTACGGATGTGGTTTCTTGTTGTCCAAAACACACCACTGGCTTTTTCTACTGTGTGCAGAAGTAGCACCACAGAGGAACTGCTTAGCAAAGAACAAATGGTTACAGTTCATTCACTGCAAGTCACTGTGCAAAAGGAACATCAGTCTCATTCCAATGCTTTCTTTTAAACTGTTTCCTATACACATGCACACCCCCCCCAAAAAAAAAATTCTTAATTCATGCATCCTTGGCCTACTTGTAGGTTTTATTATTTTGTATCTTTAAGAAATACTGTCCCTTCCTAGCTATTTCAACAAACCATTCCCTCTTATGAATGGTACATTATGACCATTAGCTTTATTATAAAGACCTTGGCATTCACTTCTTCATGAGAATTAGCTACCAGCAGAAGGGAGATGACAGCCTGAAAGGAAGTGCTAAGGCTACCAACCCAAGCTAGTAAGTGATCCCAAGAAGCTTTTGGGAAGAAGTGRCTGATACTCTTACAGTAGAAAGTTAACTAAGAAGAAGAAACGACATGTACTTGTCCTGAGCAGACATGCATGTTTTGTGTTGGTGGATTCACAGGAGTAACTTCTGCTTCCTCTCAAAGAAAGCCTAATCTATAATACACTAAAACCAGTCAGACGATAGCTGAAAAGGATGGTTATAAAGCCACTGTTCCACCTCCATGATGCCTTGTGTACCTACAACACACAGTGTTCCACAGACAATTCTGTCACTGTCTGTTTTGTATCCCTACTCTCCCMTACATACATACCAACTCTCCTTTCTCTGACAGGTTAAACGGGTAAATATATAAATCAACCTTCAATTAACTGTTCTCAACCTGTTAATCTGAATATTGCAATTTCTCTTTTAAACTCGAAGAAGGCTTTCTGCAAGCAAATCCTTTCCAGTTTTCCAGGTATGTCAACTGGTCTAATAAAAACAATACTTTTGACTGCAAATCATTTATGTTATCCATTTTCCTTAACCCTCTCCCAACTGTGCTCAGCCAGACATCGATGTGTCGATGGAGAGATAGAGTTCCCAGGCAGGTGCGAAGGAGARCGCTTTATTACAAAAACCAAGCCTTTTTAAGCAGTTAGCCCTTATCAGAATACATACTATTGAAACACAACAAACAATAATTCAACCAGTCACCATAAGCCACGAGGTGAGCATGCGAAAGTTATGTAACTTGTTTCCTCTACTTCTAAGTTAGCTGAACTGGTTCCCAGAGGCCTTTTTACTTAGCCAAAGTAACAGAAGTGAACCATGATTTTACAAGGGTAACAAGGCCTTCATTTTGCAAGGTTTTACCTATCCGCAACACATCATCATCCCAAACAGTAAAGACCAGATACGCTACAGCCTCCTGTTACCCATGAGCACAGGCAGTGTCTGTCACAGCACTCCAGGATGTCTAACAAAGAACACTTCTCACAAGTAATTCCCACCACCCCCACAAAAAGCAGGTGAGGCTCCAGATGTCAGTACTAATTTAACAACACACACTCTTCTAGCTTGCACAAACTTTGTCCTCTTAAACAATGAGCATCATCAACTATCTCGAGTGCTATATGCACTCAACTATTTCTAAAGTAAATAATGAAGGATTTATATATGACACATCATCTTCTTGAAGTTTAACACAGGCTTCTGGCACGCACATCARTAATATGTTCTGCTGAGGTGGCTTGTTAGGATGCAGAAGGCACTCTGGAGAGTTACACTCTTAGTGGTTATGTCACGACTGCTATGTGAGGTCTGCACTATGAAGCAGATTTTCTGAATAAGAAATGTACATAAGAAATATCACGAAAACTTTTGCTTTGTCCCTAGTAGAAGGAAGCATCTTATCTCAGCAAGCAGTAGCTGGTGTCAGGTTTCCGTGAATATTAGGTTATGTTTTTTTGTTAAATTATTCAGTATTTGATGTACACAAACCAGGAAGTCTAGTACATTCATCTGTACAAGCACAGACAGCAGAAGAGATGAGTGCTGAGAGAAGAAACTTGAAAAGAGTAGGTGAGAAATAACTTAAAGTGTTAAGTGTTCTATGATGATCACTAATGCAGTATTTGCAGTTCAGGCTTGCACAGTAATCACTCTACAGAGAGAATCAAACAACTTTCATATTCTGGCACACAGACTCACCCTGGGACAAAGCAAAACACCACCTGATCCATCACACATCCCTCTCCTGTCATGCCTTCATCAAGTATGACCCCTCATCATGCCTTACTTCAGGGGAGTGTGTAAGGACTATCTTCTGTGTCCCACTGATGAAGCTGTTGAAGCAATGATAGCTTAAATGAACAGTACATATGATGCTACTCCACTTCTCATTTGTATGGTTAGGGTGGCATAATGCCAGCTAAATCCCAAAACAGAAGCTTAAATGAGAGCAGGGTGACCTACATTAAGCTTAAATAAGTGCCATCCTAAAATGATACTCAAAAAATCAAATCCAGTAATTACAGAGTGGTAACAAATCTGGTCTTATAAAACACCAAATACAYAAAAAAGTACTTGCCACCAGGTATTTGAATTTCTACAGTTTCTTTTCAAGTATTTCGCTGATACCAAAAGGGCCAGGAAAAAAAGGGACTTCAAATCTAACACTTTCAGGCAATACTAAGCCATTCACGTGGTACAATAAAAGAAATTGCTATTAATAAACTTTGTGGATGATACAAAGTCAGAACWGAGTTTAAGAATCAGATGACCTTGAGAGGTATGGTAACAGAAACGGAATTAAATTTGATAGGACAGATCATCACACCGTATCTTGCAGAACTATAAAAATAGAGCCTCATAATTTGGAAATGACAGAGGAGAGGATTATTTGGGAACATTATTTTGTCACTGGAACTTTCTGCTCCATTCATATTATGCAGCTCCAAGAAGGAAAACGATGCCATTAGGATGTTTGTTCCTGGAGGGAAGGGAATGACACCTTGCACCACYGAGAGAGAATCTCTGGGCCAGCACATCAGTACCAGACATCTATGCTCAGGGAAGAAACACTGAAACAATGCAGATGCAGACCAGAGCTAGCAGGATGACCTGGAAGTAGAAAAGTTTGGCTCATTTGGGATATCAAACAAATGCTAGAAGAGGACTGGGTTGCTCCCTGGGAATACGGCTTACAGATGCTTAAAGTTAACAGTACAGAAAAAGAACAATTTAAGCTAAATATCACTAGCACAAGAACATCCATGTCTGAAGTGACTGAAAACACAGGCATCCAATATTCTGAAGATTCTTCTGATTACTTTGTCAGATAAAAATGCTTAGCAGCTTTATAAATTAAGACTCATCTTAAAAAGAGTACATTATACCACTGCTAAAAATTCAATGCTACAGGAACTTCTTTCTAGTCCTATTTTTTGTAATTAGGAAAAAAAGCAAGATTTTCCAAACAGACTCTCTTACAGACCTCTCCTCTCTTCCATCACTGCTTATGAAACACACTGCAGACCAAGAAACACTTTGCTACCACAGGCTACAATGAGCATTCACCGGATCAGGGGGAAAACACTATCTTGCAGCAACAAGCAAAGGCTTCTGTTTAAGCAGGGTAGCACCAGACAGAAACCTTTCCCAAAGGAGTTCTTGGTTGAAAATCACCTTCCAGGAGGCCAGGACCTCAAAATTCTAGCATCCAAAAAAGCAAACATGAACCAATTTAATAGATGTCAGTCCTAACTTGTATTTATTCAATCACAATTGACTTCTTTGACATAATGAGTCATTAGCATGTACTTAATTATAGGGCGATCAACATTGTCCATACTCAGGACTCGTGCTTTCCCTCAGAACAAAAGTACACACACTCATGTGACTCAGTTTATTTTGCCATATGCATTAGGGAAGTTATTTGACTCAAGTGAATCATATTTAATCCACACATTTAGTAAGAAGACCTGTTCTCACATAATTTTTCTCCTTCTTGCATGTATTCTTGCAATAGCCTTTACTTCTATGTATAACAGATTTATCCTCAGTTTCAAATCAAAAATCAAAAATTTGGGCTTTAGAAAAAAAGCATTTCAGAACAAGAGAGAAAATCCCATTATTTTTGCTGCTCTAAATCCATGCCATCAACATGTTTAACCTGAATTTTCAGCTACTGACAAGAAGAGACATGAATTTATCTCGGAGAAAAATGACTAATGATACAAAAAACTACAAATTGCCAAAGAAAGCAATCTCCAGTACAAATTGGAAGAAAAGTGAATCAGGAAACTGAACAAAAGGTAAATTAAATCCTAAGAAAATATCCAGTGCTTTTAAATAAAGCCTCTAGTTATGAAGAATTACATTTCATAAAGGTGTAAACACATAATAAAAGAAGGAACTACGGTTTCTACAGAATGGCAGATCAAGAAAACTAGGGATAATGGCTTCTAAGGTTTCTGTACTTTTCCAGTAATATTTGCATTTGCCTTTTGATTTCAGATAACTAGCGCACTCCGGAGAAATAGCTACATATTACCAGAAAGACTATGTTACAAACCATTTATTTTTAGATTCAAGACAAGGCATGTAACTTCTATTTAGTCTTCTTACGCATAAGATATTCTATCTGAATTTCAATAATGGAAGAAAAAACTGACCAAGTACCTGTATTATATCATCAGAGTTAATGGTGAATAACCACGGAACCTCTATCACTGAGAACACCGTTCAGAACAAAACCATTATTCATTTTCACTTGCATTCTATGAATCCCCAGTCTCTGCCTGTAATCTTACAGCATCTCATCACGTGAGGTCTTGAGAGACATAAACTATGTCCCAGTGCTTATTTTAGCTTCTTAATCCCTATCAGTGACTTTCACAAAATGTTCTTTAGAGGGACAATAAGGTCAGAAACTACAAATCAAACAAATGGCTTTCATGAATTAAAAATAAAGTGCTACAGATCAGATATACCTATCAAGTATCAAGCTGTGATTTTTATACTGGGTGCAGTCTCTAACCCCACAAGATGATGTTATCCAAATATATAAATATACAAAACCCCATGCTTTATCTTATTGAAGAATGTAATAAACATCAGAAAGCGCACATTCTGTTAAGAAAGACATACACCCAAAGTATACAACAATATTACACCACACATAAGGACACCAGTGCCTCTCGATTCACATCTAGCTTGATTGTGCTTGCATTTCTCTTTCCTCAAAGCTTTTAGAAAACTAATCCACATGTGGAACATTGCAACCTGCTCAGGCAGCCTGTAGTTCATGTGCTCCAGCAGGTGAGGATGCGAATGTACCATTTGCTTGTCTAACATCTCACTGCTCAAACTGAAAGGGTATCCACAAAAAAAAGTTTACTGGCTTCCTGTTCTGTAGTCCCTGTGGCCTAGTATAATGCTGCAGAAATTCTGCATCAAGAGGTAACCAGCTTCTTGCTTTTACACACCTGCTGCAAGCAACGGTGTTGTACTCTTAGAACGATTCGTGTTGAATAATTTTCCTAGAAAACAGAGGTTTAGCTTACATGGTACATGGAAACCTTGCGTCATCAACAGGCTCCAAGTTTACATCAATTCAGATTCCAAACAAACAGCCTCTGGAAGTTATAAAAGGCRGGTTGTGCTTCTCTGGTAATCCAAGACATTTTCCTATTCATTGCTTTGCAAATTATGAAGAGTGGCAGCCAGATCCACCATTTCAAGTAGGTACAGGAGAAACAGTTATTGCTTCTTTTAAAAGGCACGATCTGACTTGTCATAGCAGTAGCAAAATAAAGACCTGTCATACAAATAAGTCACACACGTCAGGAGTAGAGAGGTATCAAAAGATCAGATGCATATGCACTACTGATATTTGTCAACTTTACCACGAGTATTTCTAGCACAACAGAACAATAGGAAAAAAAAAAGGAATTTTTTCAAGATTTAATGAGGGGATACAGTATTACATAAAGTATACCAGGTACCAGAATATTATCCCATGATAAACTGATCAAAACCGTAGAGAAATCCCAGAAAAAAGAAGGTAGCCTGTTTTAAGTGATTTCCTTGAATTTAGGTTTATTCCTTTCTGAATCATCTTTACCACCTTTGTTGCCTCAACTTTCTCAAAATGAAAGACACACAGGACCCRTGTGACTCACTGGCTAAGATGCAGCATTTATCAGCTTGCAAAACAATGGAGGCAAAGTTATCCTCTTCCCACCTTCTAGGCCATACACACTACTGATTTACAATGGATCAAAATACTCTGCCTTAACTCATGCAGGCTGACACTTCCTCTTTGCATACGGAAGACTTACAGCTTTTCAGCTCTTCCTGATGGTCATCCGGACTTCTTACAGAATTTTAGCCACGTGAAATTAAGAGAAGCACAGTAATAGCATCAGTTCTGGTTGCTCTATCAGACTATCAAGGGCAGACTGCACTTGTTAGGCTGCCAGCTGGCACTGTGCCAGATTCTTTGTGGTTCTGTGCAGGCCATCTGGATCTTCTCTAAAGTCTTGCCTAAAAAGCTGGAAAGCAGAAAGCCAGTGCAAATAAACACTATTTAGCATTTGAATTTACTGAACTGTATTTGAAGGCTTAGACAATAACCTCCTCTGTTATCAATACTGCTGATTCAATGTCTTTGCAACTGCTTGCACAATAGAACCAATAAAAAGGGACAGAGGAGCCTTGAGGTACTCCAGTCCTGTCTAATTAGGGGCTTGTTATTTGAAAATGGTGTAATTTTTACCAGTTCAAATCTTTCTCCAAGCGGAAATGCCATGTAACCCGATAGCAATGGAATAAACATCGGCAGGTTCAGCTGAAGGACAGAAATCACTCATCACAAGACTGCTGAGCATCATTCCTTCCAACTTTTTTCTGATTGCCAAGGGTATGACTGAGAAGCTTATGAGACAACACTTGAGCTAGATGGCATGCAAAGGCTCTTCCAACAGCCTGCCTCTGTGGGACAAAGCTTGCATGGAGGCTTCCACAAGGAAGAACTCAATCCACAGTCCTCCAAATCTAGGTGTTATGGCTTATCAGATCACACCTTGATATAGTAAAGCAGTGGGGCAAGCATGCGGATCTCAAAGTGCAGCAAGGAAGACTTTGATTTATGAACTTTATGCAAGAGGTACATCCTCTTGCAGAGAAAGAGTAGAGCTTCTACTGAAGGTCCAGTCCCAAACCTGAAGAGGAAGTCGCTCTCTGCTCTTAGCTAAGAAAAAAATAGCTAAACAGCAAAGAAAAAACAAATCTAAAACTAGATTTGAAATGCTGTTTTAAAATACACTTCATTTTTTCCAATCAGACCTGGCTATTTATCAAAAAGCCCACACAAGGAAGGAGGGTTTCATCCACCATCTCTAGGAGGGGGGGACAGATGGAGCCCTAGGCTGGCCACAGAGCCCACTGTTCACCTCTCCAACATAGAGGGCTAAGGCAGGGTATGCAGCAGTCTTCAGGCAAGCATGCAAGGCAGCGCTTTTACAGAGCRCACACACAGGCTGCTGACAGAGGAGCTCACTGATAACCGCTCAAAGGCATGCACTACACAGAGGTAGCCTGTGACTGCAACGATATGCTAAAAGGAACACTTTGTAAATGTGTCATTTTGAATATTAAAGAACAAACAAAGCTTTCACTTTAAAGTGGTAACAAATCACCTCCTCCCAACACTTACTAATTTGTCAACATAACTTCAAGATAAAAATCACAGATTAGGAGAGAGGCCAATATACTATGCTGTTAAAAATCAAACCAAATCGAAGATTGATCGTGCAGAGATTTTTTTTTCCCCTCCACTTTTCTTTATTTCCCTCAAACATACGCTGACATTTACTTAAGATGGCCAGATCCTCAACTGGCATTAAAATAATCTTTGTCTCCGGTCTAGTTACTGTTAACAGCATGCTGAGTTACACAAAATAAGGATTAGATTTATCACACCTACTACAAAGCTAAAGCTGTATCTGTGCTTTGATCTTCTTGGCAATTTAAGCTCAATACCTGCTTAGTCATAGAAATAAAACCTGCGCATACATGCGCATAAACTGGCTAATGTACTAAGTGAAAAATATGTTGCTTTATTAAAACATTATGGGTGTAATTTTGAAGGCTGACATCATACAACGATAGTTCTGGTGCTTGCTATGTCTCACCTTCATGAACAAGATCCATTTGATTTTCTTACAAAATTAAGACAACAAAACACTACTGATAAAAAGGGGATTCACTCTTTTTGTTGGGGTGTCATCAGTATTTTCTCACATGAAACATACCAAACAAAATAAACTACAAACATTTTAATATGGCCAAGTAGTGTTTCTGTAACACAGCCAATTGCTGTGGGAACCAATTGCTGAAATTGCTTTGGGAACCAAGGTCAGAATCAGATTTAAAGCAAGTTCTTAAATGCACAAGCCTTCACAGTACACTGAAAGCAAGAGTGGACTTTCCTCATAGGAGCTATGATAGGAACCGAAAACTTGTGGTTAAGACCTGTACTTTAAGGCATGTCTCCAGTATTTGAACCAGCAGATGATCCGGGCACAAGCCTTGCACAGGACCCTTCCAGTCAATTACTACATGTGTTCTGGCACACCTCCTCACTTCCCAGCTTCACTCTAGTTCCCATTCCCATATTGCCTTCCCTCTCAAAATGCACACTGATCACTCAAGTTTAATCAAATAGATTCTCTCTTTCTAACATAACGTCCACAAAAYGTAAACCCCAATATTTCTTCAGGTGAAGAAGAAATTTTAAGTCAGCACATGTATTCTTGAAAAGAGAGGTTTCAAGTGATCCTTCCTTCTCTAGTGCAGTTCTGACCTAGAGGGGTGGAGGAATACGGAAACAAGTTTTGTTCATTTCTTTAGCCACTGTTCCTTTTAAACCATCTCCGTGCCGCAAATTAAAAGTAACCCTCCTTTCAGAAAAAACCCAAAAAACAGCTGCACACTTCCAACATTTAATTTCACAGCTTTTTTCTGTCTTTTATCCTGACACAATCTGCCTACAAAACAGCTTCTTCTCTCCAAGTTATACAGCATATGGAACAAAGCCAGCCTCACAAGTACAATGGGTTTAACACACATACAGATCTGCAGTAGTCAGTGTTTTGAAATGCTCTTTTCAAACCCTTTGGGAAAATTCATTATGTAACAGCCACGTGTCAGAGGTATTTGTCTCACATTTGAAGGCTTCTCTTATCCTTCTTCCCCAAGGAATTTAGCAATACTCCCGCATTTCAACAAACCAGCAGTTCCTCCTGCGGTAACAGGACCAGTCAGCGCAGACAACAATCAACCAGGCATTTCCTTCTGCTCCTTTGTCCACCTGGACTGCCCCCAAAGGTTAGCACAAAGCTCCCMATGTTGAAGGCCTAATGAGGCAGTGGAGGGAGCAGCAGGAATGACCTTCCAAATGTAATACCAGAAATCAGTGAAGGTGTCCTTCCAGACAGACAAGTTGGTCTCACAGGTTTCTTCTACTAACATTTGCTTTTCGTATGTCAAGAGAAGACATCCTACAGAAGTACCCATCTGCAACAGGCACTGCTCATATATGAGAGCAGACAACCATCCTATTTCTTTTTTCAGTCTTCCTTGCTTAAAAATACAATCGTGATTACAGGACTTGTCAGAGCAAGAAATCAATGACATGAGTTGGAAATAAAGGAGAGACTCCAGCATYCTGACTCTTTATATGAAGGTCAAAGACAGCATTATCATTGCCACACTATTTAGAATAAAGTACTCAACAGTATTTTCCACTTTCTCATATTGTTCATAGGAACCACCTTTGAAAAAAAAAAAAAAACAGTCCTGAAGATTACTACAGCACTCCAATATCCTATGCAACACAGGAGGAACCTAGCATACCACTGCTCATAAGAGAGGTCCAACTCCCATCCTCATCTTTCCAACACARAAAAAGAACTTTTCAAGGACTTATTTACACGGCACATACACCGAGCAACAGCACAGAACAGGTCTTTTAAGGCACTAAGTCCAGCAGTGTAAGCCACACAGCTTGGGCTGCTTCTGGGACGTTGTTTGCCCTTCTGCTCACCTGCACTTGCACAGTTATCTATTTATCAACCATCATTTGCTTTCCACATGAAGAAATCTATCACATCTCAAAAACTCATGAATCTGCCATTCCAGCTTTTTTAATTCTCACCGGAGAACTGCACGTACCAAAAGGAAGTTACAAGCTATCACTGTACAACCACAGAAATTGAAATCACCTTTCAGGAAACCATGAATTTTATGCACGAATTAATGAAGAGCCTGCGAAGACATAAGACAGACAAGCTTCATGGTAAGCTTTAATTCAAGCAAAAATTTTCTGAACTCTTTACATTTAAAAAAAACACTGAAAATGTAGTGTTATACCAAAAGGAAAATGCACTATGGTCTCAATTTTAAACTGTAGGTAAATTAAGAACATACCCTTACACAGAGGTATGCCAGCTGTGTATCTCCCTCCTTTATGAGCAGAAAAGGCAACACATGCTSAAATAATAAAGCTTTAATTGATACATTTTGTTGAGTAAAAATATAACCCAATCCATACAATTAAAGCATTTTTCTGAATACTCCAAGCTTAACATTTCCCTCCCTATGTTTYGCCTTTGTACAAAGAATAGCATTACAAAAGTCTGTCATACAGGCCCTAGAGATAGATAGTATGAGTCCGAAGGAAGTAACAGATCCTTTAGCTCTCTATAGTTAGATTGCTAATATGGAGTCCTCAGCAAACTGCAGACAATTAGCACATGGCACATCTTCAGATGAGACACTATATGAGCAAAGGGAAATACCTGGAAATGTCAGAGAATGGTATGAGATTGCTTTCAGAAAAAAAAATTCAAAAAGATAGGAGAGAAGCTCCTTTACCGCAGCAAAGCTGTATTAATGAGAGCCCCTGTCAAAAGCCTCACAGCTGCAGATTTCCCACAGTTTTCCAAAAAACAAGGGTTTTTGGAAACCCTTGGGTAAGCTTCTTTAGGAGTGACATCAAGAATTAAGTCAGTACAATCACTATTTATATTTCATTACCTAATACAGGCAGCAGATACATTCATTCATCAAAATCTTTCTTCAGCAGTACATATTGATTTCTGGGTTTTTTAAACAGTCATATAAGTACAGCATAACAGCAGAAAGAAATTTATGAACAATGAAAAATCTCTCATGTATTAGGAAGCCTGCTTGTTTTTAACTTTCAAAGAAAACCCACACGTCGAGATGCAATATACTGGAGATTCAATTTAGAAACACAGCTAAGTGAACTTAGTACCATGAGAGAAAGGAAATGGTAGTTATTGACACTCCAGTGTCATTTGCTTGAGTACAGAAAAAGCACACAGMTATAACATACTAATAAAAGTGTGCTAACTGAAGAGCGGAACAATCTATACACAAATAATTGCACTGTAATCTCTTTGTGGTTCCTTATTTTGTTTCAAATGTTATTTTGGCAAGGACCAAAGTGGGTCTGGAAAACCAGCCRGTAACTGCCTTCTCTGAATCCAAGCAGATGAAAAAATCTTTTCGCATTTTTATTTGGCTTCTTATTCACAGCTGAAGGATTTCTATCTCTGAATATAGCATAGGAAGAAACATATTTAAGCATATAATACTCCAAGATAGATGTAAAGGAAATCCAGTAACATACATTTAGATTGTACAACGAGACCTTGTTACCTTGCAACAGTCTCAGAAGTGAGAAAACAATACAATCCTCAAGTAAGAAGCCTTAACCCGAAGGTTGCAAAGAAGTCACAGGAAACAATCACCTAGCCACAGAGGAGTACCAAGCATGTGCACTCAGAAGCTCTTTCATCTCAAGTGTTACACTGAAAAACCTCAAGTATCTGCTGAAAGGACATACTGGTTCCTGCTGGCTTGGAAATCCTCCTGCAAAGAATTAGTCAGACACCAGATACTTTCACTGGACCAGCTGCTAAAATTCTTGTTACAGGATGAGCCTGAAAACCTACTCCAGAAAAACTTGCTGCTATGGGACTATGATTTTGGAAGAGCAAGAATCACCTAAGATGTACACTTCCAGTGGTGCACATTGCTCAAAAGGGAGTGGGGGGTAGAAGATGTAGCCAATCAATAGCAAACAAGACAAGACACACTGCACCTCACTTGAAGTTACACCAGTAGATCTACTCCCTGACCAAACACAGGAGAATTCAGAGTTCCCACAGTAGTTCTTCCTGTGGAGGTACTGTTCTTCCCTAGAGAGGGCTGGATTACTACTAGTTTGTATTTCCTTGTAACTGGTGCTCAGTGAGCTACTCTCTGCATCTTTGCATGAAGTTTCCACAGGATCAAGAGACTATCCTACAGATTCAGTACCATTTTAGCAATTAAAATCAGGCCTATACCTAAAATGGGGTTTCCACAAATATGAAATGTTTTGTAAGAAGAATTTGATCCTCTGATTGTGATATTCACCCTTAATGAATAAACAACTGTAGCACCAAAATGCCTTCATATTCTGTGCTATGATGTGGAATATTAGATATCATGTTCCTGAATTATGTTGTGTCAGACAGGAGCACTGCCATACAAACACTCCACAATTTACCCCAGCTCAGGAATCTAGGAAGCTTGCTGGCCAGATCTAATATTTAACAAAAGGTGCTAGAAACTTTGTGATGTGTGATGCCAGACACCAAACAGAATGCAGTTCACCTACTGCTTCCCTGCCATCCCTCTTTCCAGTCTGCAGGCTATTGCCATCACCCTTCTTCAGACCAGGAATCTGACGCAATTAAAAGAAAAAACCWAAAAAAGGAAAATGAAGACAAGTGATCTCTATAAAGGCTCCAGCAACAACGAAATAGTATCAGTGGCAGTGAAGACACCCTTTTCACTAAAGATCAGACTAAGTGCCCCTCTAGGTCTTCACTAGTCTTGTATAGAAAGCATCAGTATCAAAGGTTTTTTTCACATCCATTTTCACAAAAGCAGTCCCTTTCTCCTGAACTGAGAGCTGAGCATAACAGACCATATCCCTTGTAGGCTGAGTTAGGCCCTCTGGTAAAGGTCACACACAGATGTYATTCAAACACATCTTCACTGTGCTCACACAACATGCCTGCAATCAGCATATAGTCTTGTGTGATCCATTCAAGCTCACTGTAGATATCTGAATACCTATGAAAACAGAGTAACAACAACTGCAAGTGGCATAAAATGCGAAGGACTGAAATGCTATTAGTTGATACAGCAAGTTAATGATAGTTGGGAAAATATGGAGGCATATGCTAGGCACTGCAGAGGACTTATTCATAGCAATTAATGCAATTCCACAAACACAGTCTGGAAAAAAAGGAGTTCAAGCTGTGATGGATGGAGCAAACACACACACACACACACACACCCCTTATCTTACTCTACCAGTAAAATAATGGAGAATGTGGTGCAGTAATTGCTCCTTCTGTCCTTCCAAATTAAAGTAGAGAAAGTCAAGGTTTGGTCTCAGTGAAGAATTGTTCAGACAACCAGCAGCACTGTCGTAAGTACATAACAGGTATAAAAGAGTATTAGAAAATAGGCTGGAGGAAGACATTAATGAATTAAGAGCAGATGACACTTTAGGGTAGATGATTTCTACCGGAGTTCATTTTTTCTAGAGTTTGTCTAGATTAAAACTAACATGGGCATTTCCTTAGTGCACTCTATTTCTTCAGTCACTGCCATGGCTCGGCTTGAGAGAAAACGAGAAGGCTAAGGTGATGGTCTAGTCTTCTTAAAGTTCAAATCAACACTTTCTCTATCAAATCTGGCCTCCAATTTTCCCCTAGTAGTTGCTCTAAACTTTTCATAATCTTTACCAGTGGCTTTGTATGGATGTGGTGTGTGGAATCAAGATAACAAAGCCTTATATGGACACGTAGCCCTTGAGAAAAATACATTTTACACAGATTACTCAAAACAACATTTCAAAGAGGCTAAAAAAGCAGTTCTAAGTGTCCTATGAAAGCTCTCTGCTACATCACTGTGGACAAGCATAACTCAAGTTGCTTGTCCACAAATAAAGTACTACAGGATAGTATGAAGGACACCGTGCCATACTTTGACAACAGCAGACTGATTCCTCGGCAGTACAAGATGGAGGTAGAGAGAAGCAAAGGAAGAAGAAAGCCCTACCTCTTTGGGTCCCTCTTGCTTCCCACCTCTTCCCAACTAAACTGCACCATAGGCAAGAATTCTCCTCCCTGCYTCAGCACCACCTTCATACGAACAAGCAAAATAGCTGAGAGCTTCTTTAAACTCCAAGAGGGCAYCAGGTTGCATATAAGGAAACAAAATCTTGAGGATTAATGTGGCCCTGATACTACCATGAAGGCTTATTTGGATCTTCAGTCCTCACATTGCAAAGCCTGTAGTTGGAAGGAATTAGCTTTACTGTGTTATAACAGTCAGCCATGATGATGGAACTTGAAGTAGTTCTCAATTTCCTCTGGTTTTGTTTCTAGGAAGCTCAGTCATTAGAAGAATCAGTTTCCATCTTGTTTTTGTTGCAGTCAATGAACAGGCATCAGGGTGCCTCTTTCTATGCAAAGAAGGGCCTTCCCCTCAGCAGGATTTACAAACTGCAGCCTACATAGTGTAACTTAAACCAGGGGTGTAATAACACCCCTTTCATAGCACGAGAATAGGTATTAGTACTACTATAATTTATTTATGAAGGCAGATTAGAAGCTAAGCCAATTGCTTTTAAAGCCCTTGTGCACCTGTGCACATGACCGTGTCATTACTGCCCGGTCTTTTGTTCATGCAAAGTTCACCCGGTGCAGAGTCAGCAGGAGGCCAGTCTGCCACTCACCCTAGGGCYGCAAGGTGGATCTCAGCACAAAAAGCTCATTTTCCCCCAATACAGTGGCAGCAAGAGGACAAGTTGACAGTGACCGCTCTCCTCATAGGCAAATACTCCCACACTACCTCTAAAGAAGCCATTTATCCTGTATGTGTATGTTCCATTCTTGTAGTCATGGCACATGGTAGAATTATGTCCCAAACAGTCTACAGGAGCCCAGAACACTCTGCTTGACCTGGGGTTACCCTGCAACAGCCAACCAAGCACAAGTTGATTCAGGAAGTACAAACCACTTTCCCACTGCCCAGCAAGCTATGCAGCCGTGTGCATTTATGGCATGAATCCCAAGACAACCTGTTYGTCTATGTGTTTGGCCAACATCACAAGCTACTGCACAAAAGCTGTGTGTACCCTTTGTGGTGGTTTGTTACTAAATAAGAGGGAGAAGGAAGATGTATGCCCACCTCTTCCAATTCAGGCCAAAACAGCATCCCTGAAAACTGTGATGTATTCCACACTAAGTACTTCCTACCTTGGCACACATCTTGGTTCTCCATCTTTTGGAAAAAGAAACTTAGGATAAGATGTCCCTAAATTCYTTAAAAATAAAAACCAAGACTGAATTGCTTGCCCAGCCTTTGTTCTCATGCCAACTTCCAAGTACACTTACTTTTAAAATTTTTATTGTTATCACCCTACTGAGGTTTGCAGTGTTGAATTTCCTTATTAGGGTGCACTCTGTAGAGTTCAGTACGAGGGAGAGTTTATCCAGGTTGTCATTTTACAAAAGGCAGAGTGGATTAACAGGCAGTTGAACCAATCCATGAACATATATTTGAAGCCAGAAAATGTTTTCTGCAAGTTAGAAGCCCAAAGATTTTGGTGTTTTGTTTTTGTTTTGGGAGGGTTCTTGCTGGGGTCTTGTGTGTGTGGTTTCTTTTGCTGTTTGTTTGGGGTTTATTTTTGGTTTGTTTCTTTAAACTTACAACACAACAGCATTTTAAGTATGTATGTAACTCTTACTAGTATTTTGATTCATTTCAAGACCAACAAAGATCAAGGCTTGTTCTTTTGAAGCTGGATGTCCACTCTTTGCAACACTCCTCAGTAAAGGCCAAGACATACAGAGGGAATAGGACTAGAACTAACCATTACTTTGTACATATTTGTCAAATGGGCTAACAGGATCAAACAGCAAGAGTTTATTTATAGTAAAGCATGAGAAGTATCTTGGAGACATAAAAGCAACCCAAACTGCAATATGGGGAATGGATAACACACCCTTTGGAGAGCATCCCCAATGCTATTACATAATGGAGCAGGTCAATAGAGAAGCTAAACTCACCCTGACTCACAATTAGTTTCCAGAACGGGATTAACTTCTCAACATCAGTTACTGAAGGTAACTTTGTGTGTTCCATTACACCTGCTCTGTTTCATTAAAAGCAAGTTGTTGCTCTTTTGACMGCAAATTCAAACTGGAAACCAGGTTTCTGGCTCTTCTCTAACTTGTATTAATGAAAAGTTYGAGGTCTATGGCTTTAGCCTTCTGGGCTGTCAGGAGTTACAGTGAGAAGTTGCAGTGCTGGTGCCAAACTCATCACAGAGAAGCAGCAGCTCACCCAGCTACACATTCTCAGCTACCACACCACAGTTACTCCGTACAGCCATTCATGGTATGAAGCTGCTGAAGGGTCTGGGGCAGAAGTTTTATGAGGAGCGACTGAGGGAGAAAAGGAGGCTCAGGGGACACCTTACCACTCACTACAGCTACCTGGAAGGAGGTTGTAGCAATGTGGGAGTCAGCCTCTTTTCCCAAGTAACAAGTGACACACAGAAAGGTTTAGATTGGGTATGAGGGAAAATTTCTTCATGGAAAGGATTGTCAAGCATTGGAACAGGCTGCCCAGGATTTGAATCCTTGGAGGTATTCAAAAGATGTGTAGATGTGGCTCTCAGGGACATGGTTTAGTGGTGGACTTGCCAGTGCTGGGCTGATGGCTGGACTYAGTCATAAGGGTCTTTTCCAACCTTAATGATTCCATGATTCTGTGCATACTTTAACTTGAGCTAGTCTGGTTTGACCCATGTGAACAGAGAAGCACCCCCAACTCAAGCTGTACTACTCAAGTGAGGACAAGTCATTAATCACAACAGCACTTTAGCTTCCCATATGGATTATGACAGTAGACGTTGCACAAGGAGAAGGGAGAATATTACATTCGTATATTAGGAAGGAGATAGGAAGAAAAGGGTTGTAAGAAAACACCACTACTTGAAATACACCCCCCACCCAACTTGCCTGAAGAGTACAGTGTCAAAGATGAAATACTGTCTGATTTCATGGAACCATTTATCTCTACCTTTGACATCAAATGGA
Source organism: Amblyornis subalaris (assembly GCA_018881555.1). Classification (NCBI taxonomy): domain Eukaryota; kingdom Metazoa; phylum Chordata; class Aves; order Passeriformes; family Ptilonorhynchidae; genus Amblyornis; species Amblyornis subalaris. Next base: position 2,479,278 of record JACAXG010000037.1, read on the forward strand.
AAACAACTGAACTTGCAGGATCTAAGGACAACTGTGGCTTTCATTTCATTTTTCAATTAAACCATGCCTGCTCTATTTCACTCTTTGGTTGACTTGGTGACTCAGGCTGACTCTCAAGGCAACATGATGCTGGTCACCACTGCAAAGCACATGCCTCTTTATATAATGCTGAGCTTCATTGTCTCCAACTTAGCTTGTTTCCATGACTTTCATCAGACCCATACAGACCTAATTTATTAGTCACCACACCACAAAACCACAAAACCACACCCATTTTGATTAATTGGTCTTTAGATCTTGGAAATACTTTTTCAAATTAACTATCATTTTCCCCTTTTCAAATACCACCCAGATAAGGGTGACTCATATCAAATGCTAGCTTGCTTTGTTGTAAAGCTAAAATAAATGGCTTTAACCTAGACATACTTTGTTCTGAGCATGACTGGGCAAAAAACTCACCACACAATCTATTCCAGTGGCATCAACACTGAAGACTAGATCAGCAACCCTGATTACAAAGCCATCTGCCCCACCAAGGACAAGCATGCAGTATTACTACTCCCTCTTACATACTGTCCATACCCTAGATGAAACTAGATTGAGCTAAGCTGAAGGATTCAGCCTGAAGACTGTAGAGTAGCTGATATCGCTGCACTAAGTAGCCAGAAGGAAGAATGGGCCAGAAGGCATTGCACGAAAAATAATAATATACACCTGTATACAGCTGTACCGTATCTTCTACATGCCATGGCTTCAAACACATACTATGCTGCCAGGCAAAAGGTAAAATCCTGCCCATACTCAATGCCACTGTTCGTGCACACAAATGAATAGTACTTGTCTACTCACTATTTCAGSGACATACACACAGACAGCAAAAATGAAATTTTTCAGAAGGAACATCTTCTCTCCATTACAGAAATAATAAAAGAGCATCCCCAATTTATTTGAGCCTATACACTCTGATGCATTTGAAATTTAAGYCAAAAGTATGTTTTAAAAAAATGCTTTGAATAGTTGCTGATGAGAGTCACTGATGAAAGAGAAATAATCCCTAGTGGACCCCAAGTTGAGACACATGACAGATTTCTACCTCAAGTAGTTTATTATGAATACTAACAATGCTTTCCCTTTTCAGGTTCCTAGTAGTAGAAAAGGTGACCTGAAAGAAACCATTTTGATGCATTTCTACAGCACAATTCTTAAACACTTGTGCTGGAGGGCTGTTTCCCCCAGTATGAAACCATCCATAACTCACTCAGCATTGACAATGACATTGCACTTGAATAATCTTCACGGAGCCTCAAAAGGCATGCATTTTGCAACAGTTTCTTTTTAAGAAAATACTTCTGAGTTTCAGAAAGGCCTGGGGAAATCTCTCTGGAAGGTGGACACCTTTTAACAGCACACTCCTAAATACTGAACATGGGTACATCAGCATTTTTTTTACAGTTTCTGTGAAGAATTCTCTCTGCTGTAAGTTAAGAGCAATTACCTGGAAGTCAGAAGCAGCAGTACAATAAAACTGCTGAAACTGCAGTTGTAGCTCTTTAAAAGCAAATATGTAAGCAAACTGATTATAACAAGAAAACTGCACATATTCTGGTAATTCACTGCTGTCAGGCGAAGATTCTGCCAAACTCCTACTAACAGAGAATGAACAAATGGGTACAGCTCTCATTCATTCCACTGGAATTACCTGTTTAGTGAAGTGCCAGTGAATTGTCACATCCCAGCAGTTTCAAAAGTGTGATCTTTCTACAACTAATATCCTGAGCCTATGCTCCCATCTCCCCAGAAAAATCAATATACTTGCAATCCCCGCTTCTTTCAAATGGTTACAGGCTACCTGCTGCATTCTACATTATAACTACACGCATATACTGAATACATACAGATACAGCTTAAGGTCTGAAATGGAAACAACATTTTATAACTGGTTAAGAAAGAAGCACATGAAATTGAAGATTTTTGCTTTTTTTTTTTTCTGTTATTTCCCAGTCCTGAACAGTATTTGCACATGAAACAGTTACACCAAGATCATCAACAAAATCATGGATGATAAAAAGATTGAAAGCATTATTGGAAGTGACTTGTTAACACTGTAAGCCTACAGATAATAGCTGAACTTGCTGAGATGCATTATCTGGTCMATATTTCTCATTTGGTTTAATGCAACATGATGGATAGCCAAATGAGAGGCAATCTTTCTTCAACATAATGAGYCAAGCAAGTATCCCAGGATAAAAGAGAGAAACATTTCAGCACAAGAAGACATTTCAACAAGGCCCACATCTCTTCATACAAGTGCAGGTGCTGTAGGAAGCAGTCATGACCTTTATACAGGTTACTTTGAAATTCAGAACTTTTCTACCAATTCCCTCAAGACAAAATATGAAATACTTTAAAAAACAAAATGAAATCTTACGGCTTGAAATGCAGTAAGCCAGCCTGCAGTTGATCCTCCTGAACAGTTGCTTGTTGATTGGCCAAAGTATAAGTGTAAAGAGTTGAATGAAGTTAATGATCAGTCCTGACACTATAAATATGTAGCAGATCAGAAGGTGGCAAATGAATTGCGACTTCAGAAAGCCAACGATGTCCATGATTTGCTGAGAAAGCAAGAGGGTACCTTCAGACCCAAAATTCAGAAGACAACCTGCAAAACCAAACAGTATCAGCAGTTACAGAGAGCATTTATTTCTACAAACAGACTTTCAACAGACTTCACGTTTACACTTAAATACACAAATTAACGTTAAATCTATTGTAGGAAAAGGCATGATGTCAATTTTTGCAAAAGTAAGACTGGAAAGAGAATACTGTATTTCTGAATCAATTTACATTTGGAAACAAATTTTTACATTTCAATCCTAATTCTGCAAAACCYGTGAGCATATGACTCCACTCCATGGACTACAGTACTCCTCTCTCAGGTCTTCATTGACAAAATATGAGCAAATAATCCACTTGTATTTTGATTTGAGTGGTCTGTAGTTCATAAGACATATACTGTCACCTCTGCTATCTTCAAGAGCAGCTCTAAAGTAAATGCAAGCTTTAGAGCTCTACAAGGTATGTCAGCCATGATTCCCAACCAAGAGGTAGGATCAGCCCCTTAATTCTAGCTTTATTGTCTTGTTCCCCTCTCACACTCAAATAACAGTTGATTTTGGCAAGAGAATAAAAGCTTGGCTATGCACAATACATGCAATTTGTTCAATTATTCCTTGACACTGATTCTGTCAGTTATAATCCATAAACCTAGAAAAGAAACATCAATAACAGTACTAACCCGTGACCCAGCAGTGTTTCCAGAAAGAAATCAACTCCTAGGTTACTTATKAAATGTTTGTGTAATTTTGGAAAGGTCCCATCCAATCTTAGCAATTGAGCATTCAGAGGAAGTGTCCTCTGCAGAGTATTCTGACCTATCAAATACTGTACTGACCTCCCCCCATCACTAGAATGAAGACATGATTTCTCAGTAAACACATCCCCCAGTATTCTGAATACAGCTGAACAGGAGGTGCTGCCATCCTGTTCCTTTYCTCCACTGTTTTCCCCTCTGAGGCGTGGAAGAGTTTTCCCAGGGAGGAAGCCCTGAGACAGTATTTYTGAATGTGCCAGTGGCATGCAATAACAAAACAGCAGCTGTCAGCAGCCCAGGGAATTAACTGATGAAAAAAATCTTTATGCCTATCCTTTTAGTTTATATGAGACCCCATTATGTGAGGCTCTGAGTCTAGATCAGTGTCCTGAAACATTTGTTTTACTGCCCTTTGCTGACTCTGCTTGTCACAGCAAAGAGCACACACAAGAATTGCTGCAAAGCTTTCGGAAGTTATTTAGCCAGTTTTTCGACCGCAAGGAAGATGAAGAAAAATTTAAGAAAGAGAATCAGTATTGTTGTATAATTTATATAAAGAGTTTATGTCAGTCCCGAGCCTATTATTAGCAGACAAAATGTGCCCTTTTGTTCCCTTTATCTTGCAGTACTATTCAGTACCACAGCTGACACCAGCTGTAGCTCAGAATGGCAGAACAGGCCTCTATTCATTGTAGTAACCACTGTCATGATACTCGCAAAAAGCTCTTCCAGCTTTAACCAACATTCCTATTAATGATATGATTCTTAGGGTGGCAGACAGTTTACTAGCTTGGCTTTGACCAAAGGCTTTGTTTTTGAAGGCTAAGGAGAATGAGAAATGTTGTCTAGTAGGAGTCACTGCTGTGTTTCGTTTTCCAGCCYTTCCATGGTACACTGTGAAGTGTACTGAAATTAGAAAAAAAAAAAGGCAGCAAACTTTGTTAAAAGTCAGAATGGAAACAACCAGCTACTTGCAAGTGGTTGGTTTCAAAGACCGTACAGTGTCCAAAACCCTGACGACTGGGTGTATCCTACTATCCTTGGCTAAAACTCATCAGAAGTTTTTTATGCTAGTCAGCCTGTTTAATTCTATCCCACAGAATCACTCTAATCTAATGTAATTCCCAGAGATCAGTAAGACATTGAATAAAACGTAAAAACAACAGCCATAAATAAAGACTGTAGCACTGTTTACTTACAGTGAAGACCTGATAAGTCACTATTTGATATAATCAACATAAATCTACTGTAGTAAGCAGCTGACCRACAAACTTAGTAACAAGAATAATTAGTCTTTTTGTTCACCAATTAGTCCAGCAATTCCTTTTTTTTTGGTTAACTTTTCATTATAATAGTTGTCAAACTTCATTAAAATGTTACATTTATGTGAATCATTTACTTCGTTCTGGGTCTTTAAAACAAAACTTCAGAGAAATAAAATAAACAAAGATGAGATGACCCTGTTAAAACATAATTATTGTATTACAATTTTATGAAGCCACAATGGAAGGTCTGAAAGCAATTTATTCCTCACTTTCATACCTCAGCCATCAAATTTAATTCTGTAAAGCTTCTATGACCTGTTTTCAAGGCAAACTAAATCTACTTAAGTAGTACCAYTCAAAGGCATCTAACCTAACTTGCTTGCAAATGGAACAAGAAATGAGAGACACTGCTTAAATTCTTCTTTTCTGAAAAGCAGGGACTACACAGAATAATTTTCTCTTCTGATTAAATGCAATCTGTTTTCTCGCTAAAATGTGCAACCCAAACATTGTATACAGAGTGCTAGCTAAGTGTTGTTTCTCAGACATAAGCTTGTTCTTAAAAGATTTTTTGGACTGTTTTCATTACCCAAACTCCAAGAAATGCAATTTATTTTTGGTACAAGTAATAAAAAGAATCAGTTCTGATCTTATGAATGAGGTCTAGAAACATGGGTTTAAGAGTCCACAGGAACACCTTACACTTACTCTTTGTCTTACTAATGGTCCTCAGGGGTAACATCAACATAACACCAGTTTAAGTAATAAAAGAATTAGGTCTTTAATTCTTAATCCATGATGCTGGTTTAATAAAATACACTGATTTCCTTATAGATAATGACTGAAAATTACAGCAATCTTTTAAAAACAAAAGGGCCAATCAATGTGTTTTCTCAGAAGCTATTAAGATCAGAATGCTGCCAAGAAGCTCTCTTCTATCAAACACCCCTTTGAATTAATTAGCAGAAAATGGCCAGTTAGAGCATCTAAAACAGATAGGGACATTCTTTAATAACTGTTTTCCTTTGGATACAGAACAAAAGACTCAAACCTCTAATGTTTGTCTAGGGACCAAGTTAACAAGCATCTATTCATATGACTAAGTGGTCACATGTTCAGTTTAAAAGCAAACTACATGACTATTCATTCTAACTCTTTTCCCTCCAACTTCCATTTTTCATCGAGATTCACTGTGTTTCCTACTCTAACTACTCTCAGCATTTCCTTCTGCTTAGAATAACTGACCAGGAGGACACAGAAGTCATATACAAGGTGAACAACTCTATGCCAGTAGAGGCTGCTGCCAATGAACAATTCTATTTCATACTTCCAAGTCTGTAAGTGTTTTGAGAGTACAACTAGAAATTTCATAAAGAACACAACTGTTGGCACTTTTACAGAAAGCACAAGAATAAGGCAAAGAACTTTCACCCATTGTTTCCAAAGTTTATGTAGTATATAGTCCTTGGAGTGTGGAAARCAACATGGTACCTATCTGACAGCATCTACATTAAGCTGATATTGTCCACTTAGAAACAGAGGCAAGTCAGCACTATACCTCTTTTTTTTCCGTGCATATTTCAAGCTTACACAAAAGTTTTCACTTACATCTAGTCTTTGATGAAGTACCCAAATGCTTTGCTACAAATTAAGAACCAATCAGACGATGATGATGATGATGATGCCTACTCTCGGATTTTCTCATGTAAACCAGATTCTTGGACAGATGAGCAACAGAGACTATTATGGAGATATGCTCAGGTCACATTAAACACTTTCAGTAGTGCCTCTTAAGTCAATTTCAGGTGCCACCAAACCCCTGTATCCTGCACTGGTGAGGCCACACCTCAAGTATTGGGCTTCCAGTCCTGGGCCCCTCACTTCAAGAASGATATTGGAGGTGCTGGACGAAGTCCAGAGAAGGGTGAGACCTGGGGGGATAATAAATTACATTAAACTTCTCCAGGAGGAGTCTGTTTTGACCATGATGCTAACTGGTGATCTCCCTGTTGTTATCTCAACCCACAAGCTTTTTCATGCTATTTTCTTCCCTTGTGCTGCTGAGGAAGGGGAAAGAGGGAACAGTTTGATATTAAGCTGGAAGGTAGCCAAKGTCAACCCACCACACCTTCTTCAAAAAGTCCCTAATCATGGAAGAATTTGAGCATATYTTAACACCTTCCCCCAAGGTTAAGGGAACTTAGGAAAGCTTTTAGATTTTCATGAGGAGTCCTCCATTCCTGAGTTGCACATTGAGGAGAGATCAATCAGTTTGGCTGTTTCAAAGGCTGAAGAATGAATACCATCCACCAGCAAGTATTAGAACTTCAAATTTATATACTTGCTATAAAACTGAATTATTGCTTATCTTCTATTGAGCACAGAGATAATTTGCATAACAGAGTGTAAACCAAAGAAACAAAAGTAACCTGGAGTTTTTGAAATGGTTATCATACCATAATACTTTCCCTTTCTCCAGTTARTTTTCTTCCTTCTGTGACCTAATGTAGGGAAAACAGCTACACAAACTCCGCATGCCTGCCAGGACACAAGCTCTCTGTATATGCATACTTTGCTGGCAAAATGCACAGCAGGGCCCCTGTTAGCATCTATGCTTGTCCCAACGTAGCGAAGTGTTTATACAGCAAGGGAAGGAGGATGACAGCAGCCCAAGACAGGCATGCATAGTCTGRGAAGGAGTGGGAAAGACAGGGAGCAACTGTCCATGTTCTGGTGAGAAGCAGTTCAGTCTCACTCGTTTTTCCAGAAGCATGAATTATTCAGGGAGAAGKGAGCTGAACTTAAACACATGTCAATACAAAACTCCTTGGAGTTGCAACTTCTAGGGACTGCAGGTCCTGGYGCTAAGTGGAGGTATTTATTCGAAAAGAATAAACCCCTTGAAGTTAATCATTTCTGTTCCAAGCTCCTAAAGACATCCTCAGAAAGTGTATCAGGGTGAAGTACATCAGTTATCTCGGGTGCAGAACATGAAGTTCACAAAAATAGCACTGGAAGGTAAGTTGCTTGTTTCCAAAATGCCAAGCGTTGCTGTTCAACTGTTTCCCACACAGATTTCTCTACTTTAATACATTCATATATATATACATGTAAGTATATATAAAGCAAACTATCTGCAATTTGCTTGGGGAAAAATTAAAATAAAGAGCTGCATTAAGACACTCAAGACCTCGATGAGTTTATCAGAGTTCAGTCCCAGGGACCATCAAGTCCCTCTATTTCCTCTTTTACTACTTTATTACTTTAACTGAGCCCATTAACCTAAAAAGTCACTTTCACTACCAACAAGGGCAACACAACAACAYACATAAGTAAAATTTAGGGACTAAGCAAGACAGGAGGACTAAATAGCAAAAAAATTATACTAGAGAATTATACTGAGAATCTAAGCAGGATGTGGGCTGTGCTGTCACAAACAAAAGCAACCTGGATAGTTCCTCAAAAATAACTGAGGTGAATAACCATGAATGGTCTAGGACCTGCAGCTGTATCATGTCCTCATAGACAATTTAATACCTGTTTTCATGGACAACATTAAGAGCTTAGTCAAAGGTAACCAGACCCCCACACATTACTGTCATCTGGCACTCTATAAAACACAACCCCCCCAAACGTGTTTGCACAAAGCCATTTCAGTGGCAGAAGTACAGGTGGCTTGTTAAAGTACTGAATCTGAATGTCTGCAACAAACTAAGCCTTCGCAAAYACAAACGTATGGACGTATGCCCGTAAGTAGAGATGCTTTTGCATTTAGGATACATGAAATTTTGTACAGAACAGTCATGGACCATTTGAGGCAACTGTACATTTGAAGTACAGAGACGAGAGAGTGTCTAGTTAAGCCACTGGTCCTCAATGCACAGCCTGTRAGAAATCTCTCAAGGGTGAGATCCACACCATCACTCCCGTACACGGGGAAATGAACACATTAAAAACTACTGAGGCAGCAGGGGCAGTATAGCAGGATGTTGCTACCTGCATTATAATATTCACTCAGCATCAAGGGCACACYGATCACCTCTACACTGGGCATTTCAGGAACAGATCCAACACAAGAGGAGATACTGAGTTCTTCAGTGGTTATTATAAAAACATTTCATTTAGAAGAGCCCAAAGAAACGGGGGTATGGAAGAAGGCTAAAAAAGTATTATTCAGGAGCTGGTATAAAACCAGGGTTGCTTTTTTATTTTTATTTTTGAATTGTGCTGAGAGTCCAAACATTCTCTTGATAAGAGAWAAGCTTCGGAAAGAAGGCCTCTCCTATGAAGACTCATGGCTTATGCTTGCCAAACACTCATTGCTCTCACCCTGTTTTAAGAACTATAAATTACATTCACAGCAACACAAAGGGTCAGCACAAAGTACAGGAACTGCCTATACTCTAAACAGACATAATACTTCCCCCGCACCCAAACCACGTTTATGTGTGAGGCAACACAGAAACATGGATCACCACTTAGTTCAAAGCTTCAAATATTTGATCCTCCTGTTCTCACCCACAATTAGTTAGTTGCAAAATTGGACTACAACAGTATCACCTCCTAACTCCAGTTCCGCAACAAACRCACCACTAATACACATAAACAGTTGTATCCAGGCAAAGAAGTTTCATATCCTCTCAGCAGACTTAGCAGCATGAGCAAGTCCATTTCTATACGCAAAATCAAATCCTTCATGTATACAGGATTAGAAAGCAGTGTGGATTTTGTCAATTTTTTCCTGGATTTATCCATCCCCTCTGATATGAAAAGCTACAGCCACTCAGAGGACACTAGTGAAATAAATCTGGAAAGATCCATCTTGCTGCTCCCTTCTCACCTCCCTGGTAGAGAGGTTGTGAAGTTACATGCCAAAWCCATGGCACAGCCAACACCAGAACACAACCTGCCAGCTCCTCAGGTTCCAGCTTTCAACACAAAATGGTACTTTTCATACTCCTTTATTTGCCTTCTTGCCCATGCTCAAGTTTTCCTTGCAACAGCTTTTTAAAGGCCACACATGCAGAGCAGAGAGGGAACGGACACATCCCACAAGGACCTTCAATAGAAGCAGATGATACAACAGGTATTAATGCTCCTGTACAACCCAGGATGTATGTGCTGATCTAATGAGYTCTGCTTTCCCTTCCTTTCTCCATTCCTCAAGAAATTTAAATCAAGTATTCAGCGACTTTGATGGTTCTGTACTATAAACTACAAGTTACAACTTTAGCACCAAGTGGGCACTATTACATGCACGTGCACACACACACATATATATATATATATATATATATATATATATAGATACTTATTATTCTTACCCGAGAAGGAATTAAAACTACCGATAGGTGCTAGGAAGACATCAATCAGAAGATAAAAATAATCAGCACTGGGAAAAGGATAACCTTCTTTCCTCACTACACTCCCACATAACGACCTCTATATTTTCTGGAATTGTGCTTTACATTTTAGTAACTTTGGGCATTTTAGTAACAGTCTTTAAGCCTTTTCCTAGGAGTCTAATTCCTAATTTGTGTGGCTTTGTTGTTTTGTTTATTTAAAAAAGCCAGAAAGTCCAACTAAAGAATAACACAGAATTTGTGGCAGCAAGAACCTTAAAAAAAAAAAATTGTGGAAAGTGGCAGAGATAGGGCACGAGTCACTGAGCTGAGACACACACCATGGTGACTGCTGGTTTACATGTGGGACTTCCACCACTGAGCTGTGGGCTGGTAACAAATTTTCAACTGTCCCAAAAAACCCAGTGTAAATATTCTTAACATGGTGCCTCTCTCCAAGCAGCTGTATGGCCTGCTGGAGACAACCATGTTCTCCAACTTGGCGGGTGTGAGCCCCGCTGCCCACGCTGCCACAGGCACATGGCACAGACCACATTCTTTGTGCTTCCAAGTCACAGCAACATGAGGGGACAGCASTGACCTTCTCCATGAGGAAATCCAAAAGCTTCCAGAACAAATCACAAGACATTGTTAACCATGCTGGAAACGAAAAGTGCCATTCACCTGATCACAGCTCCAAGTGAGCTGTTAGGTTTTTGTATCTTCTGTGACAGGAGACAGTCTCCTTCAGCTAAGCCATTTGCACACTTTTAATTAATATGAAGCAACATTAGTATGCTCTTTGAATACTAAGGAAACATTAAACAGAAAAAGACTCACAAGGCCTTTTTTTAACCTCTAAGTATTGATTTAATTTGTCTGTATTCTATCACATGACACTGAAGAGTATGAAGTAGCTGAATTTCTGTTATGAAAATCGCATCCCAAAATTGGAAATGACAATGCAAACAAAAGATGTAGCCACACCAAGACAGAGATACACATGATATTARTATTTATTCATGAAATATTGTTTAATGGTTCTTTCTGTAGAAAATAGTTTAACTGAAAAATGAATGTGGCAGGGAAGCTTCCAGATTTATTACTGAAAGAAAACCAACTCCTGCCTCGAAGAGGTAACAGCTGATACTTAAAAAACATCTTATAGCCGAGATGTGATTGGCATGGTTCCAAAAAACKAAATGCCAGCTTCACTGAAAGGCTCAGACCCACACACACACAACACAACCAGACATCCAGATACCACGTAAAAACCCAAATAAACATGGTGACAGCTTTACCCACATTTCAGCAGTGCCYTTCTAAATCAGTTTTCACTCACCTCTGCCTCATGTGACATCAGTGTTTAGAATTATTTTGCTACACCATGAACTAAAGAATCTAAGAATACTTTCARGCTCTTCATTCTCCCTGATCATCAGTCCCTGAACAGCCTGATTTAATTTGGGAACTTCAGAGAATAAGAGTCTTTATCACAGGCACCAGATTTATCAAGTCCAGTAATAAAGGGAGGTTTCATTTTGGACCCGATTCAARCCCTGTTGAAGCCAAAAGAAATCTCTCAACAAGTTTCAATAGTCCTTGTTGTTTAGCAAACATTATGACGCCAAACCAGCCAAATGTGATGTAACTAATCAACGATCTTGTATTMTCAGCACCTAAAGCCAGGACTAGTCAAAACCACATTAAACATCCAGCAAAATCATTCAGAGATAGTGTTTGATCTGACAGCATTTACTTTACTGGATGGCAAGTGTGCAGATGTTAACAGTTCCTAAACATACTGCTAAGAATCCAGGAACATTTTTATAAATTCTGGACCAAATTAAGCATTAGATACATCAACACCTACCTGCATTTTCTAAAACATCTCTGAACAACTGCAGGTGCCCAAGTCCTTTTATATGCCTGGCTCTAAGCATCTCTCTTGCTCACATCAAATATTTTTGAGATACTTTTACAAGGCTTAAATTCAGAATGAAGCTTTTCTCTATCTCTCTCTTGGGTGAAATGCAATATTTATGCATACACTCAGAGGCATAGGCATGTAAAAAACATACAGTGACACAGAATCACAGAATTAACCCCTGACCAACCACTTCTGACTTGAAGGGGAGGACCTCATAAATGATTCAAATGCAGGTGTAGTCTGCTGCAGAATGCTTCTAGACCTTCCAGAAGTGCAAAGCAGCATCTGCAGTAATAGTATTTCCCAAAGTGCTCAAAAACATGGTAAGAAGAGGCAAACTATGATGTGTGAAGACAGGGATAATCTGGAGACAGGGAGAGAAGCAGGACACACTTCCCCCAAATACATTTCTTTCCCTGTCTTTACCAGMAGGTTTTAAGTCAAGTCTTACCCTTTTTCTGATAGTGAGAAAACCTGCATGATCTGCCAACTGAAGCGGTATGGTCAAACTCTTACATCCATCTGGATCCTATTGGGAAAATGTGACTGAAATTTAACTTTGTTGGTCTGATTAAAAGGAAGTCTAGTGCATGTTAGAAATTTTTCAGGTGTTTATAATAAGCAGTCCCCCATGCAAGTGAAATCAGTGTGCTTGCCTTTGCCTGCAGCTCCTAACCTTCTGGAAAGTAAACCCTCTCAGTGACCTCTCTCCCTCTGACTTCTTTCCAGCCTAGAAATGGTTAATTTTTTTAAATTTTCCCTGTTCCTGTTATTTATGCTACAGTAGAAACCTCAAGCCAGGTCAGCCCTTTTGCAAGAAGCAGAAAATTATTTCAGTGTAAAGCTCTTTGTGGCAGAATATAACAAGACAGACAGAAGAGCAGGAGGTCAAAACAGTGGCATAAGAAGTAAAAAGTCTTTAAGTTCAAGTTGAAGAACAGAACACTAGCAGGACTATAACCCAGCACCTCCTGACTGTGGGCTCACTACAGTTGTTAGACTGCTCTGCCCAGTTCCTAACATAACAGCTTGCATGCCTTTTCAGCAAATCCATTACAGCCATCATATTTTTCTCACATTATCAAAGAGGGGTCTTTGCAGCATCTTAATCCTTGCCACAACACAGTTATTCTCATTCATTTCCATTTCCTTTCTCTGACCTTACCTTGGACCCTACCTCATCTCTAGTCCGAGGCACTAGAGGAAGACGGGGAAAAGCATGAAAACGAAGTGAGTCAGCAGTTCCTGAGCAGCACACAAGCATTAGTCAGAGGTGATCAGGGCACTCACCAGAGTCAGATGTGAATGAGCTAAGACCACYAAACAACAGATAGGTGAGGGAACTTTCTGAAACGCCTGAAAATGAATCACTGGGCAAGGCCACCCCACGGACAAAGCAATTCAGGGAAAAAACACATTCTCAGCTGCCACATGCCAGTGCTGAAATGCCACAAAGCACACGGTACTGCTCCCAGTCACATTTCTAGTTCCCTCACAAAAAAGCCCACTGCATGCATGGGCTGAATCAAGCAGACCTGACAAGACTGTTTCCTTGACCTGTATACTGCTCTCCCTACTATGAGAGGCCCACAGGTGCAAAAGCTTTGGCTGAGTAAAGCACATGCACAGTGCACTACTATGTGTTGTTGCCCTCTTGCTCATTTGCTCCCTTATCAGAACACACTGACAGCAGTAGTAGTGATGCTATTAGTTAGGGAAGTGGAGTTCTCAGTCATGCAGTGGAAATTTGAACTTTTAAAATTTAAAACCAAATTACTAATACAAGTTATAGGGACCACAAGTGCTCATTGGCAACACAAGAATAGTACCTTGCTACCCTCAGCACAGCTGTGACAGTGTCCTCCCACATGAAGAGATTTGAAGGGGCCGTTGTTCCCAGTCTTCACCTTCCAGCAATAAAATCAAGGGYACACAACAGAAAAAAAACAACCCACCCCTTTCAGCAGGGCAGAGTACAACCATGGGATTCTCATCCATCACCTGCAAGAGAATCCTTCTCCTACAAAACTCGTCTCTGTTACGGTACAGTAAGTCCATTAAACTGTAAGAGATGTACAACCATCACTCCAGGAAAGCACACCTCACTCGAGAGAGATGAGCACTGCTTCAGTGCCTCTGCACTTGGGCTGGACCGAGCAATACCTACTGTAAAAACAGCCTCCCCACCAAACTGACACCTACTGAGTTTCAAGAAACACAGTTAATTGCTGTTCTTTGGGCACAGCATTCTCTGTTCTGTGACTCTGAGCAAGTGCTAACTTCTCAGTGCAGTTTCTCCACTCCTAAAATATATTACCTTCACCTTCTTGTAAAGCACGTACTAAAATCTGTTAAAGTGCTTGCCAACAATACAACTAAATTTTACTTCAGAGGAACCTTTATCAATGAGCAGCTTGCAATACTTTCTCTCTTCTCTGCAGGCTTCCCAATATATTCTTCTACATGAAACCTGACCCTGTCATCCATAAAACACAGTTAAAGTTTCATTTTTTGATACAACTTATTCAGGCACTGTTAATGCAAAACACTAATACAGAAGAGCAAAGCTACACATAATATTTACACAAATTTCTAAAGTTAATAAATATGTGTTTTAATCCATAGTATTTGGAAAACCACAGCACTGTATCAGATACAAGAAGCTAGAGAAAGCCCCTGGTCAGAAAATGACAGCAAACATTTAAAGCACATCAACTGTTCTACTSATCCATGCAGTCAGTCTTCACACAGTAGTCCTGCCAAATATACACAGACCTCTGTACGTCTACAGCAATCTTATCGTTCATATGAGAAGTTAAGAGAAAAAAAGGCTGCAAATTTTTGCTTCAGTTGTTCCACAAGAGTTTCTCTACTCCACCAGTTTTTAATTCTTTTTGCTACTCACTCTAGTGTGAAGTCATTCATTATCAGTACAAGCTGAGACTACAATCGCCTGGTACAACTTCCTGGGCTGGAGGCATCACTGTTTTTAATGAATACTTGGGGATTTTTGTTTGAGAGTTTCTGGCATCCTTCTACCTTCTTGTAAAGCATTTTCAGTTTTCATGTAGCAGCAAGGTTGCTCTCTCCCACACAAGAACCTGCATAAGGGACATCATTCTTAGATGTCTGCACAAGGACTTGAAAAACGACTTTTAGAAATGTGTAACAAAGATAAAGACCAGAAGTCTTGGTGTGACATTGCTGAAACAGACTTTCACGGGTTGTCTTTTCAGCCATTCGAGTGAGAGCTCACTTGTTGAAATATATGCTAGAAAGCATTACTCGTTGTTTAAATAACCTTCACCACATGGTTATCAGTCGACACACCTTTAGTCAGTCTGTGGCCGTCATTTAATTCGGCTTAAATATCTTTATGAACAGACGCAGGAAGGTGAAAGGCAGAACTCCTACAACATGTGAGCACATCACCAGGGAGGCAGACTGCCTCTCTCCCCCGCCACGCCGCCTCAACTCACGGACTCCCTGTTCAGGGGACGGAACAGCCGCCACGACCGACCCGCGCCCGGGCCGGCCCGCTTCGGACCCCGCCGGGGCACGCCGCGCCCGCTGGCTGTAGAGCGGCGCCTCCGGGGCGGCGGCAGCCAGCAGGGGATGGATGGCACCCGCCCGTTCCCAGGGCAACCGCACCGCCCGCCCCATCCCCGCCACCGCCGGCCCCGCCGCGCCGAGCGGGGAACACCGAACGGAAAGTGGAAGGGGCCRGCGCGCCCGCCAGGCGCGGCAGAAGTGGGCTCGGCGGGGCTGGGCCGCCGAAGCTCCGCCGTTTCCACGGAAACCCCGGCGCGGGCAGCGCTCGCCACACAAAGGGGGCCCGCGGGCGGCAGGAAAATTCTCGGCGGCCGCGGGAGAAACGGCGCGAGGAGTCCGGGCGGCGGGGGAGACCCAGCCCGGCGACGAATAAATCAGGGAACTTGTGTCCGCACCCCACCTCCCGCACGCCCCGCCGSCGGCCGCCGGTCCCTGGCCTCGCCTCGCCGCTACAGCGCGCCGGGGAGGGGCTGGCTCGGGAGTGGTTTCCCCGCCCGGGGCAGCACGCCGGGCGTAGAAGGGAGGGCGGCTCCGCACCTGAGGAGCACGGAGGTCGCCAGGGGAAGAGCACGTACCTGGCGCCGGCGGGCCTTGGCACGCGTGCCGCGCTGGGGCGCCGGGAGCGGGAGGCGGCCGAGCCGCACCGGCTGCCAGTAGTTTGCACGCGGCGGGAGCGGGCCGGCGGCTCGGGCGGGGCCGCCAGGCTCCACCCGCCGGGCGGCTCCACTCCCGGACCACGGCGCCCCTCGGCTTCCCTCCCCGCCGTCGYCATGTCACTTCCTCCCGGGGCGGCGGGAAGGGGCGACCACTCCCCGCACCGGCGTCGCCCGTTCTTCGGGGCGCCGGCGGAGCGGACAGGGAGACCTCCCGGCGCCGCGCCGCGGCTGAGGAAGGGCGGCCGGCTGCGGGGAGGGAATGGGAGCCGGGGAAGCGGCGGCCGCGGGGAAGGGGCACGGGGCAGCGCCCGTCTCCGGAGGGTCGCCGGTGTCAGAGCCGACTGCTCGTCATCCCTTACCGAGGCAAACGTGGGGTGAAGGTGGAGAAGGGGTTGTCGCGGGGTGGTGGGCACCTGTGACTATCTGCCACTTCAAGCAGAAACCGAGCAACCTAAAACAACTCCACGGCCTGGTGGCGTGGAAAAAGGTAAATGCTGTGGCAGCCATCCAAGTACCGAGTACCCTGACACACAATATTCGCTCTATGTGACAACGCAAACATTTGCTGCCGGGCTCTGACTGTGGAGTGAAAGGCAGCTTCCATGAATAGAGAACAGCAAGAACAGAGTCTATTACAAAACACCCAAAGCATTGGAAGGTGATGGTGACTTGGATGACACATCACTGGGACACAGCACTGTCAACTCTGCTGGCTGGCTGGTTATAGCAGGCTGGAGGGCCCCCGAGGCTGGGGGCTGGCAGGGGATGGGCTGGATAGAGCAAAGCCGTGTTACAGTCTGTACCAGCCGCGTAGAATGCCCGTTTACCCTCAATGTAAGATGTACGTGAATTAAGCACTTATCATGGTTTAACTCCATCGGCAGCTACTGGCTAGGCATCAGTCAGTGTCTGCTGAGGGATTGTGTTGCACATCACTTGTGTTTCTGGGATTTTATTCCTCCCTCTCCTTTTCATTACATTTATCGTTATTGTTGCTATTATCGTTAGTACTATTGCTCTCAGGGAGCAGCAGTAGCAAGGCTGCTGCTCAGGGGAGGAAAAGCCTGGAGCTGAGGGTGGTCACAGCACAGGCAGTGTATTTGCTGGACAGAGCACTTTCCCAAATACCTCAACAGGGCAGTGGCAGCACAGTGCAGCTCCACTGACAGTCCTAGACAAGATGAACCAACGAAACAGACGTAAAGCTTGTACAAAAAGCAGCAGAAGATAGGGCCACAGCTGGAAACAGAGAGATCCACTCAGAAAGCAAAGCAGGAGACCAAACCAAAGACACGTGCATCTACTAGATAGCTCAAACAAGGACTAAAACCCAAACCCCGGGCTTAAATAGAGGCCTGGCCCATGGGCACTGTGTGGGAGGGGGTCCCAGGTGAGGCTGATCAGGGCCATCAAGGCCTAGCAGTGCCATCAGGTCCCTGACAGGTTCCTGCTTTTGGGGTGGGTTGAGTGGACTGTTCAGGAGGTCAAGATTTAGTCCCCTTCTTCCCTTTTGGTCATGAAGGAGTTGAATCTAGCTCACTGACATTCTCAGACCAGTGGTCTAACTACTGAACTGCTATATGAAGAGAGATTGCTAAAGGGAATCTCTCCAGCCATATTTGAAAAGTCTGACCCTGTGGCTGCATTTTAAAAAGGGGGTAATTCCAGCCAGAGGGAAAAGACTTAAAATCCCTGAATGAGGTACTTTATTTTGGGGAGTAACTGGGTTTGTAGCACAGCTATGTCCGAAGCATCCCTGACTACTTGAAGTAGCTTTGTGTACTACACGTACAGATTCTTGGGGTATTATTCCAAGGTCTCTCACTCAGGTTATCCTGAGAGCCAAGGGTCCAAAAGTCAGGAACCCTGTTGCTGACTAGTTTCTGAACATCTTTTACTTAGCTTTCCTTGAAACCAAACTGTCTGCAGCTGGTTATTTATATGTTCCGGTCTTCTGTGAAGTCATAATAAAAATCTGTCTTGTTGCTTTCATTAGTGTTAAGCTGCAGCTGAATGTAATAGGTTTTATGGATGCTTTACACTTGAGAAAACTCTCCAGTGGAGAGGTGAATCCTAGTTTTCATACAGTACATCTATTTCTCAAAAGTCTAACCAGGAAAATCTGAATAATAAAACCCTCTTATTTAAGTTGGGGATTAAAAGGTAAATCTTATGAAGCTGTTAGATACCATGGTAATGACTGAGACTGAAAAGCACATAGAAAGAAATATTTCTGTCTTGTGATGTCCTCACTGAGGATTTTTTAGGTGGTATGAACAAGGAGGATAACAAGGAATCAGATTCTCTTTGCGTAAGCTCTACCCTCCAAAGCACTAGAGTATATTAAGATTTGTACAGTTAATTAAAAAAACCAAAACACCATATGGCCAAGGGCATCTAAATTGCCCTTGTTTCTTCAGRTCTCAGTTTTGGCATTTCCTTGTTCTGAGTGCTTGGTTTGCAACTTCTGTGAAGTTTTTTCCTTTTTGCTGGTGGGTATGCAAATACTGTATTTGCATTGGGTAAGACTCAAGAGTTGAGTCAGGAACTTACACCAGGCAATGATGCCTACCAGCTATCCATCACTGTGTGAAGTGGGTGACTTTCAATGAGTTTCCCGGTAAGAAATAAACATAAAAAAAMCATGACAACAACAACAAAACAAAATCACAAAAGCAAACCCCAAACCAACCCCCGCTATACTCCCACTGGGCAAAGCATGCACTCCAATCAGTGAGGAACCCAGGTATCTCTCATGGCTGAAACAAAATTTACTGCTTGCTTGTTCTCACAGCTGGACCCCAACCCTGCTCACCACATGCACTTTTAAATGACCTGGGAATTTTGACTTCAGAAATTTTGTTGCAGACAAAAGCTTGTCTGTCCTGGAAAGTTCTGTGGTTCTATGTATGCCAGCCTAGAGAAAAGAGGCTCTGCTGTTGATGCTGCCAAGCTGATAGGGTGGATACTGACACAGGGGGGATACACTATGATATGCTGCTGTGAGCAGCTGGACTCGAAGAAGTCCAGTTTGCTCTTKCTGAATGTCTTATGGTTAGATTCTCCAATATCTAATAAGGTGTGGGTTATAAAAGGCTCATTTCCTGCATTTAAAAGCATTCATAATGGTCCTTTTCTGTGTAGACTGAGTGTAATACAGGCTGAACTGCTGGCTGTCCCTCTGCACAGGCAATAACAGGAAGTCTTTCCTGTACTTGGCTTATCCATCTTTGTGAAAACTGTGGGAAAGTAATTGTGTCCGAGATCTCTGCTGCTTTTTGGGGATTGATTAAAATCAGCTAACAAGGATAGATGTGTATAGCATGAATACACAATTTTTTTTTCACTAAGAAACCAGATGAAAATATCTATACATAGGTTAATATATGCCGACAGTTTATTTAAGTATGGAAACCAAAAGTGAAAGGTACCGATGCAGTGCAGTGTTGTAATGATAGAAGTCCTAATATGGATGCAGATGTATCAGTTTAAATAGGCCAGTGTGGGAGTGGCATTGAAAATCACACTCACTGCCTGTGTAGCTAATTTTTCTGGGCAAGTTTTTCTAGTGTGGACTGACCCTAACTGCGACACGTGCCATCTTCTCCTCTACCTCAGCTGTACAGTGGATCCACTGTTTTCATACAGAAACCCTCACTTCCCTTCAGAGAATCCACACAGTACTTACAAATGGAAACATCCCRTTAAAACTAAACCCTGCGGCCACAGTTAGTTTTCAAATAGACTCATTCCTTAATTGAATAGGCATTAGGAAAAGAGCTGTGTGAGATGAGTTACAGGAATTTAAGCTCCAGACTGTCCAATTTGACCCTTTCCAAAGTCTAGTACATACAGAAAGAATACTGGCTGAGATGCCAAAGCACATTTCTTTGAACATGTTTATTCTTTCAGCATGCTTTATTTTCTGCAACAAGTCTATGRCTACTAATCAATTATGGTGCATTTACAATTTTTAAAGAATACCATTCCTTTAATAAATACCAACTATCCTACCCTAAAAATGTTTTCCAAATTACTCTTTGCAGAATTACACCAAATATTTTCACATCTGCTGACATCCACGAAATAAACATTCCTTACACATGTGCAAATATTACTTCTACAGCTGTTTTAAGTATTCAACTTGAGCCTACCTATGAGGAGAAGAGGATCCTTCCTTTCTGTTTACACACATATCTAACACAAATGCCACAGATTTGTTTTTCTTGTTTTCTTAAAGCCTGATTAAAATGAAGACTTCTGTGTGGACTGCTTTGGGCCCAAACTTGGTGACTCATGTGACTGGCTTTAGATATACCTACATGTGCAGGTGCCAGAGCAGATATTTTAGACACACACAGAGACATGCATGCACCCATTCACACACATCCAAACACCTACTCCGTGGCAGGAGGAGATCTTGCAGCTCTGATCAAACATGGTTCAGAGTGTGACAAAATGGCGAGGGCTACAATGGCACCTGGGAAACGCGGAGATGCAACATCTGTTACTGGCATGGTCATGGGTGTACGTGGGTGGAATTCTTCTAAGATCTTAGAGGAAAGATCACTTTGGAGCTGCAAAGGTAAGGGTTGCTTAGATGGTGCTCAAGAAACTGCAGAATAACTCAGGTAAGAAACTGCAGAAGAAAAATCTTGGTCTGAACACCTTGGAAGCCGATGTAGCACACATCCTGTAAAAACAAATGCTGTTTATGCATAACTCTGCATCGAGGAAGCATGGCACTTTGGCTGCTCTCCAGGTCTTCAAGGGCAATACCTAATCTGCATATGTAGTTACACATACATTTACAGTCAGAAACAAATCACACAATCATTCTTGTTGCTTGCATATGTACATTTTCTCACCTAGAAGAGGAAATGACTACTTCAGTATGATGAGGACAAGGCTGCTTTATGTCACAGTAATGTGTAGAGATGAGCTATGTGAGCCTGGCATTTCAAACTTTGTACAAACTTACATCAAATGGCAATCCCTGCAATAAGTGTGTTCCTCCTCATCTAGCTGTAATGAATTCTGTAGCAGTGTGCTCACCCTATGAATGGCTGCATCCTCACCCTGCCCATAAAAGACAGCAACTTTAAGCCACACTTAGAGCATTCATCTTCATTCAGCCAGGGAACAACTGTAGTTCCATTGCCAAATTTACATTGAAGTTAGCTTTTGATAATCYGTTCAATCACACAGAATTGGGAAGGTTGTTTAAAAAAAAACTTTTGAGAAGCGCCAGGCAAAATATTCATCCTTACACATTGCTCACTGAAAAACGTTACCTGCCGCAGCTCCTCTCACCAACCCCACACCACACTATCCATGCTGGAAACACAAGACAGGACACAACTCTCATCTTGATCAGCTGTAGCCATCTCCATCCCATGTTCTCCTATGTGCTGCTTTTGTAGACAGCTTTATCTGATGGAATAAAGGGGACTATTTCCCAAAAAGGGTCTATTTCCCAAGAAAATTATGGGATAAACCATACTTTATGTGTGCTAGGAAATAATCACTATGCAGCAGTCTTTATATGGAGTCTATACGGATAGTGGATATATAGTCTGATGTATTTGAAGAGCAGATTTGGGTCAATTTTTATTCTGTATACTTTAGTAGAGTCCTCTAATTATTCATAAAGGCCCAACACTTCAGAGACATTGTGTGAGGTATGGTTCTTGGAGACTCAAGTGTTAAATTTAGTATACTCCTTATAGACTAAGATACTCTGAGTAAATTTGACCCCTCAAAAATGGAGCTAACTGGTATTCTGTACTGTTGCTTTCTTTCTTATAATGGTCCAGTGGCTGATGAAATGGATTTTTAAATAAAAAGGCATTAGCTAAAAGCTAATTGGGTAAAAGCTGAATACTTACGGTTCTTGTAAATGTCTGTTACATTAAGGAATGAAAACATTTGGATCAACATCTTTGGTACTAAATTGCAGAGAGAGATTGCATGACACTTGATAACAGGAAATACAAACACCATTAGAAGCTCAGGACTTCGAGAAAAGGAGTGAAAGAGCCGGGTAAGATCTTGTACTGGTTTTGCCTTGGGCTGTCAAATATTTGTGATACATTTGAAAAAATATAGTACAGTAAAGACTGCTTTGTCCCACTAAATAGAGCAAATCTGTGTTCTGTCTGGAAAGTGTATGGGACACTGTATTTCCTCTAATTTCTCCCGGTTGACCTTTCTCTCCCACTGAAGTGTTGATTTAGGGAACCACATATTTTCAGTGTCACAAGAGGAGACAGCTCTTAGCTCTTTGTTTTCTATAATTTGGCTTGATCTTGCTCCCAGTGGCATTTTGTTGATTTCAGTGGATGCAGACACAGCTCCAGAACTGGCTATTGAATAAGGATACTGTATTTAGAAAATTGCTAACTTCCAGAAAAAAGGAAAATKGTTGCTGAATCTAAAACTCTTAAGTGAGCATGAAAACTTTAAAGCAGAGGTGTTTTTACATAAAACAGTTGAAAATCTCGTGAAGACKTCTGATCATCCCTTGACAGCAGTCACACAAAAAGAAAAAGTGGTCCAGAAAATGGAAAGCAGACTGGGCATTGATGAGAAAAATGTGACAGAGTAGTTCTCAGAAGCCCAGGCCTGCTAATGCTTAGGATATTTCAAGCACCACAGTTGCTTTTAAGACAGTCTGTAATGAAAAGAAAATGTTGTTGAAAGAGTGATGCTATATTTTGTGAAGTGAAATTTTCTCAATGTGAAAGATCTTCTCTGTGCCTTGCTGGCTTCTACTAATCATTTACTTGTGAGTCCTAACCATCGTGTTTTGTACATGTTCAGTTCCAGTTCTGTATCATGCTGTGCTGTCCTGCAGCCTGTTTGTGGGCAAAGCTTAAAAGGATTTGCCAGGGATCTAAGAAAGGCATGTAAACCAGGGATATGTTTTGGTAGAAGCAAGCTAGGTAATGTTGCCAGACCTCTTCCCTTTCCAAAACAGTGCCAGCCACGGTGCCATGGCAAAGGCTCTCCATAGCCAATATACGACACAAAAGATCAGACCATTTGTGCAACAGCTTACTTTTGCCTCCAGCTGCTCCCATGTGATGTCTGTATTCTTGTCTGCCTCAGTCCTAGGTGTGGCTTCCAGCACAAATCACAGTGGCCCCCAGCAGTGTTTCAGTGCAAGGGCCCTGGTTCTCTGTGTATGCTAGAAATCAGCCCTCCTGTGTAGAATCATAGAATKGTTTGAATTGGAAGGGACTTGAAGATTATCTAGTTCCAATACCCCTGCCATGGGCAGGGACACCTTCCACTAGACCTGAGTGCTTAAAGCCCCATTCAAGCTGGCCATAAACACTTTCAAGGATGGAGCATCCACAGCTTCTCTGGACAACCTGTTCCAATCTCTCACCACTTCTGAGTATAGAACTTGTTCCTGATATCTAATCTAAATCTACCCTCATTCAGCTTAAGGCCATTACTCCCTGTATTATTACTAAATGCCTTGTAAAAAGTCCCTCCTCAGCTTTTTTGTCAGCCCCTTTCAGGTACTGGGAGACTGCAGTGAGGTCTCCCTGGAGCCTTCTCTTTTCCAGCCTGAACAACTGCAACTTTCTCGGCCTGACTTCATAGGAGAGATGCTCCAGCTCCCTGATCATCTTTTTGGCCCTCTTCTGGACTTGCTCCAGCASGTTCACATGATTCCTGTGTTGAGGGTTCCAGAGCTGGATGTAGCACTCCATATGAGGTGTCATGAGGGTGGAGTAGAGGAGGAGGATCACATCTTTTGACCTGCTGGCCACACTGCTTTGCATGCAGGCCAGGATCCATCTTKGCTTCATGGCACAAGCTGCCCCATGGTATCTTCCTCCCTTCTGTTCTTTGATTCTGTGAAAAGCAAGCCAAGGCTAGGGGTAGCTAGGGGTATGACAACAGGGCATGGAGCTAGTCAGCAGTCTGAATCCAGCAAAAGATGGTGGCAAATCAAAGTCTGTTTATTCAGGCAACTCCTTTGTAGTCTATGTGAAATGACATTGTGAATTTGCAATTGCAATCCACTTTGGAAAAAAATCACTGCAATAGATAGTAGTTAGCAACCTCTTACAAAGCATTGGCRGGGCTGTTCTAAAACCAGTCCTCAGGTTCCTTGAGTATCACATTGCTAGAAGCTGCTGGGTCCTTCATCACCAATTTAATACATTCATCAAACCTGAGGCAAAGGCCCTGCTCCAAATACCTCTCCAACAGGAAATTGTGCTAAGTGACATTATGGCTAAATGCCCAAATGTCTCAGCCAGAAATTGGGCAATACTCCCACTTGGCCCTGGAAGAGTGAACCTCCATGAGATGGTCACCTAAACCTGGTACTAACATACCAAGGTAGTACCTTAGAACAGTCACTGAGTGTGACCTTATCAGAAGGCTGCCTGCTTCACAAATTCCTCATGAAAAACTGTTGGATACAGTACACAGAATGGACTGTTTCCTGAGAAAGACCGACTTTATAGCTCACCATCAGAATTGCTTAACTAGGCATGTATTTGTATTAGAAGGTATAAAACCCTCAACAATGAAGTTTTATAGAAAATGCAGTAGGAAACACAGAAGTACCAAAGCTGGGTGCAGGACATGTCAGATAATTTATGTGTGACGGATTAAGAACTCACGGGGCCAAAGGACCTGGGTTGCTGTTAGGAGGCACCTCTTGTTCTGCAGAGAATCCTCAGTGTCATCCTACTGTCATTTGTCACAGGAATTCAGGTGCTCTGACCTCAAGCCCTCAATGTTGACAAAAAGAGGCTTGTTGTGCACACACACAGTCTGGTGAGCCTGTGTCTTCACCAGCTCCTGAGCTCAGCCCCAGCTGTTTGATGCAGATTTAGTACAACCATTCTCAGGGTGGTTTGACACTATTTTATTTGTATGATCACTTCCATGCTAGCAGTATGTTATTAATCCTACAAACCACACTGAATTATATTTTCTTCCCAACCTGAATAACATAGCTAATGTCATTTCCTACTCATCAACTCCCAGATGACTAAGAATCACTGGTCTAGGAAACTCTGAGCTCTGGGATCTGTCAGTCACCTGGCAATTCAGCCATAAAACAGTCTACATAAGCACTCTGAATCTACTGCTTTTTACACCTGTTTCTGAATCACAGATGCCTCAAGTATTATCAATATAACCAACAAAGCCTGCTGCCTCCTAGGCATGGTATCCATAATGGTAGTATGAATCAGAATTGGCTACACTAACTGCAGTAAATCGACAGAACTGAGCCATCCCATTTCATTAATAAGAGCATGTCATCACCAGCTGCTCCTTGGAGGCAAATGTCTGCAGCTGGCTTCCTAAACATTGCTTTCTCTTGCCACCCCCAGGGACTTGTAGCATTTGAGACATCAGTGACCTCATAGTCTGAGTTTGTTTGTACACTGGAAATGTCTCTTCTGTCCTGATGTCTAATTTTCCTGTCCCTTTTTCTTCATAAGAGGAATCACAAACAGTAAAATTAAAAAAAAATAAACAAAATAGTTGTTTTTGTCAACACAGATAGAATGCCAAAACCCATGGCTGAAAAATCTCCACCTCAGACTAGCACTTTTCCAAGGCCTACATCAGGCAGTGTGATACCATCCTGACAACTATTTAGAAAGTCTGTTGCCGGAGGGATAACTTTCTACTTGGCAGGTGTGAAATGCTTTTTCCTCTCTTGTTTCAAATACCTTATTTAGGCAAAGAAATTAACTCCAAACCCAAATCCCATATGTTGGCACTGGTCAAATGATTGCAATCCTCAGTGAACCTTCCCTCCTCTACTAAGTTGTGCCTAGGGGCCTTGCCTCAAATCCACTTGAAATTATTAAAGCTTCTACAAAGGCGAGGGGGTTTGCCAGTGCTCAGTTTAGTGCAGTGTAAGGATCTTACAGCTGGTGTTACATTCACTTACCAAGACACATGGACTTTCAAACAGCAATTCCCTGCATGTGCAAGAGTCTCCATCATGTGACAAAACAAGTGATGTTTGCACAACCTCGTGGTAAAGACTTCTGCATAGAGTGGTAGGCTTTGTCCAACAGCCAAAAGAGATTCCTGGGCTCCTGTGCTGAATCACTGTCTATCATAGATGAAGGGGTCTAGCTGCTTTCATAACATTTTGTAGATTTTGCCATTGAGTTTCAGCTCTTCCCTTAATGAAATAGGACCTTGTGGGAATAGGATGTGTCTCTGAGAGTAACTTGCCCCTCTGCCTATGGCTGTTCCTACAGGAGAGCTCACAGAAGTGAGGTGGGAGGGAGGAAATGCCAGCCACCTGGCTCATGACACCTTAAGGGTATGAACAGTCTTCTGCTAAACACTAGACAATATGAAGCACAATAAGGCTTTGTAAGAACTGCTAAAATATTGCTAATAATACTCCACAGCTAAATGGAGGCAACAAGTGACAGGCTTTGGCAGCAGAACTTGTTAAATTCTATAGGTGAACTATTTTATTCTAAGTATTTTGGGGAATCTAAAAGCCATTTCTGAATTAGGAAATGGAGGCAATCAAGTAGACAAGATGCATCTTTCCACAAGAAAGTAGTTCTGGAAAACCTTCTTGGTGAAATTGTTTTACTTAAAAGCAATTCAAGTTGGTTTCATTTTTTCTTTTAGTTTCCTGTATCCTAAAATTGTGCCTAGAAGCTGGTTATTAAGAGTGCATTTTTTGAAGCATAGCCATCAGTACTTTTAAAGTAATTTAAAGAAAATTACTTTATATTGGATGCTAGCAGCAAATGGAGGCCAACACAGTAATGGCAGAGGGAGTGGGTTAGCAGAGAGCAAATGCTCGTGAGGGAAAACACAGTAAGGTAAAATTTCCCTGAAGTTTCAGATATCAGCCCCGCTGATTACCTCACACTACTGTGTGTGGCACTCAAGCTGATAAAAATAGAGTTATTGAGAAGATCCCCAAGTGTTTGTGGAACAGTTGATTGCATCATCTTAAGTAGACAAGAGCAGAATTCCTTAATGCTGTGTTCAGCTCACTACCTGGGTGACTGGAAATCACTTTGGGGAAGGTTGTGTCAGCTCTCTTTGGGGTTATCTGGGGCAAGTGGGAATGGAATGGACCTGCAGCTCCATAGCGAGAAAGCTATGGCCTGGCCTGACATGCATCTGGACAATGCAGAATGTAGGAACCTTGCCTTCTGATAGCTAAATATGATCAGGCAATGAACTATAAATAGATATAGCTGTTTAACTGATGTCAACCTGGTGTAGCACCATGAGTTTCTGTGACACCAGGTACTTGTTTACACTAGAGCAGACTGTGGCCCTTTACCTGTGCTTTGCCTACACAGCTGAGGGGCTTTTCGGCAGGGAAACTATGGTAAATCTTGCAGGGGCACTTTCAGACGTTATTGGTCTCCTGTCTGTCTTTCCTGCTCTCTTGGGTTATTGATCTTATTGACAACAAAGGAGTAACATGTGCCTGTGTCTTAACTGCCCCAAGGCACAGGCCAAATTTTCAAGAAAATCACCCCTGAAGGTGAACTGCTCAAAGCTCACAGTTCATGGAACACGGCAAGTAACAGAAGAAGGGCAGGGCACTCAGACAGGCACAGTAGTGTCTTTAGCCACTTCAGCAAAATTCTTCAGAGGACATTTGCCAAGGTCCTTGCTGACATTGGATCTATGCAGAAAGGTATAGAAAGTACAATGACTCACTTCCCAGAGCTAGCTCTCCTATGGAGAGGGGAGAAGGCCCCGATGTGCAACAGATCTTGAAATGATTCTGAGTAGTAAAATGTGTCTAAGCATGAGATTTCAAAATTTATAGAACTAGTAAGTGTTTTAATGCAATGTTTCAGTTTTGTATAATGCAATGTTTCAGCATGTATATGCTATACACACACATAAACAGCAAAAGGTATGTTGCAAAGTCAGCCACTGAAAGATGGAAATGCCAGAATTAAAGTGACCTTTGCAAATTTACTGCCTCCTCTGTGGGTCTTCAAATGTTAGGTAGGTTTCAGTTCACATGGCTGCTCAGTCCTTTTTCCACAGACCCTGTCACATATTCAGAGCAAAGACCAAACAATCCTCATTTAACGAGGAGTTATTTAAAACTGTTTTATCATCCTTGTTCAGTGTTTGTGGCAGCAACACTAGCTAATGTTTATGGTGTGGTGTGCTGTTTAAACCCTCATGGGTGTTTTTAATAATACTGGCTGTCATAATGTTCAGGTCTATTTTCACAACTTGTCTGTGAGTTGAAGCTAGGGTCATGAGTCTAGGCCATTGTTACCCCAAGTGGTGAGTAACTTCCTTAGGGTTACTGCTGCTCTTCAGAAAAAGGAAAGAGAACTCAGGACTGATTTATAGTTGGTGTATTTGTGCTTCTTCTAAATGCCTCTTCCTTGCACCAGACAGGTATGTGGGAACGTGATAGTCATCATCTGGGATGAGATAGGATCTCATCAGAGATGTAAAATGAACTTAAAATCAAGTTCAAAGAGGAGGAATCTGGATTGTCAATGAGAGAGGGATGTGTCATTAAGCCCAGATATTGTTCTGCAAGTGCAGTTTTTCCATTACCTTTTTACAGCATCCAGTCACATCAATCCTCGTGTGCAGTTTCTTTCAGTCGTAATGCTTAGCACTCCTGGCTGGCAGAGACTGAATTATGCAGAGGCAGCCTGAACAGCAGCAGAGCAAAGAGATGATAAAATTGTTTTATCATTCCACTTAACAGCTTCCTCTCTACTACAGTACAGGACATTTGATAACCCAGCCATTTGTGTGTACAGGGTCAAAACACTGTCCCTTAGATATAATAGCTACTAGTGTAATTAATGAAAATTACAGAGCTGGGATCTAAGAGATTGTAACAGCAAAAGGAAAAAGCTTGCCAATGCTTTATAGCAAAGCTCTTCCAGATGTGTACAACCCTAGACAATTTTCAGCTTTCAAACTGAAATTTCCCACCTCTGCTCACTCTTCAAGACTCAATTCTTGGTGAAATTATAAGGTGCTTGCTTTGTTTATATAAGGTGATAAGCTAAAACTGAAGCAAAAGTATTTACCAGGGTTTGTTTGCCTTTTTTTTTTTGCTATTAAATGAGAACTATTGAGTAACGTTTGAAGCAACTGTTGCTCCTCAGTAATTTACTACAGAAGGAGATATTTTGTCACAGAATAATTCTGCAAGAGGTTTCTGCAAGTACACATTAATGGATTTTGCTCAAGGCCAGGCAAATCATCAGATGCAGGTAGAAGGCATATTCCAGTGTTCTTAATTTCACGTGTTGGTTGACGCATTTATAACAATGGTTATTGTTGATGCAAAGACATCAACATTGTTGATTCAAACAATGAATCCTAACCAAAGTGTTGCTCCTGGATTTGTGGTAGTTCAGCAGGTGTTTGGTACCACCACTTACAAAGTTTGCAACACAAGATTCACAATGCCTGTAACTAGGAAGTAACAAAGGGACTAAGTTGTACAGAAAACACTTATTTTTTCCTTTCTCATTAAAGTAGGACATGATCACACTGCACAGGATCTTTAGCTACATGAGAAGGTTTTAATATTATTATGTTTGCTGTCAGAGTATGGAAGTCTTAGGGTCTCCAGCAACAGTAAACTCTGTTTTGGAGAAATGGTTTCTGACAAGCCATTGCTGTCTGCAGAGCAGGTGCACTGAAGCCACTTAGCTGCTGGTGCTGCCATTTGCTAAAATGTTATATATGTTTTTGAATAATTTCCTGACCAGTGAAGTGGTTTGGTTTTGTTCTTTTTCTGGAAAAAAAAAAATGCTGTTAAAGAGCTTAGGAGGGTTTTTTTATTCTTTTCTACATAAAGAAATGAGAACTTTATCCATGCTATAGAGTAGTATATGCTCCAAGAAGCATATAGATGGGATAAAATCATACCTGCTAAACCTTCTTAATATCCTCTCAATGTATATAGAGTGCAATTTATTTAGTCCCCATTCAGTGGTATAAGACAAAATTCTGGGGAAAATGCTTAAAAGTGCATAAATGACAGAAAAGGCAAAATTTTAACTTAAAGTTTCTTAGATACTGCAATCAAGAGTGGGAAAAGTTCTTTCAAAATGTGTCTCATTTAAATTTTTTTAAAAGTTATTATCTAGCAATATAGTTTATATTCTGCCAATCACCATACTACAATGATTTCAATAAAAAAGAAGCAAAACATACTTTTAAAAATCCCCCCTGAGATGTTAAACTAAATAGGATAATACAAGGATGTGATTATGTGGCAGTATTTCAAACACTGGCACTTACTGATAAAAAGCCATTAAAATCCCCTCTGGATCTCTTCATATTCCCTCCTTGCTGATAAATGGGCCCAGCCTGGAATCTGGGAGACAGAACAAGATCACTGAAAGCCACCTTTATGTCTTTCCTCCTCCTCTCATCTCTCCCCTGTGTGTTACATTCTTTGAAGCTGCATGAAGTGATAAAATTGGTTCTATAATCCCTGTTTCACTGGGCTACTGCCACTACAGAAAATAGTTTGACTGTAGTTGGCTGTGACTCACATGTCCTCCCTGGTGAGCTGGGAGTCCACTGCCTTTGTCCTGGTGATCTTTAAATAGTAGCCAAGAGCAGGCAGGCTGCTGCTGGTGTCATCCCACCAACTCGATATATTTAAGAGAGATACACGAGTTAGGAGCATGATTGCTCCAAACTTTGTCTGTAGTCAAGAGAAAGACAGGCAGACACTTGGTGAAAATCAATCAGATTTATGAGAAAATGAGTCAGTATTATTAAATTTCTATAATTGTCATCACTGATGTGTTTTAATTAATGCCAACCTTATTCTCCTCATGAGTCAGTCGAAACATCACTCAATAACACCACAGGACCAAGGCCCAGCTTTTGGGTTGAATCCAACAAACTTCTTCATGCTTCCTGTACGGCCCCAAAAGCACCCAAAGAGTGGATGTGTGTTAATCCATTTAGCAGAGCCCCTCTCCAAATTTATGCATTAATTTTCCCCTTAAGTTAATGGGGAATTTCTGATCTCAATTTGAAGTAGAAATTAAGACTGGACTGGGAATGCTTAATGCTTTGTGTAGCCATCATTTAATGACAAAATGAGGCTGTTTAGCATCCTCAGCTTCATCTCTTTGACTTTACTCCACACTCCCCAGTAGCTTGGTGAGAATTTCATGTAGCTGTCTGGGTTTTAGCCTACCTTCCTTGCTGTCCCCATCTCTGCCTGTGCAGCTGTCTGCCAGTACTTCCACAGAAGCTTTTCAAAGTTAGCCAATTTCCACCAGGTTTTGCTAAGTCAAAAAGATCTCAAAGGTACTACATTTATAAAAGTAGGCTGCCAGTCAAGTACAGAAAACCTCTTAATGCTTGCACTGAGGAAAAAAGCCCTTAATCCTTAGCTCAGGCCTTGTTTGGCTCAGAGCATTAGGGACTCGAGGCAGGAGGGAATGCGTGGTGCCATCACCACAGGTGTAGCAGCATCCTGTGCCAGCTAGTGTAAAGCAAGCTCGTTGTGCTGGGTCTGGCTGGTACTCGCTTAATTTTCCTCACAGCAGCTGGTGTGGTGCTGTGTTTTGGATCTGTGACTAAAACAGTGTTGAAAACATCCGAGTGTTTTATCTGACGCTAATCAGTGCTTGCGCAGTATCAAGGCGTTCTATTTCTCCCATGCTGCTACCTCCCTGAGTAGGTCAGGAGTGGGCAAGAGACTGGGAGGAGACACAGCTGGGGCAGCTGACCTGAATTGACCAAGGCAATATTTCAAGCCATATAGCATCATGCCCATCAATAAAACCCAGGAGGCTGTCTTTCTAAAGTAGCCATTACCCACAGACTGGCTGGGCATCCATCTACTTGTGGGAGGTGGTGAGTGCTTGCTTTTGTATCACTATTATTAATTTTTTCATATCTTCTGTTATTAAACTGTCTTTATCTTGACCCATGAGGTTTTTTTCTTGCTTTTGCTCTTCCTACTCTCTCCCCCATCCTGCTCTGTGTGGGAGTGAGTGAGAATTTGGGTGGATACTTAGTTGCTGACAAGGTCAACCCACTACATTAATCTACATCTACATGAGTTCTACCAATAGCATCCATAGATCAACCTTGAGAATAAAAAGCTGAAGCATGTTTGGCAAACAGTTAAATAACTTGCTACACTGGAGGTATTCAGACCCAGATTCATTGAACGTAACAGATTTAGAGTACTGTAAAGTAGTAAAAAAAATGCTCTTGTAGCACAGAGAAAAAACATTTACAACAGAATATAAACATACATGGGGTGATTATCAAAGGATGTTCCTGTACTTGCTCACTTTGCAGTAACTTGCCTATATCCTGAGATGCACAGCAGAAGCCATCTAGAACTGTGTAAATGCAGAAACTGAGAAAGAGAAAGCCATAAAGAAAGGGTAGACACCTCATAAAACAGAAGCACATCATTTGGAAACGAGGTGAAGAAGGTTTTGGGTGAGGTAGACCATTGCAGGATGATTATGAGTTGCCAGCATGATGTCTCAGTGAACAATGTGTTATGATCTGACGTGTGTGAGGAGCGGTTCCACTAGAGACACAGAGGCATAAATGCCACAGAAGCTGGTAGTACAACCACACCAGCCATCATGTGCCAAAGTCCATCACTCATACTTGATTCTAGGATGTTTAGAGAAATGTTTATTCAAGCTTTTAAGCTTGGCATATTAAGCCCAATAAAATGAGTTTGGTGAAAATATGATTGCTGTCTACTCCACCCAATCAGGGAAAAAAAAGGAATGGGAAACATAAACAGGAAAATGAATACTTTAAACTTACCAATGATATTGATATAATGATAAATAATTATAAGGTGACTATTAATACCTTGGCATGAAAAGGTTTCTCATCACTAGCAGCTGGGATCATGTTGCAGAATTGCTTTGCCATGAAAGCAAATGGGACTTAAAAATTGCTTGCCATGGCACTCTGTAAATTCATGGAAAGACTTACATAACAAGATGCCTGTGAGAGTAGCTGGACAGAACAAACCAATAAGACCTTTATATTTCTGAGATCTTAATAGCTTGAAAGGGAAAGAAATTAGGTGGTGTTAAGTATCAGGAAAACCTGGTATGGTGATCTGCGTGGTAATGGCATTGACTAGCAAAGGAAGCTTCTGGATCTGAGACAATAACTGCATTACTAGGAAAGGTTTCTGGATCTCTCTCTCTTCTTTCTAGCAACTAAATAATTCATTGAATAGTTCTCAAAGATGGAATTTTCATTTGGGAATAGGTGAACACAGTACTGTAGGAACATCTATGAAGGGACCTCATAAGATCATCTTATGTGTCAAGGCTTAACTGTTTGTAAAAAAAAGTTCTCTCTTCCATAGTGGAACGAAGGAAGTAAAAAACATCATTTATTTGGGCCAAGCAGTGCTACGTAATAATAAGTATGCATCATTTATCTGAGACTTGCTAAAGCTCTGTTAAGGCCTTTTACAATCTAATGCAAATGTCTTAATAAACACAACTAGCAAAATACTCTGATGTTTGTACTGTTTGATGGAAACATAACAGAAAAGCAATGTTGGGTGCAGTCATTACAAAGGGCTCTGGATCATGGACTTTTTTGTTTTCTGAAGAAGCAGATATATTGATTTAAAGTTTGTCAGGGCCAGATTTTTCCATACTGCACAGCATTCAGAATCAAAGGAAAAGTTTCAACTGTTCTCTTTTATGCACGTTCACTACCTTTGTTTAGACTCTGAAAGAAGGTATTTTTTTAAAGGTACGTGTGATGGTGACCTTTGACTGTCTGGCCTTTTTTGGGTTCCCAAGTGGGAGCTGAGCACTTACAAATACCACGCTCCAAGTATGACAGCAACCTGTGCCCCAGTTCACCCAGATGATGATACAGTTCATGTGTAAGCAGTTGGACTGCCTCAGCCATCACTTATTGCAGACGTCTTTTGGAATGAGCCCTTTCTGAGGAGGGAAGGGGCTTATGAGTTTTCTAGACTGGCAAAGGCCTTAAAAAATACTCCACTATAATGGCATAAGTAAATATGTAAATTTGCTGATCTACAGCTAATTTTGTATAATGCAGTGGTGTACCAAGCTGCTGTACTGTATCAGGTAGGTCTGTGGTATAGCTGTGCTGAAACAGCTAGAAAAGTAGGCTTTCTGTTGTGTAGACTTGGCTTTGTGTTTTTATTTATTCAGTTCTACCCCCGAGCTCAAACAATAAAGCAGACTAAAAATGAAATGCCACTGATTGTTTTTAATTTGTGCACAGTAAATGTCACCAAGAAGAGATCACTAGTTCAGGACAAGGTATTCTACCACACAGGAGCTTATTGCTAGCACTGGTTTGAAGCCCATGTTTGCTTTCTGTAAAATCCAACAGAATGAGGCAATAGGAATAGCCTTGATCATTGTACTTTTGAAATAAAGTAAGGATCTGAGTGATTGCAACTCAGATAATTAGCACCTTAATATTTGCTAAGCAAAGCCTGAGTAATATTTTGGTAAAATGTTAGATTCAGTTACATCACCACTAAAACTTAGAAGCTTGAATCAGACCTGATTTCAGCTTCATTAACTGACTGAGTTTAATGTAAATATCACAGTCATTCCGACCTTTGAGAAGCAGATTTAAAAAAAAAAAAATTGAACCTGGCATTTGTTGTTTCACTGAGTACTTGAAAAATGTCAGTGTAGCTTAGTAGGGTAGTTTGTTTTTTTCTGATTTTTAACTCCATCAGCTGTGGAACACAGGGACTTCAGCTATTTGTTAAAAAAAATTCAAATCCTTTTCCCATATTGTGATCTCTTTACTTTGGAAAAGCACAGTACAGAGCTTTCCAGGTTTAGCTTCCAGGCGTAAACAAACTCAGTTGGCCAAACCTATTCAGGAGCATTTATCATCCATTCCAAGAAAAACATTATATTGGCCCCAACAGAAGAAGTGTCTGAAAACTATTTAATTGTAGTGATTGCTGCTTTCCGTTTTAGCACTACTTTTTGATCATTACTTAAGGTCATCATTCAACCAGTTTTTGGCCTGGTAACCAGCAGCTGAAGTTGGCAGGCTGTCAGGATTACTGTTTAAGAGGCAGACAATACAATCATGTACCAATTAAGAATGCCTGTACAGTCTGTTGCTTCAGATGTGCTGAACTAAACGTTTTTAAAACAAGTGTGACGTCACTGATGGATTTTAGTTCAGACTAAATGAGGTGGAGAGAATATGAGGTGGGCATGAATATGTCTTTTAGATGAAATATTTAACTAAGAAAGAGACAAAGAGGAAACTGGGGTATCAAGTTCTCCCAGAGATCTCCTATGCACTACTAAAATGTCAAAGTACATTCAAAGTCTAAATTAGTCTTCCCCCAGTGAAGCCAGCAGTAAAATTCCCAGTGGTTGCAAAGGATGTCAGGTTAGATCACTGTTCTTTAGGCCACTGAAAATCCCACCTTTAAAAAAACTGTTTCTTTCTGTCCATAATATCACATTGGTGTCCTCTGGACCTTAAACTTCAAACTTGCTTCCTGTTTCCCTGAGCGTGTGTCATCACCATCCCAGCACGCAGCTGGCCTCCACTTGGGTGCAGCCAGATTTTCCCAGTTGTGAGGAAACTGATGATGTGCATTTGAGCTGTTGCCTCCATGTAGTCTGGTTGTACTTTGTGGACTGAATTCCCCAACTGCAAAATACAGATAATGGCACTTCCCTGACTACATGGATTATGTGAATTCCACAAGCTTTCTAGGGATAAAAGCCAGAAAGTAATGTAACAGGTGATATCTTGCTGCATATTTTATCTACTGGCATAGAACCATTATTCCATTATTCAGAAAAATGGAGACAGAGACAAGAAAAACAAATTAAAAGCAAAGAAAAATGCACTATTAATAATCATGAAGAAAAATGAAATGGCATATGGCCTGATTTCTAAAAAAAACCCTATTTCTACAGATACACAAAGAACTACATTAAATATGATTCTCCATATGATTAAATGAGCTTCTCTCAGCTTGCCTACCTTTCTGCTTCCTTAAAGCCACTGACATTTTTTCTGGCCTGCACATACTTACCCAGAATATGTGAAGAGACTGTTCAGTGCATGTATTCCAGTAGTTCCTAGACAATCAAGCTGCAAACTTCTAGAGCATTAAACTGTCTGAAGATGAGACACACAGCTGGAAATCAGTAGGTGATATAAGGGGAACCATATGGGCAAACACATAAAATGCATATACAAATAAACATAATAGGAATCAGTAGAAAAACATGTTTGAAAAAAAGGGAGAGGTGCTTTTCTAAATTTGCTAATTAGAGACAGAAATATTTCTTCAAAATCTGTAGTTAAGTCAGATAAAATATAAAGTAGTATATTTTTCTCTTAGTGTTGAATCACTGTTAATGCTGTGCTGTCAAATACATCTGGGTGAAGCTATTGAAGGACCATCAGGAACCACTGGACATGTGGTTTCCTTCTCCTGGAAACCTTCATCTGGTGTTGTCTTCTTCAGGCTTTTCTGTTGCTTAAGGAGGAACTGAAGGAAGCATGAGAATTTTAGTGCCTGAAAACAAAATGTAGGTGTTAAAAGCTACTGCAACTCTCTCTTTGTAGAGTTTCTCTACATCAGCCATGACCATTTGTCCTGTTTTCAGCTGGGATAATGGGATAATATTTTTTCCTAGTAGCTGGTACAGTGCTTGTGTTTGCCTGTAGCATGAGAATAATGTTGATGACACATTGATGCTAAATAGTGCTTAAGTCAAGGACTTTTCAGTTTCCCATGCTCTGCCAATGAGGAGGTGCATAAGAAGCTGGGAGGGAGCATGGCCAGGACAGCTGACCTGAACTGGCCAAAGGGATATTCCACACCATAGAATGACATGCTCAGTACATAAACTCGGGGAATTGGCTGGGAGGTGCCAATCACTGCTCAGGGCAGGGCTGGGCATCAGTTGGTGGCGACCAATTATATTGTGCAGTACTTGTTTCTCTTGCGTTTTATTCCTTTTTCTCTTTTTGTTATCCCCATTTTCCTTACTATGATTCTATGATGATTATGATGATGATTATTATTATATTTTACTTTATTTCAATTATTAAACTGCTCTTATCTCAGCCCACGGGTTTTACCTTTTTCAGGTTCTCCTCCCCATCCCACAGCGGAGGTGGGGAGGCACAGTGTGCAAGCGGCTGTGTGGTACTTAGTTTGCTGACTGGGTCAGACCACAACACCATACTCATCAAACACTGAATGGGATAAATTAAGTCAGCAGGGGGCCAACCAATCTTCAGAGTTAAGCTTTATCCTTCCAATCTTGCTGCAAGTGCTGCTTATCGAGCTTCCCGCACACAATGATTTACCGGTGTAGTGGTTTGAGCAGCACGTGAACACAAGGAACAGAGCAGTTGTTGTTGTAACTCAAAGTGTGAGAAAGTTTGGCACAAAGGGCTAAATCTTCCCAGTCTTCCAGGCCAGCAGAATCTCTTGGAATCTGGCCTCTCATCTCCTCCAGGTGCCTCAGGTTTCCCTCCATGAATGCCAATTTCACTTCAACTTACGTGATCTACAAAATCTGTAGGCAAAAGCTTTGCTACCATACCAGCTTGCAATACAGATGGTACTTACTGTTCAGACGCAAAAAGCATATCCCACTGCTTGCTGTCCTTTCAGAGCATGACTATTATTTTCCAACAGCAGCATAATGTTTCTTCTGGAATGCCATTTGACTTTTAAGTGKACACTTTAAAATGAAATGATTTGGCTTGCATTTTGCAATGAGATAAGGCAGATGTATAAATGATATTTTAGTCAAAGTCACAGCTCCCAAAGTATTATTTAAACTGTGAGATATGCTTTTTCCTGAGGAATCCAAACTGTTACRTATTTTCTTCTTAATCTAGTTGGTATTTGGATTTCAATGCCAGCTGGAATTAAATATTAGAGATTTTCATTGTTGTTACAGAGCTGAATTATTTATAATGATAATTATTATTGAATATTTAAGCATACATCCTGTACTCAATCCATTTAACACATACTCAAGGGTCCCAGATTGCAGTACCAAGAACAAGTCTGTAATTGTTTTAATCTGAAAGATGAAGAAGGTTCAAATTAAATTAATGAAGTCAAACCTTGACATGAAAAGATACAGACTTCTTTTTTCGCTTTATAGCACCATAATAAACCACCTTTGTAGAACATACAGTTAAATGTCATTGTTTCCAGAGCATATTGCTAGGAGAGAACATAAACCCACAAGCTGTTGAAAACTTTCCATCTGCTTAGGCCCCCAGGTTTGTTTCCTTCTTGTTTTGTGCTTAAGTCTTGTCTCTCTTCATTACCCTCCATGGCTGCCCAGTACCACTTCCAGAGATGTGCGTGCCAACCCAGAGGAAGTGTTTGCCAAGGCTGACTTCATGAATGCTAACAAGCAATGCCACTGGTCAAAGTTTTTAAAAAAGGAAGACTCCCCTCCCCATGCAGCAACAGAGCCAAGAGGGTGCAGGAGCACACACAACAGGTTGTGTGCATCCTGTCAGGAGCTGCACCCAGTCTCTGGCAGGGATATTGCCATCATGCCTCTAGCCGTGAGCAATTGTACTAAAAATTCAGCAGGCTCCACCATACGCATGCACAACAAGCCTCTGAAGCTACCAATTCAACCAGACAGCTAAAGTTGAGTGAGGGGAATTCCACTCTGATA
The DNA here is from genome assembly GCA_018881555.1 of Amblyornis subalaris. NCBI lineage: Eukaryota > Metazoa > Chordata > Aves > Passeriformes > Ptilonorhynchidae > Amblyornis > Amblyornis subalaris. The sequence goes on from JACAXG010000037.1 coordinate 2,518,099, forward strand.
TTTCAGAACTGAAATAAGAGGAGCAATAGGAATAGACACTGAAAACCTGGTTTGTTCTGTTTCATTTCAAATTGCAAAATAAATTTGATTTTTTAAAAAAGTTTTCTATGAATTTTAAAATGGCATCTTCCATGCAAAAAAAGTTACCAGTGTAGGATATTTTAGGTCTGATTCACACATTTCTATAGGAATTCCAGCATTCTTACAGTGTCAGCACAGCATTAATCTTGATTTTTCATACCCTTTAAATTGTGGAAACTATGAAAATCTTAGAGTATAGAGAAATCATATTTGCAGCCTGTACTATCTTAAAGTTTGTGCGTGTGTGCATGGAGACATACATTATTAACACAGAGAAGATCAGGGCATATGCTGTTAAAATCCACAGAACACACATTTATTTTTGGCAGAGTGTAAAATCTGGACTGTGTGAAGCAACCTTGAGTCAATGCTGGAACTCCTTTCCTTATTCTCCTTTCCTGCCCTTGCTTACATCTTAGACAAATGCTCATAATCCCGTTCTCTGACAAGTTCTTCCAAGAAAGAGTTGTTTCTATTCTAGCCTTATGACTCATGCCTGTCATGCCCTTCCCAGAAAGAAATACAGGAGCTAGTCTGTAGTCCATTGACTTCAATGGACCTTGATCTAGGGGCATAAATCACATCTTTCTACGTAACAATCCAAACATTAATGTGTTAGGTCAGGCTCTAACTCAGTGAAACTGCCTCATACTGAGTAACTTCTTCCTATATAAGAGAAACACTAAAAAAAGGGGAGAGATTCAGACTTCTTTTATTCTGAATGTTTTTGAATATGAAATATAGTGGTGAACTCCCATGTAACACATGGTCAAAGTAAAATTAAGTAAAATTGTTACTTTTCCTCTGGCCTGTTGGAAACAAGCCATATAAATTATAAAATAGACCCAGGTACAGAAAATCAAATCATGAGAGAATCGGAGCTCACAGTAAAATATCCTCGTTAAGACAATGTACTTAAATGAGCTACATTGCAGAATTCAATTGCACCCCTGCCCTTCAATGTAGCTTCTTCTGCATACATTTTAGTTCAGCAGTGCCCAACAATAAAATTACCATTAGGAAATGTCCATAGTCACCGCTTCCTTTCTTTCTCATTGTCTTAATTTTACCAGTTCACTCTCTCATTTTTGGTACCTCATGCCTTCATTCTTTTGTTTCCTTAGACTTTTAATATCACTTCCAGTTTAGACAGAAGGATACTCCAGTGCTCTTAGCAACTGGACATTTTTTGTAGTGATTCTGGGATTTTTTTTTATACCTCAAGCTTCTTGCTCTGCACTGATATGAGGCACACCCATATTTTCAGGACTTTACAGTCATGCCATAGAAAATATTAGTTCAAACTTGATAAAAGAAGATCATGGTTGTGGAATTTATTTTGTGCTAACACTATGTTTTGATCAAAGGGCTAGCCTCTCAGCTGGGAGTTTGAATCAGTCAAGGCAATGCACGACCCACCCAACATCTTCGTACTCACTTACTTTGTATTAAAATGATAAAAAGAAATAAAGTTTAAAATTTTGACCACTTTATTTATTGTGCGGGTTTTTTTCCAAAACTAAATTGTGCAAATCCTTACATGGCGTGTTGGATGTCGACATTACCCATTTCATTCCAGAGTAAGACATCAATGTAAAGATCACAAACAGTAAAATTGTTCAGGCTTGGAAATGCTATTAAACCTTATTTACTGTGTTAACATTGTAAAATGAAGGTGTCCCTCTGCCCCACACTGTTAGAGCAGTGAATGTGTTTTCAGAATCATGCCTATATTCTAACTCAATTTACGAGAATGATGATAGAGAAAAGCCCTGAGAAGTCTCCTTCTTCCTCACTTTGTCATGTCCAAAGCATTCCGTAAATACAAGAAAAATGAAGCCCTGTGAGTGTATCTTGCACAACACTTAAGTGGATCCAGTCACTGCTGTAGCAACAGTCATGGATAGGGCTGAATCTGCATCCTTAGTTAATCTTCCCATGGCAACAAAGTCTATAATGAGTAGGTAGGCAGGTTTCGTGTTGTATGTCACAAATATGCAAGCACAAGTACAGCATAAAGCTGGGTGCTTCTGTGAGAATTTGGTTTGAAAGCAAAACCCCTACAGAAAGCCTGTTAGGAAGAAACCCTGAGAAAACACTTAAGAGCCACAGGCTTCCCTCTGCCAAAACTGCTGCTAAGAAATACTGCCTTGAAATCAAAAATTGTGCTGAATGAGCATAGAAGTGGTCAAAGAAAAAAAGCGGATTATGTAGGAAACATCTTCCACCCCTCCACCGCTCACACACTCACACACACATATATGCAGGCTGCTCCCTCTTGCAAGAGTTATGGATTCCTGACTATAAATATCAAGTAAAGTTCCTCATGGTAACCCTTGCTGCTCTCCATGTTGACAGACTGCACAAGTTCAAAAAGTTGTAATTTACGCCTCTCTGTACCACAATGAGCAAGTCTGTCCATTAAAACAATTACTCTTTATACTTAGTGTATTTAAAACCCTTGGCATAACTTCAGTGTGATTTTGGTATGATTGCATATGCAAGAAAGCAAAAACTCAACAAACTAGGCCAACTTCTGAACTCTGTGTCTCTGAAACCACTGGGACTTTTGTTTAAGCAAGGGGTTCAGAATTTGGCCCCACTGAAAACAAGCTTTAGCAGCAACACGGGCTGGCCTCAGCACCGCTAGTCAAACCAGTGATCTCCCATGCAGGTTCTGTTCCACTCCAGGCCACAGTTCCAGCACCACTCAAATCTGCACTGAGGGCGAGGACATTTCATGTGCATGCAGCCACCTGCAAAACAGCAACAGAATGGCTTTGGTACTTGGCAAACACTTAGAGAAGTTAAACAATTAAGAGCGTTAAAATCAACTTTCTTAAACATTCATTTACCAACTAAGTTATTTAATAAAAGTACAAACCTGAAGAATATTTCCCTGGGCTTTCTAAAACCTGCTAATCCTCTCTTATTGGGCTTTAATGGGCTGATCTCACTTGAGGGACTGCAGGAGTAGGAGGAAATTAGAAAAGACTATGCTAGGGATAGGAAAAAGAGATGACGGTCTGTGGCCTCTCAAACCACTCATGGAGATATCTCCTCAAGGTTACTCTATGCTAGTCCAGCTGTGAGTCAGAAGATGAACAAAATTAAATTATTTTTTTAATTTGGATTCAACAATTGCAAGATTTGCCAAGATAGTAAATCAGGAGATACAGACTTTAGAGGCTGATTGCTGATTATATAAAAATGACATTAGTAATTTGATTTGACCTTTTCAGTGTCTGAAGCAGCCTTTTGATCATATCTATGTTTCTTGTGTGTTGGGTTTCTTACTTGCCCATACCATGAGAGCAGCTTTAATATCTCTGCTCACAACGTTGATCAAAAGTTTATTATGTAATATATAAAACATTAACATTGTCAAAGGTTACAGAAATATACTTCAAATGGATATTATGTTGCTTACCACACAAAGAGATCTTTTGTATAATTCAAACTGAGAGAAAAGCATGCAGTATGAAGAAATGCTGAAATGTCATCTTGGTTTGACTCCAAATGGTGATGGGAGGTACAGGGAGTGTGTGTTCCCTACTGTACGAGCTGCTACCCTTACACCACCTTTTTTATAAATGCCTCTACAGAATGTTTCTCAGAAGGCAAAAACGGCAGGAGACACAAGAATTGGTTTGTTAAAATAGGCCTGTCTGCTTCACCTGACAGGGAGAGAAAACTRGTTGCGATAGCAAGGTCTATTCGTCAGTTTATATCTTTGTGTAAGAAATGCAAYGTGCCAGAAATTTTTTTCTTATTTAAGTGTAAACATACAAATGGCCAGCCTCCATGTTTTGGTTTATTTAAAGTTTAGATCCACTTCTCTCTTACAATTTGTATTAAGCCATCACCAGGTAAAACTCATCTCCGTCCTGGCGCAGAACMCAAACCCCAATAGACACCCTCTGTCAAATGTGTGCCCTCCCTGCTAAGCTACATAAATCATATTATTCTCTGCTACATGGCAGCTGAGATCAGCAGTCAAGAGTGGAGAGTACCTCGTGACCTACAGCTTTGTGAGTACAGCAGTCCTCTGAGGGATGTGGATGTGTGTTTAAACTCACTTGGACTGGAAACTGAGCTGTGGGAAAGTGTTTCTCCCTTTCACTTCAGCTCTTACAGGGAAGTTATTGGCATCCAGAAATATTCCACAATGCCTACGGTTGATACAGGCTGTTACAGAAAAGTTATTGGCATTGTCACTGTCCCYTGTAAAAGACAGTGTCCACAGAACATTAGGGAAGGAAAGCAGAATTATCCTCCTGTGTGGAGTCAGTGTACTCCTCCCAAATGAGGACTGCTGGCAGACTTCAGGGCACAGCTGTCAGCCTCTTGACAGCAGCTGTACTTAGGCTGCTCTGAAGTGYTTCTTTCAGTTTACAAATGGCAGCCTAGAAGCTGGCACGTGCAGCACCCATGACCAAAGAAGAAGGCAAACACTGCACTTTTTAAGCTTCATGCCTTAATTTGCAAAATGATGGAATCACTGAGATGGGAAGGTCCCTTTAGAGATCATCCAATTAAAATCCCACTGCTCAAAGCAGGGCAACTAAAGTAGGGTGCTCAGGATTGCGTCCAGTTGGGTTTTGAACATATCCTGGACTGGAAACTCCTGGGAAACCTGTTCCAGTCTTCAACCACACACATGGAAAAAGTATTTTCTTATGTTTAAATGGAATTTCTGTGTTTCAATTTGTGCACATTGTTGTCTGTTCTTTCAGTGGGCACCACGAGAAGATTTTGCCTCTTTTTTTCACTCCTCCCATAAGGTATTTATTTACACAGTCCTTTGTTCATCTTTGTAGCCCTTCATTGGAATCACAGACTCATGGAATAGGTAAGGCTGGAAGGGACCACAGTGGGTCATCTGGTTCAACCAGGATCATCCCAGAACACATTGCACTGGATTGTGTCCAGATGGTTCTTAAATATCTCCAGTGAGGGAGATTCTACAGCCTCTCTGGGGAATTTGTTTCAGTGTGTGGTCACCCGCAGAGTAAAGAAGCTCTTCCTCATATTCAGGCGGAACTTTGTGTGCATCAGTTTCTGCCCGTTGCCTCTTGTCCTATTGCTCAGCACCACTGAGCAAAGTCTGATTCATCCTCTTGGCACCTCCCTTCAGGTACTTATAGACATTGATGGGGTCCCCTCTCAGTGTCTCTTCTTGAAGCTGAATAGGCCCAGCTCCCTCAGCCTTTCCGCATAAGAGAGATGCTCCAGTCCCTTAATTATCTCTGTAGCCCTCTGCTGAAGCCACTCCAGGAGCTCCATGTCTCTCTTGTCCTGAGGAGCCCAGAACTGGACACAGCATTCTAGATGTGGCTCACCAGGGCTGAGTAGAGGGGCAGGATCATCTCTCTCAACCTGCTGGCAATGCTCTTCCTAATGCATCCCAGGGTACCATTTGCCTTCTTGGCCACAAGGTCACACTGCTGGMTCATGGATGGCTTGTTGTCCACCAGGACTCCCAGGTCCTCTGCAGAGCTGCCTTCCAGCAGGTTGGCCCCCAGCCTGTGCTGGTGCCTGGGGTTATTTCTCTCCCAGTGCAGGACCCTGCATTTGCTTTTGTTGAATTTCAGATGATTCCTCTCCGCCCATCTCTCCAGCCTGTTGAGGTCCTTCTGAATGGCAGCAAAACCAGTCAATTCCAATTTCTAGCCTGCTGCCGTGGCTTTGGCATTTTGCATTATGAGGCAGTGTTCTGACATGGGTCAGGCTATAAGCAAGCAAAGATCTTTTCTTGCTTATTATTCAATGATAAAAATTATAATTGCCTTAATTTCCTCTGATACAGTGGGAATTTTTACACACAACCTTCCTAAACATTAGTGAGACTTGTGTGAATGGTGTCAAATAGGGATATCCTGTATATGACAAATGGCAATTGCCTGTAATTTACCAGTAAAGATTTTGTAGCAGTCTAAGAGAAAGTAAAGGTCCTAGCACTCCTTCAAGCCTGATGAAAAGATTTTTTTTATTTGGCTGTGCACAAACTGTTGAATATAAATAGTCACCATAATAATTTGTCTATTTCTAATCAGATTAAAACTTTTGGTTTCCAGTGTGTTCTACAAATCTGTAAATAATTTTTTGACCTAGCCCTCTGTTATCTTCTTCTGCTGCCCACCTTTCTCTCTATGCTATGCCAAATCTTGTCTCACTTTCCCACCCTTGAATTCATGCTTTCTTTCCTTCTGCTTCTTGTGCTTGAGGGTGTCTCCCACTTTCCATCTGCCAACTGCCTTCTTTTCTTTCATCAAATCCCAGATTTCAGGATTTTGTCCTATTTCTTCTGCAGTAATATTTCTGCAGTGTCACTGCTTGAAGTGTTCTCTCCTTGCAGTTCATAGTGCCTTATTTGGCATTTTCAGTGTCCCACGTGAATAAGTGATGCCACAAAACTGGGAAGCACCCTCCAAATATTTGTATAATGTTTAGGCAATCATGGTAATATGTTTTTATTAAGCAACATAAATACAATTAAGTCTCGGAACAGGATTAACCTATAAAGTATAGTCTATTAACCATTCCTATTCTTCATTTTAACCATCCCAGTACCAGTAGATTACTTTTCTTCCTACATGGTAAGCACTGATTAGTGCAAACTATTTGTCAGGACTCATGTTGCTTCCTCTAACTTGCTCTTCTACCATGGGCATGTGACTGGGTTGAGATTAATCTCACCTAAATTCAGCCATATATTGTGTAGACATCTACAGCAGGACTAATTCTTCCCACCCCACTTTTAGGTGTGATTTTTCTGGCCCACATTAGACATATGTTCTGCTTCATCGTGAGATGAGTTTTACCCTACAAATGTCTATTTTTCCCAGTGACAATGGAAAAATCTAGACAACTAGCCAGATATCCAGTCATATGAACGCTACATCCACTGCCTCATTTTCCCTATCTACAAAATAGCCAGGCATTTTGTGAGGTTTAATTAGTTTTTAGAACTAAGCGATTTAGAGGTAGTGTTTTCAAGATAATTTAGAAAAAGTGACAGAGGAAATTATTAAAGCTCTGCGTGCTCTCCCACTCTTGGAATAAYATTATGCACACGTACACCTGCACATTCATACATTTATACTGTAAAATGAATTTTAAAAGACAGGTAAGTACAAGATATCTAATAAATTTACCATTTTTTTCTACTGGAATATTGCAGTTGGGGCATGGCTTGGTTGTCTTCTTGATTGTTTCTTTAGATGCTTCTTCCCATCGAGCTTGCATGGCTGCATGTTCATCAACTACGTACCCCTGCAAAGAGAGAGAAAAAGCACCTGTGGGCACAATACTAAAAGGCTGCACTGGGACATGATGTCTGCATGAAGTGACATGAAGTGTGGGTAACCATTTACCCACAGGAAACAGAGAGGAGTGGCTGCAAGGCCAGGTAGGCTGGACTTTGTGAGAGATGCAGAATTTCTGCTTCAAAATGCAGACTGTTTTCTCCCAGTGTGCACAACACATGTATTGGGTTAGATCCTGAACTGCAGGATGATTGGGGTGGCAGCAGCAGGTGAAACATGTGCCATCCTGGAGGTTCTTCCTACATCCAGCAGCAGCACAGGCTGCGTCCTCCACACTGCTTCCTGCCCTTAGTGGTGGACACAGCTCTGGCAGGAGGACATTGGGGCATCCAGMCATGCTGCAAATGCACAAAGACAGGGAAAGCAAAAGGCAAGGCGAAGGAGGAGTCAGGTGAATCTGGCTGACACATGACATGTTAGACACCGTAGGTTTGATTCTGCTCCARGGATTAAAGCCCTTCTAGCAAGAAAAGCAAAAACATCAAGGAAATGCAACATTTGGTAACACAGAATGGTGGGTGCCTGGAAGGAAACTGTAGTTCATAATAAAGTGTACTCTGTTGTATCAGAGGTCTGGGTTTCATTCCAACATAACTCTATATAAATTTGAGAGGCACAAAGAATAAACATAAAATTTTTGGAGAAAAAGTGAAAAAAAGCACCCGTGAGCAATGAAAGCTCCCCAGATAGAATGACACAGATGGAAAAAGTCATCATGAAGAGTGTAAAAGGGACTCCTGTGTTTGTCCTATTTATGACTGGGACAAAATTACATAATCTACACAAGTGGCCTATTTGGCTGTTTCCTACCTAAAATGATAGTACAAGGACAAAAGAGATGGCAGTGCCTTGGGACATTTCCATCACACAAAGTTGGCAACTATGTGAATAGTAGCTGTAAACAATGCATGTAGGTTCCAGCCTTGAAACACTGCTCTCTCCATTCATAATGTGGTTTTTTTCAAGCATGGGGGAAAACAATGAGCTTAAACAAAACTAATTTATAACAACTCCTGTAACTTCTTGGTGTATACCCTCTAAATACTTGTAGGCTGTTATGTGGATAGACTTTTAATATTTATTTAAATGAATAATTTAAATAATATATTTATTTCTAATAAGGCAGAAAAAGGAAATTGGCCCAACTTTTAAAAATGCAACACAACCATAACTCCTCAAATTCTGCTCATCTAGTATTGATAAAATCTATAAGTTGTGTCAGTGAGTAAGACCTAGATTTTAATTTTTGGCTGAAATTACATGAGATAAAATGGAATAACAAAGACCAACATCTGCAGAAATTTGTTTCCAGCTCATCTGGTGGCCATTGCAATATGCATTTAAAGAAAACCAAATGAAAACACAAAAGCAACAAAAAATACCCACTGTCTTCTTTTAATCAGGAAGCCTCAAAAATATGTGTTTGATTCTATTTTATTTTACTACCTACATCAGTCTCCTCAGTCCATGAATCTCTTTTGTTGCTCCTCACTTCATCTTCTCTAATTTGCTTATCTTTTTCATGTAGAGAAAAAGACAAAAGTGAACAAAGTCTTCTTAGGTGTATCCTAAAAGTGACTTTTACTTTTGGCTCTCTGCTTCTGGAGAGGGAACTCAGCCCTGCACCTTGCTGGATTATTCAGCAATTCGGCAGAAAGATGACCTCTATACAACAACACATTAGTAAGTTCTGGGAAATAGAAAAAGCTGCTCAGGCTAATAGCAAAGAACATAATCTAGTATTGATTTTCAACACCTACATCCTTAAGGAAGGATGACTTTTGCAAGCAATCTGAGCTAGCTCAGAGAGGCAGATCGGGAGASCGGGGAATGCTTGACCTGGGTCTCAGTTTTCCCAGCAATAGAAATAAGATGATATCCCATTTTAATGGGAATTCATTACTTAGCATCCATACAGATGAAAATCACTATACCAGTGACAAAACATGGCTATTCTCTTCAGAATAGATAAATGAGTAAAACAAAAGTATTTTTAATTTTTGTAGTCAGTCCAGAAGAGCTTCACATGACTTCTGTTTTGTCAAATATTCCAAATCCAGTGTTTTAATACTTGCAAACATGCTTTTCCCCCCATCTTCATGTCTTTGTTGTGACCTACATGCAAAATACACTAAGGCAAAATTTCACATACCAAATTGCTAATTTTATTTGTATAAAAATTTTTGATCTTAGTTCTGAAAACAAATCTGGGAAAGCTTAGGAATAAAGGAATAACTAAAAGAAACAACTTCAAACCACACATATGCAATTCACTAAGAACACACTGGTGAAAACGGCAGGATGAATTAGTATTTTAATATTTTCCATTGCAAAAGTTCTAGCATGAACTAGATGCAACAGCGTGATATTTCAGCCCATTAGAGCTGAAACATCCTTCCTATGTCCAGCCTTGCTGAATGCTTAGTTAAAAACTTCCCACTGAATGAACCAAATGCAGAGAAATGGCACAGTGATGGAGTCCCTCTGATTCAGTAAGGAGATCATACCATCCAGATCTATGAGCCTCCAATGTTCATGTGCTTTATTTAGTGCTCCACACACAATGATGGCAAGCACACATATATTTATCTGCATTTTTGCTTCAAACAATAAAGAAAAAGTGTATGGTAATTCTTCATTACCAGTGTCTATTTAAATCACGTTCTTACATCCTGAACTAGCAACCCAAATCTCTTTGACAATGGCCTAGGTAACAGAGCAGGTCTGTCAAGCAGAGGTGTCTCTCACTTTGCTTGTTCTGCCCGGTCTTGGATAGAAAGCTCAGAGATGCTCCAGGTGTGCATCACATGTCAGTTTGTTGAGGACAGGAAACTTTGGTCACTTCTGACACTGACTCAACAAAATATCTTCTAGTTCCCCAATTAGTACAAAACGTTTGTCCCAGAACTATTGAAAATCTACTAGATTTCACACCACTTATGAATAATTTTTGTTGATTCTCAACCGTGCTGCATATTATGACTGGGAATGAATACCCATAAATAACAGCAAGGTACAGTAAAAGCTGTTGTAAGCATTATTCAACATCCCCTTTGCAATATTCCCTTAGTGAGATAGGAGAAAAAGTCTGTCATTATCTCTGGGTCACACTGAAGGACATAGATTTACTTCTGTTTCTATGCTGAGTCTTTTGGAAAAACTAACAGGGATAAAGAGACCACAGAGACTGCTGAGGACCATACAGCAATACAAAAACATGCACGTGGAAAGCTTTTCATGCAGTTAATCAATACCTTGCAGTACTAGAAAAAGATCTACAGGGACAGAAAGCACCTTGAAATAGAAATAAAGTGTTCTTAGAGCAGCATCTCATTCAGGTAATAGAGCACACATCGACTTGTCAGTAGCACTACATAAAGTAAATGAAATATGTGTTCACAGACAGCAACTAAGCAGTACCATCTAGATGAAAAACATTCATGGCAAAACTTCTTGTTCAAAATACTGGAAGCATTAGATATATAATGTTAAATTTTGACACCCACCAAATGATATACTGCCTAATATTAGCTCACTTATTTTATGATCACGCTTATTTTGCCTAGTATAGACAACATCTGAAAACTAAAGACCCTTAATTTAGAATAGAATATGAAGCTGTTAACCTTATTTGTGCTTTGCTTTAGTGAATGTAATTTCTGCATTCCTGCTTGTTTGCTCTTGGTTCTTCATTCCTCTCTGATAAGCAAAAAAGCTGGTCATGCATAACTTTAAAAAAAAATGTATCCTAGTGCAGCTTTCCTTAAATCAGAAATACATTTGCTTTTGATCAGAAATGCTTGGTTTTAAGAGAAATTTACTCGCAAAAATAAGCTTTTTATTTAATTTAATAGAAATATGTAAAATTATTTCACTTTATGTGAAATACAGAATTTTGAAAAGGTTTAGATGTTTCAAAACAGAAAGTATTACTCATTTTCTAACACAAACATGAGAAAAGCTAGGTATACTTGAAAGCATTTGAAAGGAAGACAAAGAATAATTCATTGTACACAAGCAATGTTCAGCCCACCATAATATTTAGGTTAACACGTGTTTTATGAACACGATCACATGACTTAACTTCATGTGGTGTTTAATGATATCTTTTATTTCAGTTGTGGGGGTAAAAATAGCAGATGTCTAGGGCACTAGATAGGCTAGAGGGCTTTGGGAAGAAAATGGATTATTTGAGTAATTTAAGAGTCAAAATCTCACAGAGAGGTGTGCAGAGATATGGGATTAGTGCTCTAGTTCAGAGAAAGATTTAAGCTAATCAAACCACTAAAATATGGCTATAGATAAGGAACAAAAAAGATATTCATTCAATGAGAATATGTTTCACGCACAGCAAAAATAGACGTGTCAGTACTACAGTGATCCGGTTAAATCCACATGAAGCAGCTTCATGTGAGCCAATTTGTCTCGTGCGCCTAGGGAATTCTGACATAAAATAAAAGGGCTGCTTTGTGATGACAGCAACTAGTTAAAATCAAATTGATACACGCAGGGTATTGTGCTGGATACAAGATGAAAGAATGCTCTGGTTTGGTGACACTGCACGTCACAGTTCTCACTCTGCGTGTTGGAGCCATTTCTGTAATGAATTAAATTCAGGTAGATAGTGAATATTGAATTTACTCTGCTCTAAAGCAGAAAATCTAATCTAATACAGGTCATTCTTATATAACTGTTTTCCATGAGTGGAATAAAGAACGCGCCTTCTCTTGTAAGTGGCAACACAGCTGAAAATGACTGTCAGCTTAACCTCATAAACAAAAGCAGTCTGTCACATCTTTTTTACTTTATTGCTGCTCGAAATAGGAAAGCTAAAATTTTCTCCCTATAGTTCCTAGCTATTTCTCATTAGACAGAAAGTTAAGACCTATTCTCAGATTTCCTCTGGTGCATCTTTATTTATAACACAGAGATTAATTTTAAAGGACATTTCCTGGTTATAGTTATTTTTCTCCTTTAATTAGGCATCTGTGGGTTGAAATGTCCTGAGCTTGACATTGTGAATATACCATATACTAAACCCCTGAGCCTCAGTTTCTTTTTCAGTTGTTTAAGATATTTTAGAAATCAAGCTAGGTGTGCCATTTCTTGTACAGCCATGTTTTATTTAACTTTTAAAATTTACCTGATGGGAAAAAAAAATCAATGGCCTAATAATAGATGTTCTGCATTTCATACTGTGACTCAGGACTCATTGAAAGATGTTATGTATGATGAATCTTTTCAGTAACTTTTTCTTTCGCTAAAATTCCTTGAAATAAATAATGKTTTTTTATGATTAGCGTTTTCTATTTATCATTTAGATTATCACTAGCTGCTTAGAGACCAGGCTTCACAACCCTACATGCTTGCTGGAAATCTACAGCGTGAGAGGTTAGAAGCTGTTGTTCTGCGATGGAAAGGGAAGTCTGGCAGGCAATGCCTGTACATTTTATACCCCCTACTGTCAACTCTAAGACCTGCACACAGGAGGCAATGGGAGGAAAAGATGGGCTGGAGGCTCACCTGCAGCCCAAGTGAGCTGGGAGATTTTCCAGGAGCTACATTACAGCAGACTTCAGCAGGATGCCAGGTGATGTGACAGGCTTTCCTGGATGTGTGTGGGCGTGCGCATGGATGTGCTTTTATGTTGCAACTGTGCAGCAAAAAACATGTCTGGGAAGTGGTCCAATGGGTCTGTTTCGAGCTGATTGTTTGCCKGAGACATCGTGCCTGAGTTAAGCTTGAGCCCAGAAACTCTGGTTAGGGGTGCAGTCAGAGCCCTGGAAGTGTGTGCTGATGAACAGGATCAGGTTTGTCCTGATTCAGCTGAGGCACTGACTGCATTGCTTTTGGTTAGGTCTCATGGGTTCCCGGGCTGGCAGGGGTGCTGGATAAGTTTTACACTGCCAGTTGCAGAACAGCAAAGCTATTACGTGGATCCTACATTAGCTACCTGAGGACTGTGAGGGCTGAGTCCCAAAAAAGGAAGAGCTGAGGTTTGATTTGAAGGTGGTGGGTCTGGTGAAGGCTTTGGTATTTGGGTGACCAAGGCCTCCAGCTTAGGGCTACAGACAGGACAGGCAGTGTCCCATAGGTTAAGAGTGAAGTTCTACAGCACTAGCTATAAACTTACACTGGAAGAGACTGCAGATGAAAGTTTAGAACACGTACCTTTGTGGCTCAGTAAAAACACTGTTGCTGTTTCTTGTAAGAGGCCACAGCCTTTGTGCCAAGCCAGCACCATGAGCCTCAGGACCCATCAGGCTTTATCTCGACTTGGCGCACCTAAAGATTTGGTTTAGCATGTGACAGCAATTATTTAATGACCTGATGACTATTACTTCTTTTGCTTTTGCATAATTTTTGCATTATTGCATGATTTAACAGTTGATTGTATTTTTGTAACTAACAGACAGCAATGACCATCACTGGTATTACTGGGCAGAACAAACTGTCTCTAACCCTACAATAAAATGCTATGCAGAGGAATAAAGGTGTGGCATGATAGAAGAGGCCTTGAAAGCACAGGCACAGGATGATATGGGAGGCCCCATCACTATAAACCACTCTCAAGTGGTCAGTGACCCAAACGCAGCCTAGAGATGGGTAAAAACAGTCTTGGGGACAACAAAGGGAACAAAGTCATGACTGACTTGGGTAAAACACACCAACATGGTCTTGTAAGTCAGTGATGGAGTCTGTTAACAAAGATGGAGTCTGTTAACAAACACATAAAACTGACTCCATTAAGCAGATTATACAGATTATTATAAGAAGGAAAAAAAATCCTTCAATATCAACATCATGCTCCTCCTGGTAAAGGATTCACTATGCCAACCCATCCTAGATTGCAGCTATTGAGCCTAGGACCCAGAGAAGCAGTGGAAGGTTAAATATAACACTAGGGAAATGGGTGTTACCATAAAGTTTGGATATCCTRAATTTTAACAATGTATAATTAGAACTGTAAATCCTAGTATTATTGCAAATGGACTAAAAATACTTCATTGATTAGCTTTGTAAGACTTTGATAAAACTAGCAATACATTTTTTACTTTGCATATACAATGAACATGGTCTGAAATGAACACCTTTAGCAGGTGATGAGATTTTCAATGTAATAAAATGGCAGAAATTTACACGATCTAGTCTGTAACCTGTGTGCAAAAAATGGGTAAYGATTTTTAACTGCATGAGCAGCTAAAAATGTATGTTTAGTGAAGGATTTTGCTGGATTGCATGGATTGCAGGGCCAGACTTGCTAGAACTAGCAGGAATTAAGGCTTGGACTAAGACTACGTATGTTCTGACAAGATTTTTAACGAGTTTGGGTTGGAGCCTGCAGCAGAAGAGACCACTGGGCAAGCTTCAAGAATTTAGACACCATGGATGTTTAATCTAGGCTGAGGTTTACAGCTGTTGCTGGCCTAGCATTAATAGTAGAGTTTGTTCAAATGAGATGAACTAGATTTATGTCTGAGTTTTCTACAGACTGCCAGATTGGGTTTATGGAATGAAGAATTAGACATCAGATTTTCTTTTAGGTTCAAGCCTTTGAATACAGGTTATAGGAGGTATTTGTGTACAGCTGTAACCATAGAAGTCTATCATGATGTTTAATTTATTCCCTTTACTAAATTCACAGCAACGTCTGAAAAAGCAAACTTGCTAAAGAGTAGTTATCTTTTTATAATTACACACTCATTGGTTTGGTAGGACAAGATAACCAGCAGGAGAAAGTTTGTCCACAGAACCATCTCTAAAACATACCTTTTTATAACACGCTTCATCCAGTTTGTGTCACTTTTTTTCCCCACACATTTATGACTCGGTGTGTCATATTCTAGTCTCTTATTTACGTATGCACCACTTTTACATCCGTGTCGTTGCTGTTGGTATTACAGTTTACCTTGCTGGTCTCTTATCAACATGCCCAGCACCAAAACCATCCTGGAAGCTACTCTGAAAAACTTTAAATCTAATATGTGGTCACATTTTATTTTCCAGCTGCTAGTGAGCAAGAAGGTGCATTGTGTATCCTTGTAAAAAAAAAAACTGTCTAGAAAGGTTTTGTGCCAGGAAAGCTAGGCTTATTAGAAGGTGGGGACTTACAGAGGAAGCTGATTTATGGCTAGATTCCCCACCAGCAGAGACTGTCTTATGTGTGAGGTTAAAAGAGGCCAGCGAGCTCGGTTTTGCGGTGTACATAGCAGGGACCATGCAGTTATTTCTAAACCTAAATCTGGCTGGAGTCACATTTACTGTGTCATTGATTCCATCATGCACATTGTGCCTTTTAATTCATCAAGTATGATTACTTCTGCCATCTCAAAGTTCAAACAGCTCCAGGAGGCTGCAAGGGTTTTAGAACAAAGCTTCTCAACGGATGTTGCCATAGATAAATTTTATTTTCCCTGAAATAATGTAATTTACACACTAAAATGAGAAATAATCAGTCCTGCACCAGTAAGTAAATGTTTAAGATAAGCTTTCAATGGCCTATCCAAGCTAAAAATGGACATTTCAGGAGAAGGAGAAGATTTCATCCTTCCCAATGGGCCATGCAATATCTGTGCACAGATCTGAAAGGTCATGATACACCAGTAGGTAAAGCTGGGCTGCTCTCTGCAGGCCTGCTGCCGAGTTTGCCTTTTCTACCCCAAGCAGCAAATAATGCCCTTTAGCTTCCCACCATTATAAGGTTCCAACTCCTTTATTATGAATAGCCTTTCGAAGATCCACACGTGGCACCTGCTTTTTTCCTCCTATGCCCCGCAGCTGGTTGCCCTCTTCCTTCTTCCTGCCAACTGACCCCCGTCCCCYTTCTCTTTCCTACAGGAAGTATTTCCCTGAGACCAATCATGTATCCTGCACCTGTCCTGGAGAGGAACAGTTCAGTGGCAGCGTGTCTGTTTGATCCTTAAATCTGACTGGCAGGAGTTGTGGCAATAAGATCCCGTTATAAAATAAATTATATGGAAAGGATCCAGACAGGAGTCAAACTGCATGAGCTGGAGACAACCCTGCAAGTGCATTATTCCTACCTTGAAASAGACCACACTCAAAAATAAACCAGTCCTTCTCACTGCCTCACCAAGCAGTACAATAACAGCAAGTTAGGTCTGACACACAGAGTTATGTACCTGGAAGTGACAGCCAAGCGGAACAGACAGCCTGGAAAAACAGGTGGATAAATGTTCACACGGATCTCAGTGAGAGAGACGGAAACCGTCCCACAGGCTCTGCTCTCCATACACGCCCCAGGAGTGGTTTGTGTACGTGGTACGGGAGTGCTGTGAGCAGGGCGGCTCTGCAGGGATGCTGCTCGGGTGAAATCAGCATCTCGCCAGCACCCGCGGTTGCCCTGTTTTAACCACCGCTCGATTTGCTCGCCTGGCTAAGGCAAGGCAGGGAAAACATTCCTTCAGTGGCACAGCACCGCCTCGTGGAAATGTTTAATTAGTGCAGCTCTCAGCTGCTTAGGGGAAAAGAAGATGGACTTAAATCAATTAACTTCAGCATAAACTGGAGTCTCAATTAATCGTGCGTAGTCTATGGTCTTGTCCMTGCAGGGGAAATGAGTTGTATAGATGCAAGAGTTATTCTGGTACTGTCATTTAGCTATTCTGGAACAGTTCTTTGAGAGTACAGGAAATTTTTCAGGAACAGCAAAAATATTCACATTACACTGGCACCGCAAAAGTAGTCAACATTCCTAAGTTAACATGAATTCATGTGCTGAGAGACTGGATCATATGGATGAAGTGCTCCCATTGTTATAAGGAAAAGCTAAGGCAATATTCAAATATTTAAAATAAATTATTTCTTCCTATGGTAGTCTGATTTTTCCTGGCACACTTTATCTCTGCCCTACAACACAGAAATTACATGAACTCCCACAGAGCCAGCATGGTTGAACTCACTTGTAACATGCCATGACAACTTTCAGTATTCTAGGCAAAACTGTATGCATAAATAACTTAATGAATATAGAGATCCCTGTTCATGCTGAGATGTATTCAAGTTCTAGCTCAGTTTAATTCAGGTAAGACACCGAATCTTGGTCTCCTACCTTACTAGGCTGTTGGATGTTTTAAGTATCTCTCAATGTCTCTGTTGAAGTTGCTTTGTTTTTATGTAAATGTGAATGGGAATTGGAAGGCTGCTCTAAGGCTATTGCAAATAAAATTAATCTGTTCTTCATGGAGGGTAGCTAAGCTGCAAATCTCCTTGTTACATACATGGCTTCAAAAAAACGGGTTGCACGAATTCACGGAAAAAAAAATGCTGATAACTACTAAACATAAAATACCACATCTGCTTCACAAATCACTAGAGGCTGGGAAAGTAGATGGATTTTGGRTCTGATACAACACACATGTTCCAGGGCAACAGAGGTAGATACCCTGACTGACTACGAGGATACACGCTCTTTAATTCTGTCTCAACCAGTGCTAAGTCTTTTCATAAATTAGAAGAGCTTCACTAAGAAAGGTTAAAGAGAACAATCTCTGCACAGGTCATGGCCTACTGCAATGGCTGCAAAGTACCGTGTATGAACTGTCTCCAGAAAGCACATGGCAAAGATTCTCAGTAGAACTTCAGCTCCCTCACAGTTTCTGTGTTCAAACAGTGAGTCCCCAAAAGCCGGGCTCAGACACAGCCTGCCTGCAAGCACTGAAGGAGCTGTGCTTCCCTGAGAGCTGTCTGGATGCAAGTCCTCCTCAGCACCTGCCCACAATCCACTATCTGCCACATTGGACTGTGTGGGGGCTCAGGGTCCGAGTTTCCTCTTAGCATCAAACATGTCAGATATTTGAACACAGCTTTTCTGCTTCCTAGGAGTGCACCCTGGGCATCAAGCTGTGACATATTTAGGGGGTATGTTTACTGTTCTTTCCACTTCCCACTTTCTCTTTATTTCTCTCTCTTTTTTTTTTTTAATTGGAAAGACTGATTTACATGATTTATTTATGTCAAGGAAAAGTTGAATCTCAAACAAAGAGATATGCCAGGAGAGAGAAACTATTTCCTGTCCAGCTCTATAGCTACAATAGCTACAAAATTATAGAGCAGCCTAGAATAATTATCATCTAACAGCTTGCAGCCTAGACAATCTATTTTTTGTTTCTCTAAGCTAAAACATAAATTACCAATAGCATTTTCTGCATATGCTGTATAAAAGCCCTGTTATTCGGCCCAAACCCACATGATCTCCTGACTGGTGCACTGAAAATAAGCTGAAAGGCAGCAAGACTATAGAAAGCCTTTCAAAAGTGTTCACATTGAATAGAGACAACTCTAGAAGCCCAYTGGGAAGGCTTTTTCTTTATCAACYGATGGCAGAGCCCTGTGTGTTCCTGACAGAACTCAGCTACTCTATCAATCAAAGAGACTGCAATCCACCGCAAAGCCAATTCGGCAACTCCGACGGCTGGAGTAATTCAACATGAACATAATTACTTTTACTTAGGATTATAACTAGGATCCATTTGACAAATGTCACTCTGGCTGGGCCAGGGATAATGATCAGGATTTGTGAGATCCATACCTTCTGGGCCATGGCTCCCTGTGGGCTGAGGAGAGAGTTGCATTCCCCTTCATGGTATTCTTCTTTACATTCACGGCAGAACACAGACTGGAAAACAAACCAAAGCATGCCAGTCATAAAAACACATTAGGGACATAGACAGCAGGTTACAACCATGAAGAGTCATACAGCAGATGATCCCTTGCCCTTCTCTTCCCATTAAATTCCCACAATCCTAATTGTGCATCTTATTATACACTCCGTTCATTAATACAACATTTTTGCTGTTATTATTATGCATTTCATTGGTGAAGTAACATAAATGCCATTATTAAGGATGAGATTTTGCTACATGGTTCATTTAGGGACCTAGAATCATACTAGATACTTCTGGGTGTGTTTTTCCTACAGTGAAATCTGTTTATAGAAGAAGGATGATAGCTAAAACAAGCAGTTCTGCTTTACAGTGTTTGCTAATGGAAATAGTCTATTCGTAGTTCTGAATCAAATGCCTTCTATATGGAAAGCTATTGCTGACTTTGCTAGGGGATGACCACTTTATATAGGCCATATGAAATACCATTTTCTAGGAAATTATATCCTTGCCATAGACATTTATAGGATGGTTTAAAAAAATTCATAGAAAGAACACAATGATAGGTTACTTAACACAGGGTTTAGGGTTCTACCTCTAGACCCTTAYTGCATTTCTAGCAGTTGTTCTGGTTTCATCTTCCTTAAATAACATTGTTCTTTACATAAAGCTTCATTGAAAAGTAATGTCTTTTGCAGATGAGTGAAACAAATTGTCCCTAGTTCAATCTGACTGCTTCTGCCACCTAAAGTGGTTCATATRTATCAGGTTTGATGGCTTTTTTTTGAACTCTAAAATGAAGATATCTGTCTTGACATGTGTCAAAATCTTTGATCCATCAATGCTGCATTAAATTCTGTGTCCTTGCAGGTAAGGGGAAAAGTCAATAATGTAGAATGGGTCTCTCTTATGCTGTTTTAAAGCCATGCTGTCTTGATGCAACTCCAGACTCTGAAAAATCTCTCAGCAGTAAGCCATTCTGACTGGCATTATAAGCAAGACTGATAAAACAGCCTTGATTTTTAGATACAGACCTGCATTCATATGTAATGAATAAAGGATATCAGGAGGACATGACACTAGAACATTTGTCTGCCAGTATTCCAAGTTTTGCATTTTCATTTTGAACTCTTTCAAGCTGTATTTTCACTTTTCAGAAGCACTGAAAATCATATTTCATTGTCATGCTAAAGAAACTGCACTTTATGAAAAGAAGSATTGTGCAAGACCAAAAGGATTGATCCTGTTATTCAGGAAATCAGGGAAATTTGGAGCAGCTCAGTGAAGTGAGTGTTCTAACTTCCAAAGATATCAAACCTAATCACTTGTTTGCTTTCTTGTCTTCTTTCCACTATTTTGTCAATTATCTAAAATGTTTTGTTTTACTTCAACTAACACAAAYTTGTTAATTCACTTGTGGTTGTTAGCAAACAGCTTCACAATGGRGGCACTTTTTTGCAGGGAGGCTGCATTGTTGTAATAGAGCATCATTTAAACACAGCAACGATTTGCAGTGCATTAATGGTCAAACGTTTCGGGCRTGTTAAGCACTGCTCAAACACCTATAGAGAGGTACTCTCCGCCTGGATACTTAAGGTCTTAAAGACTTATTATCCCTTAACATTTAAAGTTTAACTGCATTTCTACTGTGTATCCTACTCTCTTTTTCCTTCGTGACTTTATGTCCTTATGAGCACATCTGACTGACAACATTTGTCTGATAGGGCTTTGTATACACTTGCTTTATCACTGCCTTATCACCCAATGCCTCAGCTCGCTTTTCTTCCTCCAATCTCTCTCACTTTTCCCATGCAAGTGCAATTTCAAACCTTTCATAAACATTGAAAAGGGAGAAATAATGAAGAAAGAAAAGAGAAACAACTAGGGCATATATTTTGTGAAGACATTCTGTCTGGCTAGTTTATGTGGCATTGATGTTTATTATAATAATAAAATCCATAAACTCATGCAGTACTATTTAAGACAGGAAATGCATTTTCTCATTATAGAGGCCACATTTGATATTTACCTTTGAAATACATTATCTTCAGGACCAATGTTACCAATATTTTCYCCACAGGCCTATTGGAAACATTCATGAGTGTATAATTGGGCCTTTCACTAACAATTGTATATCCTGCAAAGTAAGTCTGTGASTGAGCCTGCCACATCCTTGTAATGAAACAAAGCCTGATTTTTTTTTGTGAGACAGGATACTCTTTTCACATCTTATTAGATAATGGATGAGATATAGAATCAGTTCTGTGGCAAAGGAACACCCCGGAGGCTGATCGGTTTGTCAGAATAAATAGGCATCTCCCAACAGAAATGCATTAAGCACTCCCTTTTTATGGCAAAGCATGCATCATAAAGAAAAGGCATGTCACAACAAAGAGCAGTTTGTGATAGTTTTATTCATTTTTTACTTTCAGACATGAAAAATATAATAAATTTGCAGTAACAAAATACAGTTGCAGTAAGCAACTGCAAAAATGCTGTCAGTTAACTTGTATTTTATGGCTTCATTAATATTAATACAGTTACTTTGCCCTTGGAAAGGAAAGGATTTGATATTCAGTCAGGATTTAATACTTTTGCATAAATTTAATATTAGTAAGTGTTTAAAATTACTATAAGTAGCGTAATTACTAATAATAGTCACACTTTCTTTTCCTTCTTGTGCCAAAAAAAGACTGGCAGATTGCTGTGATAATATAAACAGCAGATAAACTTTCTATGTCTTTATGTATTTAGCACTTGCTGTTGTTACCCTTGAAAGATTCTTTGGTTGGAAAACAACCAACACAAAGAATAAATCCCAAAGGTTCAAACCTACCCCTGCATTAAAAAGAGGATTAGCAGGGAAATCCCCAAAGCACTTAAGGGATTTAGGCACTGGAAATTAATATAACCTGTGTGTGGGCTATTACAGGCTTTTGAATATCTGTAAAAACGTATGAGATAGGCCCAAGCAGAAATCCTAAATCCAGTGACCTCAGAATAGGAGGTATTAAAAACCTCAACAGGGATTCAGATCCTGTTTTTAAAATCCTCCTATCGTTATGATTATTCAAACAAAAGGTAAAATCTGACCAAACTCCGGGCAGTTCTATGGAATTCAAACCCCGCAGATGACATCTTCAGTGAYGCTGAATAAAAACTAGGGTGGTAAAACCAAGCTGCAGTCTCAGTTATTCCTGACTGGCCCATTTATAATGTTTTAAGTTTGGAAGTGGGAGCAAAATGTAGCTCTTTTTCTTTGGATGAAAGGAAAACGAGTTTGTCACTTTCATGCTATGCTGGTTGGTTTTTTGGAAATAAGATTTTGCTATTTCCTTTTTCACAACGTTTCAAAGATTTGCTTTCCCTTGGATTAAGCACCACAGCTCTCATTCTCTCCCTTGCCTACTGCAAATGCCTTTTCTTTGGTCTCTGATAATATCTCCCTATAGTGCTTATAAATATTACTGTCAAAATTATCTTTCTTCCAACTTCAGTAAAATACTCCCATTCCCTACACAAAGCTTCAAGTTTGAGCTCTCTTCTGTTACTTTAGAGTTACTTCTCAACTCAGATATTCCTTTTCTTTTTCACCCTTACCTCCTCCCATGTGTCTACAGAGCAGAATGCAGGGAAGGTTGCAGGGAGATAGTCACAGACAAGGTTTAATCTGCAGCACTGTAGGTGCACTACTAGGGACTTCTGTGTGAGTAACAACTCAAGCACATACCCAGACTTCTTACTAGTCTTCTGCAATCCATGTTGACATCTGAACTGTCATGTTTGCCCTTCTATAGTTATCACTATTAGCTGTACTGAAGGCAGACTATGTTTTGACCGAAGTGTGTCTTCCAAAACAAACATTCACATCTGGATTAAAGACATCAGGTGAGGCAAGATGCACTCATACATCTAGTACAGTGTTTCAACGGCTCTTCAAAATTACTTTTAAAATTTGTATATAATGTCTACTTTAAACTCTAAACTGAAACTCTGTCTAGTTTCAGCTTCCAGTCACTGCCTTCTGCTTTGCATTTCTCTGCTGAAATAAGGAGTCTCAGTATCCCATACTTTCTCCCTGTGAAGTTAGTTAGGTACTGTAATCAAGATACCTCTGAATCTTGTTTAACCTAACCAGAGAAACTCCTAAGTTTCTCACTGGTTAAAACATTCATCCTACCTCTATCCTCCAGCCCCAAGTCATATTGATGGCATTTTTCTGGATTGTCTTGTTTTTGTCACTAGTTATATTTAACTAATCTTTGTATCGTTGCTGTGCTGCATCAGCAAGGTTTTTTTATATACTTCTGAATCACTGYTGAGTATTGAATCATGACAGGTTTGCTGACAGTCCCTGTCAAATGCTGCAACCAATGGCCTGCTATGCATAGATTCTTCACAGAAAACACTGCTTTCTGTGATCTGCCAGTTCTTAACCCTCATGACCAAAGCAYGGTGAGGCATTCATACTGCATCATCTGACAGTGCTGAGACAATGCTGCTGCTCAGACCCTAACCACATCAGTTGGAACCCAGCTCCATAAAGCCTTTTATCAATATATTATGGTGATGAGAATATTCAGTAGTTTGAAGTCTTACAAAAAATGAAATTGATTTTGTGCAATTACTTTTTCTTATCAAACTTGTAATCTCATCATAGAATGTATTGACTTGTAAAATCTTATAAAAATCACTTTGTCTTCTTCTACCTTTTCCTCTTTTGACCATCCTTCATTCAACGGTGGCTGCCTGGACCCTCCTCTGGTGATGAGAATTGTGAAAATTAAATCCACTCAATGCAGGCAGGATCAGCATCTTCATCAGTACTGGAGCAAAACTAGTATTCAAGAAAGGCAAAGKTTCCTCAACACCATATGAACAAAACCCCCCCAACGCAGATCTCCTCACCTTTCATTTAAAATGCATTGCTAACGAGTTTTACCTTTTTTTCAGGAAAACAAGTCCTTCAAGAAATCAGCCTTCAATGCATCTACTCACTCTTCTAAAATCAAGTTCAAAACCAAACCAAAAGAGTACTACATTATAATTCATGCTAAGGCTGAAATAAACCACAGCTGACAAGTGTTAATTCTATTATTTATTGGGCTGCCAGAAAATGCACATTAAGTGCTCTTAGAATGTGAGAAGGCTATAGTATATTCTAAAGAAAATCCCAGAGAAGCCATGTATAATCTAAGATACATATGGAACTAAATAGACTTAATTTTACGTCTTCAAAACCAGTTTGGTTATATATTACACGTCAAAGCAAAATAAGTAACATTCCAAGATACTTGCATGGCTTTGATGGCCACAGCATCAGAACATGTTGGAACTGTAAGAAAACCTCTTTCATTGTACACCAGTGGAGCAGCAGAGTACTGCTATTACTATTTTAGTGACTGAAGACTAATTTGGAGAAAACCTGGGCCACAGATCTCTAAAATTTGAGGAMCTTAGTTCAGCTGATGTGTGTACCCAAATGCCACAGAGGCTCCACACCAAAGATACTTGTCCAAGATCACATAGCAGCACATAAAGGGGAAGATTTCCAGTTTTTAGACATTGGACTCCCCCAGTAGTCATCTCAGATCATTCCTCTAAAGAACCACACTCTGATTTCATAAGATCAAAACTTAGCCTAATAGAGGTAATCAGTGAAGTATTTCCACACTTTTCCCCCCTCCCCCCCTCTTTTTTGTAAATGAAAGTACAATGGAGGAGTGTAAGTAGTCACCAATCACACAGAATATCCTACGAGTTCCAACCATCAAATGTTTATATGGTATAGAGAAAACRTATAGTTGTTTGGTTTTTATTAGACTAACAGGATTTTCTAACCAGATTTTTTTTTACCTGAAGAGTGTTTTATTAAATTGTAGTACAAACAAAATACTGCATGGGTAAAAATTAATTATCTTCACTGGACAACATCAACATCTGGTCAAAATACTTCCTTGAAAATGTAAAATATTATAAGGCAGCAAGTTTCAATCCTAAATGAGCTTTTGTAGTCAAACTATAGGCTGCTGTCTGGAGCAAAGATTTATATTGAAAATATGAGCATGACTTAGGGGAAATCAAAGCAATCAGGAAGTCATCTCTCTATAGTGTTTCCATTTAGAAAAATATGGCTTCCAAATGCACTTTCCAAAGTACAAATAGGGAGTGAGAAGTACATACAGAATTTTTTATTTTTCTTCCAGAAAAGCCCCCAGACCCCAAATTTCATAGAAAAAGACTTTACCATATAGTATGTCTTTCAAGTAAGAGAGGAGTTGGACCTCGGCGAGAGTTCAGGCCTCCATAAACACAGACTAAGTACTTTTTTTACTTTGAAACGATGAACTTTGCTATTTATTTCCATCCAAAGTCAATTAAAACCAGCCACCCCCCCCCCCCCCCCCCCCCCCCCCAAAGGTCAGAGTCCTTGTCATGCTGCTGCTATGAACCAGACATCTTGGGTATTCGATTGACTTTGCCTCTGGCACTTTGTTATATCCAGAACCAAGTGTTCATCCACACACCCTGTCTTTTGGTATTTCTTGTCCTTACAGCAAGAAACTTTAAAAGCAGAGTATTTACCATCTGGAGTAGCTATGTTTACTCAGGATTTGTGGCTTTGCCAATTGTCAGTTGTAGAAAAACCTGCAAATACTACRATGAAGATTAATGCCACAGTAGAAAAAGCATTCACTTCTAATGACACCAGTTTTATCAGATATAACGTGATTGCAAAGCATAGTAGTACTTGCAGAGCAATTTTGGTCTTTTTACTTATAATAAAGTACACACATTTACTATGCATATTTCAGCTAAAATCAAACTTTTGTGAGAAGCATGACAATCTGTCAAAACATGGTGCCAAAAATACAGCTGCATTCTCTGTGCAGCTTTTGCAATCTAAGGGCAATTTGCCATCAATACTATAAGAGGCAATTTTCTATAAACATAAAAAGCCTTAAGCGTAGGACTGCATCAAGATTTAACTGTTTTCCTTTTGAATCTGAAAGTGAAAATCTCCTTCCTGACTTCTGCAAAMAACTCATGGGCTCATTCCCTAAGATCTAAATGATGGCACTTACATCCAAACCTCTTCAGCGGGTGCCGGCGAGTTTCTGTCTACACCAAACACACTGTCCTGGAGCTTGCCTTACATCAGGCAGTATTAACCTCAAAGATGGACTGGTGAAACAGACAGCATAAGCTCAGAGAACCTGTCCCAGACCTTCTCAAACCTCATTTGCTGACTTATGTGGATTGGCAATCTTATTTCTGCTTCCCAGCCCCCTTCTGAATTGCCTTGTAGTCCAAGTGCTGCAAGGGATAGAAGAAAGGAAGAAGAAAGAAACAGGGTGGGAGCTAGGTACTTCCCTCGGATGAAGTGGCTTCAGGTGCTCGTGGGAGAAGCGATAATGCTTTTTCCACATTCCCCTGCCCATACCTACACACAAGGATATCACACAATCTTGTTCTTAGCATGTTGGCTGAGATGTGAAACTTATTAGCCCAACGCAGAAAATAAGACGGAAAAGCCTATAAAGCAGAGTTAGTAACAYGATTATGTGGTATACTGAAAGTATGAAAACCTATTGTTGGTTGTGCTAGGTGCACATAAGAGAGTCATGTCTTGTTATCACTGAAGAATCCTACCTGATAGCTGACTACYCAAGCAAACATGAGTTCAAAGACTGCAAAATTTCCAAAGCAGACCATGACTTTGGTTGTCAAAACAGGCATAGATGGCCCTGGCCCAGAGTTGCACAGCTTTAACTGGAAGCAGAACAATATTGTGCCCTGAAGCACTAGGAAGGGATGCCCAGACTGATGCCAACCAAGCTATCTCTGGAAAAGGAAGCCAAACAATCTTAAACAGAGTAAGCAGCTGCCTACAGCAGCAGGCTGCTAAACCCTGCAAGACATTAATGTCCCTGTTACTTACTTGTGCCAGAGCTGTGGACAGCAAGCAGAGAGAGCAAGGCTTCTAGCTTGTCATGCTACAGGGACTATGACAAGACCTTAGATGTTAAACATTACTACTTTGAGAAGCTCTTCCTAGCCCCAGAAACAGCTGCTGCCACGGACTCTGACCCCTCYTTCAGGACCAGCTGTCATAGCTACTCATCCTCCTCTGCTCTTAATTCCTTTGTACCCTTCTCCTCTCTGCCTTCTCATTTCTATGCAGCAGTAGCCTAGACAATTTCCTTCTTCATGTGGCAAAACTGTGTTTTACTTGCAGGTTGCACTGCTGAGAAACTTTCAGGTAGCCCTGCTGGAAGTCTCACAGCCATACCAGTAATCTGTAGCTAATGCAGCTGTGGTGTATTTGRGACCTGGACTACTCTCTCTGCATGGTGCTGTGTTATGCTGGGTAGATGTTTCAGCACTGCTTGAGGATGCAGAACTACAAAGATCCCTTACTTCACTCCACAGTACAAACATGACAAAGAAATTTAATTAAGTATTAGGTTCTTGCTGGCACCACTGGAGAGAAAAAACAATTGTATATTGACTTAAATCTGTTCCCATTTAAGTAAGTTTAGTAAGTAGTACAGACACCTAATCAAATCTATCTAGTGTATAATGTTTAGCAATTTCATGCCTGGACGACTARTAAAATGCAAAGTGGATGCAGGTTAATGTAAGATTTCTACAAATTATTTCCATAATAAATTAYGAAGTATTTATATGAGGAAACATTGAAAAAAACCCCAATATCATTGCCACCTTATAATTTAATGGAATGTCTTAGAAACTAGATGCAAGGGATAAGGCGATTAGCAACTTATGAATATGAGGAAAAATTTTAAAGCAGTTGAAGATGTAAAATGCATCTAAACGGTGATTTTTAAAAGACTTTTTGAAATCTAATGCCTATAATTCTCTGGGTWGAGTATGTCACAAAAGAATGCAGCATTCCACTTACACGTGATAAAAAAAATAAAAGAGGAACAAACCTCTAAATATATAATATATATAGGCACATATTAAAACATAAACTATGTGTCTCTCCCACTTACAGTGATAGAAATCCTCTGTCACTCCAGTGGAACAATACAGTATTTACCCTAGAGCAGATAAAGTGAGAGCATGACTTACATTGTAAAGAAAATAAAGCTAGAGTGTATGTTGTCATCACTAAAATGGATACAAAGGAGTTGTAAAATTTTACATGGACGAAAGCATTATTTTTAAGGAACTAGGATGCAAAAAGGGAAAATGATAGCTATCTTGAGATGCCTTTAGAAAGTGTGAGACAAAGCATTTTATAACAAGTATAACAGAGTACCTATTTTTTCCTGCAGRACATGCAACACTACAACTGTGATGTAAAAAGCTGATTTTTTTTTCAACGAAGTGGTTGAAAGTTACTTTAAAATATCACGTCTCCCAGGTTTGAAAAAGATGTTTTGCTGCTGAATGCATATATCAGTTCATGAGGAATGTCATGAGGAATGAATTTTACTGCCTGTGGCTTTAGCTCCTGCTCTAGCAGCTTTRGAGTCCTATTAATATGCCCTTAAACAGTACAACAAACCTATTTCCATATGATAATACTGCTGCTATGCATGCATGCCCTGGGCATTTGAACATCTAGCTGCATATTTATATGGGCAAACAGACCTGGAAATCTGACGGATTCATGAACATGGTTCTTGAAATGTATTACTGAACGTGCAGGCTGGGAAGCTGATGAGAGCTAAGCAATTACCCAGTGCTTAATTCACACTGAATTGCAATAGAAATCAGAACATTCCTTTCCGTGCAYGTTTTTTTTAAATATCCCAAACAGAATGAAGGCACCCCACATATCAACATTTATTCTGTGCCATTTGGATGGTGTTCCTGTAACAATGTGCAAGACACACGTATTTCGTTCATCTCCTGGTTGCTAGAATTCATCTACATTAAAAAAAGCCCACCCAGCAATATTGAAAACTTCCCGAAGATGGCAGCAGTGACACAGGAATCGACACAAGCTGGCTTTTACAAGCTTTTGCAATTGAAAAAGATTTTTAAAAAATCATAGTCAACAGCTATGATCCAGTCCAGGGTTACTAACAKCTGATACATGCAAAACCAGTCCTGGCAAGGCAGTCTCATAAAGAAGAAATGGTATTCAGATGCACTGAAACACATAAAAGGGAGCAAGGGGTGCTCCTTGTTTCAAGGGCATTGCATCTTACTTCTCTTGAATCTGTTAACAGCTAAAGCCCTGTAAAAAGAACATCCTTCTGAATATGACCATTGAGCAAATAAAATAGCATAAAAATGTATCTTGGATAACTGTGGTGCTGTTTTAAGTGTTTTATTGGGTTCATGCTATCTCCTATTTGTAGCACTTGCTTTTTAGAACTGTAAGCACACATCTAGTTTATGTTCTAGGGAAAGCACAAAATAATGAACAGATTTGTGTATCTCTCTGTTCTCAGGAAATGCCTAGCTTCTGCACAAGGATCCAGTGAGCGTGCCTTTCCTCTTAGTGACCAGATTAAAGGCATTAGGATATTTCTCTGAGAGAAATTTTGTTTGTTTGCTTGTTTTGGGAGGTTTTTTTGATGGGGAGGGGAAAGAATGACCTTAAGTCTTTATTCTGCTTCCAATTTATGTTTGTCTTATGAAGAACTGAATCCTTTAAAATTAGGGCATAACTAATCTACGGTCATCAAATTCAATCCRTGTTCTCTCCAAAGATCAGCACCAGTCAGTTCAACAGCTGCTAGTTTCAAATTCTGAGTGTGAATAGTACTTTACTGGAAATAACAAAAAAACACACAAACCCAAACCAAAACAAATAACCCCCCCTGCATTACATGATTCTAATTAGGGGTGTGTCTAAGCCTGAATCTTGACACTGAACAACACTGAGAAACTGGACAAATTTCAACGACAGATGAAAACTTGGTGTTAAGTCTCAGTCTAAAATTAGATGTAGCCAGACCTTGGAACTCCACCAACTCTAAGCTCTGAAGGATGGATTTAGACCAAGGATCTACAATTCCAAGTAATCTGAAAGTGGAATAAACAAAAATGAAAATTGTTTAGAAGTGAGAAAGAAATTGCAAAAATTTTTAAAAACCATCATATTTGGTTCTTCTGAAGGGAGCATCATCTTTGCAAAATATTCTACAAACACYGCTGGAGAAAGATTTGGAATAATGATGAAAAGATCATGCTTCATCTTTCAAGGAACAAAAGCAGATGCTTCCTGAAAAACACAGGCCTGATCAAAAACCAATGATAGCYGGACTGATTTATGCCAGGAATACCCTGCCACAACCCAGAGCTCCCATTAAGGATACCTCAATTTCTAYACCTTCTTTTCGGTGCAAAGGCTAGCTGTGTGGTTTCAAGTACTTTTCTTTTGAAACAAGAATTTTTTTTAAACTTACAGAGTTTGTGCTAATTGTATTCACAGTGTATATACTGAGTCAATAATGTGACTTCTTGTCTGACCTTTCAAACTAATCCTTTTCTGGTTTGTTGATCCTAGACATTTTCTGTAAAGTAATTATACAAACTACCAAAAAATGATCCCTGAATTGTGAGCTCAGAACATTACCTGGTTTACATGAAATACAAACAATTTGGCACTTGTCTCAGCACCGCTTTGATGAACCACACAATAAACATTTTAGCAGAAGAAACTCTMTTTGGATTCTGAATACATGTACAAGTGTATAAAACCAGCAAATATTGTCCTGTATCAGCAGATACTGACAGGTAGCAAGATCCCTGTCTATAAAAAATATGCTCCGTAAATATTTCRTGTTTATCAAGATAATTTTACTACTCAGCAATTTTCTTACTTTTCTTTGGATTTCTGACATCTACAAGTCACCCAAGAAGCACTACATTTCTCTAGTTGCCTGGGAGGTAACACAGCAAGGCACAAGCAATCTAGAAGATTTCTGGCGTGCATTGGTGACAATTCCTTGACACAAGGGATGGAGGGACCAACCAGGGGACATGGTCTGCTGCACTTCCATCAAGGAAGAAGTGGTTGCATATGTGAAGGCTGGAGGCAGGCTAGGCTGCAGCAACCCTGAATTGATGGAGTTTGGGATTTTGAGAGGAGGGGACAAGGCAAAAAGCAGGACCATAAATCCGGACGTCAGGAGAACATACTTCGGCCTATTCAGCGCCAAAGAATGCCGTGGTATCCAGCCCTGGAAAAAAAAAAGAGTCTGGGACAGTGGATGATGTTCAAGGATCACCTCCTCCAGCTCAACAATGGTCCATCCTGACCATAGGCAAGTCAATTAAAAATAGTAGGAGACCCTCATGGTGAATAAGAAGCTCCTGACTAAATTCAGACATAAAAATGAAGCATGCAAGAGGTGGGAGCAAGGATCCAGAAGGACTATAAAGACACTATTCAAATGTGGGCTTAGGAAAGCCAAAACCCACCTGGACTCAAATCTGGTAAGTGACTCAAAAGGCATCAAGGACTGCTGCAAGTACATCAGCAACAAAAGGAAGACCAAGGAAAGTGTGGGTCTGTTGCTGAACAGGGCAGGGAATTTGGTGACAAAGTACATGGAAAAAGCCAGTGCAGTCCTAGAACCCACAATTAGCATAAATTTCACTGCTACAAAACATATGATATGGAATTACACTCTGGATGGCACAATAGATAACATTAAACCAAAGTGCAGATGTTCACCCTTTCCAGTGCAGTCAGAAAAGCATATGCAACCCTTAAATCCCAAGGAAATGTGTATCTGCATGTGCATGGGTACAGAAGGACCACTCCAAGCTGGAACTTCTGAATAACATGGGACTAGACCGGACCTCTGGTCTAAACTATGAAAACAGTTTATGATTGACTAAAAATATCCATGAAACAGTCTTGGTTCAAAAGATCCACTGCAAGAAGACAAATCTAACAAAGTACATCCAAATAACCAGTGCTGGCTGAAAAACAGTTTGCCTGAAATCTAGAAAAGCATGATCCAGTCCCTCCAAGCACCTCTAGGAGATTCCTGTGCCTACCGACAGGTCTTGTTCGCAGAACTCTGAACTGGTACTTTTTTTTTTTTTTTTAGTTTCTGGAATTAATGACTGCAATGCAAATTGTCAACATCTTTCAAATGAGCACGCATGGCTGAAGAATTCCTCATTTATTTATTGCTTCTAAGAAACCAATGTGATAGGGCTTACTGTTTGTTTTTAATAAGAAAGGCAGTTCAAGAATTCATCTTATGTGATAATTAGATAGTGTTCTGATAATCTGATTATATGTGAGATTTCTTGCTAGCATGGCCAGTTCCTGGGCTTATGCAAATGGACATGACTTCATTTTCTCCAGAGGAGCTACATTAATTTACAGCTGCTCAGGATCAGAGCCTACCTGCCTGTTTCTGACATCTAGGATATGAATTCATATGGCTGTATGGCATCAAGATTCACTAGTCAAGCACAGCACAGACCTAAATATTTCTCATTTGAGACATTCTGCTGCAGTAATGCACCTCCTCCTGGGCTCCCCCCCCCTTTCACTACTCTTCTTATTCATTCCATCTAAATTCACTTTTTCCTTCCATTTCTCTAGCTACATTTACATCTTGACTCTCTTGATTGCATTCCTGATACAAAATTCAAGCTATTCACTATCTTTTTTTTTTATTATTTTCCCCCATGCCTTTAAAACCCTTTTGTCTTAAAGCTATTGAAACTCCTCTTTTTTTTTTTTTTTTTTTCTCTCTCTCTCCCAATACATTCATTTTCCTTTTGTTAATACCTGGAAGCATTACTCTCCTCACATTGCTTCTGAAGATAGAAAAAACCCTCATAATTGCTGTTAGAACTTTATAAAAGCAATAATGCAAATATAAAAATGCTAATAATATCACTATATGAACAACTAAGAGCAACA
Source organism: Amblyornis subalaris (assembly GCA_018881555.1). Lineage (NCBI taxonomy): Eukaryota > Metazoa > Chordata > Aves > Passeriformes > Ptilonorhynchidae > Amblyornis > Amblyornis subalaris. The sequence continues at coordinate 2,551,011 of JACAXG010000037.1, forward strand.
CTACTGTCAAACACAGGGTGTATCATCTCTTCCTCTCATCCCGTTCCCTGTTCTCAAAAGACTCGGAAGTAGCCACACCTGGAAGCTTTCCAGCTATGAAGCCACATGACTTTGGTGTATTCTTGTGATAGGAACAAAAAGGTACGTGTTTGGAGACATTCRCCTTTTCTACCTCCCGAGGTATATCCTTAAGACATTCTATGCAAATGAGTCAATGGTAATTAGGGTAGCATGAGCTAAATTCTGTATTCACGATCCACAGAGAAAGCAGCTAATTAATCAAGGGGGAAAAAAAAGAAGAAACTTCGCTTTTTAAAAATATATTATTCAGATATAACTGATCCTGAGGAAATTATTAATGTGTGTCTAATCCCCATGACTTGAGCACACATCTGTAGTTCTATTCTGTTGCTAATCATGGTATTTTGGCTTTTTTGGGGGTTTCTTTTTGCATAAATCAAAGGAGAAAGAAACATACTGATGGATCACTGATAAACAGATAAATAGATAAATATAATTTTTCTTGAAATAATTATAATCTAGTGGGAAAACGTTGTAATTTTTTATCTTTACCCCTCAAAATTCAAATTCCTTTGTTATTGGGAATGTAATGCAAAAAAAGGAGAAAATAGCCACTGTTAGTGTATGACCCCACTGTATTTTTATTCTTTGGCTTCAAAGGTAACCTGACAGCTCACACAGAAAACACAGAAAGGTTACTTTTGCAAATTGTCTTAAAAGCACTCAACAATAATGACCCCAAACTGCTACAGCTCTGAGTTGTCTTACTGCAGTATTTGGGGGCTATTACTGTAGCTTTTTGATAAATAAGGATCATTAGCAAACCTTGTATGGAGTCTTCTGATGTCTTACCTTTATGTAGTATGTTTACTTCAACTGTGTGGCACAACTGTGAGCCATAAACACTTTCTGATTTCAATCTCATTTTTGGATACATAGGAGGCTGGAATTTTTCTATAAGCAGCAACACAAAAAGAGGCAAAGCATGCCTGCTTTTACTAAAGTGGCAAAATTACATTTGTCAGATCGAGATGGACTTTAATTTGCTCCTGTAAGTTGTGATATGTGTTATTTTCCCACTGGAGAATCAAGTGTGCATCATTTTTCTCAGCTGCTTTATGAGAAAACTGTAGTTCATGAAAAGCTGATAGGTATTAACGTGAAAAGGATGCAATTTGACTTACAGTTCAAGTTATCTCTATTTTCCATTAACAGAGAGTGTTACATTTTGAAATTAAAAATTGTCCAAAGCTACAAAAAACAAGGTTTGTATCAATGTTTTGTTCAGTCCGATGTTCGAGGAACAAGCTGGAAATTAATCCCATGCTTAGGTTCAGCTGATTTTATACAGCTTCTGCTTCTGACTCTAGCCCTTGAGGAGGTAGTGTCCACTTTCAGGAGTTTGTTAAATGCTCATTACTTGTGAAGATAAGATTCAAAATTCAGAATTAACAGCTGTTTGCTCGAGCTTGTTCACCATCCTGGATGCTTGAACTAACTATCTAGCTGTCTGCTCAGTACACGCATACACACACCCAAGCAGAGCTACATGACAGCACCTGTTCTTATGAGACCCAACAAGCTTCCAAAGGGAAACAACTTTACAAGATGCAAACCCACGATTTTCTGTATTTATAGGATGTATATACCACCAAAACTATGACAATAGATTGAAAAAAAGAAAAATAAATTGCCCTTGAAGTCAAAGACTAATGTACATATTTGCTATTTTTTGAGAAGCTTTCCTTTAAAGAAAAGGAATTTCTCTGATTTTTGACAGATGCCACTGCTGCTGTGGGATCCAATTAGATGTTTTGTCTTGCATAATGACTGCTAAAGATATATACACATGGCATTACACGAGGAATTAAGATGTATAATTGCATAATGGCTGCTAAGGATGCATACACATGGCATTACACAAGGAATTAAGATGTATAATTCTTAATGAGAGCAATGTCTAATGCCTGAGAGTAACAGGCTCGACATTAGGCGCCCATTAAGAATAGGCTTAATTTAAAGCATTTGAATAGTGTCACTCAAATCGATCTCAATATACACGGATGTTTAAGTAAATTTTTTCATTAGGTTTTTACTCCTAATGCACAGCARATTTATTTCATTCAGATTTTCTAAGACCTTATATTAGAAATATAGAAAGCCAAGCAACTAAGACACACATGATCACTTCTATGAAGGCTTCCCAATATGTCATTTTTTTACACCTGATAATTGACAAGTCAACTTACAGTGAGTCTTTGTAAATCTTGTTTCATTAATGCCTTCTCTACTGAATTTCTTTCTTAAACAWGAAATAATTTGACATATTGGCAGTGCTCTTGGTGTTTCTGTTGAGCCATCTCAGCCCACTAGCAGCTCTGCAGTCAAAATGTGTCCACACTTCTAAGATTTTCAAAGGAATCTAGTGTTATGCCTATCCCTTTCTTGAGTTTGGTCCGAGTGCCTTCCCATCACACACATCCGATACACGATGGATGCGCATCGTAGCACTGAACTGTAGACAATGGGAGAGCTATAAACATATAAAAGTAGCACTTCTGCTAGGACCCTGACAGTATACTTGTCCATCAGCCACAGAAACTGTAAGACTTAACAAGACGTGTGGTACTCTGAGATAACACATGCCTTGTGGGTGTTAAGGAGTATGAGGCAGAGGCAAATGCTTTTAGTGACCTGCCAGTGTTATCTTGCAGCAACATACACACCTTGGAATATCCTACAAAATTATAGAATAGCCCCAAACTCACAGAAAATTATTATTTTTTTTAAATTTAACAACTAAACAAAAGAAATGAGGTGCATAATAATTAAACGGCCAGTAAAGAGCAAATAGCTTATGAAATGTTGCATTTCTGGACTGCTGAGGAGAACAATAGGCAGGGACACAGGTGAATGAAATAAAATGTCACGTACATTCTTCATGTTATTTAAGCATAGCAACTTCCCCAAAAGGTCTTTCATTAAAACAAGAATGAAATAATGGAAGAGAKAGTTTGGAAAGATTTTTTTCGTTTTTTGAGGCACCTTAATATTTCTCAAGACACACTTCTATTTATAATTCTGATTGGCATTTGAAATGTCATAGTTACTCTACTGGATCATACCACCGTCCTCTATAGACACAAATTTTGCAGCCTGCAATTTAATTCATATAGATACCTGTAACTAGAATAATTCAATGTTTCCAATTAGACAAAATTTAGTGGGTTCAAGTTTCTAGAAAATATGGAATCTTCTTCTAAAGGATTCTTATAAACCAATAATCATCATTATTCATTTATCAAATAACATTAAACAATGTATCAATTTTCTTGGAAATCTTGCAACCCTACATGTTGTTTTAGCAAGAATCAGGGACTGCTCTGGATTTACAGTGTTTTGTCTTTCACATTTATGGAAAAAAAAATCCTGTTCAGCTATATGGGATTAAAAACTAAGAGATATTAAACCAGTAAATTCCAGTTCTCTCCTGCAGAAACCTTTCAAGAATGCTGTTAACAAAGTTTCTGAATTATACTCTTTGAAAACAGAAAAGACTTCCTAAATTTCTTGGACAATCAATTACAGATAAGATAGATGGGAAACTTGTCCAGACCATCACAACGAACAACCAATACCTGTCCTCTTTGTCGTGTGAGTAAATATTGGTTTTGGCTGGCATAACTGTCCAAATATTGACTGCAAATCAACTTTTAAAAATATCTCACCAGACGACTTGTCTTAGTGTCCTCCTGAGGCTGTGGTGTCCACACTAGTGAACTGCTTCACATTCAAGACTGAGTTTCTCTTGTGTGGTTTTTTTTTTTTTTCCTGTCAATAATGGTCATATAAAATCCATTTGCAAGACTAAAATACAGCTTTGATACAAATCCAAATGAATGAATGAATACCTCAACATTCAAGCAGCATAACATCAACACTGTACATTGTAAGAATTTCTAAAGATCTTATTTTAGCTGTAAAGATACATTACAATCCATGTATGATATTTCTCCAGTTATTTCACATGATATTACTTATGTCATAAATATGACATAAATTAATATGACATATGCTGAGATGTAGTATCCTGTTCAAGGACAAGATCTCTGGAGACAGTTAGTATCTTTTCCAGGGCCAGTTGGTACAGCTAGAACATTGAGTAGGGCTGTTGCACATATACTGCTTTCTTCAGTTTGATCCAAACCCAAAAACTTCTCTGTTTCAAGAGTTCCCTGGAATGAAAGAAATTAAGAAAACTTTTCTATGAGAACTAGCAATCAAGAACATAGTTTCGCAGACATTTGTATAATGAGTTTGCGAGATGATATGGATTTTCTGATGTTTAATCAGGCTTGAGGTTATAACACAGCTTGGGACATTTGAAAGCTCTTTTTTCTTTTCTATCCCGCTACCTATTAATGAAATTTGTGGAAATATATCTGATAACATACAGTTAAAATTGGCCCCATAGGTTACCAAGTTACTAAGGGGATGTGAAAGATCAGCAAAGACACAGAAACAGTGCTGTTCCAATAGACTTATTTCCATACAAAAACAGGATAAAAAAAGTGAGCTCATCTCACACTCTGACAGGCAAAGTCTGCTGATAAAGAGGGAACAGGAACATGGAGCAGATACATAGTGATGAACACGGGGTAAGGACTTACAGAGTAGAGAACAGAGTGACATGTTCTATTGTTAAATCTGCTCCTTTTTGTGCTCTCTATATAATTTTCTTTCGTGCTTCTGTAAGTCTCTATCCTTTTTTTCTGCTGTGTGTTCTGAAAGGAAGAGAGATATCTTTTAAAGGCCCTCAATAGGTTTTTGGTAACCTATTTTATGTGATCATTAGCCTTCATTATGTTTCCATCATCTGATTTTCACATTACTTAGCTTCATTTTTTGCTCTCTCTGACTGTGAAAAAAGAAATGCACCTATATCCAGGTTAGCTTTTTGTATGCTAAACCCAAACACTTTCAATAGATTACTCTAAAGGTGTTCTTTTCTTTTTTTTTCCCCCCATGGAAAGAAAACTTCATATTTTCCAACATTTCAGTGCTTAACTATTTGAAACTTGTCATCATTTTGGTTGTTCTGCTTTGTTCCTTTGTTTCAAGAGCAATTACACCCGGAGGCAAATGACACAATAGGAGTTATAGCATTTTTGATGCAATGGAAGCGGTGTCTTATGTAACAAGACCATCCCATCCCCTCCTAGGCTTTGCTTCATTTTGTTTACCCCAGCAATACAATCCAGCATCTGATTTGCTTTCAGCRCTGCAGCTGTGTTTTAGTCCAAAGGCTTTAGGGACTTTTCTATAAACAACTCCCAAATCTCTCTCGTATCAAATAATCCCCATTCTGTTCTGGGAAGGATTTTTTTTCTGTGAGTGCTGATTAACAAGGTAGCTGAGTAGAAGTTGTTTCCTTTCAACCTTCCTACTGGTTCATTCACGATAAGACCCCAATGCAGTGCTTACAATGCTACTGCTGTTTCCAAGAGAGACAATTTTGATGTCATAAACAAACACGAGCTCATAGACAAAACCTATCAAGAAAAAGCCAGTTATAAAGAAGAAAGCTAAATATAGGCTCATTCTCATGCCATTATCAGCTAGTGGTAATTAATGAATCATCTATGTCTATTTAATACTATGAGAGCTCATAACTTGTGTTGACCCCTCCCCCCCCCCCCGAGATGACAAAACAATAACATTTTAAAGGTATTTGTTTTATGGTTTCTTGACTAACGAGGCTGTGAGCTGATTACTACCCTGACTGCAGCAGAGGGCATTGGCAAGTGTACATGATGCAAGGGCAAACAGATTGACGCATCAAACATAACCCATTTACCACACACATAAAATGCGTAGTAAATACATATCTAAGGACAGAGCTTTAGAACGATTTCCATATGACGTGCAACAGAGGGTACGAACACATACTTTGTTTGTAGTTAACTCTGTAGTCACAACAATGTCATGGTTTTGTTAAGAAGGTTCAGGAGAAGAGGAAAGCTACAGTTTGCCTTGTCATGCCTGCTACCCTCTGGGTCCTGTGCTGCACTCCCAGAAGAGCAGGAACTTGCTTGCTTCCCCAGTGCACATGGATGTGGGGGAAACCCTGGGAGTACGAAGTGGAACAGGGAGTGAGACCTGGCAGCTAGGACATGAATACAGGGTGGGAATCTCCCATGAGGCACTGGGGACTTGAGTGAAGAAGGGAGCAAATCCCCAGCTAAGTCCTCACAGAAAGCTGATGAGTTCTTAAAAATTTAGAGGGCTCTCTGGAAGTTTGTTGCAGCCTACAAAGCCACTAACAGTTGATGGGCTGGAAAGCAATATAGAAGTAATGGTGCACATGCTGAAAGATTTATCTTTCCCCAGACATATTTATTTAATGTCTTGGCCACTGACTTTTGTATGTTTAAAATTATTGCATCATTCTGGTTCTGTATATGGGATATAAATATGCATATATAGTTCCGAGTGTACATGTGTGTATACATATATATATTAAGAGAGTATATGTAGTATCTGGTTTGGTATGTTTTTAATAAAATCTGTCTCCAGAGGTGGAAAATTCTTTCCTGTTTTTTTTTTCAGCACGCCTTTTTTTAAAGAAAAAGTGGGCTTTACAGCTTATGGATAGTTGGAGGTCCAGCTATAATATACAGTAAGAATTCATTACTGTGCAGTTAGGGTAAATACCTGTTGGGTTCAAAACACAAATCAATTAGGACTCTTTCCTGTAATTACTATTTTATAATGATTAATCTTCAYTGTGTTTGTGTTTCAATCTCTTTATGAGAATCACGTTTAAGTAAATAAATGAATTATATTGAAACCAAATCTAATCACTGGGGAGAGGTTTTCATATCTTCTGAACAGCATGAAGCCATATATTAAAACTGACGTAACCTCTAGGATTACGCATTCCCTTCTGGTCTGTATTTGGAAAGGGATTTCTGAAGGGAATCCTGTGGCTTCAAGTACAGCAGACACAGCTGAGATCCACCTACAAAAAAGTGAGAGTGAGATGCCCTGCAGCAGGTCTCACTCAGGGTCCAAAGCGTGTCTAGTTCTGTCTCCCACATAAGCTTTCCCATTTCAGTGATATATGTCTTCAGAGATCCAAAGACTTACTGATGAGAGAGAAGTATGAGAGGAAGTCTGGGCAAAAGAAAGGCTGCAGCCTCCTGACTGTGCAGACATCCTCAGCCCAACATTTATCAGTCTTTCAGAAGGGTAGCTGGGTTTCCCAGTAAAGGACTGTAAAAAGATACTACCTACAAATGTTTTTCTAGTCTACTTTTTCTATACAAAGGAACAGTGTTGGTGTGTACTTCAGGCTAGATCCAATAAAGGACATAGGTGCATAGAAGTTAAATACTGCAGTATTTAATGTCCTAGAATGAAATACAGACACTTGCACAAGTACAGCAATCTGATTTAGGCGTTTCAGAGCAGCACAGAGCTGCTGGCAAATAGATGCATTGTTAGCTCACGGGGACAGTACAGTGTCCACAAATGGACTAGGTACATGGACTACGAGAGCTTAGGCCTATACAGAAACAAATAGGTGGTATTTTGCAGWCAGACACAAAGCAGAGAGTAAAAAACTCCCCACAAACAGCCAGTTTTTGCAGTGCAAGTGCGACATGAGTGGAGCTCCCTGGTGATGCTTGCCAGGAGCTGCTGTCTGTCACACCCTGATGGGAGTCTGCAGCAAGGTGAAAAAGTTTGCAAATGACAGTGCATTGTTCAGAGAGGCAAAGACGAAGGCTGATTGTAACGACCAGTAGAAGAACCTTACAAGACTGGTGATAAAGCAGGGGGTTAAATTCGTTGTATATTCGGTGGCTGTGTACTCTGATTCAGTACAAGACTTAGGAGAGATCAAATGAAGATAGTAGGAACAAAGTTCAAAGCAGCTGACTAGAAGGAAGCGGTTCCTCATGCCATGCACAACATGTTTGTGGACTTTATTGCCAGAGGGTGTTAGGTAAGTTGAAAATCTATACCTTTTCAAGAGAGCCTGGTCAAGTGTACAGCAGACAAATCCAAAGGAAATAATTACAGACACATCTGTCTAAGGAAGTATCCTGAGTTAACTGGAGTGTAAGATGATGTAAAAAACAGTATTACACTTACCTTATCTTGCTCTTTCCTGGGGACCTGTATATGGCTATTCCTGTTGACACCACAAAAGCATAGTGGAGCCTAGAGCTGGCACAGCCTGTCCATTCTGCCTCTGCTCGAGTGCAGAGTTCAGGTGTGTGCCAGTGCTTGGCCTGGGACAGGGGCCAGAGGTGCTGCAGGGCCAAGTGGGACTCAGTAAGGCTGGATGAGCGGCCCTGGGTGGCACAGGCAGAACCACAGTAACACGGGCTCCAATTCACTGTCACACAGATTTGGAATTGGGCATTATTGTGGGACTGGTACCAGGGCAACGGTACTGGCACTGGTACCTCCCACCCCTGCTCCCAACAAGCTCTGGCAGTAGGAACTTGTTGGGAAGTAGAGCCAAAAATGAGGTCCTAGTGCACCATGACAGCTATACCAGCTGATTGCAGGAGCTACAGTGAGCTGATCTACCCTGCAGCTTATTGTGTTGAGGGTCATGTCAATGCCAGAAGATGGAAAGCATGCCTCATTTCTTTACAACTTCATTTGCACTAAACTGCATTTTCTGTGATGCCCCTGCTGGAGGAGCAGCTCAGAAACTAATTCCTCATATGTGAGATGCTGACTACATAGAAATAGATCTGGCACTACATTAAGCAATGAAAAACTATATATGGAATGAGAATTTAAAATCAAATTTAAAATGCAGGGCTTCAAAACCAATTCTTCTCCCCAGTCTGTTATAAATTATACAGCCTTCAGTGTAAGCTTAAAGAACCAGCAGTTCTTGACAGCAGTTAACCTCTTTTTTCATTACTGGGGCTCTTCCAGTTCCTTCAGATCAATAGCGTTCCTATGTATCTTTATAAATTTGAGTAGCAGAAGCTGACCCCATCTTGGTTTTCTGCTGAAAAGTAGAATCAAAAAGTATTTTAATGGATATTTGAAACAGGGAGATTAAATTCTCTCTTAGTTACACCATGAACAAAAGGCAAGAAAGAATGCTACATAGCTTGGTATATTTTTTACCCTTGAATTTCTTCAGATCACAGTTATTTTTGTAATTTCTTTTTACATTGCTTTTTGCAATCCTGCAAGTTTTTTAATGTGAACTGACTAGGTTAAAAGGTGCCTATATTTCATAACCTATTAAAAAATACCCTTTTTTACTTTATGAAACTGACATTGTTTTTATATTATTTTGGTCACTTTTAGAAACAGCCAGGATAATTAAATGAGGCAATCCACATCTGCTCTCCTATCCAGTAAATTTCAAACCAAATTTTAATTCAAGATCTTTTATACCAACATTGAGCTTTTCCTTCTGTGCTGTAAGGACTAATGCGGAAGTTAAAACAAACAGATTGTTCACTGATCAATGGATATTTTAAAAGAACAAAAGCACAAGGGAAAATGTATATTGATTTTAAATTACTTCACAGATTGATTTTACATTTATAATCTGAGCAAATTTAATCTGATAAATTCCTTTTAAAATTAAGTTATACTTTATATTAGTATTTTCTACGTAGATACTTCTCAAATGGAGGAAACCAGGCTACTTATGTATGGATGCCCTCTCATCTTTTTAAGGGTTTTGTAGAAACTTTGCCACAGTGGATAGAATAATAAAAAGCCTATTTCCCAAGTTACCTAAAACTTGTATACATCATTAACTATAAATACAGGTAAATGTACTTCAGCTGAATGTGTTAACTACTCAGATAGCTAAGTAAAAATGCAAGTTGCTACTGAATAATTTACAACTTAATTACTTTTTAGATGATGACAAGAAAACAAATGCAGTGCTTTCGACTCCTTTTACTAGGAACATCAAAAAAATCCAGCATATCTTTCTAAAGACAATAGAGGAGTTTTTGACAAGATGCTGAAACAGTCAGACAACATTTACAGATTTGCAACTAAATTTGGTTTACTAGCAGGGCTTCTTTTATGTGTGAAAGCCATTATGACTGCTACATCTATTTTTGGAGTGCTATGTTTGCTTCTGCAAGTAACATACCCACGGAATTATTGCTGTTACTGTTTATTATTACTATTATTAATTCTGTTGAAATAATAGTGCTCCAACATCAGTTGTTGAACGTACCTTCATAATAATCTCCAGGGTAGCTAACAGTAGCCTGAAACACCCATATCATTGCTATCTAAGAAGCGGAAACCAGAGGAACGCTGACTTCTGATTCTGGTTCTGCTTTTAACTATCTCCAGCAAGTCACAATTCCTGAATCTTATCCCTTGCATTTTTGAATGACTCTGGGAAGTACTTCAGAAACTTCTGAAATGTGCAAACTGAAATCCCTTGTGTGGGGCGTCAGAGGACAGATYCCTTTAAATTCTACCCATGGCACTGGCACTTAGTCTGTCTTTTCCAGGAATTCCTAGCACTCTGCCCATAAGAGTATGAATATTCTGGTGGAGAACCCATGTATCAAAGCACTTCCTAATGCTTGAGAGATGGAGTTGAGCACTGCAGATTTTGAGAGGCACATGTGAGCATCTGCACTCTGCTGAGAGTAGAGAGGGCAGAACCTCCCTCTGCATCCCACAGCTCGGCCGCACTGGGGCTGCCCGAGGCACCTCCTGGACGGGGCGATCACTTAYCAGCTTTTATAAGAAAGCTGTCACTAGCAACAAAATGGAGCCAATTGTAACCTAGGAAACTGCTGTGAAATAACCACAGAGCAACTGAGCACAACTGCTGCACAGCAGCACAGACATCAACATCTGGAAACTGCCCTTTAAGCTACCAAAAACCCCAGGGTTTCTCACTAATGAGCTTTTAAAGGGCCTATATAAGAGCTAGGAGCTTGGCCCATGGCTGCTCAGAGGAGAGCAGGAGGTGTTCCCTGTGTAGCAAAAATCACTGGCATCACTGTCTTCTGAAAGTGGGGCTCTGGTGGAAACATGACAGCAGCTCTAATTCAGGACCTTGGACATATTTTCATTTTACCTGTGAGATTTACAGGCACTTTTTTCAAAATTTATATTACAAGGTATGCATTCCATAAAACCTTAAAAAAAGCCCTTGACCCAGAAAGAACATGTTAAACAAAGGAGCTGTAAGAGAAAGAATGGTATATGCAAACTGCATGCAAAGGAAAGGTCTGTAATACAGTTTGTGCACTTTTAAGCAAATTTCCTCACTTTCAGATAGCTGAGTGTTGTGGTTTCTTTTGTTTTTGTTTTTTTTTTCAAATGCAATTAACTCTGAATTTCAAAGCTTTAGGATGTTCCCTAGGAGCACAGCACTCCCACCCCCCAATTTCAGATCCCCCCACCTACTACTCATCTGAGTAGTCCTGTTAACCTTAACAGAAGTTTTAAAAATTTCAGAAGCACTTCCCAGCACTAAGAAGGACTCGGTGCCTTTTGGACTGAAATATCCCAATGCCCGAGATCAGAAAATCTGTAAATTCTTCAATGTCATCAAGCAATTCTGAACCTATATACCTTTGCCACATGCAACCTCTGTTCCACAGTTAATCTTTGACTCCTACATTTCCTAACCAGCCAAAGCCTTTTGTAAACACACAAAATACTGGCAGCTTCAATTATGAATGTGATTATTTCTTCTATTCAATCAGCAGGAACAGATCCTATGATTGCCTATCACACAATGATAGAGAACCAGAATCTGTATTTTATTTTGAAAGGCCACTCCTTTAATATTTTTCTCGGTCCGTTTTGCCTTCTTCATAAAGTGCACAATACCAGTGTCTTAATTGTGTACATATTCATTTGAAATATATAAAACAGCAATTTTGAGTTACAATGACTGCAACCAGAAAGTCAGACGTTGAAAATTTCTTACAACCAAATGAAGCATAGGCTTTTATAAGACTCTGAGTAAAAGCAAAAGAAATTGAGCAAAGTTTGGATCTGGTTTTAAACTTCTGCCCATGGATTTTTATACTTAGTAATACAATAAACTGTGGAATTTCACTCCAAAGACCCATCTCTATGCTGAATACTGTTAGCAATACAAAGTACATATGAACATGGCACATTAACATTGTCAGGAATACATGGCTCTGGGAGGACACACGGTGCATTTAATTACTGTACTTGCTGAACTTTTTGAACTGCGGTAGGAAAACAGATCAAACAACAGCCAAAAGAAGTTGAGTTTTTAAGACTATATTCTTAAACTACTTTGATACTGTAATACAAGAGAACAGGGTATTGTTTGAATAAGGATTTTATATACATATATAGCATCTTGGGATTTTTTTTTTTCAGATGAAGCTCAGGGCTGATTATGTATGAAAGGCAAATTATTCTCTCAACCAACAGAGGATGGTCTCTGCAGATCAGAATATCAACAGAGAAGTGTGATAAAATTCTTGGCCTGTCAAAGACTGCATTATACATGGGCTGTAAATGAATGGATTTCAGTTCTAAATTCAGGCACTCTTTCCATTCACAGAAATTAAACCTATCCTGAAAAGAAGAAATATCGAGTATTCACTTTCTTTCTAAAATTATCTGACAGCTTCGCTGTTCAATGACACACAGCCTGTTATTCCTCCAAAAACCTGTGAAAACCACAGGTGCTGTGTCACTAATGCACCATTCACTTAATTAATAAAACCATAGGGATGGACCAGGCTTTATCGGAAACAATATCAGCATACTCAAGGCCTTGGATCCTGCTCACTTATGATGCATTGCCAGTGACTATGCCTAAGAATATAAGTGTACATATTAACTGTGGCTGTGCAGCTGAGTCAAGGCTGTATATGCTAATATGACATTTTCTTAACTTTTGACTTCCAAGCTCTTCATCCATAATATTTTTGTAACAGATTTTGAAAAAGAACTTATTTATCTATGGAAAAGCTAATGTCCTTTCAGGGTCTTAGTTATGATTACTTACTCTTCTGAAGATATACAGTATCAAGAGAGCTTAGCTGTAAGTGTTGAGGATCACAGATAAAATAATATGTAGAAATAATCTCCACAATGAATTCTCTTCTGCATGAAAGAAAATGGGTGTATTGCTTAGTTTACCAAGCTGTATCTGTGACTAAAAGTGCCTCATGGATGCAACACACGCCTCTATTTAGTGCCATGCACCAGCTACATTTGTCATGAGTGTTTTTCTATACTATGAGCCATAGTTTGACCAAAGGCTTTAAAGAAATTCAGTACAAATGTGGTTCCTCTCAAAATGCCCATGTCTTTCCACTGTTGTAGCCTGATACAAAACAAAATGCTGCCTATTGGTTCAAATGAAGGAAAGAAGAGTGTATGTATAAACTTTCTGCTTTGCTTTGTAAAATTCACACATCTTTTACAATGGATACTGCGGACTGCTTGAACTTAGATGCAAAATCTGGCATGCCAGCCACAAGCCATGCAGGAAACGTTCTCATCTTCCAATGCTCTAAATGTGGGCCAGCTTTCATAGGAAAATTCTATTCTATTAAATGTCAGATTAAGCAAAATGCAGATTGAAGAATAAATAATAGCAGCTTATCTGAATGAAAAGGAAGAGATCCTCCTTCATGACCCTCATTTCTATTTCTGCTTATCAGTTTATGTCTCTGTTCTGAGCAATGCATTTGTCCATGAGCTGGACTGATTCTGAAGCACTTCCTAAGCCAGTCCTGGCTGGCAGGGACACATCAATGTGACCCTGTCTAAACAGGGCTGCTGGGCAGCAAAGAGCTGCTGTCTTCCCACAAGACTTGGTCAAACTGCCTTACAAGACATTTAATAAGGGTGAAAGCAGATGACAAGAGCTTTTCCTTTGGCCTCTGGCTTTTCTTGGCCTAGGGCAGCCCTTGAATTTACAAGGGCACCAGCTGCTAGAAAGGCTTAAAGAGAGGCAGAGCCGAATAAAGAATCTCCCCAGAAGGTGAATGCAGCCCTCGGCACACTGGGGAACAGACATGTTGCTGAGAATATGTCTAGGTCACAAATTTGAAATTTCAGTTTCCCTTGGGAGGACTCTGGACCCAGAGGGAAAATCTCCAGCTGAACTATCAGGCCCCTGTCCCCCCCTTCCACCCCAAAAAATAAACAAAACAATCCTTCCCCTGCCAAGGGCAAGAGGGAAAAAAAAGAAAAATGAAGGGGATAAGGCTTTTCCCTAGCCAGTTAGGAGTGACAGCGTAGTCCTGCCTCCACACCCAACAAGAGACAAAGTCCAGGTATCTTTGGATGGCAAAACTTACTATAAGAATGGCCAAATACAAAGTCCTTGTTCACTTTGTAACACATCTTTACCTACACATGCAGGAAAACCCAACTCCAAGTATGACTAAAGTAAAGAATTTAGTTCTGAAAAGGTTGTGTTGGCTCACAGGATGTCTGCCGACGGAGCATGCAATCTGTGTGTCTCTTTTTATACTCTTGACACCAGAGGAGAATGGAACGAGGGAAATTACATCTGAAATAGCAAATGTAGGGGTTTTGAGTCACCACCCAGAAGCATCTTTTTATAGACGAAAACTGGAATCGTTTTGACAAGCAAAGTGTAGTTGGGTGTTCTTTGTATAATTTGACTTATCTGGGTTTTCTTTTTATAGATCCCTTTTCTGCCCACAATGGCAATTTCCTGTTTACTGCCTTTTCCAAGTACCACATAATTTGTTTTCATTTGTAATTAAGACATTAAAAATTACAGCGGTGTTCAGTAATAAAAGCTGAATACTGTTACATGCTTTACTAGTAGAATTGTTTTGTTCTTACAGACAATGGGGAGAAGAGAGAGAGAGAAAGTAAAAATATTTCTTTGTTGCATTGCAGCAGCAAATATGTTCTCCAGAATGAAAATAACCATGAATTTCTCAATTCTGACTTTTCTATTAGAGGTCACTTCTATTTACAAGGGAATGGGAATTGTTATTTGGGACTTTTTATTGCTAATGAGTTTAATGTGTTCTGCAAATAGTTCTGTGAAATATGACATGCAATTTATTTTTGTGAACATTAGCACAAATAAAACTTGATGGAATGATATGTTTGCAATGGGAAGTGAGCAAGCCCAACCATACTTTAGATTAAACCATATTTTTCTTAAATTGAGTTATTATTCTGGAGAAAAAGCATTGTATAATATTACAGTTCCCACAGGAAACATCACCATCACCAAAAAAAAAATTGTCTTCCAAATTCAGAAATAATTAACTAACTCAAATGTGGAATATTTGCAATACTTTTTAATGCTGTTATGTAACTCAGCATTCATTCAGAGAAAGTGAGATAGAAGAGAAAGCAGCAAGAATGTACTGCTTTGCTAAGCTCAGTATATTGTGTCTAATACTACTGGTTATGTAAATTCAATATTTGTATTATCATTTGTGAAAACATTTGATTCACTAATTGTGCAAATTTAATAACTGTGTTTTTGAAGAGCTATACTGTGCACAAAGTCTTTCAATCTTAAAACAATTTGGTTTTGTTTGGCTTCAGTTTTCATACGCTGGTTCTTGTTAAACTCTTACATTATTAGTTTTAAAATCCTCTGATGGATTAGAAAATCCATTACTACTGTCCCTAGGAAGGGGATCAGTCATCCCTCTGTATCTTCTGATTACTTAAATGAATCGAGCAGTCTCAATTTTAAGGCATTTTTTCCAGTTCTAATATAAATTCTGTTGGTCTTATCAGATCCTCCTCAAATTTCCAACTGTTCCCAGTCAATTGTTCCCTTAGATATTGTCACATTCAGGATTCAACTGTTTTTGTTGCGTCATTCTGGGAGTACGTGGGTAGTTGTGTGTCCCTTACAACCCAGAGATCTGTGTCAAGGTCACCACTTTCTTAAATGTAATATATTTGGGAGGTAATTGCAGAGCTGTGCAGGTATATTAAAGTACATTCGTTTGTGATCTCAGTTGCTGAAAATGACTGCATCTTTGTTTACAGTTCCCATCAGTCTTTGTGTCATCCACTGGTTCCATGATGGGTCATTTCCATTTATCTCCAGATCACTGATTAAAATGTGGCTTTGTACCAGTGTCTATGAAAGTCCAGTGAAATCACTCCCATCCAGGATAATTTCTCATTGGCAACAGCTTTTTGACATCTGTTCAGTACATTAGAATGTCATAAGTCACAAAGTCAACCCCCTTGCAATAAATCATAATGTAGCGTTTCTACCCAATTACATTCATCAACCCAATCTGTCATGACGTCCAAGATTTAAATCAAGTTTGTTGACAAGAGTTTCTCTTTATAAAGTCATGCTGTCTGAAATTGATTACTTTCTCGTCCTTTAAGTCTTTATTAATTTAATTTCATTGGCACTTCCTTGTTTTTGTGAGGAATAGGTGTCAGCCTAACCAGCACTTTGGACATCCTGCTTGACATTTTTAATAGGGAAAAGACACTATATATTGCAACAACAGCTGGCACTTCATCACTGTTGTTATTTCATTTTACCAGAATTTACCCTGTTCCAAGATTAACTAGAAAGAACATCAACAGACATTAGATCTCCTTATCTCAGACTTCTGAGTATGTATTATCTAATCTACCTGTTTGGAAATATTTACGCCAAGCACACATTTCTGCATTCCTTCCAAGTTAGTAAAAGACTGGAAAGTCTACATGTGMAATAAAATGCCTTATGATACTTTCGTCCAAATACAGAGCTAAAATATTTATGGTGATAATTTTGCTGACTAAATCTAAATATGAGACTACCAAACGGAGGCTTTCTTTAACATTGGGTGCACTCGTCTTTGTTATTCTCATCTTTTAAATTTTTCATCTCTCTAGAAACCATGCATACTTATTTAGCTCAATCTCTAATTTATTTTATTGATTTTCTATTCTTTACAAACTCTAATTGATACTAACAATTACCTGTTTTTTCTTTATCCTATTTGTCACATGCTGCTCTCTAGCTGTGTTTTATGTCTGCTTTAGATAGATTATAAGCCAAAGCTGCCTTTTACCCTACTATGGTCAATAGTGAATCATGTTTCTTGAATAATCAATCATTACTTCTATTAATCTATTTTAAGAGTTCATTTTTCATTTCAAGAACAGTTTATGTAATATTTATATTTATATTTGAAAACATGTAATACCTGTACTTCAAATTTAGCAATCATATTTTGTGAAAATATTCCTTTTTCATTGTGCTCCAGTGAACACGATACATTTTGTACCATTTAATATTTATGTAAGCAGTCATGCTTGCAAAACCTATGGAATAAAGTGCTTTAGAAGGCAGGAACAAGCCTGGTAGATTTGGCCTGTGCATTTCAATATTATGATCCCTTTATGACTGCCTGCTGTCATTTTGAAAATATTCATAAAATGGTTTCCTTACTAAAATCTCTAACAATTCAATTAAAATGGTTTTCTTCTGTGTCTTCCTAATTCACTCTTTTTGTAACTTCCATGAAGAATTTAAGCTCTATACCAGTTATTGTCAGGACAACAGGCTGAGAAATCTAGTTAATACCTTATTACCAATTAATGAAAATATGTGGAATTTATTAAAAATGCTGAGAAGTTAAAGTTGCTTATTACAGCTGCTGAGATATAGTTTAATCTATATCTCTATAGATAAAATAATTTATAAAGGATTTTAAGTGTATCTTCACTGGAGATGGTCAGGGTTTGAGATAGACCTGGAGTTGGATTTGAACTGAGAGTACTGTAACATTGAGTTTGGGCTTCCTGAGATTAGACAGAGCACAAACATAGCTTGGTACCTCCAGAATTGAGTTTAAACCTAATGCTTAGCATAGGGAAATGTGGCTGCCATTACTCCTCTTGCTAAACCCTACTCTCTAGTGAAAATAAATGTGCAATTGCATATTTCCTACTGGGTGTAGTATTTCTTACATGGATAGCAAATATGAATTCTGGTAAAATGCTTCTATTAATTCTATGGATGACAATAGGAGCAGATATTGAAACGTTTCCCTATTTCTGCAGGTGGCTGATGGTTTTCAGTAGAATTTTTTTCTCATTGATCATCTTTCCAGATGTCCATGACCACACAGAAATCAATGAGACAGGATTGCAACTCCTCACCAAGATCCTTGCAGGTCCTTGGTGAATAAGTGCCATTTTTCAAAACTCTCCTTGAACAGACTACAAAGAACTACACAATAATGTAACCGTGGCTTCTGAAGCTATTTGAACTGAGTCTGCATGAAGTACAGGGATCAGTAAGGAGCAGTCTGCACTGGCAGAGGGGTGAACTGGATGGCATTTCCCAACTCTGCCATTTCAGAGCCTCAGAAATTTATAAAAAACATCAGTCGTTAAAAAAATCAGTCATTGAGTGTGAGAGCTCATGAGTGCTTATGTATACCTAACAGAACTCCTCTGCCAAGAAATGAGAAACCTTTTCTTGATTCTGTAAGGCATTTTGATGTGCAGGGTTTATAGTCATACTTATCCATAACCAAAAGCCATCTATCTCAGAATCAATGCAACTTCAGAATGATTTTGCTTACATTTTGCTGCTTGTGGTATCATGTACAGTGAGAGGTAGTTCATGACAGCGTATTTCAATAAAGTATCAAAACTGTTAGTCTGAGAAGGTACAGCACACTATGAAATTAACTGTTAATTCTTAAAAGAAAAAATGCTTGTCATGGCTCTACCACAGTCCCATGCATGAGGGAAGATACCGAGAATGGGATTGTGTTGCTGAACTTCATTAATTTATCCCATTTCTTAATCCAGACTGAACCAAGCACTGTGGTTGATTGCTTTCTACAATCTAGGCTAATTTGTGCAGCGAGCAATTTGTGCAGCTCTCTGACACTGCTGCTTTAGAGACAGAATATGATCCAGCAACTCTGATTTCCTCCTCCCATCGCTATGCAAGGCCCACACAGCAAGCAGAGAGAATCAAGCAGGGCAGGTTATTTCTCTTTTAATCAATTGGAATGGCACAGAGGACAGACAATAATCTTTCTGCACATTGTGTTTAAAGGACATTAAAGCTTTCTGAAGGATGAAAAACATATACACTAACTATCTGAATTGCAAGGATTATAATTAACCACAGTTATATGTAAGTGAGATAAAAAAGGGAATCTTCCTTTGGTTTTAACAAGATCTAAAGGTGAAAACAAATTGATCTGTTTGGAACTGTAAAATACRTCTGAGATCAATGACAATTTGACTGGTATCAAAATATTAAACAGGTGAAAACAAAACAAGGAACATCAAAATAAGAAGATTTTGCATGTTGTTTCAGTTTTGAACAACTTCAAACTACATGGAAGGTCTCCAAAATAAGTTTCACTTGCCAACTATTTTCATGTGTGGTATCTGAGTTTCAAAATTCTCAATTTTGAGCTATACTTGGATGAGATCATATCTTCAATTAAAGTAAACACACACACTTGACAGTTTTCCAGAGAAAACAATGGAAGCCCTTAAAGGTTCTGACTGTGTGCCTTGGGAAAAAACATTCCTACACAGCCACTGTCCCCACACTAATGCAAATAGGCTTTATTTAGTGCACTATCCATTTGTTCTCTGGGAAGAAAACAAAATTTTGAAAGCATGGGACAGATTAATGCTTTCCCCAGGTACTTGAACTGCTGGATTTTGCTTATGATGCTATTTAAATTTAGCATCTTATTAAATTAAGTCTCTGAGAGATGAAGTGACAACTAGGAAGTCCGTGATACATCAGAAGTAGTGGCATACCATGAAAAGAGCTGACAGCGCTGATGTTCTTGGCAATATGAGAATCCTTAATTTACAGCCACCTTGCGTAGTTTGGTTCGATTTGATGCCCTCAACTAAGAAAAGATGTCCTCAAAACCACAATCTCATTTTATTAAATTCACAGCTTTCAGAGTTCAGTGTCATGCTAGAATTTTCTTAAGACATTTGAACACTTGTCAAATATATTATCGTAGTCTTATACTGTCCTATATACTAAGATGTCCATCCTAAAGCTGGACCTATAAGAAAGCTKCTGCTTACAAATGTAATACAGGTAGTACTCTGTCTCCATCACAAAGAATGTGCAAATTTCCACTTCAAAATGTTCCTTAAAGTTGATCTGTATTCCTGCAGACATACACAGTAYTGGAAACAACTCTGGGAGGAGATATTATACTACAAAAATTGATATCTAATTTTTCTGGGTATTGCTAAAGTAATTAAAATGTCCTAAATGTGAGTTGAAGCCATGGATGTTCCTCAGTTATTCTCAAAACTGTTTTTTCCCCAGTTTTTAATTCAATCTTATTTTTGTTTTCTTTCCTAGTGAAAACTACAGATGTGTTGGTTTTGCAGTTTTCTCAGTTTAAGTGACCACTTAAGAATATTTTCTGTGCAAAATAACAGTGCACTAGTTTGAGGTTCCTCCCTGTATTTTTGGCCCTCATTAGTTGTAAGGTAAAGTTGTCCTTTTCCTCTTAACCTAGTCCAGAAATGTGTGCAGGTAGATAACAATGAATTCAATACTGGTTTCATATTTTTTCTCTTAGCTGTAACAGGGTTTAATACAGACCTCTTCATAGTTTAAAGTGATTTATTTGTATGCCTTAGAGAAAGGAYATTTCTTTGAGAGTTGTTCCCACCAAGAAAGGAGAGAAGGAGAAAAGTGAAAATGGGCACAGTGAAGCTGCATAACACACGAGGAATTAGAAATCACCTGACTTTTATAACAACAGTCTTATCCGTTCAAATGCTTACTTATTTCATGCTCTATTATGCACATGCTCCCACATGATCAAGCTATTTGATCATTGTTTCTTGATTATAGTTAAAATGGGATGAAAACTAAAGAGTTCTAGCATCAGCRCTAACCTGAGCTGTTTATTTACTTTTTCTAGCAAAATGGATCTACATTTGCCACTTCTTCCATAGGAATGTCAATTTGCAGGCTGAGATTTGCTGATGACACCATTCTGCTATACAGAAAAGGATAACAAAAGGGGTCCTGCCCAAACCTGTAAAAGTTTATCACCATTTCATTTCATTTTGCACGTTTGTATACGTTGGACTTCAGTGATTTCCATTTGACAGACACACTATAAACTTTAAGTCTTATAAGGCTGCAAAAATAGCTGCAACTTTTTTTATAAAATTTACCTACATAATCTATTGATTAACTGAAGTCTCAAAATTTCTTGAAGAATTTTTGAGATGTTTTCTCTCTACAGCACTTCTAAGTGAAGGTGACAAACAAACTAACTCTCAACTGAATTTGGGATTTTTGATAATAGATTTCCAGTTTCATAGAGGCTTTACAGGTCCCAACAAGTAGCAAAACCCATCCATCATTCTAAAGGGCTGCTGCTGGAAGCTCCCAATTCCTCTCTTTCAAATTCAATGTTTTGACATGGGCTAAAACCATGAGTGATGCTTTGCAATCATCGCAGTCTTACATGGTTGAATCAGGCAGCACTTCCTAAGTGTCCTGAACCTTGGTCCCAGACCAAYAGAGAACAGAATTTCTTCTTCTTCTTTCTCCTTTTAAATCAAATATATCATAAGCAACTAGGACTTTCTCAAAGCAATCTATTGTTTTCTTCCCAAATAGTACACTAAGTTTTTAGCATCTGACGTGTCAAGAATGTGAAAAACATAAAAACCTGACACTTTCACCAGCATATCTAAAAAAACCAGACAGAAAATAGAGCTGGAGGGTTTGGGTGGAGCAGACAATACCCTGTGTGACTCTGTCTGAATTTAATGTCTAACAGATGGGGCTCCATATCACTAGACGTTTCTGTTGTTCAGCATTGATTCTGAAAGAAAATGCTTCTTACTGTAGCCTTGAAGGTCTTAATTTAGTATAGTTTTTTAAGTGTGTTGAACTATATCTCCATTAGATTGTTTAGGGGTATTTTTCCATAGGTCTGAAGGGCTGTCTTTTAATTTCCAACAGTTATTTTTCTAGCCACAAGCTCAGCATGCACTATAATAAATAGTAGCAATAATAATAATAATAATAATAATAATAATAATAATAATAATAATAATAATAATAATAATTCTCTGAAAATGCACTGGAACACCAATCTCTGTTTCAAAGACTAAAAAATACCATGAAATTACTGCTCATGCTACATTTAGTCATCAAATCCTCCTACCACAAGTAGAGTCCTTAAAAGCTGAAAAACAGAACAGGAGCCATTCTGTGGGTCTGGCATTTTCCCTACATAATTTAAAGAGATCTCTTCCAAAATGTAAGGCTCTTGCTTCCTCAAAACTTGATTTAAGACATCCAATCCTGCAGAGGTAAAGGAGGCATTAGGTTTTCTGTACAAGTGCTTGTCATGTCCCCAAAGATTAGTGATGGAGTAGTGTTCTTCCTGCCTGACACTGCATATTATGACACCCAAAAGGCTGCTCCTGTTAATATTGACCTATAATCTGATAACAAACACGTAAAAAGTGATTTAGCTCTGATCCACATGGCCATGTGTCTGTGGACATCTGGATTCTCAGATCATTGACCAGTTACATATTTTGCCTTGAAAAAATGTCAGAATTTTTCCATTCAGAAGTATTTGTCGTATCTGCATTGACATATATCTGATTATTGAATCCTGGGAATATAAAAATAATGTTTCACCCCAAACTGTGTGAAAGCAACAATAAACTTGGATCATTCCACAAGGTCAAAAAAAGGTTTTTTTTTAGTATGATACTTCCAAGGCACAATGTTGAAAAAATATACTCCTTCATTTTAGTCATACTGCTCTAAACATTCTTTTAAACATACAGATCTCTTTTGAATGTTTGATACCTTATTCCAGAGATAATTATTTAGCTATTCAGACTGGTTCTCTGACAGACTAAAACAAAGCAACATCTCTATTACTACTGCTAGAAGAAAAATAAATACAACAGTGATTTTTCTTTGAGTGGTTTATCAGGCTCTTTTTCATGCTGTTGAGACCCTTAAAAAAATCCCAAACTAGTCCATTAGTTCTAAAATTAATTTTTTCCTTGATCTTCACCAGTTGTATGCAGAATAACTTAGAAGTCATTGTTAAGACACCAATTGGATAAAGAACTGAGCTCCTCATTTCTTCCCACCAGACTCAACCTCCCTGACTCTATTCTTTTTCTGAGGTACAGTTGGTGACAAAAGGATATTAGCATTCTTGTAGTCTTCTTTATCAAAATATGTATTTTAATCCACCAAAGAACCTTTTCTCTGCGAAAGGCTGATGAAAATGGTTTCAGTAGAACTCTTGTACGTTAAAAGACTAACTCATAAAGTCATTCTCCATGTTTTCTTACTAAAAATTGAATGGGTATGTGAACACTGCAAGTGCTACTAGCAGAACTTGCAGTTTACCCTAAAGATACCACCTTGCTCATTTAAAAACTGTGTGCCTTTAAGTTTCAAAACCATATCTATAAATTCATACATATGCTGAGCTAAAACCTGCAGACGAAAGAGTTTCCTAAACTAAAAACCATCTCATTTTCTGCAGCTCCCTTTTTAGAGTTTCCTTAGAGGGAAATTCTGCATTTCCTATAGACATGGAAATAAGCTTGGGAGGTCAGTGACTGGCTTTGTTGACAGATTAACTGAGAAATAATGAATTTCTACTGTATCATAAGATGCCTAAAAAGGCATTTCAAGCTTAAATTGGCCCACTTGAATAGACTTACTTATTATGTATATATTCTTCCACAAAACTTATTTTAAAGCATCTTATTTGAGTAACATCTATTTAATTTAGATTATGTTCTTTGATCCAACCTCTTTGTGGCACTGCAAGCTCAACATACAACATGCTCAGTGTTTTCTGAGTTGTTCAAAATACCTAAGCAGAAAACTGTTTTCTTTGTCTCTTTATCACAATAACATCTTAAAATAATTATGACATCTCTATATAGCTTAGCAAAGGAAGTACTTGGCAGGGGTAGCAGGGACTCAATTGTTATTTCCAGCTAATGCTTCCTCCTGATACAATTCCACCATTTTGATAGGAACAACATTATTCTATCTAGAATAACCTATTGTGCCCATTGCATTACAGCCGAGAAATTAAACTTTTTCTACTGCTGAAATCTAAACAGATGTGATCTAGCTTGTCTAGGTATTACACACAGAAATAAAACACTTAGTATTGTGCAACAGCCTATTACAGAGATAAAATGGTGCAATCCTGATAAAGATACARAAAAGGAAAAGAAACATTATTTCATTGTGAGAGTGTTTTGTGGATAACAAGCAATAAAGCAACATTTATTTTATGTGCTATAATTAATAGACAGTGCAGACTGCAGTTTTGTATTTTTTAGGTCTGTGTCATCTCTAACTGTCCTTTGTGTTTTTTTTGTTTTGGTTGTTTTTTTCTCTGCAAGCTCCTTTCTTGAGATTATCTTTTATAACTAAGTTTGGTTTCCAGTGGTTAGCCTCTACTTTTCTTTGGAAACCTATAGTGTTAAAAGCTCAAATAGCATTTTTACAAAGTTAACTCTAAAAATGGGTACACTGTGCAATCATACATCTAGCCACACTTCAAACTATATACATATTTAAAAATACTATAAACACTACTAAAAAGACTTGGAAAGGTACCCCCTGAGAAGCTGTAAAAAATGAGGAGCAAAGAGGGCTGGGTAGAGGAGTAAAGTTCTTGGAGATCAGTAACTGTGAAGATATGGAAAAAGGCAGAGCTCAAGGCTAAACTTCACCTGTACGAATGTCATTGATGACAAATGACAGGGGTTTCTTTTTTTTAGCTTGTTTTTAGAGGACAGCACATGGGGAATGTCTAGGAAAATGTAATACTTGATGGATTTTTGATAACTGCAATGCTTTAGACTCATTTAAGGATACAATTTAAAAATACATTTAAAAATGTGTATTTTGAAGTATTTCAAAGATTTAGTAAACAGGTGTGACTGTGTACACTTCCCTCTTTTGTTTCTCTTGACCAGCTTGTGAGACAGATTGAGTGAGACAGATTTATACATTCAGGTCTGAGAATAAATTCACTAGTACAGGAAAAAACCAAGTGTCTGGGATACCTTAAGGAGGGATACCTTAGGAGTTTAGGCTTCAGGTGAACACAAACACTACAATCAGACAAAAATAAATCACATACAAAGAGCTAAGAATATTTAATCTAGGGAGAATGTGTCCAAGGACTGGAAGGAAAATATTTGAGAGTGTGGAGACCAAACGGGAAATATGTCCCATTTTACACTGTGGCAACACTGGCCGCTGCTGATGATCTGTGTGATCCTGAGCTCACAACTGAAGACTCCACATTCATGGACAGCGATGACAACMTATGGCATTCCTATCTGAATTAATAACAGCAGCAAAAGCTTTTTTTCTTTTAGATTGCTCATCTAACAGAAGAAAGTGGAGATGTCAGCTTAGGTACAAAACCTGTTAGACTCACTGTATTGGACAAGTAACAAACAATTACTGATACTTCAATCTTTTCATCAGAATATTCTGCTAACATGGAAAAGCATTAAAATACACATATCTTTCCTAACATAAACCATTGACTACTTCTTATTCCTACTTGCTGCTCATTTCAAACAGGTAGTGCTAGTTGATTGTAATATTTGTGTGGCATTGCAATCCGAATCTCATCACACCGCATTTCTTCACTCTTAGTCATCCTGCATGTAAGCCACTAAGCCAGCTTTCTCTACTCATGACACAATTGAAATTTTAAACCCCATTTTGTATCTATTAATACAATCACACGTGTTTTTAATAAACCTTTGTCATATATTTAAGGCAACAAGAAGGCTGTTGAAGCAAGACTGAAATTTTTCTCTTTCCAGGTCAACTACGTCCTAAACTCATCTTACTGATACTTAACTTGGGCAGCACATTTTTCTAACCAGACTGTACTTTTTGCACTAATGACTCACCACAGCAACAAATACTTTCTAAACATTCAGAAGTTATCTAGGACATATGGTATTAATTTCTTGATATTCCTTTTTTACAGATACAGAGCTACTTTCCAGTAAGGTTTAATGTAAGATAGTCCTTTCATAATTCATGGCATAAATAGGTGGCATTTAAAATAGGTAAGATTAAGGCATTTGAAAAGAATTTTGCCGATACCTTACACATGTATTTAAAGAATGTAATGTGTAAAGATAATAAGAAAAAAYCTCTCTTTACAAAATTTGTAGCCCTTACAAGCATTTTAAGCTCCACTTTAAGGCAGATAAAATGAGGTATAGGTTACCTAAGGCTAAATATTTAAACGTGGGCACCTGACACTGAACACCTGTTTCTACATTTAAATTTCAGGGCTATGTGAACTAATATTTCCCAAAAGAGGATGCTCTTGCAATTAAATCACTCTCGGGGATACTGAATATCTTATTTTTGTTTCCATTTCTCTTGGAGAATTTTTTTGCTATACCACAGTTCCCAGTGGTACTGTTTTACCACACGGGTCAGGGACAAGCCATCTAATGTGAAAAATGCATCTATAAGCCAAAGTGATAAATACCACCAAGAAGCTATTGACAAAYACCTGCTTATTAAAAGAGTGAATAATAGTCTATCATTTTTTGTGCCACCATTTGGATTTTAGTGACTATTTTAGACACTTAAGTGAAAAAATGTCCCTTCGCTACTTGTCAGCTTTATATGTCACCTGTAGTAGTAGCGCAAGCCAAAAACTTTACACCAGGGCCTTTATCTTGAAAACTAGACCTCATTTGCTTTTTAACAATTTGCCTCTTTTGGGTCCACAAATTCCAGATTTAAAAGTCTAAAAGAAGCACAGAAGAGAAGGACTAATATGAACTCTTAATTCTAAAATAATGATTCCATTAATTACAATAAAAATCTAAGACTATCAATGGCTTAGATAATGTAATACTATTCATGCATTCTGAAGGAATACAACGGGTATGCAATTTTCATCTTCTTCTGGTGTGACTATCAAAATGGACAAAAAATGTATAGCTATATTCATTCTACCCCCAGGCAGCTCTAACCGTGGTATGAAAAAGAAATCACGTATGGTAATAAGTATCAAACAAATGGTACCATAAAAGCCTATCCATTTATATTAAAATGCTTTCTGTGATCTGAAAGAAAGTAATGAAAACCCCAGCAAATACAGTTTACAAGCCTATGTGAGGCTGGAGAACATTTGTCACATAAGCTCAGACACATCTATCATTAGAGGTCAGCAGTGAAAAAGAAAACAGATTCCCAGAAGCCCCAAAGAAAAATGTTCTTGAAACAGCAAGGTCATGCAGCAGTGTGTACTCAAGAAACACTAAGGTCTATCCCATCAAATAATGGCAATGTGTGTGCCACTGAAACCTGAAAGATGGTGGTGGTTAGCCTCAGTGTGGAGTGCTGAACTTTTTCTGTCTAGATACATCTTGACAGCATTCTTCTTGGGTCACCCATGCTAAGGCCAAATCTTATTCCTTTCCTAGTTTGGCTGGTTCAGCTTTATCCTCACAAGGAGGCAGCACAATTCCAGTGGCAAAACAATTTGCCCAGCAACACAAAAAACCCATGTATTATGATTCACACACACACAAAATCATTAAATGACAATATCTGCTACTTATGGAATGTCCAGCACAAGGTCTGTGGACCACTTAAATACTCCTTAAATCTTCATGCTAGAGCTACTACTCAGAAGTGAGTTACACGGAACGTTTTAGCAAAAGCATGAGAAAGCAACTGCCTAATTCAGAAGGAACACCACAGAAATTCTGAAATATCTCTCTTTTTCATTCATAATAGCTTAGCATGACTMAAGTTAATGGTGGGTTTATCTTTGTGTACTTAATCAAAGGCCTGATTCAACTTCCTTCACTGAGAACTGCTGAGCTGCTGTAGAGGCATCCACATGGCCCTGCTTGCTGCCTCAGGTTACTGTTCCTCTGTTTAGACCTATGTGTTCGCCTCTATAGTGTGACATTACTGAAGGACTGAGGCTCCTGGTTTACAGTTCAGCTCTGTAACAAATGAACAGAGACTTTGTGGAAGGTACTAACTTACTTACTTTTTATTAAATACATGATGTGCAAAAAAGCCTACAGATATTTGATAAGAAGAAATTCTTTCAATGCAATGGTATTCACTCTCGCATCCCCTTCCTTTAAAGCTGAATGATTCACCTGTGATGAAATTGCGAGGACTTCCTCTGCCTCAATAGAGTTCTAAAGCACATCATCTCTGTTTCCACTGAGGAAAATGGTCAGAGGCATAGAACTGTCTGTGCTTTTATAACCTTTCACTTTTCTGTGGTACAGACTCCTGATCCACTTTGACAGGTTAATACACATCACTTATAGGCAACGTCACCCCTGCTAAGCTAACTGTCTTGCACAGAAGCCAACCTATTGCCCTGAATCAATTCTTTTCAGGGACAGAAGACCTGAAATTGAAGACTCACTCTTGTCAATCCTGTGCCCATGCTTCCTATGGCTCTCATTCCACACAATTAAAATAGAGAAACAAGATAACAAGAAAGTAAAAATGCTCTCAGGTTCACATGAAAGAAATAATCTTCAGCATCAGTCAGAACTCAGAATCTGATTATAAAGAGATTATCCAAGTCATCACCCTTGCCATGAGCCATCAATTTCTTTTGGGTTTTCTGTTATTGCTTTTTGGATGTGTAAATTCTAAAATAAACGTCTTCTAAACTTTTTTTTGGTGAGATTTCAGCCGTGATCAGCCTCTTAATGATAATTTGCTATTCCATATTGCAATCAAATATTTCTTTTCACTTTTCTTCTGTGTTACGTATTTCTACTGGTACTTGATTTATAGCTACTTATTACTATCACTTTTGCATGTCAAACTGCCTTATTTAGGTGATTCCTAACTAAGCGGGGTCAGGTGGTTTGAGTTTCTTAGATAACCATCAATAATGTAAAATAAAGTACGTGATAGACATAAGTGAAACTAGGTCTAAATATATTGACGTATGCATTAAGTGCTTGGCATCAGTATTAGCGTGGCAGTACACAAAGCATGACAGTTATATTACCATAAGCAGCAAAGAAGATTAATGTATTTTATCTCTTTATGTCATCATACAGAAAATCACATCTTAATCCTGCTTTCTACGTGGGGCAAGAATATACTGTCAATTACTAATGCTTCTATTCTCTTTCTTACACATTTGCTGGATTGCTATCAGTAGTAATACTGTAATGCTTATTTAAGATTTTCTCCCATAGAAAAGCTGTTCATTCAACCTTCTTTAATTATAATAAATGCAATGTGCTTACCCCTCACTTTCACCATCGTACAACTCCTTTCTCTCCCCCTGTCAAACCTAGACATTTCTCAGATATTGTCCTCTTCTGAGCCTTCCTTAAATCTTCACCCTTGTCTTCTTCCTGACTGCTGACATACTCATTCTCCTCCCTCTTTCCATTTGCATTCCCTTTGGCCTGTTTGGGCTTTAGATTTTGCTCACTCTTCTCTAATCTGCTGTCATTCCTTTGTTTCCACACTCTGTCCTCTCCATGCTCTMTAGAAAAGCTCAAGTTACTCCTTAAGCTTAAGCAACTTCTTGAGCATCTTCTTGACCCTTTTTTACTGTTTTTGGCTGTAACAGTTCTAACAGTTCTAAGGATTTGATTCTTAATTTTATTTCGTTCTCTTTGTGTAATATATTTTGGGGTGATTTAATCTGTAGATATATATTTAACCAGACAATAGGCCTCCTTCTCTACTACATACTTGTCTTTTCCATCCACACTAAATTTTTCATATCTCTCCAGTCTTCTCATAGATTCTTAGCCATGCCATAAAGATAAATATGTTTAAATTAGAACTCTTTATTTTTCTCACTACTATATCTTTTGATTTCTGTGGGCAAGAGAACAATATTTAGATGTGTAACTTGGTACTCATTGTTCATTTTTACCTCTTTCAATTCTTTGTGATGCTTTGAAGTGTTTTTCCTATTCATACACACATCTGGAAATGTTTGATGAGAGCTGTGCTGGCTTGTGTTCTGGTTAATAAAACATCCTCTTTTCTTGCTTCCATTCAGACTGCTATTGCAGAGATCATTTGCCTAACCAGTAACCTTAGTTATTTCACTCTTCCTCCCCATCCTCCTTAATATTTTTTTCTTTACATATATAAACAAAAGCTACCTGTCACCTTTGAAAGACCTTTCACAGACTATTGTTTCTTTACATACCATCTGTCATTCACCAACACAAAATGTTGATTCTCATCCTTATCAGTCCACTGTAATAATGTCAACCTCAATTGTCTAACTGTATTATTGCTTTCTACCTCAGTGCACTTCCAGCTCAGAAAAGCTCCCTATAAATAGCCACACAGAATTTCTTTCTTCAGTTTCACATCCTCAACAGTGAAGCACCTGCTTGCTTTAATGTCTACGTGATGCCTTACCTGGACTACCTAAAAGAGAGAGGCTTGACAAAGATCAAAGGGTTAAAAGTGGTGGTGTTTATTTGAAGGCCTTCAGGTACATCCAAGCTCACTCAGGGGGCTTACACCCTAACGTGGAATCCCTAAGATCAGCTCCCCAAGATGGACCACCCAAGATGGATGACCAGTCACGAGTTCTCCATACTTTTATAAGTTTGGTCTATTAGCATATTGGAGCCAGCTCTTCCAATTAGAGCTTTAGGTAATGAAGTAATTCACCCCAAGTTTGCCCCCTTTCACCAATGGCTGTTTACAGATCTTGGGCCTGAGGCAGTAAGGTGTCCTTGAGGTCCAGGCCTGAAGACAGATTGTTTTGTCTAAAGGCAGTAGCTAACACTTTATATGGGCTTTAGAGTTACACACTAAGAATTGCAGGGTTACAAATATATGAGAAATATAAAAGCTAAAATCCTAAGGCATCATATATACAAAAATATTTGAGAACAATTAGGACACTCATTTGCTGAGATTCCTGTTTGCTGTCCTGTCATATAATTTTCCCACATACCTTCACTTCTCTATCTGTTGTCTTGTGTCTCGTCTTTCTATTGCTGTTACCGCCTTTTTTGATATGTTTCATAGTGGGATTTGTTCCTTGGCTAGTCCAAATGAATTGCACAGGCAAAAAAACCCTCTGCATGTCTGAATACAGGTATGAGGTAGCAACACCCTATTTAAGGTCAGAGGGAGAACAGAATTAGATGAAGAGTTTCAAACTCAGTATTACACTTATGTTTTTCTTAACGCTACTTAATGTTTAAAGCTCCTTTCAAAAGAGTTTAGAAGTGCAGTCACCCCAGAAAGATGGATTTATTATAAAATGCACAGAAATAAATTTTACATTAAGATATAAACTGCATTCAACAAATTAAAGTTCAGTTTTAAGAGAGACAGACAGGTGATGGGAGAAAAAAACCAACCAAAGAAATTTTCTGTTCTCTTTCCCATCCATTCTTGCAAAATCCTACTGAAGATACAAAGTAGTTATCAGCAATGTCCAAAAAAAGGTTATTCCAACACTAGTGTCTTGGCAATTGCCTATCACTATCCTTAGTAAGCCTATAGGAGAAATAAAAAAAATCTATAGCTGTATTCTAAGAAAAATCAAAAACTTTCAAAAGCATCTTGACACACGCTGGTTCTTTGCCCTGAATGGCCACAACGAGATGCCCAAGATACTTTCCAACCAGACAACAGAACAAAAAGCACACAGATCTATAATTAGGTATAAATCCTTTGGCTGAATGGAAGGCTATTATTGAGCCTGAAAATGGAGTTTGGAAATCCAGAGTGCTGTATGTGCAATGCTACACATTATAGCCAAGAGCATTAGGGAGTCTATTATACAGAGGCAACCACACGCCCACACAATGAAAGCGGTGTGCTCATGTTGTCTTCCCTTTGTAAAGCTTTTTGGAAAAAATGATAATAATAAAAACACATAGAGCAATTTTGAGTCAGGAATTCAAAGGCTGCAAAATCATTATCTGACACAGGGAGAACTATCATATGGAAAATTACTACCTTCAGTATTACCTTGAATGCTTGAAATGCTTTATAGAAAAATGAGAAACATTTTTTTCTTATTACTAAGCTTTCAAAAAAAAATTTGTATGTGCAGTACCATTCTACTAGAAAGAGGTGCACTTAGCTCTACGGTGTGCCAAGCACTCAGATGCTCAGATGACAAACAGTATCAGCCGTTCACAGAAAGTCCTGGGAGTCTGGCTTACTGTTGGAAACTTCTGATATTGTCCTCAGAATTTAGAACTAGCCTTTCATTTTCATCATCTTTGTGCAAAAGGAAGACCGAAATTTCAATTAGTAGAGTAAAAAGAAATGTAAAACAACCTTTCTCCASTAATCCACCAGTCAGCGAGACATTATCTAGCTGTGCTTCCTACAGTCTTTGTGATCCTCTCATTTTACCAGAGTGATAAGACTTATGTACCAGAAAACAGTAGCCTGCCTACCCACAGCATCTTCTTAAAAACATGTTAGTTGCCCTAGCACTTCACAAAATCTAAAACAGAAGAAATTATTTATTTTATTCTCCTGCATTTGACTTAAATCACATTGACTAGACTTAGTGACAGGAAACACAAGGAACAGGACTGCCATGGCTCCACAATGTAACTGGGGACTTTGTCCCTTTTAAATTTAGATCACAGTTTCTCAGTAGTACAACAAAATTGTCTATACAAAACATTGTGACAAAGCCACACTGTCATTTCAGTAGGGGCCCACATTCTGAAGTTTTTCGAAGCACTCTCTCCAAATCACTTTTGAGCCACGAAGACTGAGCAAGCATCATAAAGTAATGTGAAAAAAAAAAAAATCAGACCTGTTTCTGTGATTTGCTTTAGTGGCAGAGAAAGGTCTATATGAGTTTTTACTTTCTTTGTTTCCAGCCCATAACCTGTAGAAAATTATTTTTAGTTCAGCTTTCTCTTTTAGSTCTAAGGCAGGAACTGCAGGACAGGTAGAATAAGAACATCAACCACTCTCCATTTAAGAGATCCAGATTACATTTTACATGACAATTTACAGATGAAATTATAAAAGGAGGATCTTAGACTAGTCATTTAAGTAGATCTTTCAACTATGATAATAAGAATGTTAGCAAAAAAAAAAAATACAGAAGAGTGAGAAGAGTGGGAGAGCAGTATCCACGATGGAGCTGGTAAATGATAACCGTTTGTTATTCCTGGATTCACAAACTATTATTGGCTTCAAGTTAATCAAATTCATATATCAAGTTTTTTTTAAAGTGGTGGTGTGCCACTTCTGAGTGAGTGAAAGGAAGCYGGTAGAAGCAAAGGAGTGTTTGGGACACTGCAGCAGGAGATACTACGTTTACTATGACACACTCCCCCATCCATTTATGATACCTTGAGGGTTCAGCATTCAGTAGGTATTGAGTTCTCAGAGGCACACAGCTCTGAGATTTTACTGCAGAAACCAAGGCCCTTTCTGTGTTGTTTGTTTGTTTTTCTTTTCTTTCTTTTTTTTTTTAGTATTAAATATTTAGAATATTTTAATATGGAGAGCTGCATGTTGTTCAGCAGGTCTGAAATTTCAATGCTGTCCTGCATTTCTGGAGCCAGATCTTCAGCTGTTATAAACTGATATAGATGTTCTGTTTTCAGTGAAGCAAAGTGAATTTATGTCAACTGGGAATTGAAACTACATCTGGTAAAGCATACTTGGATCTTGGACACATAATAAAAATTAATATTCATTCAACAAATAGTTACTGTAAATAATTAATCACTGAAACACTTACTAAATTTTCATCTGACAAGTGGAGAAGMATCTATTTCAGTTCTTTATCAAATAAGCAACCAGTTTCAAACAAAAAATATTTCTCCTTGAATAAATGTCTTAATTTATTTTTGCTAAGAAAAAAAAATTGAAAAATTGTTTGAAAATGCTCTCCTAAACAAGATCTAGGAGGGTAAATTAAAGTACTAAGTGGTGGATAATTTTTAATATAATTTTCCTTCTTTTTGCTCATGTGTACCCCTCTGTGATTATATGGTTGACATTTTTTATGAAACATGCTGAGGCCAAAGTGAGTGCAGCTTTATGAAATTAAATAGAAAGACTGCATGCTATGACTTTCTCATTCAGTCCACAGGAAACTCCAAGTTGCATAGCAAGCAATGGTAAAAGACAGAGCACTAAATCTGATCAGGTTCGAAGGCACCATTGGAATGGAAAGACTGGTTTGAACTCATGAGCAAGATGCAAATGTATACATTTTTTAATTCACAGCATTCACAGTAAAAAGAAGGACAGTCTCTGTGACTTGGCAATGTGTAAGGTACTGTGAAAAGTGCATTCTTGCTGAATGGATCAAATCATCAGCAAGACTGAACATCTCTCACAATTAATTATATATACACGAACCAAATGGAGAGATACACAGTTTGCTTTATCACAAATGCTGCAGCTTCGCATTAACAGGACACATTTTAGGACTAAGGGATAATTTATTTATTTATCTATTTTGCATTTCCAATAGTAGAGCAGAATTTCTTATCTGATTTTGCATGCACTGCATGGGTAGTACGGCATATGCTTTCCTATTACTGAATGGTTAATGACTTTCTGAATTAGTTTGAAGGCCTAAGGCAAGGAGTGGATGGTTAGTACATTTGACCAGTCATTAAAGTGTCTTTTGCTGGAAAGAAAACCCTCTAGGCCAAAACGATTCTTGTGTCTCACATTAACAGGCTAGCTGACCCCCTAAACCAAAGTTTCTATGTAATAAGTAGCTTTTGAATAATTYTGTTAAAATCGGAGAAGGAGGCGAGAAATCCTCTTTTCACCTTGTTGCAAGCAGGTGACACATCCTGAAATCCAAATCCTGTGTTCTAAGGACCGCTGCAAGGAYGTTTCCAGTAAAAAAGGGAGTAGCCCTCTTTACTGTAGATAGAGGTAAACTTTACAGAAAAGAAATTTTAAAATTATCATTTTAATTCAACAGGATAAACTCAACTTTTTACTTCTCTTCAGTCAGAGTAGACTTTGTTGGTAGTGCAATCTAACAGATTTGAAAAATTCAGAAGTTGGTATGGGAGACACAATATCCACACTATTAATGTTTCAGGAGTTTATTTCAGAACAGCTTTAGTCTGTCTTGTGGACTGAGTGCTCATTAGCAGCAGGAATGCATAATATAAGCTCCTGGACCTCATCCTTCAGTTTAATTTCTTCAGGACAAAAGGCCAGTTGATGTACCCTGAGACCATGCTGTGACGTGAATCAAAGTGCAATGAGTGGGAAAAATARAGAAATTTGCTTAAAATTGACTCTTCTGAGATGAAAACACTAAAGCCAACAGACATTATGATATTCTGAGATACTACAAATTTTAAGCAATATTATTTCTACTCCAAAGTTTGTAACTCTTTAAAATAAGAATGTTCTCCTCTCTGCTCCTTTCCACCATTATTCATCCTGACATCTTGTGAAGAGATTTAAGTTGACCAAATATTTAACTAAATAAAAGAAATAAAGAAAATATATTTTTGTATTACTGTCATATTCTAAACAGTACCTTTTTAAATCTTTCTGATATTAAAAAAACAGATAAGGACACAGAAAATTATGAAACTGTTTGCACAAAGCACCCCAAAATCTGAAAGGAAAACAGTCTAATTCTTATCTTCTGATATTGGATTAAATCTATTTGTTCAAATAGTCTATTATCTACATGAGCCAGGGGACCTACATTATAGTGGTAGGGTTCAGCCTAGCTTTGAGCCATTAAGTGCTGCTGAGAACGCTTGAAGAGCTATGAAGGATTAGCTGCTAGTACATAAACCGCCTGAAATTTAGAATTTGAACCCACTCAGATATATAATTTTCTCACTACTTACTACACCATGATCAGTGATGAAGCAGATAATGGTGCATATATTCTAATGAGATCAAACTTCAATCAGTGTCATAACTCAGCTGCCTAAACTGTACCCAGCTTCTGTGGATAGAGCTTCCAGTTAGCTAGTTACAGGACCATTGATTTAGGGTAGATTTAGATAGAGATTCCACTAGATTTAATTAAAGATTAATCTTCACTTAATCCTTATCAGTTTTGATCAATTTATTGTCTACTTTGTTTCACAGTTGTTATACGAGACAGTGTCCATTGTTCTACCAAAATSAGAAAACTGCAAAGGAACATATACTGTTGTGCAGATATTTTGTGAAACAGCTCGCCTAGGAACTGCGCAAGGAAGGGTCCCGTAATGGCCAACATCACTTGCATCATAAGAGAGAAGAAACTTCTCATAATCCATTTTCCTGTGGCTCTGACTTATCTTGGCAATTTCTCTTTTGGCTTCTGATCCCATCTTTTAATCTTAGAAAATTTTTCAAAGCTACCACAGATCAAACTTCCTGATGATAGCATTCTTCTTCAAAGAAAAAGTGAAATCTTTCTGGCAGACACAGTTGTCTCTTTCTGTCTATCTGTGTATCAGTTCACCACTCATGTTTTTTACAGCTAATTTAATTTTTTTTCCTCTCCCACTGCTTGTTAAAGCATCAAGGTGCTTGGTCTATGCTGGCAGTTTCATTAAAGTCCATGCAGCTCTGCTAACTTTCACCTTCTCAGAATCATGCACATAACAAGTTCTTAAATTCAGGACAAAAAGCTAGAGCTCTGGGTTGCATAGCAAGGGCAACTCACCAGTGTRTAGTAAAAGCTTTTCTTAAGGATAAGTGTGAATGTCATGAGTGTGAATTTTACTACTGAAATGTTGATCTCCTTGATTGTATACCAGAGATGCCCCAAACACTTTYGGACTTTGGTATTCAAATCCCTAAAACTACCTCACATGCTTTATATTCTCACTAATTGCTTTGACAGATGACAATGGGGATGTTTTTAGCAGAATTGCTCTATGTCACTTGTTCTAGAGCAGAAGGGATGATTCTGCTTCCTCAGCTATCTGAAAATGAAAAGGCATCAGAGACTAATTCTTTCTCCTGACTCACGAAGCACCAGGTCTGCACTGCAGGGTCAAGGTATCTACATCTACAGAGGGGCTATATTTTGAAAAGCAATTCAAGCAAAAAATAGATTATCAATCACATAGCATTTTAGATCTTGGTATATAATACAGGGACAGACAGCTGTTTGGAAACTCCTTTTTGGCTTGAAATCCTATTATCTACAGCACCACTTGATGCTCCTAGATGGATGATCTCTTGGCTGACTCTGACTCTGGGTGGAGCTGTGCCATCTGAACACATGTGCTGTCTAAATTACTTGGACAGTATTACCAGAGGTTCAGTGCCAAGTGACTGTAGGTTTAGACAGGCAGCATACCTAATATTGTAAGTGCTGGCTCCTTTGTAAAAAATCCTATTCTCTCTGACAATGCTGAAAAATTGCCTCTACTTTCCATCCAATATGTGATTGCACCTGTTGGTGCTTACAGAAATCCTCCCCCTCCAGCCAAATCGTTGTAGCAGTAAATGACTGTTCAAATGGTGTTAAGCAAGGAGGTTCCTTATCCTCCTACGAAATTAAAACCCCCTTTATTTAGATATTATAAAACCAAGTAGGTGTGTTCAAAACTGAAAGGTTTCTAGGGACTCCCCAATACAAATCACAAATCACAAATACTCTTTCGGTATGCCCGACCTCACTGTGGCAAGTCCAATT
This sequence comes from Amblyornis subalaris, assembly GCA_018881555.1. Taxonomy (NCBI): domain Eukaryota; kingdom Metazoa; phylum Chordata; class Aves; order Passeriformes; family Ptilonorhynchidae; genus Amblyornis; species Amblyornis subalaris. Next base: position 2,588,720 of record JACAXG010000037.1, read on the forward strand.
AAATGAAATGTTTTGTTAAAAACACTGCAGAGTATGGCATCAGGACACCATTTAAGGAGCCACACCTAACATGCTGCCTACCTGTGTTTAGATCCATCCTTACCCATAAAATCTGAACAACTATCCACATTATGTTTCATTTGTAGATAAGCTGCCCAGAAGCGATGAAAAATTGCCAACAATTCAGAAAATGTTTGACTGCACAGAGTGCGGATGGGAAGAAATACTGGCCAAATTGCTTATGCAGGCACAGTTCTGGGAATTTTCTGCTCTACAAAATAATTAGCCAATTAAATCACTTACTGGAAGGCAATCAAATACCAAACCCTAGCTTCCAGTGAGGACATAACAAACCTAACTAGTGTGGTTACTATCACTTTGTTACCAAGCTTGTATATGTTGTGGCTGTATTTAGGTGCAAATTTGCAGTAAGAAAATTTAAGTAAGAAAGCATGTGTATGTTTTACAGGAATAGGTTAAATATGCACTCTTGCTGTCCAAAGGAGTATGTGAACTCACAATATAGAAAAGAACTGCACTGCTAGAAAACCTTTCCCTTTACCTCTCCATCAACATTACAGAGTTAGTTCTGCTTGGATGTAGAATAAAAGTCACTATTTAATGATCAATAAGATAAATATCTGAGGGACTTATTCAGGAAGAGAACAACTCTCTGTTGATGAATATGGTGCTAACCGAACCTCTTCAGACAACAGACTTTTTTCTTTTTCCTAGGAAAGTTTCTGGAGAATAAGAGAACAGAGAAGATCTATGATTTTAAATCCCTGGGAGTATTAGTAAAAGTGACATTACTAAAGAGAAATCCCTCCTACTTTTCACTACTGAAGGACATGTTTAAAATGAATGCAAAAAGAGACRAAAACATTTCTGTGTATGAAACTGTTGTGGTCCCTTGTAGGACTTCCTGAGCGCTGCCACCTACATTGCACAGGGATCAATAGTGAGAGTGCCAGAGGCAAACCACAACCACTGCAACTTCACCACACTTCATCCTAACTCCTAGTGGGACACGCCACAAAAACAGTGGAATGAACTCTTCYGTCATGGATGTGTATCACCACCCGTCACACACAAAAGAGAAAAAAAAAACAAAAACCAGATGTCAACTTACAAGTTATTAACTGAAAAACTACTGGGTGAGCTAAGGTGAACTTCAATTTAATACAAACTGGCATACATTACCCTAATTAAACAGTGGGGCTCTCAAGGAAGCGAGGAGGTTTTTTAATTAACTTAGATGATGCTTTTCCTGAGGAAAAGCCAAAAGCACTTAATATTCCAATGTAGTTAATTTTCAGAAAGACGTATTCTTTCTCTTTTCAAAAATATCAAGTACTATTTTTAACCAACTACAGAAAAATAGGAGTTCTGTTTTAGTTTGRGAGGATTTTAAGTCATACTTGTTGATTTAAACAACATTGTTAACATCCAGATACTCAAAAGCAATTAAGGGATTGATCATCAGATATCCCGTTATCTATTAAAATTCACTAGAAGTTTTTTCCTGCTTGTTGGTGGAATTTAAATATTACTGCAGTTATAATTTTTTCCAATGCATAACAATACAATTTCAAGCAATTGTGTTCCACTTTGCTATGTTTTTATTCACTGCTCAACAATAYTACCTTTTAGCACCTTTCAGGAATTCAAGGCACAATGCAACTAATGTTTTGCATCTGTTTTCCTGGGGTATGTCCACAGGGAATTGGGTACATGGTATCCTTCCAGCGAGAATTTTTGGTTTGCTGTTTAGATGAACAGAAATTTGTGTATGTGCCAGGGGAAACAAGGTCAGAGAACTGTCCCTCTGGAATGGTAAGCAGTATGGTAGTTGCTTATTCCCTCTAAAATGAGCATCAGCAAAGTGAAGTTTTTAGAAGTGATGAATAGAAAAACATCTTAATCTGTCTACACACACGAACAGACACACAGACCCACATTTTCTGTATGAAAAATTGCCACCTTTTGAACAACCAAAGTAGAATAATTTCCCAAGATGAGGATACTTCAAACCTCTTCAGCTTATCACCTCAATACTGTAAATTTCYATTATGTTCAACAGAAAGGAATCTTAATAGGTAAGTAAAGAACCTGCTTTGCTTCTTCCTGAACTCTCTCTTTTTTGCCCTGAATCAAATAATAACCACCAGAAAGACAAACTGACCACCTAGAAAGAGATAATGGGACATGGGATGGCAACTTCTGTAGCACCAAAATAATTTAGGAACACAAGACACATTCAGATTCAGAAGGATATGTGCTTCTACATCTCTTTGACGCTTTTAAAAATCTCCTGCTGTTTTGGTTTTATTGTCTCAGAGTTACCCAGGCAATTCCACTCAGTGCAACACAGTAATTTGTGATTCACAGTGGAGCACATAAGAGGAATATGATACCCTTCATCTCTACATGACAAAAGAACTTCCTTTTTTTCCAAGGGAGGGTTTTTAATTTAAATGGTTAGACTCAGAAATGGGAGTTTGGAACCCCTGAGGCTTTCAACAAGTTTCTTAATCTTGCAATTCCAGGCTTTCCATCTATAAAAACTGGAGTAATACTTTCTCTCACAGTAACAAATAGACATTAATGAGAGTGCCTGCTGCCTCCTGCCATGGGACAGGTGTCTTACTGACAGGGCCAAGAAAAGAAAAGGAATTTCTTACCAACGCATTTGCTCATAATGCCTACAACAAATGCCATTCTGTAATTCAAATATTTAATGTACTCAGAATGTGAGTTGAATAGAAATACTGTTTTGGGCGTKTAAAACCACCAAAAGCGGTTTCACCTGGCAGACAAACCATAAAGTGCATTACCTGGCACCTTATTTTAGTACAATTTTCCAGTTCTTCATGTTTTAGGGGACACACATCTTTTCATATTTATCCCTTAAGATTTACTCATATTCCTACTAAAACACACCTGGCCTGCACCTGTGGGAAATGTATTTGCTAGCTCCTAAACCAAAGCAGATTCTTGTGTTACTTCAAGTTGAGATGTTGAAGTAATGTGATAGTCTCACAGTTCACCTCCTACACTATGTTCAGCAAAAACTGCCTTAGCACTATGCCCTGATGGGCACGCTGGCTTGGCTTTTGACCTGTTTGCCTTGCAGCACTTATCACTCCATAGCCTTGCCTCATTGATGCATCCTTGAGAGCGATTTCTGCTTAGACATCATAAACAATGTACAACCTAGAGATGCAAAGCAGCACATCAGTGAAAGAGCCCCATTAGCTCAGTAGTTTTTTCCAAGGAGCTGGTATTTGGATCAGCATTCTTCACAGTCCTCTTCTTCTCCCAGAGTGCTGTGGTAAAGACAGCTCATTGTCTCTGACAAGGAAGGTACTTTCCTGCATGTCTAGCAACACCACAGGAGCAGAAGCCTTCAGTACTCTCTGCCATGTGTCTCCCTCCCAGAGCCAGAAGAAACTGTAGTGTAAATACAGTAGCCTTCTAGCATAAAGGGAGTGTAGCACTGTACTACAATATTGCACTATATTCTTTAGCAAAGCAGACTGATAACAGTTGAAAGTTTATATCTTGATTATACAAAAACTTTTTCAGACTTCCTACCAAGGCTCAAGATGAAAGAATGGAAGATATTTTGAAACACAGATGTTTTAAAAATCTTATACTCCTGAATTCAAAATTTTAAAAATGGGGAAAAAAGCTTCATATTTGGGTGCAAATGAACCCATGAAGCAGGAGCAGAAATAACAGCAGGAGACCAGTCTATCAGCAGAAGCTGCACCCTTTCTTTGGGAACTCTYCCAGTTAATCTTATAATTTAATAACTTTCACTACATCAGTGAATCATCATTCTGCTATTTATTAAATTCTTCTGTAGTCACAAAATCCTATCAAGGTTCTCCTTTCATTTTAAATCTATCTGTCAGGCTTCATTCTTAGTCCCCACAGACCATTTTTATGATAATAAAGTTGAGAAGTCTACATTAAGTCAGATAGAAAGAAAATGGAGAAATCCTCAAAATCAAGCAGAGYTCATCTTTGTCAAACTACTGCAATAACCTACTGTACACTTCAGCTGAATATTGTTTGTAATATCTTCCCTTGAGTACTGCTGTAGTGTTGGAAACTAGTACTTTAGCAAATTGAGCAGAAAATGTAGTATTTCTTTTGGCTCTACCTTCTACTGATATAATGCAGTCTTGTTTGTCTTTCTAATTTAGCTTTTTAGAAAGAAACACCACACAAGGAATATTTGCTGCACTGCCAAATCCAGTATATAGCTACAAATTGTGACACACAAATTGCACATAACTGCTCCTGAACTAACTTAAAAAAGCAGCTCCTCCTCTCCTAGAATATAATGGTGGTGGAGTAATGGTGGTCTCTCACAGAGATCTAGGCTAAGGAACAAAAACTCTTACAAAAATTGTTTTGTTGGAGGGATGAAGATATGTCAAACCACACTCTGTGCCCTCTTAAGAAAAAATGTTTTCCAGTCTTCTTAGTTAATGGAGTGGAACAGCTGTTAAAAAGTACCTTCCTATCCTCCAATCTAGGTCCTCAAAATTCCTGAACATTGCATCTTACCACTCTTCTTTTCTGACTTTTTCCTTCCTTTCCAACAACCCAAYCCCAGGGCCAGCACTGTGCTCTGCTGTTCATGGGAAAGGGAAGTTGGGCCATGATCATACTTGTCACCACTTCTCCAGTTGATCTTGCTACCCATAGCATGTCTTTCACATCTAGCTTTGTGCATGTTCCTGTGATTAATAATAATCTGTAAATAAAGGGAATTTTGGCAAAGTAGATAAAGTATAAATATGTGCAAGGACTGCAAGGACAGTGGCACTGTTTTTTTTCTCAGTAATATGGCTTTCAATACTTTTTTGAAAGTAAAATTTTAAACTATACSTTTTTTAACAAAGAAACGATAAAATTAAACTGAATTGATTCACGACCAAACACAAATCTTCCAAGAAAATCTGAAGAAATCCCTGAACAAGCTCTTTATGGTTCAAGTAATAAAACTAGATTTTTCCAAAGATTTTTGTGTACTTCAAAGATAGTGTAAAAGAGACTAATGCCTGTTGTCATCCTTGCACCACAATGTGGTAAATAATGGTCAAAAATATTTTTTCTGTAGGCTGAGGTAAAAGGAAGGGAGAAAATGTCATACTTTATTAATCCTCTGGGGAGCTGCAGTAGGTTCTTATGGGAATTCAAATACAAAAAGAAAGAGATGAACCTTGAAGAAATATGCATGACTGTTAAATAATTTAAACAAAATGCGATGCCTTTAATGCTTAGTGCTGAAAGAAGTGTGTTTACTTGATAGAGCCAAGAAATTTTTCAAGATAATTTCATCCTTGTGTAATTCTTCACTGTTTATGTCTGCTAAAAACTACTGCTTTGACTAGAACAGCCAACTTTTCAGGTAAAAAGCTAAATAATTTGCATTCATGGATTGGAAGCTTTCACTCATTCAAGCTGTCCCATCATTGTAATCACCTGTTTTATGGTGTGCAAATTACCAGAATTGATGAATCCTTGTTGGATTCCCTTTGCATAAGAAAATTTGGTGTAAATATTTCAAAGAAGTTATATGAAAGATACTAAGTAATTCAAAACCATTGCCCAACATGTTTGCAGTGTATTTATAGATCAATGATTTAATGAGCAAGAGTTCTTTGCACAGAAGAAAGCTCAGCTTTAGTATATACTACAGTTTGACAATGAATAAACAGACATGTAAATGAATTATTGACACCAAAGTCTTGAAGCTTTTGTACAAATGAATCCACAGACAAATCTGAATTTACAAAAGAATATAAACACATCAAATGYAGGAAAAAAAAATCAAGGATGCATCAACAAGAGCACTGCAGTTTGGAGCAAAAATGCTAGGAGTTCAAAGCAGAACTCCTAGCCACCTTCATGCTTTGGTTTGCCTTTTGATTTTCTTATTAAAGTGAACTGAAAGATGTACTTCAAGAGGTCACTTAATGCCATATGCTGCTAGTGGGCATTACATCTATAGGATGTCTTAGAACTAACCTGAGGCAGAACTCCTACAATGTCAGTAGTGTGGTACTTCATTTTTCAGATCCATTTGCTAATGCAGACAAAGCCTACACTGGCAGAACTGTGAGCTATAGAGTACGCAAGTAGGAAATGATCCTCTTCATGTTTTGAGGAGATACAGACCTCAAATTGGTATGTGAAGCAGTCTGCAGATTAAACTTCACTTTTGTGTACACAAAAAAACTTGATTACAGAATCTGCAAATACAAATTACTTTGTGCTAAGTCATAATGTTGCCACCTGAAGAAGTTTAGGTGTGAGCTGGAAGTCTGGATTCATATTTATGTTTTGTAGTCTCATCTGCTCTTTCCAGTCCCACATGAAATGAGAAATAAAATCTTGACCCCAGTCAACCTAATGATTCTTTGCCACTGACATCATGGAGCAGGGGTGTCTTTAGTAAAATGCATTTCAATGCAATCCTTATAAACAATTTTACAAAGCTCCGATTAAACTTGAGTTGAACTAAGTGAAAACACAACACACAGTCACATAAGAACACACCAAACAGCATTTCTAGGAAATTCCCCCTCAAAGATTATTAAGGTTCTGAGTGTCCTCTACTTCATAAACATTTGAATGCCTATTACACCGAAACATCTAGACACCTCCCCTTACAGACCTCAAGTAAGAATATCAGGTATATTCAAGTAGGAATATCAGGCACAATCATATTAGTTCCACATCTGAAAGGAAAATTTGCAAACTTCTCATCAGCTGCTGATGGCAAAATATATTCAGAGTTCATGCTCTCTCCAAAATACAACCAGACTCTGAAAGAATTTCTTAGGYTGAAAGCTCTCATTAGTTGCATTCATACACATTACTATTTTCACAAGCAAGGAAGCTGAAACAATGTTTTAGAAGAGCCTTCTCTTACGCACTGAGATAACATGGTATAATATAATACCAGGCTGCTAAATCCAATATCATTGATGGATTAACCACCAAACATTAATAACTATAAGTAAAAATGGAATAAGAAAACTACTTTCACTTAGAAGGGGCTATTAATAATCCAGCAAAAAAGCAAAGATATTTTCTATATGCCACATAAATATGGACAAATGACACCCTAAAGGCTGCAAACATAAATTTATAAGAAAAACAAAAGTAAACCCACTTTTTTTTCCCCCTATATTTTGCAATACAATATATTTTGAATTACAGAAATCTGTGGCATAAAGGTGTTGGACTTAGATGGTTCAAGAAACTATCCTATCATCATTATGTCATTAGTTCAGATCTAGCCAAACCATTACAACCTGATTTTTGCTCAGTAGGTTGCATGGAATGACGTGCTCCCCCGAATTAGTTCTCAGAGGACAAGGGTTCATATTACAAGTACGAAGCATACAGCAGAGAGACCAAGAAAAAAGAAAAGAGATTGTGACTCAGCTAATTTTCTCCTTCTAGAGACAGTCTTGAGGTCAAAGCACTAGCACACTGACACGGGACAGCCTACTATATTGTGCATGACTCATGCTTTCCAGAGCCCTCTGTCGACAGTGGCTACAATGGTTACAACAAGCTTATTAGCGAGAAGCCAATTTTAGGAGACAATAAYGCATTACCTTTAAACAAGATATTTAAAAAGGGAGTAGGATTCACTTGCAATTTATATAGAAAGGAATATAAATTCCAGGGATGAGACAGCAGTTCTCTACTATGAAAAACAATTTAAAAACTCACTACTAAATAAAGCACATTTGATTGAAATTCTGCTCCTTACTGACTGTTATAAGATTGCTTCAAGGAGAGCACAAAATTGACCAGTTGGCATCAACAATGCTAGTATCCACTTTTGTTCATCGACATCAACATCTAAACCATCATGAAAAGCAAAGCATACCCTTTACTAATTAAAACATTGCCACTATATAATATATCATGATTTGTTAGAAATCAGCAACTCCACTATTTCTTCCAATGAGAAAACTGCCTTATAAAAAGGGTACTTGTTTCACAGCTTAGCTAGCTTTCTTCCTTTATGAAAATGACAATTTCAGTCTTAGGTGTTTATTTTCTTGTCTCCATTTATATCTGGTTTACCAGCTCAGTATATTTAGAAGCCACTTAAAATCCATTCTTCTTGCTCTAACACGATTTTGTTGTCTTTAATGCATTATGATCCATAAGAATAATATATTTATTTCTTACTTCCTTCAGTTTAGCAGAAGAGCACTTTGATTTCTTACTCTTTAGCAACTAGAAGGAGCAGTCTTTTTTTAAGGGATCAAAGACTAAAGATCAGATTCTGTGTTTTCGTATAAGAAGATGCATTTGATGGCATTCCATTTWCTACTGTTCACCTAACTTTCCTTTCATATGCTCCCAGTGATAGCAGCATTAATCTTCACATAACATCAAAACTCTGTCTAAGCATATCTGAATAATCTTTTCCTACAGCATTACTGGGGAGAAAAGTTTTCAGCAAATTAATATATAAGCATGCTTCTTCATGTCTTTGTCCCTAGTTGGTTGGGGGTTGACAGAATTTATTTTTAGCCTGCGCTGCTGCTTATCCCACACCTCTGTCCATTTTATTGGAAAAAAGTATAGATTAGTATACCTTCACCCACAGACACACACAAGCTGTAAGCAACTCACAGAATTACTCTAATTATACTACCAAATAGAGATTCATTTTCTGGGCTACAAATATGTCAGAGAAACTTAGATGTAAAAAAGAAGAAAGTGGTCTGACAAAGCCTTTTTTTTTAAGTGGAAATGCCAGCAAATCAACATTCATTTAACACAGAGGTACTTTTAAAGCAACTCTTTATACTAATAGCAGGAAGATATAACTAATYTTTACTCTTTGAAACTGCGCGATCTAAAAGTCCATTAATAGTACTCCCTAGATAACTTCTGATTCTCCACATTAAAATGTGAGTAGAATCAAAAATATGTCCATTTAAGGCTCCAAAATAATAAGTCAAGTTTGGATGCTAACGTAAGTGGGAACAAGCTCCTTTTTATTCTATGTTAAGATTTAAGCCAACTGCCCGAAAGTTTTAATATTTTAACACATACTAAAAGCTCCAAAGTAAATTTTTTCCTGTCAGCTTATTGAGGTATCTCCATGGCATTCCATGTTAATTTTCAGCAGTGTGTTTTTTATATAAACCTCCTTTATTTTTTATATTTTGTCTATTACTCTATGTTTTGTGTTTGTATATTGAATAAATAAATTCTTTAATTCTCTGCTTGAGAACTGAATCATTCCCTGACGATRTTCAGACATATCAACTGCCTTCAATGGAAAAAAGTAACAACTGTTGCTTCCTGCTGTCAGAGTTTTAGGCAACAACATATCTACTGGTGATAATAGTTATATACAAGATAATAGCTGTGGTGATCCTGGATCTAATTCTCCTGGTGCATCATATACGGGATTATTCACTGACTTCCTACCCACTATATCAATAAATAACATTTGAGGGAAAGCTTTGCATGATGGGGCTGCCTGGTCTTTCCAACAGAAACTTTATCACAAGGAATGGCCAGTGGATAGTGCATTCATGTTGATATTTTGGGTCCAGGTTGAGTTAGCAACACACACAGACTCTTCAGTTCAGGGTGTTTGCTTCATGGATGGGTATCAGTTGGAGGACAGTGGATGAACGGTAACACTGAGAGGTCAGGCTTGCATTCTTCTAGGCACCTTACAGACAGGAAATATAAAGGCAGTTCCTTGCTTAAGTAAGCTTAATGCAGTAACAAGCATGGACTCCCACAGTGCCATTTTTGCAAACTGTTACTTCAGATTTTATCTACAGCGTAAGGAGCTTTATTGTCAATTTGCCTTTTAAAAATGCAAAACATTACGCATACTTTTTAGGCACAGGCCTGAAAATCTCGGTGCAGACAAAAAGCAGAACATTCAAATAATTAAATTTCAGTGCCTAAAGGGACTACAGGACAGGCCAAGAGGCTTGAATGAAGCTGATTGTGAAAGAGCTCAAGCTGCTTCGTAAATGCAGGTCTTTAATAGATAATAGAATAAGGACAAGTGTGAGTGTAACAAGCTGGAAGTGTTCTACTTTGGTATTACTTTTGAATTTCCAAAGGGTTTTGAACAATTTCTGCGACTTTATTCAGGGCTGCCAAACGTGTGACTAACTTGGAGTCTAATAATAGTAAAGTTTATCTAGATGTTTTAGCATCAGGAGCCACCTGATTAGTTTTGTGTTTAAAAAAATTTGTCTTTGAAAAGCTTGGGAACATGATTTACCTGTAGCCTAAGGGTTCAAAAATCATGTTGTCAACAGAAGTACCTGATCACTCATTACTAAAATGCCACCATCAAAGCAGAAAATATTCTTTTAAGCTATTCAGCAGCATAATGGTAGCTTCCTAATTAAAAGTAAATTAACTGCTGAAGACTGTACTAAGTCATATGCAGAATAACAAAGATTTTTTTCAACAGAAAAGATTTTTTTTTCAATTATCTTCAGAAGCTTCTTAAAGAACTGGTGCATGATGAGTAGACAATTATCACTAAATCTTGAGAAACATACTTGCATAATTTCCCCTGGACTCCTGACACTTCTTGTTGATTGAAGTTAATTGCTTGTGTGACCTCCTGCAAGCCAAAACCCAATTTTACTTTTATAAAGGGCACTCTTTATAAACCTGTTCTTTTCCTGACCACATAAAATGGGAATCTTGTTAAGTTCATAAAACACAAAAAAACCAGAGCCCAGAAAGCTCTATAAAAGGGTTTCTCACATATAAATAATTAAAGCATTAAGAAGTCCAAGTTCTCGTCACTGAAATTTCTTTTCATTTAGTCTTTTAGAAGCAGAGACTATTTCCACTACAGAAAGTAGAACTAGGTTGTGAAAACTTTCAGAAGACATACAATGTATGTCAGTTTATTCCCCTCTGCTCTATGGGAGCTGTACTACCGTGTGCCAAGGTTGACAACTGGAGTGTTTTCCCCTGTCTCATGGAGGGTAAAAATTGCAAGAATCAAATATTCAGGGAAATCCAAGCAAGTTTACAGTGACTTAGTGATTTAATTATCTTGATTTTACAATTAACTATGTCATGATGCAGTGTGTTGCAGCTGAAGGAGAGATGCGCCTTTAAAAGATGAAATAAAAATTAGCTCAGTAGGTATCTAACATGGAAATACGTGACTTTGCAAATTTTAAGGGGTTCTGTAAATTTTTCTGTGACGTATAACACTGTCCAGAATACCAGTCGCACTGCAGGTTGTGACTGTCTGTTTAACAAGCTCCTACTTTCTTGTTCTGAGATTTACAAAGGGCTTCTTTAAGGCAGCCTTACAGCCATTCTCTGTATACCTGTACCACGCTGCCAGCCTGAAAGAGGAATACTTTATTAGTACACAGAGACAGGACATCTAACAATGGAAAAATAGCCTAAGGATACTCTGCAAGCTTCTGATTGACTCAGATTGCACTGAGGTCAAATACCTACTCTTAGCCATTAGCAGTTGAAGTTTCATTAATCTTCTTACCTTAGAAACCACAGGCAACTCCCCTGGAATACAGTAGCATTAGCAATTTACTATTCTTTTATCATGGTTTAAAGTATCCTGACTGTGACAGCTATTCCTATGGCTGATTTGTTTCTGAATGATGTTACATTAAAGGCTAACGTTTATTACCTCTCATTTTTGCCTCTCCAGAGGAGTGAACCAGTATGGAGATTTTTTTTTCTGATCCTTGATTAAGATTATTACATAATTTCTGCATATTCTGTTATATTCAGAAACTCCTGTTATTCTTTAAACTTYAGTTTATTTATCTGATAAACTAATAGCTGTGATTTTCCAACTTGCGAAGTTCTATACGTAGCATTTCTGCAGCATGGGTGAATAAGCAGCAGAAAACGCAGCAAAGTAGTTAAAATAGCAAAATCTCTGGAATTCCCAGTTAAGAATCCAATAGCATTGTTAGCTCAGCCAACTTGTCAAGTCTGTATATTTTACAATGTATACTGCAGATTCAATTATGATCTCTAAATTAAATGTTGAAAGAAAGACAGTTATAGATAATGCTTTCTATAGATAGCATCAGTTATTATCTTGGGAACGGATGGTATCTATCTTTATGGATAGATAAAGTCATCTACTTTCCTCCTCTTTTGAGTTCTTTCCTCCTATCTGCCTTCAACTATTCATTAAGCAGCTTTTGTGARTCATTTATTGTCCTTTGAATCTAATTTCTTATGTCGGAATGAAGAAAATATTTGCAAACCACCTCTAGAATTTTCTTAATATCTTCAGGAGCTAAACAGAGTTGACCTGGCTCAAAATGAGCCAGAATAATCTACCATTATATAAGCAAGAATCAGCCAAAATGCAAAAGCATGTCAAAGGTCCTCCTCAGGGCATTTCCCAGTTGTTTTACATTGCCCAAATACTGCAAAGCAGGAAAAAGTTGAGGATCTGGTTCTTAGGTATTATAAAACTGATCTCCTAAAATATTTCTGTATCTGGTATGACAGTTAAAACATTTACCAGAGTAAATCCCCTAGGAAACCTGTCCTGCACAGTGTAAGGCTTGAAAAAAAACAAAATGAAAAAACTAAGCAGAAAGCAAACTAACCTAGATAATTGGAATATGTTACTGTAACTCTCTTGCTTCCTTCCCCTTACTCCCCCTCTTCTGGTCATCACTTCCTTTCATCATGCCATTTCCAAAGTTTTAGCTCTGAGGCAAGGATTCTAACTTTTCCATGGTATTAATGATAGAGGCAGCCTGTAAAATAGAGACAATTGCAATGGAAGAAGTAYAGAACCGCACATTGGAATTATAACACTTGCACAGTGACAGAGGCCCAATGATGTTCAGTCATCCCCTAAACCACTCTGTCTAAGCTCAGTTCAGTTCCAATTATGTTCAATGAAACTGAAGCTCCACCAGTGAGCCATGGTACATGAGTACATATCTGTACCTATGTAAATGTTGGCCAGATTAGATAATGAACTATCTAACAAAAAATTATCACTCCATCCCTTGTGCTTTTTATCAGACTGGTTTTGGGTTTTTTTTTGACTGATAAGTGCTTTATAGCCTTTTCTTAATGAAAGCAGTCAGTCTGATGCTACTTGTGATAGGAGATCTGTATTTAGATTATGTACATTCATTCAACAACAAATTAGGCCCATAGATACTAATGTTTGCTTTATCATACTGTTTTATCTGAATTAGGAGGAGAATTATCACCATACCATGTGAAAGAGCATGTGTTCAGCTCCTTCTGGTAAGCGAGGCTGATTAGAAGTTGCTGTGAACAAATGCAAACCAACAACTCCAAATAGTTACAAAGCTTCTTATGAGACTCTGCTGAAATGTAACCTTGGGAAAATTGATGCAGGTACTATATAATTCAGGAACTGTATAATTCTTGCAGCTGTACTCCCAGCTCATACCTTTTTCTGGTTTTGAGGGAGCTATTTTTTAAAAATGTGACCGGGGTAGGCAGAAAATTGGAAGACCAAGAACACGAACATTTAGCACTCTGTGGCACAAACTGTGCCAACCAGACAGCRCTCTCCAAATAACAAGTAAAAATTGCCAGGTGCATTAGACAGACACTGCTCAGCAATTTAGAACACTTAACAATTTTAGTATTATAACTTTTCTCCTTGGGGTATAAGAGAGACTTCAGAAAAAAAAAAAACCAACAACTATTTAACTGTTTATCTCTCACAAMAGGTTTTACTTCCTTGACTACTAGATTTAAAGTGTAATGTTCTGATATATTAACTCACCAACAGATTGAGAGATCTTTATTTCAACACTATTAGCACTTCAGGATATTACTAGGTTTATTCTCTAATAATGGTGATTCTTGTTCAAATGCACAGGGTTCAATTTGTTGCCCTGCATGAAATTTAGAAAAGAGCAACCTAACAACTTTGTTGCTGTTTTCTGTCTTTAGACTGCTGAACAGTGATTATGCAATGCAGTCACGTTAATTGTCTCTGCTCATGAAACATCAGAAATGGTGATTTTCAACTATGTTCACCATTTGGAAACATCAATGAAGAAAAATGTACCAAAACCTTCAAGTACTCATCCATTTTTTTAACAAAAGTAAATTCCTAATGAAATAAATAGGAATAACTACTAATTAAAAATCGAGCAGTGATTTGTTTTGTTTTATCTTTGAAGATTTGACATTTTTCAGGAGAGGGAGGTTTCTAATCTTGGTCAGATATGTCAGTACAACAGTATGAAAGATAATTTAAAAATAGAAAAATCTTAGCAATTCTAGCAAAGAGAGGTTTTTGACCACCTTCACATACTAAATAGCATTCTATAACAGAAATAGCTCTACTAGAGTCCATACACCTCCTGTTATTGTAAGTTACTGATAACATAAAATAACTTATGGTAGTGAAGTCAAGGAACCCTATTCACAAGCAGGTACATGATGTAGCAGACACTGAACCAACACAAAACCTGACACATGTKTAACACTCATAAGTAAAAGGATTGACTCAAGACATCATCACTGTAAAWAATGCTACCATAATCTAACTCTTGGGAGTATAATTACCCCCTTGAAAACACTCAGCCCAACCTGTTTATGTCACTTTAACCCCATATAAACTCTAAAATTATTAGTATGTAAAAACATCTGAAAACCATGGGGTCTCAAGCCTTTGAAGTCACAGACCACCAGCAGCCCATAAGGTGTCCTACACATCCTCAATTTCCAGGGGCAAGCACTAGAATGGCATTTCTTTTGAGTCTGCAGACCACCAATAGTAACTGCCAACATTCTCATGTGACACTGAACATCAGTGAACTACTCTGTTCTATCTGTTCAGCAACACTGATGGTCCACAACCGATTGTTAATAGCTTGAGCTATGCTTTTCTTTATGAAATCACAGCAACTTCTAAAAATTCCTTCTTAGTATAAGAGTGACATGGAAGTCTACTGCATGTTTTTTTGGGATTCTGGAAACTAAATAGTTGTCTTCATAAGACTGCCTCCAGAATCCCCAAGATACATTAAATAATTACTAGATTTCTTTGTTCTCAATGTCTCTGTGGCACCTAACTTGTCTTTCCCAAGGGTATGTGATTTTAAATGGTCTTTTACTCAATTCTTCATCCCATAATTTTCTTGGTTTTATTTTTGAAAGGTTTTAGTGTATTCAGAAGAAAAAAACACTGATGTTATTATTTTTTTGACCCAACAAACTTAAAAATCAGTTAGACAAACCCATTATACCACACCATATGCTTCACAAAAGTGGGTGTTTAACACTTGTGCCAAATTTCTCCAAAAATATTTAGAATAGTCCCCAGTCAGTTGACTAATATGAACCAAACAAGTTTTATTTCCTGATAGATTTTATCCAACAATGTGATGAATACCTTTTCCAAACAAAAAGCAGGGGCTCTAGCTCCCAGCATGCGGAGGGCCTTCAAATAATACCAAGATAATTCTTGTTTGCAACTCTGTGCCAGACTGGCTTTGTTGATATGCTGCTAGTTATCTTAAGATCCTATTATCTCTTCTCATGCTTATCCTTTCAACAGAGACACTTGCTGAGAACATTATACTTGAGGGAGAGAATATGCTATCTTTCTGTTCAAGCCATCTGTCTGTTTTAACAAATTTAGCATGGGTTCTTTCATTAGCTCMTCTTTTAAGTTTCTTAGACACCTTTGGGATATTTACTGGATAGACAGAACTGTCTGAAAGGTTTTTTGCTTGTGTGTGTTTTGGATTTGGTTTGGGTTTTTCTTTGAAGGGGGTATGGAACCTGCTGAAACTACAGAATAAATAGTTTTGCCATTCAGTTTTGCTTTATGATACTAGAGAAGTCAAAATCATTTTCCACATGCTAAAAAAGGGAAGTAAATTTAGCAGGTATGAGTTATAATCACTTATATTTCATTCAACCCCACCAACACTATTTGTGAATTTGGCATGGGCTAGGCAGATAGGTTGCATGGATTCTCCTTTTCCATCTATATTCACAAAAATCAAGCAAGCACAGGAACAGATGACAAGGACACAGCAGTTCCCTCTTCTGCCTGAGGAGCCTTGAACCCTCACCTCTCAGAGGAAATTCCTGAACACCACTGCATGTTTGGGTAACTCTCCCTGAAAGTACTTCAAAGACCATCAGACGAACAACGTTGAAAAAGTGTTTCCTACCTCCTAGAGAGAAGGGAAGCTGCAGTTCCTTTTCCTCCTTTGCTGATTTGGCTTAAATCTAGCCCAGAAGTTCTGTTGCTTTGTTTCTAACAGGAATATTCTACAGAAGKGAAACGGACTGGTTTGGGCCAAATGTAACTTTTTTTATATGATATTATGTTGTTTTCCTTTGGTGAATCGAAGTCTCTTTCATTAGATGGYGGAACAAAAAGATTAGTCATTGATGCATTCCCTTTACTGATCAAAGGAATGGAGTAAGAAATTCAGACTCAGAACACACTTCAGAAAGACGATCCATGATCCACYCCTTTCCTCTGTGATTCTCTCCTGCAAATTGACGACCTTGACTCAAAGGGGAAAACAGCCATTTTTCTGACTAGTAAAGGAAGCAAAAACCTACAAAGGATAGAGTTGAGTCCATTGCACTTTAAATCCAGTAGTATTTAAACTAAAGCTGTCAATTTGTTCTTTTATTCTTTTTGCAAACAGTACTACATTTATCAGCAAGCACTGAGAGATGGAAAATTGTCCATTGCTTTATACGTCACACTAAGAAATACATCAAAAAAAAGGAATATAATCTACCTCAAATGGAAAATAATCTCAATAAATTCAAAACCAATCTCAGTTATCTCAAACTTTTAGTTTCAGTGACCAATCTTTCTTGGTATAATAATGAACATTTTTGATAACTATTCCTTTAAAATTTTCACTGTAACAATTGCTGGTAGAGAGAACAAAGGATAAGTTATGTTAACAGGGAACAGTTTGGGGGTGAACACTAATTTCTAGGAGACCCTGAAACCTTTGATGCCTACTAGTGTCATCAGTTGCCACACACCACAACCTGAAAAGAAATATATGCARTTTTTTCCTGGATTGTGTTTGCTTAAAATACTCGGACTTTATTGCTTAGCTGCAATATCACTGAGGCACAAATACCTTTTGATCACAGGTCAAGATGAGAAACAACAGTGCAAGCAGTGAGTTACAAGTTACTGTGTGGTTCAAGCAGCAGATGGCTTGCTTTCTGAAAAAATATCTGCCAACTGGCAGGAGAAATGTTAGACTGAGAAAACAATATCTCAGTTTTGTAGAGACAGCTTCTACAGTGGCATTCATTTTTATCATGAGATGGACTTCGGCTCACTGTGAGCTTTCAGCAGCAGCACAGGAGAGAATTTTTTAAATTTACTCTCTTTTTCACACACGCACACACATACACACACACACATCATGAATGCCACTATAAAAATTCTCTAATATTAAATCTTCTATTAATATAAATTCACTTACAGTCTCTAAATTTATTAAATCTCTACCAAAGCTTCAAGTTACAGATTCTCAAATCAGGTTTGACAAGCAGGTACCCTTTAACAATCTAGACATGCGCAGTGTCCTAAGTGTGGCCAGTGATGAGATTTACTGTTCAAAGGTCAATGTTTTCAGGAGAGCATTTTTGCTGTTATTTCAATAAGAATTTACATGCGACATTGTGTGAAGTCAAAATGTACATAACTACATTTATTGTGGGAACTATTACTGGTTTTCAATGATAAAGGCTTACRTAAGGAAACGTCAGACATCTAAAAAACTGAAATACCTTGTTCTGCACATCTGCTTATGTCTGGTCCACAGTTCAAACATAGACCATACTCCTTGTTGCTATAAAGGAGACTGGAAAGAAAAGAACCATAAGAAAGATCCAGGAAAGCAATGAGAGAAGATTCATCCAAGAATACCGAGAATATAATTAATATCATACAATATGTTCATAATGAGTGGGCTCATTGAAAAAGAGCAGCATTTAAGCTCTGAAAAATCAAATGGCTAAACTAAAACACCTTAACAAATTTTAAAAAAAAATATCTTTCACTTATGTATGAATCAGCAGAATTATCACCATCAGTAGATCTACTGAAAATGAGATTCCCAGAAGAGTGGGAATTCTGTGGAAGGGTACCTTTTGCGTACAAGGATACATGCAGACCATTTATCAAACACCTGAAAAATTCCTAAATTTTTTCACATTTTTTTCACTTTCAGACTCTAAACTTGGAATTGTTTGACAAATATCTGTATGCTACTTCTCCTCATACACATTGTCACATCATTTTAGTTTGGAAACTAAATTGTTGTCCTCAGATAAACTAAGATTTCCTCCTTTTATTATTCTCTCTTTCTTCACTTCAAAGCAAAATGTCTTAAACATGACTTAAAGTTTTTCCTTTTTATAATGAATAACAAGTCTATGCTCAGCTCTATATTGCCTTCACCTTAACCATTTCCAAAGACAAGAACAAGCTGCACTAGAGAAGCAATTCAGCAGAGCACATTGTTTATTCTTAACCAGCTTCTGAGCTGGGTTGATATAGCTGTGGACGAGAAGAAAAGGTGATTTCATCTTCCGCAAAATCATGACCCAGTCACTTTCGGGCCAGTCTCAGACATCTTAAAATTTCAGTGTGACTGCTTTATCTTAAATTGACTTTCCCTAGTGCTAATCTGATTAATCCAGTTTGACTGCTGTGAATGGATGGATTAGTATAAAGAGATCAGCAGGGGAGTTAAGAAGATGTCCTGGAATATTTCAGATTCCCTTCTATTCCATTAATTTGTAAATGCAAACATAAAATCAAGTCAGGAGTAATTTCCATTAAAAGCTCTGAAGTACTCAATGTCAAAGTAATCATATGCAGTTTCTGAGTTCCTTCTATTGTGATGATTATTTCGGTATACGTGGTATGTAAAGTTTGATCTAAACACAACTGCAAGTAAATAAGACCATGCAAATTGGAAATATCTGAAGACTTATGCATCCTACCCCGTCAAGTTGTTATCTCCAAGGACTTCCCTTTTAGGTTACTGTCACCTTGACACCTTTAAGTCAATCTCATTGTTGTTCCTTCTTAATAGAGTTTCAATGGCAAGATATTAATGAAAAATGTATAAAACAACAAAATTAGCACGTGAGAAAAGACACGGGAGAAAGTATATTTGAAATAATGGTACATGAGTCTCTCTCATGTTCATATGGATTCAGTTCATATATTTGAATATGGAATCATTTGTCATATATTCCAATAAGATGTAAGATCTAAATAATGGTGTGGACGGTAGAAAGTCTCCCACATTCAGAACTTGAATAATATTTATAATACAATACAAAAATGATGAAAAATGTGCAATATGTTGTGATGCAGGGACATCAGTTATATAATATAGTAAATGTCATTCCAAGTGGAACTGTAAACTGGAAACCTGCTGGAGACATAGAGTTCTCATTTTTCTTTCCTTCACTTGTGAAGAAAATATGCACATATATCTGCAATTCAGTATTCACAGTTCATGAAAAAAAATCCCTCATATTTACACTGAATTATTTCTGGTGTGTTTTATTTTTCTTATTTGGCTTATGAGCAAAATCATCTATGTCCTAGCAGGCAAAGGCCCAAAACTCCCTGTGATTTTTGTCACATTTAAAAAAAAATAAATTATTGTTTGTGTTTTTTTCCCTTTCTTTAAAGTTTGTTGTTTTATTACTGCATCTTCTGAAAAATCTTACTTGTAAGAATGAAGTATATACTTACATATATTCAGTTACATATTCACATATGCCTATAATTCTTAATTCATTAAGCACAACTTAGTGGGTTAGGAACCATAGTGTACTAAGCATTATACAAATTAATGACACAAAGAAAACTCCTAGCCAAAGAATACAGATGAAAATTGGAAATGGTAGGATAAATTATATAGTCAACAGTATTACACCACAACATCTATAGGCAAAGAGAAGAAAAAACCCCATCTGTCAATATTTGGAAAACAACTCCAAAAGCATACTTGTAAACAATAATTTTGAGATGGCTGTAACTCAGCTAAATCTGAAATCAAGCTCTGTCAAAATATTAATCTTAGATCCAGACCATGAAGATGACACGATTCCCTCAATGGACAGCAGGTACTGGCAAAACCTCAGTCTTATAACGTCCATATCAATGTATGTCCAAAATAAAGTGTTTAAAATATATAGCAACCTACAGATTAAATTATATGTTTGGTAATATTTGGTATTTTTATAATGACCCTACTACGAAAATACTGCTATGAAAAACTGCCTGTGAAAATGAACTAACAAATCTTAAAATTATCTGACTAAAAATTTAAAAATAAAAAATACCACATTAAAATCCATTTTGCTGTGCTTCAAAAATTAACCATCAAGCCTTTCATATAAAACAAATGCATTTTATGGATTAAATATGTGATGAGTTAGCGCTAGGGGACTTTAGGGAGATTACATGGTGTTTTTTAAAGAGTTTTTCAATCTGATTGGAATAAATTGTAACATTAACTTTTCTTTCTTCCTAGGCAAAATAAAGGCTCTTCCTATCTTGCACCACATTATTCATTTGGCTAAGCTGCAGGCTGAAGGTCTATGACAGTTTCATACTATGATATCAGCTATAATCTAAGTAAAATCAAGCAAACCTTTGTCACTGATATAATGAAAAAGGGTGGCCAGGTCAATATGAGCATTTACATTTTCAATAGGCATGTCAACTCTGGAAGTTAAAACTTAATTCTTGAACTTACAGTTTGAAAAACTTCAGAAAAACATTGGAAATGAAAATAAGTAACAGCGAAGGATTTAGAAGCCTCACTGGTGTATTTCATAACGCATACAGTGTAAGTGGCTGTTTAAAGTAAAAAGAAAAATATAGTTGACACATCCTGGGCATATCCTCCCGGGCTGAATTCAGACTAAAATCTGACTACCCATTTTATGTTTAAAAACTATTTCTCAGCAGCTACCTTCTGAAAAATGATGTAGCTTTTGCAGTYCTAAGAAACATTTGGAAGCACTGAGGCACAATTAAGTAAGCTAAGGTTAAGGCTGTTCTCCTTACTGAAGTTCATTACATTGAGAGCTCAAACTATTTTGTTGCATTTTAGAAAGAAAATGATTTTAGCTCTCACGGAACATTTACATGCTCTGTATTCCAGAATTTGTTAACAGGACTTCTGATTTATTCTATCACATAGAGATCACAGTCTCTAAGTAAAGTTTGCTACAGTTGTGTAGCAAACTTAAGAACTTTTCAAGCAGACCTAATTAAGAAGTGTGCTTTAAGATGCATGCCCCTTATTTATTAGCAAATTTTATCATAYACCTCATGTTGTACTTATCTATATCAGGATACAACTACAGACATAAAGATATAGGCTGCCACGCTCTACTTGTATACTGCTTCCTCTTAAGACCACCAGAAAGTTATTTCTGCCATGTCCATAGCCTAGCTTCACAAAGGTAGTCACCCTCATAATACTTCTCTCGAACAACAGCTAAAATACATTAACACTAATAAGCCATTGAATGAGACTTCAGAAAACTCACATCTCTCTTTCATTAGTTGACTTAAAATCTAATTTAGAATATAAATGGAGAAAAAGGCAAAGTGATAAAAGTTACTCAAGGGGTTAAAAGTACTTTATGGTATGTGTACAAAAGGAGAAAAGGGACAAAAATAAACCTCTGTCTGTGAGAGTCTCTCTCTCCAAAAGGAGGTTTAAAAACTGGTACTTAGCAAGAATGTTCTGAAATTGYGTCTCTGTAGGGCATTAAAAAAAAAATCCATTAATAACATGTTTGCTGTTGTTGAAGTGTCTATTATGAGGCTCAGGCTGTGTGAAAGCCTGTCTCTCCACAAGAGAGATATGACAGGCTTGTCGGGAGGGATAGGAGATGGCTGAAGATGGATATGTGCTGCCCTGTTGACAAGTGCTGGGGACAGGCAAGGAGATGGATCAGTAAAAATTTCCATTAAATCAAGAAAAACACAACTTGCCCCTAACATCACCTCTGATAGTTTCTTAGACCAGCTGCTTTCCTGACACCCTACTGAGGAACAAATTGCTTTCCTAGCAGGACATTTGGACACTCCTGCATTAATAGATATGGATCCCAGCATGCCAAGCCAAGCAAGAAGGCAATTTAATATGAGCAACACTGTCATCTCAATTTAGGACAACAGTTAGGATGCCCTACAGGGCATTGCAACAGCTTCTAGAAGTACACAGTGTAAGACATTCTTTCTGTCTTAAGGCTATAGAAAGCTGGTATTTCTAGTAAATAGCCAAGCCAAGGAGAATAGAAAATGTAAATGCATAGATGACAACAGCATTGTACTGTCTAGGAGCATCAGTTTCAATTCAAAGGCCTTTCATTTCTCTAGAGAACTGCAGAAAAATTTGCAGGGAAAGAAAAGAGAAAAAACCTTGAGGAAACAGGAAKAACAATAGGTTGCAGGCATTTCATTTTCAGGTGGAGGCAAATTTCAGAACAAAAATTTAGCCAGTTCAGACATCTGTCAAGCATAACAGCATAACAGTGCTAAGAAAAAGGGAGGACATAGAAACTTTTAATATGTATTTTCTCATAGTGAATTCTTTTAAAATCTGTAGGTGTTTTCAGTAATCATACTTTTATTTTTGCACAATCCACTCTTCATTGCAATATTCAGCAAATTCTTAAGAGGAAAATAACATAAACATGTCATACTTTGAAAACAGTGAGTGCTATAGTGGGGCGAGGTCTCCACAACCATATGGAGAGAAAGGATTGGGGATTCCCTGGGATGCCAGCACCTGCATTCCTGCAAGTCTTAATTAGTTTTGTGAAGATTCTTTGATTGTATTTGGGAAGAGAAGGATAATAGCGGAATCATCAGATGAAGGAAACAACAAGACTTTTTCTGAATCTGACTGTCTCTTTAGGAAGAAAACCTCCTCAAAGTCTGAGGAAGATGTTTCAGGATTAAGTGGCATTACAGAAAGGAAGGTGAAAATTCAGGGCTGTTGGAAGGGATTTAGAAGTGACGATAAGAGAAAGGGACTGAGCAAACAGGTGTCTTAACTGGAAAATAGAAGTGTTTCCTCTACRAAAAAGCAAAGTTATAACCCCTTATCTAGATATCTGGATCAAGGATGCTTTAGAAAAAGTATTCCCCGATCAACTATCTATCACAAGCACACTGTTTCCATCAGCAGTGCAGGCCCAGTGTTCAGAAAATGTCCACCTGTGCACAAGCGTGTGTGTCCTTTGGTGCAAGTGCAGAGTTACATCACATGTCCAGATGTCTAAGCAGCATCAGGAAGACATTACAGGGAGATCTGCTTCCCGAGAAAGACTTGACCAACACTAGATATATCACTTCAAATTTTCTCAGTGAGCATGGAGTTTCACAAAAGTGCCAAGGGCAAATTTTGTCCTCTGTCTTCAGGGGACTTCTCAAATGTTTCTCCTCTGACTGGTGCCTCTGCATATGCAGATGGTATGAACACAAACAGCAGCACTGTTTGATTTGCAGTTTGCCAGTTCCAGAAGCAACTCTATGATGTCTGGATAACTGCTACTCTGACAAAGCCAGCAGCTGCAGTGGAGGGCCAAACACTTTTGTCAGGAGTGTAATCGGACAGGGGATCCTTTTGACTACAATTCTCTATTCTCGCAATTTTCTTATTCAAAACAACAAGGAAAGAGAAGGCTGGATGTTTGGGTGGCTTTATGCATTGTAAGCCCATTGCATGGCCAATGTATGATGGAAGAGACCTGTGCTGTCACTTGAGCAGAAAGAGAATGTAGATAATTGTTGACAGCAGTGCCCAAAACTGTGATTCCCTGGCTCTACTGTTGCTCAGCTGCTGGAAGCTGCTTCTGGTCTCCCATGTGTCACATGTTAGTCMGATAGTGTCATTCAGGGCTCTATAACTTTAAACTGATGTTGGGTAGAGTGAGAACACAGGTTTGTGGATGTAGTGACTGTTTGGAAGACACCCCCCTCCTTCAAGCCCCAAAGAATATGAGAGCAATAATAATTAAAAAAACACCATCCAAATATTAGAAGCTACACAGTTAACCACCTGTGAAATTAYGCCATAAAACTTAACGACTTCCTTCTTGGTAGGGAAATGTCTAGACATTTGCTTTATGTTCTCTGAGCTCTGCTCAGCTCTTCTTCAAATTGTCTTTTTGTGTGAGAAAACTAATCAGTTGCTTGTTAAAACATTCTAGGATAAGCAGCAACTACCACTTTCCTGAATCTTGACTAATCTTCACATTCAAAATGACACTATATATGACAGACAACAAAACACAGCTGATACTGCCAGGTTTTTTTCCCCATTGCTTCAAAGCACATGGAATGAAATAGCTCTCTGAGTAAAAAAATCAAAGTGATACTCACTTTCTCCAGGTACATGATGGAGCAAGTCAAGACATCAGAAAAATCTTCCAGTTTCCTTTGCTGACAGGCTCACATTGAAAAATGAAATACTTCAGAAAATTTTTAGGAAACATTTACAGAATATTTCTAATAATGTAAATGAGGAATTGTTAATTTCATTAGTAGTATTTTACTGGAATGATCTTGTGCCATTCTTATCTCTGTAGCTGTTTGCAGAGCTTACTTGTATGAGTAAAATCAGAATGTTAACGTGTGAAGTTATTGCAGTCCTGTCCTTTCATCTTATTGACTGCACACTTAACTGGTCACTATTTTCAATTCCTTGATCTACAATCAAATGCTAAACAATTCAGTACAAGTTCCAAAGACATGACAGCTGCAGTTGAGCTGTGCTACAARGTGGCATAACTGAACTAGATAACCTACTTGCTTGATCTGACTCTGCCTATCATGGTCAGAAAGGGTAGCCTTTGTTACTTTGAAAAA
Source organism: Amblyornis subalaris (assembly GCA_018881555.1). NCBI lineage: Eukaryota > Metazoa > Chordata > Aves > Passeriformes > Ptilonorhynchidae > Amblyornis > Amblyornis subalaris. Next base: position 2,613,693 of record JACAXG010000037.1, read on the forward strand.
ATTATTACCTTTAACTCAAAAGGCAAGCTAAAGATGAATCTCTGGGTTTTCAATGCCCATTTTAATTTTTCTTCACCATGTGACATTTTCATGTTTAAAGGAGTACAAAGGGATAAAGCTTTCCAAAACTAGTTGTGAGAGATCAGCTCTAAAAAAGGCCATATATGAACAGATAATCAGTCTCCAGAAAAGATGCTGCTCAGCTGACTGAAAACTACATGCTAGGAGGTTTCATTATTAAGAAATTGGAACTACTATGAATTGCTTAGAATATCAAACAAAGCAGATGGCCAGAAGAATGAAAGTAGCCAATGCTAAAACTGACAGGGCAAAAGGGAACTCTCAGTTAAGATTTCCATTAGCTTTTGCCTTCTTCCTGATGATGCAAGTTTAAAAGACCAGTCACAACTACTTCATCAGAAATAATCACAATGTGACATAATTTTGTTAAATACTAATAACATATTTATTTTCAGAAGCTAGGTTTATATTATAGGCATATTGCTTGCAAGCCACACAACCATCCTTTGGAAACCTAATGAAAATCTTTTCAGATGCTTGAGAAAAATACATGCTTTAATGTGCATTTTTAGGCATAGTCAAATGCATGAGGCCATACAAAACTTAAGAACTTTCAATTCTTAAATACACTTCTAGCTTATAACAAGGGATTAGTTGTTCTGGTATCAGGAAGATAAAGGGCGTTTGCTGCTCTTAATATTTCTGTCAATTTCCATCAACTGTTCATAGATATCATATATGCATATGTGCAAAAACACCTTCTTAACTTACTGAAGAAACTTTCAAAACTTACATTGTGCATCCTGATTGCTGTCACTCAAATATTTCTGCAACTTCCATTTATGATAACTTGTCTTTGGCAATGGCATAAACTCCCATTTATTTAATATAAAAACAGATTAGATAAAAGGTGTGACTGAACTTGATTGTCAAATTTGTTTTATCTGGTTTGAGTGACTATTTTGAACTACCCTCACGTGACAAGGAAACTCAGATATGAACATTATTCCATTCCTAAAAACCTAATACTCTTCCTTACTCATCTTCTCAACATATGTAAATAGAAAGGTTTAGCTAGAGAAGTCTGAAAGCAGGAATACATGAAAAAAACAATGAAAAAGTGTCATTGCAACTCTGTATTGAATATCAAAATAAAAGAAAGTTCTATGAAAAGGATTATGGTATTCACAAAATAAAAATATCACCAGGTAAAATGCCATAGAAAACACAGTTGTACTACAGGAGTACCTTAAATGAACAAGACTTCTCTGCTGTTTGCAAATGTTCCAAAATGCAACTTTTGCTGAATTGTGTATACACATATATTGTTCTTTCTGAAAAATCACAGGTAAATCTTAATAAAGAGATAAAATAGGGAAACTGTGAAAAATGTCTTCAACAAATTAATGCAGGAGGAACAGAGTTATTTAAAAAAAATAATAATACTTGAGATAAGTGCTGCATTTGAGAGGATTGTACAAGGTGAGAAAATAAACCATACACAAAGAAAGACAAAAGAACACATACACACAAGAAATAGAATTGCTACATGAATAGCTAAGTGCTGAAGAACCAATATACTACAAATAAAAGACAGAGGGAATTAAGTGAATCTAACTGTACACAAAAGATTTAAGATAAATATGAAATTTTGCCAAAAAAATTGAGGGTCTTTTTCTGTTTCAAAGCAGAATTAGTCGAAAATCCCTGAAAAAGACAAATATTCCTTTAGCCTCTGAAGCCTTTACTTCAAATGTGTTTTTTATAGAATTTGGTAGGGAAGGGGTGAAAGGGTGAAACCACAAGACAAGTGATAGAATTGAAGCAGGACAAAAAAGCATGGAAAACCCACATGCACACACACCAGAGCACAGTTGTGCATCTTTAAATCTGAGAAACACACCTACAAGTAGTAAGTTGGTTCAAAGGATGGAGGAGAAAATAGCACTGAAGAACTAGCATGCATAAAAAGGTTTCTGGAGCTCAGTGATTGTGACTTGCTTCCATACTTTAATATGCAGTCAAGKAGAAATACAACGAAATAATTGCAAGATTTATGTGGCCCAAAATGTGARTGATCTCTGCTAAGAGGAAAAAGACAGGCAGATGGACAGTTTCCTTCCTTTTACACAATGCTATGCCTCAAATTCCACAGTTTCCATGAACATTTTCAACCAAATCAATTCCTGAATGGGACCAGTTACAGTGTGGACTTTCCTATGTCACTTCCAGACTGTTCAAAGAACTGGGAGATGGATCAAACATTTGGGAGCTCTGAAACTGTGGACTTTACAAACTAGATAGATTTCTTTTTAAAGGTTAAGTTAAATGTTTCTTTCCTCATAAAATGTCCACAGTGATTTCATGAGGTGGTGGCTAGTTTATTCTGTGTTATGATGAAGTATCAGCAGTGCCATTTCATAAGCAGCTGGCTATTTGAAGGAAAAAAGATTATCTAATCAAATCCTGGCAGTGGGAACTCACAGGAGAGGTGAAAGAGCTAAGATGACTCCGAGCTAGGACTGACTTTCTGTAAAGCAGTACTTAGAAAGACTCCATGGGTATTAACTCTCCTTAGGTTTATGTGTGTTGGTTGCTGACAGCATATAAATATTCTGCAATATTGCACTTACTAGATTTTATTTGTTTCAGCTGGCTTTTATTTGAGACCCAGTATTTCTAGAGCAAAGTCTGCTGTAGTTTGGAATGAGCAGAGAGTCWAGCAGCAACGGAGAAAGTTGTTGATGGCACATCTCACCTATTTATCTTCTAAACCAAGTGGAATGGAAAGAGGCTAGAACAAAAGACTTTTCTTGGATAAGAAACATGTTTAAATGGACATCTTCCTTCTTCAGCTCAATAATAACATCAGAAAAAGGGCCGTTGTATGTRTTCTCTTTCTGTGTTATTTTGGATCAGGAGAAATAATTACTGTGATTTATATACCTCAGTTCAGCATTTGCCTTTTTTCCACTACCACACTGCTGACTCGAGATCAGGTTGTCTTTTGCCATGTTGCTGCTCCATATGCATTTTTTTCTCTTAACATACGGCTATCTGTACTTGTCTACATATAGAAACTTTACATTTTTCCTTACTGAATTATTATCAAGTTCCAAACAGTTTGCTGTCCCCTGCTACATATCCTATGCAATTTAATAGCCTTACTCTATAATCATTCATCAAGGCATCAGAGAAAATACTAAACCTATCAACCTCAGGACAGATTTGAAGCAACTCTGCTTTAAGTGGGAAATGCTGATAAATAGTCTATACACAGCTTTCCAACTAATTATCTATCCACCTAATGAAATTCTAATCTAGTCTTGTATTTCTTAGTTCACCTATGTGAATTTTATACAAAACAATATGACAAGCTTTGATGGATTCAATATAGAAAATATCATCTACTTCTCTCCTATCCACAAGTTCTTTTRCTTTGGCAAAATTAGATAGATTGATGTGATAAACTCTTGCTAAGGCCACACTTCCTGAAACTTTATCTTTTTGTCCACTAGCTTATTACTAGTAGTTTAATTATTTGCTACAATTTCCCCACAGGAATTCGAGTTAAACCCACTGGTCTGTAAGTCTCAGATTATGGGGCTTTTCCTCTTTTTAGACATAGACTTCATGCTTTTGCCTTTTGCAAAATCTTTCCTACSCTGTACTTAGAAGTGACGATTAATATTCTGGATTTTCTTCAGCCATTCCTATAAAATAAATTCCATCAGCCAAAGTGGATTTGAAAAGATGTCTTTATGCTTTCCTTTCCCCACTATAATGGGTGTTTTAAACTCTGTTCCACTGCTTTCAGCTCTGCTAACCATCTAAGCAGGTTTGACCTTCTAAATTTAGATTTAAACTCAAAAGTAAATACTTTTGCCCTCTTGGAGCATTTTAATGATACAGATTCCTCTCAATGAGAAGCCAACCAACAGCTTCCTTGATCTTTCCTCAAGGAAGTTACTGTTTCTCTTACTTCTTTATGGAAAGCTTTCTGAATAATGTTTGGTAGACTTTACATTAAAAATATTTTATTTCACACCTTGCACTTTCTGACTGCCCCGTGTGTCTTCTGTTTTTCTAGCTGTTCAAAATGATACAATCTGCTTAAATTTTGTATTCATTTCTTTCTTACCTTTCAGGTCACAAAAAAGGCCATTGTTCAAGCAAGTTGGTCTCTCCTTACCCTTCCTAGTTCTCCTTTGCATTGAGATAATTTACCATTGTGCCTTTATGGTTTCTTTACTGACTTATCAGCTCCCTTTTTCTGCTTAGAACTGATTTCTTATTAGTTAGATAAGAGTGCTTATTCCCACCTTTCAGAAGTCACTGTTTTCCTCTTGCTTGTCTTGCAGAAGTAAGTTTTGTTTGATTGATTTTTTGTTTGCTTTTGTCTAGGGGATGTATTCTAAAAAAATCTGTCTCCAAAAGATGCAAACTTTTTTTATTTCAGGAGATGACCACTGGTCATCCATATGAAAGAATTTAAATACTGTTTTTTTCTGAAGCATAATGAAGGGGAACATGTTTGAATTACACCAATAACATTTTTGCAATCACGAAACATTTGCAAATGTTATTAGAGCAATTTATTTCTGCCATGTGTTGCCTCTTCAGCAGGAATACTCTGCATGGGTTAAATGTTTTTTAATGCAGTTTTGAATAGTTATATGTCACACTCTGAAAAGAAAGACTGCACTGTTCATTCTGTGTGGACTGAAATCATGCAAGAGATCTTTTGCTAATAATTAATGTCACACCCCACTGGGACAAACACTATTTGCATGGCTTATAATAAAAACAATTCAAAAATACTAATGTGTTTCCCTGAACACTAAAATCTTGTGATGCATTTTATGAAAACACCACTGGTGAGAACCACAGCAGCATATAAAATCTATTATTGCATTGTACATTTATTGTACAGTTTATTTCCTCTTTGATTTATTTAACTCACCAATTACCAGTGGTTGTCACTCCTCTCATAGGAGGATATGGTGAGTTTCTAGCTCAGAGCAATGTTACAGTTTGGCAGCCACATTTTTTTTCATCTCCAAATCCAAAATACTTTCCCAAATAACTTTAGGTAACTACTTCATGCCCAGAAAAARCTTCCTGTGTAAAGGATTTTAAAATATGATAACTGTAGATACTTGCAAACACAAATTTGGTATCCCATCATTATACATTCACAAAAAAATTCTTCAATGACCAGGAACTCACGTAAAATATCACGGTCATGTGGCTAGGCTGTTCTTTGTACAATTGATGCTTATACATCTTTGTAAAGCTTTCATCCACTTAATAGACCACTCACTCTGTACACACTTTCAGTCGCCCCACTGCTCCTTTCACACCTGTGCACCACAACTTCTACAGACAATTCATGATATCATAGAATGGTGAGGGGTGGGAGGGATGCTAAAGATCACCTAGTTCCAATCCCCCTGTCATGGGCAGGCATGTTACCCACTAGTTCAGGTTATTACCACCATCCCAATTCTGTATTCATTTATACAAAGATACGGCAGGTAGTTTCCCATAATTCTGAATTTGAACAGCCAAGGCACACATACTCTCATCTATACTTTTATTCCTTTATGCCAGACCCACCCTTCCAAGGATGTAATAAATTCTAGGTTCTCCTATAGAATATTCATTTTCAGATTCTGCTAGRGATCTCTGGAGAACCCATCCCCCTTACTATCTGGTATTCTCCATCTCCATCTGCTTACTAGGGATCAAACAACCAATCAGAGATGTGGTGCCACCTCACATAAAGTCACAGCTCTCAGCAGAGGAGGCAAGTTAACGTTCCTGTTGTCTCCTTCCAGGCTGCTCCCACAAAATGGAGGAGCAATTTCTCACTCTTTGAGTCAAGAGAGGGAGTAAAGGTATTGGTGCTTCTCTGAGAGTTTTGAACAATCAGTGAGTTCCCACCATGTCTTCTCAGACCTCACCTTAATGCTGCCTCCTTGTTGCCCTCACTTTCCTCTTCACTTCATCTCCAGTGGGAACTTGTGGATTTTAGTTTTGATCTCCTGGTGGTTTTCAAGATTTCAGCTTTCTAATTTAGGTCAAATGTCACTGAAAGTCCATGTCAACAACAGGGTATATTCAATCATTCATCTATTTTTTTTTCCCGAATGACACTGCTCAATTAGATTTTAATATAAGTATCCTTACCATAAAAATTAAGGTATTTCAAAAAGTGCTTTTAAGAGACCAAAAGAAGTTCTCTAAACAAAACAAGGGAATAACATTTACATCAACTTTAGTTTGAAGGGAAAAGCAAGTAGAAAACAAAGTCTTGTTAAGATTTCTTTATGTATGATAAAGTTGTAGAATATGCCTCATACCTATTTTTTGTATGCAGACTATAGTTAATAACAAACACTGGTTTTACATTTGTCTGAAAGTCAATATTTTTTAATATAACTATTTCAGGTGTGCATAAGAGACTTGTCAATGTCATTATTTGATTTTACATATGTGAGCATTTTCATTGGCATAAAAATGACAGAGACACATACAAAACATATTACTGCTGTTTGATATTTCTTAATGGAAATAACACCCAGTTTTACCAGTCTATTTTACTGCTCATTTAGTCTGAACAAGTGAGCCACCAGTATCTTTAAACCTTACTCTTTATCTCTTCACTTATGTCTTTTAAGTGTCAGTGGAATAGATTTACTATCATGGTAGTGATTGTCAGCCAATATAATGTGGGAGCTTTTGGAAAAAAAAATAATTGAGTAGAATGAGTTATTTAATTTTTGAGAAATACAAGGATAAAATGCAGTTAACTGAGACTTGGTTATCCACCCATGATTTTCTGCCCTTAGTCAAGACCTTCATTCACAGATATATTACAGTATCCTTATCAGAATTTTTCCTTTTCTTCTCTCTCATGATGGTTTTATGAGCACACACTGTATTCTGGTTTCCTATTATTTCCYACTGAATTACAGTTGGTCACTGTTCTCCAAATCTATGTCCTTGCTTTTCATTCAGGATGCTATTACTGTGTAAGGGATGTCTTTTATTTAATTTGGTCATTATATTTTCATTTTATTTTATTTTCATAGTTTGCCCTTGACTTCGCAACATTTTCTTTACTCCCTTTATTAAAGCTTAGTGACCTTAATATCATTGTTAAGGTTGAGATATAACTTCTATTCTAAACTCACTTTCATAAGCTTATAACTTTTCCCAGATATTCTCTTTCAGGACGAGTATTTTTTCTACTTATGCTTTGTTAGAAGTGGATTTTTGTTTGAAGCTTCATAAGCATCATCTATTTATTTTGAGTTTTCCAACTTGAAAAGACAGCAGTTTTGCAGCAATCAAGACAGTTTTCAGATGCTTTTTTTTGACTCTGATAATTGAAAATCAGCTTTGTTTCAGCACTTCAAAATCAGCTTTGATTGTGGAACAGCATCTTTGCTATCTCTTTGAAATGGTTTTGAAATAATAAAGTTTTGCATGTGACATCATTATTAAATAACTTACTGAAGTACTAGTGATAAGGAAAGATGATCTCAGAATAACTCTGTTCTACTTAATATTATTTTAAAAAGCTATTCATTTTCTGTATGAGAACTACATTTAGTTATACTTTAAATATTTTTAATGCCAATTTTGTCCCACTCTTCAGAAAGCCTAGCCCAAACAGATGCATTACAGTGTCCAGTCAATCGGGATTTTATATAGTACATAGAATGAATGCAACATGTTGCCAGAGACTGAAATAGTTCATGCCTCAAACATTGCTACAAAGAAGTTTTCTTATAATAGCAAAACTGTATAAAGAAGCCTCCGAAGCTCATCCCTCCCTAAGAGAGGCCTGACTGGAACTTTGGACTGAGAGTTAAGGTGCTGAGATTAGATAAAGGGAGACCTATTGTTCAATCATCTCAAGTCTGGGGAGAAGCAAACAAGACTGAAACCCAGTAGTTGTGCTGAGAATCTTCCCTGGCTGGGAGTGGGGGAGGCCATAGCCCACAGAGCTATTTGCTGGGAGCAGGTTTGCACAGATCTCCCCCCTAACCAAGGTGGGGGGAGCAGGTTTTGGTGTGTTGCAACCTCTGCTCAGGGGCAGTGAACCCATCCTCCCTTACACAAACTGGCTATGGAACCCCCAACCCTGGGAAGGCCACAACCATGGGACATTCATGTGAGAGGCAGATGAGGGGGTGTCTTAATGCGTCATAGACCACCCTAAGTGACCCCCCAACTCATTCCTGAGGCCTTGCCCCACAGCACTGCACATGATGCAAAGTGATGCAACACATCCAGAGTCTGCTGCAAGACACAGTGGCAAACTGCCCCCTCTCCCTCCCGGGGTGGTGCCTGGACATTTCCACCTAGCCTAAATGTATTGTTAATCCATCAGATTCTATGTTTCTTGAGGGACCTGCACCACCAAGAAGACCAGATGGAGAGGATCAACTGAACATCACTGGGATCCATGGAGTGGTGATATTTTCTTTAATCTGTCTCTGTCACTCTCTTTCTGTCCCCCCACCTCTTTTTCTATTTCTTTCTCTTCCTTTTTCTCTGTCTCTCATATTTACTATCAAATAAAATCCATACTATTGCTACTGGCATATGGTCTCATTTGCACCTTAATTCAGGCAGAGAAATTTCCTAAATAATTTTAATAATTGGACCGTAACACATGTGCAATGAAAATTAAACATTTTTCTTGCACTGGTGAAAAGAAAAGGAGTAGCTTTGCTTCATTTCACAGATATGCTATTGTAATTGTAATGTGTTGAAAGAGCTTTTCCTTAAAGATCCAATAAGAAACCCTACATAGCTGTAAACCCAAGAGGAGCACTGGGAAGCTTTACACAGTATCTTGTTTGTCATCATAAAAAACGATATTCTTCAGGAAAGTGTCAAGGAACACTACCATACCATCCCCGTGGCCTGCTTGTACTCTGCATTTTGTGCCATTCCTTTTTTCATCACAAAGAATGTCATAGTCTCAGTAAACAATCATTTTCTGCCCTCCACATGAAAAATGGTGTTGTAGTCTTGCAAAAATGAACCAAGAGCCTGGCTGACCAACAGAGATTTTATGTACTTGACAGAGTGAAGGTGAAGCTGAGAAACACACTCCTCGGGCATTTGTTTGATAACCTAATGAAGAAATATAAAAACTTGAAAACATTTTTAATTGGGGGTACACCTTTTAGTAAAAAAATGTGTAGTTACTGTTAAGTTCCAAACTGACACAAACTACTGTTTTCCACATTTGTACTCACACAGAATAGACTTAAACCTCAAATCTCTATTGAATTTTTTTTTTGCTCTGATGTCCAACAACAGGAAGACCACCAGTGMCACAAAAATCTGTAGAAGGAAATGTTTTTTCAGGATCTATGTCAGCTGCTCACTTTATGAATCCTGTGCTTTACTTCTAAGTTGGGCTACAGGCTAGAATTATACCAGACACATAATGAGGACAATTTTTCTTTAGCATTCAGAACTTTGGATTTTTATCCTGGCTAAACTACAAATGCCAGTCAATAGATTATTTCTAATCTAAAGTCTTATTGTTCTGGTGTGATCTCTTTATCATTTCTCATTGATTAAGCACCTCCCGTTTTTTACAATAATATAATAATACAATCCAAAGTGCCTCAGGAGGCCTTCATATGAAACTTCATATGAAAGGCAATAAATGGGCTTACTTTGATTCATATTTATTTTCCTTTTCATTTATAAGAGATTTCCTGCATTCAGCCCATCTTTCTTTTTCCTGTTCAAATACTGAAATTTTTTAGAAGATTGCTGAAATAACCCTCCTGCACAATTAGAATCCTCTTGTTGGTGGCTGCCATTCTCAAGCAGCACATCCTGTTCTGATTGCGTTATTGTCCCCTCTCCAGTGACTCAGTGATAGATCTGTTTATTCATACCAAATCTTTCACTAACACCTAGTTCCAGTAATTCACAAATTCATTTGTATTCATCTTATCGATTATGAAACTGCAGTCAGTATATGAACTATATAAGCAAGAAAGCTCAGGCACCTCTTGTGGTCTGGGACAGGCTGCTATAACCAGAACTTTTTAATCTGTTAGCTGAAGGAAATACAGGTTGATTTAAAATGGCTACACTTTTCTACCATGTGCAAAGTGTTTTGTTCTGCCAAATAAGGGAGAATAATCTTATCCTGTTTGTAAGTGAAATATGAAGCCAGAAGACAGAGCTCCATTTTTCATACATGCAGAATTAACTGGCAATTCGTATAAAGAGTTTATTTTTCCTTCTTTCTGATTTTTGCATTCTGTGTCTTTTCTGATGGCCCACRTGATAACACATTTTCCCCTGGCTGTCAGATGTATTTCCAGGCACTTCGTAGAAGAGGAGTAGTAAGAAAAAAGTAGTTGCAAGTTCTCTCCAGTCATAAACTTCCATTATACTTAAGACTAGATAGAATTATGAGTTCATCTAATATTATCTCTTGAGCATCATAAGCCATTAAATATCGCCCAGATACTGCTACATGGAGCCCAATTACTTTAATTAGACAAGAGCGCTTCAGTCGTCAAGAGACTAAACTGTACTGTGCCACAGGCATAGTCCAAAATAGACAAAGATGTCATCAAAGCCTGAGGCTCTTGCAATAACAAGGAATTTCTAGGTAAGAAATGCCCCCCAGATTCCTCGAGATGGCATGTAGCTCATCCACCAACTCTGGCACTGAATAAGTCCCTGGAAATAAGCCCTGAGAGAAAATTTTGATTTTCCTTCAAATTCGGTGATCAATTTAATTCTGACATGAGCATCAGAGCATGATATACTCAATGAGTACCTAAGAACAGGAACCTCTCCAGGGAAGGTACTTTTTTTTGGAGCTCTTTTATCACATCTATGTGATAAAATCAATTTACAGTAAGCTGTGGATATTTTAAATTATGCACATTTTTGCATTGCATCTACTGTAAAATGTTGTGATTCTCTTTCCATGGATGAAGAAAAYAGAAGCCCAAGGCATCTTTGGCTCTGGAATCTAAATACTGAATGAGTGACAAAGTTGAGTGTTTGGTATGTCTAATATGAAAATCCCTAGCACCCTTCCAGGGGACTGTTTGATCTAACAGTTTACAAGGACTAAGCTTTAGTTGATAAATCCTAAAATCAATTACTGATGTGTGTGGCCCTGCATTTTGCAGTTCTTTAGTTGTGCAGTGTTTTTAGTTCGGCGAAATAGTTTCTCACGCACTTTTGTATAAACATGATTTTGTTGACCTAACCGGCACACATTGTTATGAATTCCTAACCTATATGATAGACAATTCTATTGACCAGTAGACAGCAGGAGGTGGCATTCCTATCCTCCAATCCACGGTGGTTTCCGAAAACATATAAATAAAGTTAGGGCAGAGGCCGGCTCTCTCTTCTTCTTCCCCTTTGGCCTCTGCCTGTTGGTAAACCCTGACAGCTGTCTCCGTGTGTTTATTTGAACCCGAGAACAACAGATGTGATTTTAAATCTGCCTGTTATTTTATCTCAGCCCCCAATTTAAAACAGGTCTCAAATGCTTGCAATTTTAGCTCATTCCCACTTCAGACAAATTGGTTAAATTTGGACAAATTTATCTTGCGCAAAACATTTGTTACAAATCCCAGTCTGAGGTGGTTTACATTCACAGAGGTCAGTTTTATCCTCTCTAGTTCCTAGGTCCTTGTGTCCAGTTTGGACTTATCTTTACAAGGAAGAACTTGATTTCATCCTAGTTTTCTCTAATACAATTTCCCTGACTCAAATACAATGTTATTCTTATATCTGTGTTCTCATGCTAGATTACAGAGACCAGCATCTTCCATCCTCTTATCAGGTAACTACCTCTTTTCYCTACTTCCTTGATCGTGTCTTAGAACACGTGACAGATTTTAAATGGTTTTAAATCTTACCAGGTAGGCTACAGAATAATAAATCAAGCCACAACAACTGAAGACACTGCACATGCAATTTGCAATGTGTATGTAYAACCTCATTTTCCAGATACCTGCATGATGCAGAAGTCAGGTAAAAGTAATAAATCATATATCAAGGGCTACAGATTTTGGTCACATGATATGAGTCAACCCATAATATTCTGGACATCTAGCAGAAAAACTAATGAAATTTCAGTTTCAGCTCAGATAGAGTGGATTTTCTAACAGTATTTTCCTAGCTACTACTTCATGATTTGGAATGTAAAGGAAAAAGTAGTTATTCCTCTGCTATTAAACCAAGTGCAAGTAATTGATTTGTTTTGTGTATAAAAAGTATTTATTTTGCTTTTGCTAGCCCTATGAACTAATGTGATCAATGTTATTAAAAATGGAAACATTCTCTAGATTGCTTTATCCACTCACTGCTAACAGTTGAGTTTCATATCAGTCACCAGATCAATGAATTGCAGCACTGCAAGATATGGGCAATGGAAATGATGCACCTGGCAGGAATACATAGCTTCTTAATTGCAYAGTGCAACACTTCATTAAAACGTTCACATTCTACTACATCTTAAAAAGCCCCATGCTTTTACATTTCATTTTMACCCATGTAAAACAGTACCAGAAAAAATCCCAAAAGAATTTTGGTCAGCCTGTCATGTTTTAGCAATGAAACAACTTGCTTAGCTGCTGAAGCATAATGTGTCAACAAGACGGAATTCCACTTTCTAAAGGCTGGAGTGCCCACTCAATAGAAGAAAGCAATACATGATTACTGCTTAGAGCTTGTGGYGCAATGCTAGCAACTCAGCATTTAGCAATAATAGAAAATGTCTGTCTCATTTTCATTCCCCTTGAAAAAACCCCCTAGACAATATTATGAAACACTCCTGCTGTGAGCTGGTTCCTTAATTGCAGCAATATCTTCAGCTATTACCTTTTCCATGGTCACACCTTTCTGGTGAATTCTCTTAAAAGCAAAAATTTAATGACATACAGAACAAGGACAGATACCTGAAATGTAATAACAAGGAGTAACCCTTCAATTTTGCTATGGCTACTAGATAGCAGCAATCTCCCATTTCCATTTTAGTGTTTTGCAAATGACATAAAGGTCTCAAGGTCTTTTGTTTTCTGAATTATTCCTATGTTTTTCAAAACCTTGAAGCCTCTATTTTCTGCTTCTGCTTCAACTTCCATTCCAATCTTAAAACTAACAGAAAAATTCAGGTCATTGTACACACAGGCCTTCTTCACCCACAACCTTTTATTCATCTGAATATAAAATTGAAAAGATTTTTTTCAGTGCAAGTACCTTCAAAGGTTGTCTTGAATTACACTACTCATCTTGACTATCTTTAYATCTCAAATTATTTTAAAAGTTGCCTATTTTCTCTTTGCATACATGGAAGATTCTCCTGGTACCACTGACAAAGAAACAAAGTACATGTGCTGAACCAAACATTTACACCTACATCTTTGTTTGAAAATAAAGTCTTTRAGGTTAGTCAGACTTTCAAACATTTTGATCAGGCAATATATATGGAATAACATGATAAAACCAGACTCAAGAGGGATAGAAATTGCAGAAAGAAAGTCCATGTTGATCATGGCAAAGCATTACATTAAAACTGAACTTCACAATAGAAGACTCATAGCTTCCAGATGTGSAAACTGTTGTTTACTTCTAGCATAGGGTATTCTTAAAAACTCCTATGCACTTTCACATATATGAAACAGTATTTGCAAGCTAGTTCAGATTCCAGAGGAAGTATAGGTGCATTCACATAGCACTTCAACCAACATACAAAACCCTAAATTAAACAACCCTGGTCCAGAAGTTTAGAAGGACACACACAACTAAAAAAATMATCATTTAAATTATTAGAATTAAGTGGATAAGAACTTGTTGCTTGCAATTTTTATAATCCAGATTTGTCTCCTCAAAATAGAAGATTTTCCCCAATTGTTTGGGGTTTGTCTACATGTGTCTTACTGGGCTTAACAAAGACATTCCTGAAGATGAATCGTGAAATGCATGAACACAAGACAATGAATCACAACCTCCCCCAACTTTGCAAACAACAGGAATATGTATTGCACTTCTCATGTAACTATTTTAGATTCTGTTAGGCTTTCTGAAAAGGCAGACAATTATTAATTCTACCAATATGGTGCAATTGCTTTTGACATATGCTTCCTTAGCCATGGAAGAAGAATGCAAGAAGAAATCAATGAGAAGAAATTGCTGGGTAGAGTGAAATTGCCTTAGGGATTTTGTTTTATGTAATACAACAGCCTAGGAATTCTATTTATAAGGAAGACATGGTATTTATATCTATTGATTTTTTCAGGGACCTCCTGTAGTCTGCAGCCTTAAAACTTCACCTGTCCTAGAAGGGAACTCTCCTTTTGATGTTCTTCAACGCACTATGTTTATAGAACAGTAAACATGGTGTAAAAGAGATGAAATAAGCCCAAATTTTGTCCTCCCTTTGCAAGACTATAAAATTTACTTTATCATTGTACATTTAATACACTAAATTTGAGTATCCACTTCTAGATTGGAATTTCATATTGGGGGATCTGAAAGAAGAACAACAAAAACATCAATTATGACAGCTTCTTCCTCAGACCATTTAAATTGTTACCYAGATCTTAGTATAGTTTAGAGCGGTCTCAGGTCTCTCATGGACCTTCAATAGCCAGGTCTCCCAGCAAGGGGTTATCAAAAAACAGACAATCTCCAGAAATACATTCTTCTTCGTGCTTATATATGTTATGCTAGGAATGAATAAACTCAAGGGGAAAAGACCAGGAGAGGCTATGTCTCCACTAAATCTCCCATCTCACCCCATTCCAAGGGATAGGTCAACTGATAGTGCATGGTGCAAAACATTTACCATTGTTGCTACACAACATACCATTGTGGAGCAAAATCTGGGATGCAGTTACACATCAGTCAGTTATCATCCCACTGAAAGATACTGACACGGAATGTTGTGGAAGGCAACTGAGATGTATGTGCAGCAACCAAGACGCACTTCTTGATAAACAAGTAGTATAATCCCTTTTGAAGATCCATTCTAACCTGTTTTTAATGCCAAACTTATTTAATGTGTAGTAAATAATATGCCAATATAACATAAAAMAAGACAAAGATGTTTTATTCATAGAGCTTTTGTATGTCTTGTTTACCACAGCTTTTCCTGTACCCAGGCCAGCTGGTACAATATGTACTATCTTTTATGTTTTGTTGCTTTTTTCTAGTATTAAATATGTCAAAATTTTATAGCTGAGCAATAGAGGTTAGTAACATAGGTCTGATGCATAGTAATGAAGGTAGAATAGTCTATAATGGTAATATCTTAGTAAATCAATTAATAAGTTTAYGGCTAATGATAAAAAATATGAAAGATTAGACAAGAGTGAGGTCAGTCAAAGGTACCACAACATGGCTTTAGGTGAGGACTATCTGTAATCATTAAAAGGATATCTCCATGCTACTTTTCAGTCAAAATGAATCTCCCTTGTTTTTTTGCATGAAAGCCTGAATAGGGGGCAGTGCTTGACTGCAGATGGTACATATGGGGATGTTAAAATTTAAATCTCTTTCCTTATCCTTTTGGTACAGTTCTGTTCAGGTATTTACCAGGCTGTATAGTATTTCTAGGCCCTATATGTTGCTGTTTCCAAATTTCCTGAGACAAAGCAAAATCCACCATCTTTTAACTTTCCCAAAGACCCATTTAGCAAATTATGAGCGCTCTCCTGGAGACTCACATTTACCTTTGATACCGATGGCACTTTGCAAAAAGAGATTCTAGTTTCTCATTCCACATAATAGAGAAAGAAACTGCGGAAGCCAAAATGTCTGCATCCTAGCCTGGCTCAGTTGCCCATTCATTTATCAATATTCCTTCAGTTTTGGTCATAGTTCTTACATGTTTGGGACTGTCTCCCAGAGTTATCTCTCTGAAATTCAGAATATTTATTTTGCTTCAGTCCCTGGTGGCCAGCTTATTCTCTATTTGGTTTCTTTAGACTCTACTTTTCTAAAATGGCTGCTAAAATTCATTTTCATTCACTGTCTTGACTTTGTGTAGACACCCTGTCCTTCCTCCCTCCATTGAATCATCTCATCAGTTAATCAAAATCCTCATCTACTTGACAGTTGTTAGCTACCCTAACATGTCAATTCAGACCTGAACAATCAATTTGTTCTGTGCAGTAGGCAACTATTTCTCTACAAGGGCTTTTGTGTGAATAACAGAACACTGACGTTAGATGTAACTTCTGCTGTTACCAATATGAACTTYGACCAAAGACAGAGGTTCAAATACCACAAAAAAGACTCTATATAACTAAAGTACAGCTTAAAGAACGATGCAGATATTCATAGAGAATGTCCAGATTCACAGTACCTTCCTTATTTCTTTGCTTACCAGCTTCAACAGGGAATGTATCTCTAATCTAAGCTGTACAGGTAAGTATTGCAAGACATCTTTTGCAGCCTATATTTGGATGGGTAATAGGGACGTTCTCCATCTTGGGCCTTTCTCTGAGGTTGTAAATCATGCATACACTCATGAGAGAATGATGAGCTCTGAAATGGATCTTCCTGGATTCCATAAAAATTAGTGGAAGGCCTTCACACTAAAAAAGGTCAGGTTTTGACTGGGAAAAACCGCATCAYAGTTTAAGAATGGAAAACACTGAAAGTGATTACATAAAATAGAGTAAAAATAAATAGCTTTCCTAACTGTCTTGGTGTCCTTGCAGGCAGGTCTTTACCTTCAGCCAGCTTTATCACCAGCAGTTGGCTTCAGTGCTAGGACCCTCACCACAGCAAGTCTGTGACAAATCCTCCTTGAGATKATCATTTGTCAGGGTGCAAAGAAGGATTCAAAGGCATCTATTTTCACTCTGTTCTATTATAGATTCTGAGGAAGGGCTTTAATATTACCAAAATTTGGCTTACAGACCAGCCTCCTGCTTCCCGTTTCAGCCTCAGTRAATTGTACCCTGTAATGTTCAAGACATCACATAATTCAAAACAAAGGGTGAGGTTACACTCAAGGCTGCAGATCTGATCACTACCAAGCACAGCACAGAGTCCGTAAAAGGAAACAGAGCAGTTTGCTAAACCAGGCAATACATCAATCCTTTACGCTATGTACACTTTATTTACAGGGCATTTGTAGACCCAGAATGATGATGAATGACGCTGCAAAATACAGTGTGATTTTCACCACTTCAAGGCAGAGAGCAGAAAAAAAATTATTTGTGATTTTATCTTTTTAATCAATCCCTAATAGTTAATCCAGAGGCATTCCTTTTTGTTTATTCAGTTATGTTTCTTACTACTTTCCCAGATTCTGCTTTATTTTATAGCCCTATGTCTGCTGTGAATTTGGGTAGTACTGTGTTTTGCATGCACCACTGCATGGACAGATAGGAAGTTTTACCAAGGTCGACAGATGTTAACCTACTCAAAGAAGACAAGTTACTGCAACTTCCTAGTTCAGCAAACTATTATTCTTTCATGGTATCAGTTTGGGCAACATCAAAACTGCAATAAAAAGTGCATTTTTCACAAGAAAGACAGCAGAAAGAGCACCATAGTATTTTATAAATATAGATATTTTATCTTCTCTCATAGTCTTTGTGGAATTCTGCAATGATGCTAACCATGGAAAGAGTCACATAGTGCAAACACCACTTAGTCACTCTGATTGAACATTTAATATGTTCTTTTATATACAGATTTGTGTCTATGTATGTCTATTCTCCCAAAGCTTGATTCTTGTAAAGTAGTTGTTTTTTCTACTGCCAAAAAAGTTGATGGTCCATATGATCTGATCTCTTTGCAAAAATATTTTCAAGTTTCATCTGATTTTGATTTCCATAAATCCACCATTAATTGTTAATTCCCCTTGCTTAAAAGCAATTGTTAKGAGCAAACAAAAATATTTCTATATTTCTTTTCATAATGTATTTTAACATGCACACGCAATGTCACTGCAGTGTCACAAACAAGGTATTCTATCTCTCCTTTTTCTGTAAAGAAAAATATTAATATGATAATGAATGGTTTGCTCAAGATCCTGTTCATTTTTGCTGAGTGCTAGGAGAAGAAAGTCAGAGTGTATTTGGATTTCCATTTGCACAGTTCAATTTCTTACTGTAACTACTCAGCAACTTCTTAAACCAAATAAAGCAAAGAATTATGGAATGGACACATTCTACATGATGAAGTCATCATTCCTAAGCCACAGTGCTATATTTAAATTGTTTATTGAGCTACAGTATCACACTCTGGTATGAAGGACAATTCAGAGTCACTGATGGAAAAGGAAAAAAAGCCACCAACATTTCCCCCTTTATCTTAGAGTTCGTTGTACAATACCGATTATTTCCCACACCACTAGAAGGAAAACATATGTTCTTACCCCACAGCCTATTCCGTTGCCTGGTTCACACACAATTTTCCTCAGCCCTGGTTCAGGAAGCAAACCTGCTCCACAGCCGGGAGTTGGACACAGCACTCCTCCCATCTGCAGCACACATTCCTCAGCCCCATAGCGCTGGTAGCGGTTGTACTGCAACACAACAAACTGGTGTTTAACTTCTAGCAGCACACAAAATAAAACCYAAAAACTTTGAGCTTGATTCTATCCCACATAATCGAGTCAATTGTCCTAATGTCTCACATGTTAGATTCAGGTTATCGTCAGAAGTCTAGAACTTTGCAGTATTACTAAATAGGGTGTCACTCTGCTCCAAGTCACATCATATGCATCCTATTCTAGCTCACATTAAAATCAAGAAAACAGCAGACCGTTTCTGTAAGTAACCTCAAGTACTTTTTTATATTACTATAAAAAATTACTGTAAACATTATAAAAATAATCTAACAGATAAATGGTAAATGCTGTATGCAGATTGAAAAGAACACACAAAAAACTCCCCCTCAGGGATCTATAGCTAGAAGTACAGTGTAATTTTTTAGACCCAAATGGCTGTAAAATGTTGCCTAGTCAACTTTATTTTAAAAGTAATCTCATCATTAAACTAATCAGCAGAAAAATTCTCTGATATACATTTATTTCAATGCTAGGTATATTTTTTTCCCGGGTCTCCCATAAAATTTTCTTAAGCTTTTTCACTTTTCATCTAATTCCATCCTGACAGACTAAAAGGCCATGGAAGTGCCTTAATTTTAATGATGAAGACACTGACACACAGCAATACTAAGTAACACGCTCAGTGTATGCTCACTGTCAAAAATGCCTGCTCTAAAATGACTGATGCCGCTGCAATAACTTTCCCATGTCTAATTTACCCTGCTTTCAGCCAAAGATAAGCTGAGCTAGTACAAATCATGCTGTGTACATGTAAATCGCCTCCACTCTAGGGTCCTGTGTTGGTGCAGTTCCACACTAGTGGCTATATAACCACTGTAAACCAGGCTTCAGATTCGCCTATAAATCTTGGCTATTGTAGAGGGAAATAAATGAAAGCATTTGGTCCTAACAGCCCCAAAGAAAACAGGCAAATCCAAAAGGCCAAAGAGGAAGGGASTGGGTATGAATTTTCTCTGTGAGCAGACTTTATGAAGTGCTAAAGAAACAAAACAGAGCTTTATGTTACAGCACTCACAACAGTATTTAGTGCTTCATAAGATTTTATCCCATAACTGCTTGTGAAAATCTTGTTCCCTTTTTTGGGGGGATAACAAACAAAAAATTTTTTCTCCAATCCACACTCCTGTCCAAAGAAATCCTTCAAGGAAAATGGAAGCTTTAGGACCAACACCTCATACACATAGCATCCGAAGAAGAATTTTAAATTACAAAGAAGGCTCTACTACGTATCTTCTGGGTACATTTCAGAAGATTCTTCAGCAAACGTTGCCATAACACGTCCTGTTACACTGGCTTCTTAAAAATAATACGAGTTTGCATGACAGAAAAAAAAAAAACAACCCAAACTTAAAGTATCCACCTTTATTAATTAACAAAAAATCCAAACAAACTTCCTATCAGAAGAAAAGCAAAATCTAAAAGGAGAAAAATACTTCAAAATATCATTCAGTATATGAATGACAACCAGAAATCCTGACTTAAGAATCTCGTATTTGGAAAATGATAGTATTTTAAGAAATGCACAAGACACATCTGCAAAGTGTCCTTGAATGCAGGGGCTCAAGAAGTCAACTGGTGTTTTCCTATGTTATTATTCTGCTTGAACCTAGAGTAAGGGCATAAATATTTAACGTTGGATGCTCTCAATTTTCAGCAAAGTTTGTGATCCTTCCACTAAATACATGTTGACTGCTCTGAGTCGTTCTGCTGGCCTTTATAGAAATATAAGTAACCATAGCTGCAAAACCCTGGAAGCCTAATTTTTCCTCAGGGCACAGACTGGACCTGAAGGTGAGGATGGTGATTGTCTTCCCCTGTTAGGACGGAACTTTGTGCTGGATGTGGGATTGTTAGCAGCTTCTCATTATGAAGGGAAACACCAGTGACACTGTAGCTGAGATTCTGTCAGCATTTCCATTAAAAATTCTYAGTGGAGAAAACAGAATATACTTTCCAGCCATTAATCCTAAAAGGGAATTTCTCATCTCCTCTCTTTTCACAAAAGTGAAAGATAGGTAAAACAGGAATCAATTTATCTTGTCAGGGAAAGATACAGAAAGTAAATGTCCAGTTTACCTACTGGCAAGGTGGACAAAGCCATTGTATCCTGTCTAACAAATTTGACATTTTATATTGGTTCAGCACAAGACTCACGCCAAATCAGTATGGCACCCTCACCAGTGATTGTCACACTATAACAGCCAAAAAACAATAAAAAAAATCCTACTGAATGCATTTGCACAACTTGATATCYAGTTACCAGCCAGCTTTCTACCTTCAAAGTTCAGATACATTTATGTCATTTTCCAATGTCTTTTTCCTTGTGTCTTGCTCAATTAAAACCCAGCAAACAACTGAAACAGATAGTAGCAGAACATAAACATGTTTGCTGCTGTAACACAATCTACACAACGTATATGGATTTATATTCTTTATTGAGTGGCCTAAAACAAAATGACTCACTTTACATTAAGGGTGCATTTATRAGAGACTTGTAAAGGACCAGAACACTTATCATGAATTATTAATTAATAATTTGCATAGAGTGACAGATCATATCTATTCGAGACATTTTTCCTATATACGACAGCCAYACACATCACATGGGACTGATGTAATCAACATGCATTAAGCAAGTCAATTTTCAAGAGCCCTTAAATTCTTTGGAGCCTATGATGTATTTTTGATCACATGTCTGGATGAGATATTTAAGGATATTACTGCAGACATCACCCACTGGTTTACATTGCTTCTTAACTGGAGATCTAAAGTAGGACTCATTTAATTTAGTTTGGATTTCCACAGGTATGGAAAGTTGCACTATAGTTGCACTGGTTGTGTAGACTTTCGTAATTAACAGGAGAGATAGCATGCAATTCATCTTTACTCTTCTAGATTTGTACATCAGCATGAGAARAGCTGAGCCCTGAAGTGCCCTGTTCTATTAACAATAACGACAGGTCAGACAACTTCCTAGATAATGACACCTGAAATTAGGTGACACTCACRATAGCTGCTTCAGTTCCAATAATTCTGATCCTAACTCACCCGGCCTAAGCTATTTCTAAACCCAAAGTTTAGGTATCTAACTAGCTTAGACTGTGGACCACCTCACAGAATTTTAGCTCATCAAAAATTAAACATCTAGCCTAAACAAKGCTCCAAGTGAACGAGAAGAAATAAGATCTCGAGAAGGGAATTTATCCTGACTTACATATGATGTCTAAGATAGGTAAGATCAATCACTCTATGCAAGTGCTATAGCTGAAGCTGAGAAAACTAACCTAGGCCAGATATCTAACACATAAAGAGCCGTCATTAGAAGATGAAACTAGCTCTTCTGTCCATTCAAAGTACTTCACAGTATCTATTACTCAATTTTTATCAGTGTGCCTCCTATTTAGAGATGCAGTGTAAAATTGTTCTGCATGTTACAAGGAGGAAAGTATCTCCAATTAATTTTCAGGAAAACCTCTCACAAAGTATAATATATGGGGAACTTGATGGAACTGGCATTCACGGCACCTGATTTCATTCCTGGCAGCAGCACGGCCTTCCTGTGGCTTTCACGTAAGTCATTTAATCTRTGCTTCTCATCAGTTCCCCATTTGTAAAGGGGAAGAATGATACTTGCTGATTTCAATGTAACGTTAAGAGGCAAAAGCCATTAATAGTCATGAGGATGTCAAATACTATGGTAATGAGTGGCATAAAATTACACTGAAATCACCAGCCATCTACTGCTGGTAGAATGCGGCTTTTAAGCAAAGCATGTCAGGCATTTATGTGCTACTGTAAAAAGGTCCTCAGAAACATATGTAGGTAAATAGTTGCTGGATTCCCCACAGAACCATATATTTCAATGCCTATTTGAAAAAAAAAAAACCCTTCAAAAATACGATTTACTCTAAATCATTGATGCTAAGACAGCTAAAGGTATATGAACAAGGCAGCTGTAAAATATTCTGTTTGTTCTCTGAAAACTGCATCCCTTTGTGAACTTTCCCCTCAATATGTGAATTCTCCCAGTCAGCCCAAATCTATACTTTTCAGGAAATAAAATTTTGGGTGAAAAAAGCTCTACTTATAAGCTCTACTTATGGTATTTTGACCATATAATGAAGCTCTTTTGTGCAATCTTTGCTTGTATCATAAATTACAGTATGATATAGACATGAAGGCTGGATAATTGTAACCATTTATTCCTTGCTCTCCACTTTCCAGGTTGGGATGGTTTCCCTTGAGTCTTAGAAYGGCACTGGGTTTTCAACCAGTTTAAATTCAATCATTTGATGTTGTAAATCAAGGGTAATATAAATGATATCATTGGACTGACACAGGAATAACATGTTAACCACAGATTGCAGTCTTTTCAGTTACACTGAGATTCAGATACCAAAACAAATCTGAAATGTACCTGGATGCACAAAAGTCCTGCAAAACACACTTTGTGAACACAGTGATTCCTTGCCATGTCAATTAATTTCCAAATTATGATTTAACATCATAGACTCATAGAATGGTTTGGGTTGGAAGGAACTTTCRAAGGTCATTTATTCTAATCCCCCTGCCACAGCACATATGCCTTGAGCTATTTTAATTTTGCTTTTACACTTCAAGTATTATTTTCTTTATTTTCCTTTTTTTCCCCCCACACTCCTAAAAGCACCTCCTCAGTAGCAGCCTCACAGAGAACTTTGGACAAAAGTATARCAGTAGATGTAAAGCCCAAAACTTCTAATCTCTGAAATGTAATTCAATTACTTGTTTCTTTTAACTGCATGTAAGAGTCTCAGAGGAAAGTAAATCTACTTTCTGGAGTCAGATTGTTTTTACTGCTCCTATAAATCAAATAACCATCTGTGTGTTTCAAAATTAGATTTTGGAGGCTATTAGTCCATAATGTAGACTAAGCACTTTATTTGTATGTATTACGCACATACAAAAACTCCAAGAATTAGTTCTATAAAGTAATTAGGCACCTTACAGTATGAAATCCCTAGTACTCCTTGGATTAGTAAAAATACTTACAAACGTGACATCTAAAATATAGATTAATAAGTGATGGACTGACATGGCTCTCCATGGAGCACCCTTAATTTATTTGTCCTAACTTTTTGGTCTCCTCTGCTGGCCACTGGTCGGATTGAAGTGCAAGTTCAGAGCATCAGCCCCTTCTTGTTACCACAGGAGCACCCAAGGACCAGAAAGATAACCACCTCTAGAAGGCTGGAATTTGCCTGACTGGAGAGTCATAGAAAATTGGGTAAGGCAGTTGTCTGAAGAAAATACTTAGATAAAAAACTTCTAACTGGATCAGTGCATCACAATTCACAGGCAAAATTAAACTGGAGTAGAGATGGGGAGAAAAAATAAAGACTGCAGTTTGCAGAATGATAGGAAAGCAAGCACAAGGGGAAGAATATGAAAATAGAAAATACAGAAGTGAGTACACTGGAGCAGGTTGTATTGGAAATCAAACTGAATATATGAAGGGCAACATGATGCAATGAAGTAAGGGGACTGAGCACAGTGTATGGCTTAGCACTGTGTTTACAAACTACTAGAAGTTTGTGATCTTCCAGCAGGTATTTGGGGGATCAGTCTGAATAGACTAAATGTTAAACCTTCAGTTTCTTTCAACACTCGTGGAGCTCAAATGCACATTCCTCTTCCGCTGCAAGTAACAACCATCAAGGCTGTAATTGATGTAAGGAAATCTCTTCAGTTGATGCTGCTGCAAATCGTGGAACCGGGTTTTCCTGCAGTAGATGTTGGCTCCCAATTCTCAGGTCACAAGAGTGAACAGACGCACATTCCCTGAAAGCAGATCAAAGCCACCCAAGGGATGGAAGAAGTCCCGACTTTGTCATGCACCTGAGATGCTGATCAATGGGGTTCAAACCTTCCCTCCAAACTAAATAAAATCTGAGTGGAAGAGAAATTTGAGCTCTACAAAAAATGACCTTTTTTTTTTAGTTTTGAAAGAAGAAAAACATCCTTTAAATTAGTTTTGACTAGGTACCTTCTCTTTTCTTTCTCTCCATTCTTTAGTTCAGCTGTTGAACCAAAAATAAATTACTTTTACTTGCCTAATGTGTGGACAGCAAGTTAAAAAAGGGTAAGAAAGTACATATCCTGCTTATGACAAGAACTTATAGACTAAAGTTATGATAATCCAGAAGAGACAAAACTGAGGAACCCATATGGTAATCACCTCTGAGTGAGGGAAGAAGGAGACATTCCAGGCAGGTATAGCAGAGGAAGGAAAGAGAAGCATATCACTAGCCATAGGAAGTTGCAAGACTTTTGTTGTGTAGTTTGTTGTGTAGTTCCAGCTATTAAAAAAACAGATGATGTAAAGAGGATCAAGAGTTAAATGCAGCAGCTCAGTCTTGGAGAGAGAGTGATGGGATGGTGGTGACAAATCCAAAAGGTGAGCCAAATGAGATGGAGAGAAATCAAATATTAGACAGAAAAATGGCAGAAACTGAGATGTGTGTAGGTATCACTTATATTGGGTAGTAGCTGAAGTCAGGGGACTGGGTGGGAAACAGCAGAGGTGTAAGGAAGTACACTTGTAAAGATAAAGATTTGACAATACTAACAAAATAGCTTTGGTTTAGTAATTATGATCTGGAGAAATTATCCAGTGAAAATTTATTCTGTTCTGTAGCTGATTTGAATTACTGATGTAGCTTATATTTTTTCCAAATGTAATTATCAAAAATCGTAACCCACAAATACTTCAGAAGCACTTTGTTGATCATATTTGACAGTTTCCTGCACTAAACTCAGCTGATTAATTAGAATTGTCACATGACATTACTTTTGCCTGAACGGGAAAATATATATCAATTACTTTAAGACTGACTTTACATTAATATTCGGCAGCACACACTTGTAAAAAAAATTCCTCTAGCAAGTATTACAATCCAAAAAAAAAGCCAAAACAACATTGTCACACACGCATATTGTATACAAAATCCTTCCAAAACTCAGTTAATGTTAAATGATCTCTGTCCCTGCTGTGTTCATTTCATACTTGATTTCCATATCTCCTAAAGTTACAGCTCACTGCAAAAACTCGCACAAGCCATACCACCTTTGAAGAGCATGGGGACACGCAACTGCTGATTTTCAAAACAGGGTATTCTAGGCTATTCCTTTGCATAAGTTTTCCCTAACTGGGAAGGAAATGTGGGGGAAAAAAAACCAAAACAAAAAACTGTCCCAATTCAGGCTTGCTCAGATTCCAGGGATATAAATGCTCACAACACTTCTGAAAAAAAGTGAGCAGTRATATGAGTTTCAGTAGCAGCTGATAGGAGAGATCTGTTAAAATTGATTATTCCCCTGTCAAAATATCAAGGAACTGGCCAATACATTCTGCAAAGTTGTCAAAGCAGATGATGTAACAGAGAAGTACAGCTATCCATTACTTAGCAGCTTATTTTCCTGCCACTAGCATGTCATCTGCTTCATCTGTGCTGTAACCTGTTGGGGGCACTCAGGTATAGCAGCAGATTGCTTGCTCTTGCATTATTTGTTTTCCCTTCCAGCCTTCAGATGTAGCTGCTATTTTATTCATGAATCACAATATTCCATTTAAACAATTAAACAAGATTTTTTTTTATCACTTTGGGGACAAGAGGGAAGTTTCTCACAGAGTCATTAGGGAGACTCCATAACAGTTCACTGCAGGTCATCTTGCTATGCTGGTATATTGTAGTATTTAAGTTTGAATTAGACTGTTCTCTCCGCTGTCTCTGGCATTGGCTTGTAGAATTACCTGCCTTCCACTGTATTTGAACAGAGCCCCCATTTAGTGCATCTTTAGCAAGCAGCTGGTATTATCACCACTTGTAGAAACATTTACATTTACTTGTAGAGACAGCCAGACTAACAGGACAAATGGCTACTGCAGGAGACCAACTTTCTTACATTGTGCTATTTTTCAATAGTTTCCCATTTAATAAATGTTTCATCCCAATCCCGAGTGTATCTCAGGTACTTATGAAGTGAAGGAATTAGCCAGCAGATTGGGCTACATCCATTACGCAAAGGGAAAATGATGGATTATGAAAAGTGAGATCAATTTGCAAGAGAACACACAGCAGAGCTTTGGGCAATTAGAAAGCTTCAAGCTTAACCCTTCCTGGGACTGCATGCCCAGGAGACTCCTCGTCTTGTACAGACCTTAGTGAACTGGGAGAGTCTGTGAAAAGGGGGTCCAAAAGAAACCAATCAAAGCTGCTTCTGGAGACTTTTACTGGGTCAGACTCTCTGGCACCTTCTCAGAGGATCAGGTATCAAGTGGGGTAGCAATTTGTTGCTAAATGTATTTGTGTTGCATTTTAAGTCAATTACTCTGGAAGCCAGTTTTATGCAGTAAGTTAGGTATCCACAATGCATATCATCTACCATGGAAACTTGGACTCCTCCATTTCACCACACAGACTATGATTATGTCTTTCCATAGAGTCTAAAACTGATTCCCTCTTTGAAAACTATCTTGTTGCCACCAACTAAACTTCCAGCTAGAACGAATTACCCATAGTGTATGTTCCTGAGGGAATGGAAGACATGGAAATTTTACATGTCCAGGAGACTACCAAGAAGTTTGATTACTTGAACAAGTGTTTTATTATTATACAACTCCTTTTAGGAAATATTAATCAGCAATTCTTTACACTTCTAGTCAAACACAAACCCTTTTTTCTCAGCATTCGTTTTCCACCAATGCGTACATTTGAATAAAGATACTTCAGATAGGCAGACAGATGTTTTCAGGAGGTTTGATCCTGATAAATCCTGAAAGCCATTCAAAACTTTTCTTTCCTAATGACATCAACAAACATTATATATGGTCATATATTTATATGAAAATTTGTATGGTCAGTTTATATATATTTTTATTTACGGGAAACAAATGCTCAATGAACAAAAGGTGGAGACCAGGGGTTTTTTTTGCTTGCTTTTAATTTGACTGAAATTTGGCTGATAAAGGTAAGAGATTTGGTGAAGCAGACTAAGGCATTTGTCTTGCTGCTAGCTGGTATTTCGATTAGTATCTAGAGTGATGCAAAATTAACATGCCATATATTAAAAGTGTGAGAACTTAGCTATCTGGCACATTTAAAATAAAATTGTAAATGGGTAGTAATTATTACGCAGATGTGTTTCCAAAAAGGTCCTGAAGGTATTGATTCTTAGCCTTGTCCTGTCTAAAATTTTTATCAGTGACTTGGATGAAAACTAAGAACATAGAACATCAGTGATAAAGCTTGTAACAATTTGAGAAGAGGAAGTAATGAATACGTAACACAGATCATTGAGTTCATGGAGTTCATGCTACAGGACTATCTGAACTGTTGGCAAACTAGTTTTAAGCAAACAAATTACTTTTCAGCCCAGTCACACGTAAAGTTATTTTTCTAGGAACACAGTATTACCCACAATTGTAGAGTGAGATTTCTGTGTGGGAAGGAGTGTGATGGCTTCTGAGCTGAACCTGAGCTGTGCCCATACATGCCCCAAAGCACTAAGACACCTCTTAAGTGAATAAATAGAAATCTCTAGAAGACAAATCATATTCCTTATTGGGAAGCCACATCATATTCCTTATTGGGAAGCCACTGGTTCAGCTGGTTCCAGTGTGAATGTCCACTGCAAACCAAAAGGTTCCTTCCATCTGCCTGAAACATATTTAGCTGACAGTCTGACTGATACATAGAACTCCTTTTGTGTATAACCAATTTTCTTTTAATCCTGTTTCTGGGCTTATTCTGAGCTGCATTTATAGGTTGAGTAATTTTTTATTAAGATGATCACCTATTACGTTGTGACAAGATAAAAGGAATTGGAAATGCAAAGGACCTGGACACTGAGGAATGGGAGATATGCAACGCAGGGAGCATGCTGGTGCTGGTAGAGTGGTGGAAAGGCAAGAGGCTGGGAATATTTTGTCTTTCACTACTGAGAGGTATAATAGGATCTAAAGTCTGCAAGTGATTTGTAAGCAAAGAATGGATGTTTTTGTAGGCAATATACTGCAGTTTAAACAAGAATTAATCCAAAAAAAGTCATGTAATGTGTATTCTAAAGTAGATCAGAACAGATTATCACAATAGTCCATTCTGCTTCTATAATCTGGCCTTAAATACATAAGCACTTTAAAAATAAATCAAGATTGGACATGAAGCAGGAACATGTCCCTATTATTCTTTGGCCGTTGCTTAGAGTGGAAGAAAATATATGATGGTTTATAATACCAAAATTGTAAGCAGTCTGAATAAAACAGTCTTATAATTAGTTATGAATTTTTTCTATCTACTATGCATGATAACAGAAAAAGACACTTTTTAAAAAGACACTTTTTAAAAAGCAAATATCTAACTAAACAAATATGAGAAATAAATACATAGTCATGCGAATAAGGACTTTGCCTAGAATTCCTTTCTTACTTCATTTAGATGTAATTTAATTATTTTTTGTCTTGGTTTGGCACCAACTTATTTCTTGACTATCAAAGTGTGTGCTAACTTCAAACAAAAGCTACTGTGGTCTTCAGTAGACTCATGATAACAATGCTTTTGTAGGGACAGAATATAATTGCAATATTCTTTATACTTGTATGGGCTAACGGAATAATTCAAGCCTCACGACAATGTTCACTACTTGCAAAGAAAGTCCATCAGTTAAAAGACGTTGCTCTGTCAGTGGTTGCTAGTCAGGCTAAGGTCTACAACTCCATTCTCAGGGCTTTGCCAGGGGAGATGTCAAGTCTGTCTGATTCAGTCCTCTCTCTCATACTTGCAGCCTCTTGGTTTAGCTGTTCTCTACTTTTCCTTCAAATTTATTTTGTCCCAGTCTTCCTACTCTGCTTAGCTTCACCTCCTCATGCAGCTCATCATGTGCAGATCTTCCTTTATTTTTGAGCCTCTTCAGCAAGATCACATATTTGGTCATTCCCATCCAGTCCTTGATCCACACTCCTTGTCAGACCCTTATCCTTATCATTCTGGTTTCTACTCCTAACCTCTTACATAAGCCAACCCCATCTCTTCAGTCTACCTAAGCTTCATCTCACTCTGCCCTCCATTTGTCAGGTAGCTCTAACCAGTCTCTTGGCCCCATCAATCCTGGTCATAACATCTTATATTTCCTCTTCCTAAGTCCTCAATATCACCAGATTCCTGCAGATTCCTGCTTCCAGTATCTCCTTTGGCCTAGTCTGTTTTCTGTCTTTTTTTTTTTGATTCTTGTCAGACCAACCCTCTCACACTCCCCTTCATGCTGCCTTCTTGCTGAGGAAAAGCTGAGTCCCTGAGAAACATGGCTTGTGACTCCTTATAACAACTGAAGTGGGGGGCTGGCGGAGGAAAACTGGAAGTCTAGAAATTTTAACAGCAGCCATAATAAAATGGCTGTAATAAAAAAAGCGAGAGTGACAGGGAAAGGAGAAGCAACAGGATGTTTTTAACAATATAATCTGATTTTAAAATGATGAAATAAGAATTTGAATTAGCATCTCAGGAGTTACTCCTACCTCTGTCACAGCCCTCATACAACCCTGTGCAAGTCCCTTGGTGTCAGGTTCATTAAAATATGTAGATATTGAGGTGAACAACACACTAGTGCTGGGCTTTCAGACCCCTGGTCCCTAGCACCTGCAGCTCTATGTCAGGCATTCAGGCTTTATGACCAGTACCTTAGGGGGGATACTTCAGGGACAAAGACAACTTGAATTTCAGAAGCATTGAGCATCTGAAAATTCAACTCGTCTCTCGAAATTTAAGGCCATTTCTCAATACCTCTCTATGTTAATTTCATTATTGACAAAATAATAACTGACCTTCTTGTGAGTGTTGTAAAGCACTCTTCATTTATGCTTTCCTAAGGTCCCTCTACAGAAATAGCTTTCTGAGTGCAAAGCACAGCTATAATTATGAGAAAAAMCCTTTAAAAAGAGAAAAAAGGACACAAAAAGGTGGATAATATCATGAGTAGCTGTAAGTACCAATCCCTTAGTCAGATTGTTTGTCTATCTGCTGCTTTAGAGAGTCTGTTTACTGCTGCAGTCAAAAGCTGAAAAACTGTGGCAGGTAGCAGATGTACCAATTAATAACCTGTCAAGGCTGACGGATAGAATGAAAAAAACCCCAACTCTCACATGTAACTCCTGTGTAGGATTTTTCCCACATTTCAGGTCTTTGGGGGTCATGAGATACACTCTGTCTCCCTGGAGAGAGATGAAAACGTCTCATTAGCGTCTATCTTTCATGACATTAAGACGCTGCCTTTGAGATGCTAACTCACCTGTTCTTCTCCCAGAATCCTGAAGTGATGAAGCTCTTTAATCAAGGAATCTGGACAGCCAGCTGTTGGAAAGAAACAAAAATAGGCATTTTAGAGCTTCCTGTCAGTGCAGTTTCAGCATAAGACACATAGATGCAGAGACGATAGAATATACAGATTACCTTAGATAAAGAAGATTAGAAAGATTAGCCATGGCTCTGCAGGCACCAGAATACTGAAAACCATCTATCAAATAATCCTTCCACATTTCAGAGCATGCTACCAAGAATGCTTAGAAAGGTTATATTCCGAATATTTTAGCCCTTTCCCCAAAGGACCACAAACAAAAGCAAGATGAAAAGGGCAGCACTGTCTGCCAGATACCACCAACCCTTAGTATAAGCCAAAAATCCTGTTAAAAGAGGATCTCACATCAAAACATTGGAGCCGCCCAAAGCTGAATTCTGATTCACACACCAGGTTTGGACTCATTTCTAAGCATAATACATGTTTTTCCTGATTCCCTGAAGGATTTCATAGGCCCCACAGATCACTTTAATTTTGGCTGCCACAAATATAACCCATTTCACATATATGTGGCTGTTACCCACTGGTGTTAATACACAAACCAAGTACACAGGCAGAGGAGTGATTTGCCAGAACTTTGCAATGAGATGAATGTTCAGTCACTACAAACTTTCACATCTGTACCAGCTAGTAAGAAAGAATATGTCTTGCTAGCTGACATGCACTTTACTGACCTGTTCAGATTGTGGTTACCTTCCCGGTGATGAAATCCAAGGCTGCTGTACACTACTTTTGGAAACCACTTTAGTACACTACTAGACTATTTTCTGACAAGGGATGAAAGTGCAGACTGTGAAAGCTATCTCGGCTTTATTCTTTTTACCATAAATTGTATCATCTGCTATGAGCAGAGAAAATTTCTTAAAAGGAATTAAGAGCATAATTCCCCTCAGAACATGGGAGGAACTATGATCTTTATCAACCTGGTTTTCTGCTAATGCAACTACAAATAGTTACCTTTCACTGTTAATGACTGCCATTAAAAGAATACAAATGAATTTGGACATAATCATCAGGAAATCTCCACCAGCACTGTGGTTTTACTCAAGACCAATGAGACATGGCCTACACTCTCAACTTCTGTAGGCATAGCTGTCTAAAGGATACAGAAGGAAAAGTCTTTACACTTGAAAGCAACATAACTAAAAAGTCAAAAAACCAAACAATAGACACAATTATACTAGTACAAGTCTTGTTCTGGTATAACTTTGTCTACTTAGGGAACTGAGTTAAGTGATACTCAAGTCAACTTCTTGCTGGCAAATGTTTCATCTTCATTCAGAGAAGGAATAGGTGAAGAATGCACCATCTACACAACTTCATCAGCAAACCTGTACAAAGGTAGACATGGCTTAAGCTGGCCCAGGTTTAGGCATAGAGTAAGAATTGTCTAATAATGACTCGTTTCTTATTAAATATTAGTATTTCTTCCCATTCAATGAAACCTATAATATTCTCATAGGCTTCTTTTCACCCACCTCTTCCTTCCTCTCGCACACAAGGATATTCACATATTTGAATGTGTGCGTTTTAGCTCTAAGTTATTCTTTCTTAATTGGATTTTATTCTCCTCACCTTCTAGAACCACAACCTTTGTATCACCTTTAAATTTCTTTTCTCATTTTCTCCATCCTTAGGTTCTCACTATTTATTCTCTCTTGTTCTCAATGCATTTAAAGTTGTCTTGCTACTCCTCCCACAGAATCACAGCTACACAGCATTTTCCTGTCTTTTCACTGGGATTTACACCTCCATCCAACTCTGCCTCACCAACTTCTTGACCTGATGCCTGATTTGTAGTCCAGAGCTGTTGTCTTCTCCATGTTTCAAGTCAGAAGTTACTGTATAAAACATAGTTCCTCTCTTACCCTCAATCCCTTACATAATTAGTAATAATTTTTTTCCACACATAATTTTCCCTGAAAATATCTGCATTGATTGCATACTGCTATAGGAATTTTTAAGTGTAGAGGATAATTATGATTTCATGTAATACTGCCTGTTAATCTTTGACAGATGTTAGCTTTAGAACACCAACTAAACTGCATTCTGCTTGTCTCTGCTTTTTGGAGTCCTTACAGCTTCTACTTCAATCAATTATTTCTTTCTTCCCTCTTATCCTTTCCAATTTATTATTCACTAAACTCCTTAAAATGGGAAAGTTTCCTTATTCTTCCCTGGCAAGAACTTCTTCTCTCCATTCTCCTTGAAATCATATTTCCTGAGTGCCTATTTCTCCCAGAAATCCATCCTATTCTGCCTCACACATAAATTAGATAATATCCCTTTTATGAACTCTACATGCATCTTCTCTTTCTTCCATACAGGCTGTGGGATGAATGGATTAAGAGCAGTCCTTCCCAAAAGGACTTGGTACTGGTGGGTGAGAGGCTGGACATGACCCAGCAATGGGCACTTGCAGCCCAGAAACCAAATGTGTCCTGGGCTGCATCCAAAGTAGCGTGGCCAGCAGGGCGAGAGAGGGGATCCTGCCCCTCTGCTCTGCCCTGGTGAGACCTCACCTGGAGGAACTGCATCCAGCTCTGGGGTCCCCAGAACACCAGAAGGATGTGAATGTGTCAGAGGGGTCCACAGCATGGCCACCAAGACAATCAGAGGGCTGAAGCACCTGCCCTACTAGGAAAGCTAAGAGAATTGGGATTGTTCAGCCTGGAAAACAGAAGGCTCGGGGAAAATCCTATAGCAGCC
Organism: Amblyornis subalaris; assembly: GCA_018881555.1. NCBI lineage: Eukaryota > Metazoa > Chordata > Aves > Passeriformes > Ptilonorhynchidae > Amblyornis > Amblyornis subalaris. The sequence goes on from JACAXG010000037.1 coordinate 2,647,423, forward strand.
TTCCAGAACTTGATAGGGGCTTAGAAGAAAGGTGGGAACAAACTATTTAGTAGGGCCTATGGTGATAGGACAAGGGTTATTGGTTTTAAACTGGAGGAGGGTTGATTTAGATTAGATATAAGAAAGAAGTGTTTTGTAATGAGGGTGGTGAAACACTGGAATGGGTTGCCCCGTTGGAGGCCAGGCTGGCCAAGGCTCTGAGCAACTTGACCAGTTGAAGATGTCCCTGCTTATTGCAGGGGGGCTGGACTAGATGACCTTTAAATGTCCCTTCCAACTCAAACTACGATTTTATGAAAAACATGCATGCTTAAGTGTTACTAGTTATCCACTGCTGCATTCTCTTCCCAGTACAATACTTTGTACAGTCTGTTTTTCAGAGACTTGCCCAATCTAGTTTTCAATCTTTTCACAGTTCATATTTTCACCGGATCTTGCTTAGCTGATTATACAACAGATCCTGATGTTCCTAGCAAAGAAGGAGGAGAGAGCTTAAAACTATGTCACTGCTGGCATGATTCTTTCCAGCAATGAGTTCAGAAATGTCAAATACATACAATATTGAATTATACTGACACATCTTAACAGTCTGCTGTCTGTAAGAAGTCATTTCAGATCGTCACATTTCAGAAGCAATAATTTCAGGAAAAAAAMCAACTTCCTTTTCTTTTTTCTTTCTTTTCTTATTATATTTCTGGGTATATTTCTGATGTTTCCTCTTTCTATTTTTAATTTCTTCTTTTCTGTAAGTGGACTTTTGTAAAACATGCTCTAACACTGTAACCTATTTTTACCAAATATCTGTGAGTTTTGAAAAAGTCTTGGATCATGTTAAATTCCTGCACTGTGACCAGAGACAAAGGTTATAATAAATAACCATTCCATGCATAAAAAATAGAGATCAAAAATCCCCCTCTTCTGCTCAAAACCATTAAGAACTATTTGTCATCTCACCCACAAAATCATCCATATATCCATCAACATATTAATGTACATGAAATTACATATGGAAACTTGAAGGTTAGTACTGGTTAAGCACAGCACTCAATGGGTTCATTGGCAAACTGTATACACCAAACATTTCTAGAAAAATGTATTTGCTAAGTCTCTGATGTGCAACTAGCACATGCCAAATGACATAAGCAATCTGCACTTTACAGATTTCTGAAATTTTGTATAGAATGCTTTGAGGATTAATTTTTATGCCCTCTGTAGTACAGAACCCCTTATAATGAATGGTCTCATCAATAACCAAAACTTTTCACTTCCCCCTTCCTAATTATTACTTGAAAAGTATAAGCCTTCATGAAATTTCCACAGACATAAACCAAAACACAGGAATATTAAATAAATTAATCAATAATTATTACACATAAGAGTGTCAAAAGGAAATGATGCAAAAGCATGGACAACTGCCTTTAATCAGAAGCCGAAACTCAGGATTGAGGACACCCACAGACTGATAAAAAGGTAGCTAAATTGCTTATTAGTTCCCTCTTTCAGCTCACATTCAAACTTATGTGTTTCGTACATCCTCAGCTACAGTGACTGTTCCAGGTTTTTGCTCACTTGATGGCAGAGCAAGATGTAAGAAATATAAAGTGGATGCAAATATTTAATATTTTTATACCACTTTTTCCACTGTCACAGCTCCATGGACCTTAAAGCAATCAGATTCATAAAACTAATGTGATGTCTTAGGAATTAGCCTATGTCTAAGTAGGAAAATAAATAATGAAGGGATGATACTCACTTCAAAGCACCAGCAGCTTTATAAAGTCACAGCAAGTAACTTCTTTGCCTCTATTTAAGGTTTTATTACTTAAATTAAATTTAAGCATGGTATTTGCTTCTATATGGTCCATCATACCCCAGTTTATTTGTTTGAATAATTTTGCTGCTGCTTGATTTCCATATTATTTTATTATTTAACTCCAAATGCTGCACTTATGAGTGTAAGGTACTTTTAAAGTTACAGAAATTTGCTACTGTAAATTTGCAATTTACATTGTGGTATTCTCTTCATAAACATATTTTTAATATTTTCATGTAAGTATATGTATCTCTCAGAGAAGAATAAGGAAGTAAAATTTAGGAAGGACAGTTTAATGTCTGCTAACATCATAAATCCCCTGATTTCTACAGGTCTGAACAAACATTTTCAACTACACTTGTAATTAAACTATGATTCTAACTACTGCCAATTTAATTACCCAAATCTTGACATATTTTTTCTCAGACAGAATTAGCTTCTGGTTTTGTTTTTTTCTTAAAATTATCTCTCTGTATGACTTATGTTCTTCAGAGAGAAGGCAAAGGAAAAATTAAATCAACCCTTTAATGTTGCATAAACTGGCAAAATGGAAGCATAAAAACCACTGCTGCTACAAAGAGAGCCAACTGAGAAGTAACACAAGTGTCAGTGCCCTGATGGTACCACCAGCCCAGCCAGGACCCCATGTCAGCCCCTGCCTCACCCACCCGCAGCCGGCTTGGTCTCCAGCTCCCCACAGCTCTGCCCTCCCCAGCCATGGGCCCTGCCAAGCTGGGACCATGTTCAGGCCCATCCCCAGGGAGGTGCCCAATGCCCAGGGCTGGGGCTGTCCCAGTACTCCTGTCCACCTGCACCTGGATGGAGGTATCCTGTCTGAATCACTCAGAGAATCACAGAAAATCACAAAATGTCTTCACTGGCCATAGTTACAAGCATATGTATCTCCACTGCAGGATTGTGGGCTACATCTTCCACCATATGTTTGCAGCATTATTTCATGTTTTGCATTTTAAATTTCATCTTTCCCCAAATGGTATAGTGGTGTAAGATTTAATTCAATGCATTTAAGCATCAAAATGTTGGCTATACGAGTCTAATATATTCCTTGCATGCTTCCTTTTTAGTTGGTAGAAGGAATACATGCCTTCACAGGGTAATTCCCATCATCCAAGACAGGCACAAAATAAAAGTATCCCCTTACCTCCATTAACTGAGGAGTCTAAGGCGACTTGGCAAGATTTACACAAGTAACTTTCAGACTATTAAAGTTAGATTATTTGAATTTTACCCAACAGCTGCAATTCCAATCATTTCTGCACATACTTAACTTTGGAGCATGTAAATTTTCCTCTCACATTTAGCTCCATGCAAGCTGAGCATTTACATTATGAGCACAGTGCAACTTTCATTTCTCTCACTTGGAATTTATGTCTGCATCAATGCTTGTTAATTCTGAAAAGTACATCCCTTTTGTGGGCTCTGAACATAACCATGCACGAATATCTATCACTGTCCTTCAAAGGATATCTTTTCGCAGTGCTAATCACTAAACCGAGCTCGCCACTGGAAAATGTTTCAAATACATAAGAATAACCACTTCATGCTTAGAAAATTAATGGACCTGGTGGCTTTTTTTTTTTTTTCACTTGAGTATAGATATGAAAAATGTTCCATAGTCAAAAACATAATCCTAAAAATCTGACAATGCAGCACTCTAATGGCAGGACTTGCAATACAGCAACAATTATATACAGAGGCAAGCGCGCACTGGCCTGCCAGGCATGCCCAGCAAGGAAAGGCGGCTAGGGAATCCCGCAACTCAGAGGTGCTGGTTATAGCAGTTACGCATCCAGAGCACAGCCAACCTCTAGCTACAGTGGGACACAGTGTCTCAGACTCCAGATGCAAGTACAAGTTACTCAGCACAGCAGGCACAACTCTGTTGAGTGAGCAATGGCAAGAAGAGCACAGCCCTGTACTGAGTACAATAACAGTGGGAATGGAAACAGGGTAGTAAGAAGCTGTAGTCAGAATGCACTTCTACACAAAACTTAACAGGTTTGAAGTCCTGTAATTAGTGTGCATTAATTTGTTAAGTCATTTTCCGAGTCTTCTCCGAATTGTTCAATTAATTGGAATACTGTTGTAAACCCCCACACTTTTCTGCTGTCTGTGTCTCTTCCAGTGAAAAGCAATCCTGTGCTGGTGACAGTGGGGCCACTCTTATGGGAACTGACAATGATTTCAAAGTATGAAGTGACTTCTCTCTGCTTGTGTTAATTAAATGTTTGGATGTTTCAGGTGACCTTTTCTCGTTTTTGATGTTATGTGAATGTGAACAAAGTCAAAACTAAGGAGAGTGTCTGGAATGCATAAATATTTTATTGAAAAGAGAAAAAGATATTATGAAGAATATCAAGTATGTAATTTACAGAATATAAGCACATAAGCTTATCTTTAGATTACTGCTTGTATTGTGAAAAGATGTTGCTCACAGATCCTACAGAAGGGTATTACTATAGACATTTTCACTAATTTTTTTTTTTTACAACACTCATGAGCAATACTTTTGTAAATAGCAAATTATTGAGGGTTTTTTCGTTGTTGCTACCTATATAATTTGCTAATGTAGACAAACTTAGAWCGTCATTAATTTGTAGATGTACACTTGTATTTACAGATATCTTCCTTTGTATAAAAAGATTTAATTTTTAAAGAAAGAAAGGTGATAAAACTGTCTTGTGAATAACTTTTCATCTCAAGTCCCATGCATCACATCTGCAGGACTGAAAATGCAGAGGATTCATTCTTCATCTGGAGAATCAATTATTACTAATCAGCATTAATCATAAAATCACATGTCAGAGTCAAAACCCTCTCATGAAATCAGTCAGATGCATGCTTGCAAATTGGGGGACAATTCGTTAGTACCCAAATATCTTGTATTGGCCACCTTACAATTGGTGTAAAAAATTACCTATCCAATAAAAATAAAAAGTAAAGCAAAAATTACACGAGATTCTTGTACTCATGCCATTTTAATAACATCAGTTTGCAGATGATATTTTTCTGTACAGTAATCTAGATAAGTAGATAGCAAGGTAAAACAAATATATGCCCAAAAAGAGATGCATTAGAGTGCTTTAAAAATATATATTGGTTTTGGGGAAAAAAAATTAAAAAAGATTTTTTTCAAAAGCAAGAAGTATTGAATTCTGTGCTTTCAAAGTCAGCAGGCATGTATTCAGACTGCAAAACTCAGCTCTGCACTTGGGCAGAGAAAATGACAAGCAACACTTGCATGTGGTTTCTGTACCCAGAGGTCAAAACAGTGAAGGTCTTTCCTCTAAGTCTTTAAAAGCCTCTCTCTAGAATTACAGACAGTGGGGCAGTCCTTCAGCTCAAGCAAACTATCATAGCAACAATTAAGTCAATGTCGCTCACAGCTATCCATACTAGCAAACAAACTGACTATGTTCACAAAATGTAATACTATGTTAGAAAGACTGTGTGCCAGTAAAGGACATATTTAATTGCCACTTTTTCAAAGGTCAATCTGCAATAAGAGACCCATTCTTTTAACCCCCCCCCAACTGAAATACCATTTTCTCATTAATAACCTCATCAAACTGTATTATGTTAATGCGCTTTTTTTCTTGACTGACTTTGACAGCTGAAGTCAGTAAAAAGACCTATACATTATTTTGCTATCAAAAAGGCTGCTGAAGCTATTAGTCAAGAAAGTTTTGTGAAAGCTTGATTGTCAGGTCACAATACTTGTCCTGTTCTAACCAGTCACCAGAGATGTTAGTTGCCCAGCTGAATAGGTTATGTCTTTGTTTGTGTGCTCTTAAATTCAAAAAGCTCCAAAGACAATGACATTTTTTGCTCTCATGAAGTACTTGTGAAAGAATTCCGCAAAGAGACTGCAACAGAGTTGGGAAAGGCTCAAATAAAGGGATTGTAGCAAATTCTGCTGGTCTGGCTTTCTCATATTGCACACAACTCTGGCTTTCAGTATGCTGTTACTCACTGCTTTTTTTAATGATGCTTTAAAGCCAAATGACTAGAAGTAATGAACTACATTAGCCATTTTCTACTAAGGTCTTTCTTTTAATCTTTACAACAAAAAATATCAGGAATATTGACCTGCCATTTCAGTTTAGAACCTGCTTCCTTGCTTCCTTTTTGCATATTTAAAACAACATTTAAACCACACTTGAACAAGTAATGTTTAGTCACATCAGCATTCAAACCCTGAATTGCACTGAGTTGTGCAATGCCAGCAAGCCACTGCTTGTTATTTTTGGCAGTTTTCTGTATATTCTGCACCGCTATGTGACAAACTGTTGAAAGAGCCTTTCAGAGGGGGGAAATTTTCTAAAAAATAATATTCAGTATTGCCCAAGAGACTAAGACTTCAGGGCAACCATGCAATAGTGTGAACATATTTGATGAATAATCTGTACCATCTGCTTGCTCTATATTCCAGTTTAAATTATAGGTGTAAATTCATCCATGCAATTCTCAGTAAAGTCAGTGAATAGCAAACTCACGCAACACAACAAATTCCATGCTGTCTATCTGTAATTAGAAATTGAGCTATGACCTTTACCGCTCAAATATGTAAGCTCCAGAAGCAAAAATAAAAAGGAAACTCTCTTCTTTCCAAGGAAGTACTGACTGTTTCCAAATTAAATTTTACAGAAAAAAAGTAATTTCTTTTCTTTTTAATGGTTCTTAATTGACAGAAGTTATTCCTATTTTCTTTGCAACATCAAAGAGAAAATGAACAAGTCTAGGGCTCCTACCATAACCAGGTGATTTTTTTTTAGTTGAGATACAACAGAGCTGTTTTACACTTCTTTTGAAAGACTTCTACCATATAAACTGTGGAAGAGAAAATCTCATGGCAGGGATCTGGCCTGAAAGGAGCTCTTCAGTCTCAGTTTGCTAGGTTTTTAGCTCTATCAGCTCAATTCATGAAAGGTTTTCTCATCTTTTATTCAAAAAGTGGTTGAAATCTCTAAAGCAAACTCTGTTCTCTCAAATTCCCACCTTCATGCTGGCATTGGCCTTTGATGATGATCAGTACCTTTGAGAAGGGAAGTGAGAAGTCAGGAGCTTTCAGCATGTGCTGGAGACTTTGTGAGAGAGGAGATTGTCTTCTCAGGGGAAGTCCAACTATCGCTGAATAAAAGTCAACACAAGGCAAAAATAGCTACAGAAGAATTTCATTTGCTGGTTACTGAAGGGCAATCCTTAAAAGATTGCAATTTCTGAATATCAGAACTAAGCAAGTATAATATAGAAAATGCTAAAAGGTTTCTAAGCTGAAATTAAAGTTCACACAGACGTTTTTCAGCTGATGGCTCAATAACAGAAATATATTTGTTGTGGTAAACAATATTGTAAAGGCCAAATACTGAGAATCAGATTTGGAAAGTAAAAATTTATCCTTTTTCATTTTAAAAGTTGAATTAAGGAAAAAGTCCTTCTATAATTTTGGAAATTATAGACAAAAATAACAGTTTCATATTGCAATAAATTTCCATCTCATTTGTATTTTACCAAGCGAGGTTATTACACTATGCAATGTAGAATAAGCCACTGCACCATCAAGAAAGATGTGGCCAAGTGCCAGAGAACAAACACAGCTTTCCATAGTTTTAAACTCCAAAACTACTGTTTAGCGATGTTCAAACACAGTTTTTAAAGGTTATTTTCTGTCCACAGTACAGGAAAATCAATATGCCAAGGTAAAAAAAAAGTCTGACAGAAAAACCAAGATGCACACATGTAGGTCTCACTCTCTTACTCACACATGCATAAGCATGCACAAAATTACTATTGGAGAAAGGACAACGGCAAACAATATTCAGTGACCCAGAAATAGCAATGCTTTTCTTTCCAATTTTGCATTTCTTTTTTTTTTTTTTTTCCTGGGATATGACATCATTCTGTATAAACAGTATATAAAAAATGCTATTCCTTTAATCTGTGAAGCATTTATAAGACTTCAACATAAGCCTTTCTCTGAGAGCTTAGACAAATATTTAAATTGCTACATAAATGACTCAGACTACAGGGCAAGCCCAGGCTACTCTAAAAATAAATGTTCATGGACAATAAGCCCATCCAACCAAAAGAGAATTTTAAAAAGCCACAGAATATGTAATGTCTCTCAGAATAGTACGTACATATCTCAGCGAATGGCTATGATATTCTCTTTTTCATAGAGATTTTAAGACAGAAAACGATTTGAAGAACACTAAAGAATGAAGCAATTGTCTAAAAGTGACCTGCACTCTTGTAAAGGAGTTCAAATCTTAATTGATACCAAATTGTAATATTTTTCTTCCTCCTTTGCAGCAGCAATACATGTGTGCAAATCTTGCTGTTCTCTGTTAGGGAACATGGAAAAGTTCCACTTATGAAATGAGGACAGTTTTGCATTTCACTGTAATCAGATCAAATTAGGGCAGGTGGCAACTCTGCAGGCAACATAATTATGAAAAATGCCTGTGTTCAATACAAAGTGTCCTTCCAGTCTTGAGGTCTAATAGGACATCATAGTGCAATCTTTTTACATTTTACTGGCAGCTCAGAATGCCGAAGTCCACTGAGGGGGGACTACATACTGCTCTCATTTTTTCTCTGTGCAAATCCAGACAAACAATACATATGTTCTTCAATATTTGCTCTAACATAAGAAGCAGAGTGTTCCTGGGAGTGTAAAAACTGGTGTGGGATGAAAACTAAAGTTAAATACAGAAGAAAAAGAAATTAAGTCACTAGTCAGGTCTAATTCTAATAACATTGTGTGAGACAGGCTAATCCTGAATTACAAACAGTGATTCGTGTTTCTACTATAAAAAAACCTGACAGGCAGGCATAAATACATGAGATCATACTGTCTGTTCATCTAACAGAAGAGAATTGGAATGTCCTGAGAGATTCCTCAAAGAGAAAGTGTTAAGGAAATTTCTGATTTTATATTGATATACAGGCCCTATTCTTGAAAGGATCGCTCATGATGAATAGCTGGCAAAATACATTTGAAATTAGCTGAAAATTTAATGCAAAATTCTACTATACATTAACAGGATGATACAACCAGGTTCATTTAGAATATTACTCCTCTGAAGACACCCCAAGCAATAGAATAACAAATGTTATATCAAAGATGCGCTCAGCAACAAATGCAATATGAGCCTCTGTGAGGCAATTTTTCAGTATGTCAGAATTATAATATCACTCCAAGGAAACAAATTAAGCAGCACAAACTTGGCTGTTGGGATCACTTTATTAGCAATAYAGTGTTTTCTCATAAAGAATGCTTTTCTTTGGATCTGTCAATGAGATGGTCTATCTGTTTTATGGCGCATGACTTAGTATTTGCCTATGAAATAAAAAAACACTCATTCTGCAAGACTTCAAAAAAATTAYTGAGAATAACAAAAAAAATTCCTGATCCTTTTTACTCTAGACCTGAAGTCCAGTCCACTGTGGGTTTAATTAATCAACAGGGATAAACACTTTAATCACAAGGGATAAAACTAGTACACTAGTACCAGTGAAGAAATACTGAATGATTTCTACATGGTGGAGGAATATCTATTTTTAAAAACCCACACATTTCTGCAAAATATTGAAACAAATTCTGCTCTGGTTAGTCACCATGCTGATATAAGAATTGATTTAATTTTTTCACTTGTGCATAGAAGAGAAAACAGCACTTGCCAGGTAGACAGCCCCTTTCAATGAGTCAGGGAAGGATGCTGTGCTTGCACTGTGTCATAAAATTCCAAGGCTGTCATAATTTACCTGGAGCTCAGTGGCTGCACTGGACTAGGAATGCAGTGGAAAATGGATACRCTTTACCATGTGAGGGCAGGAGAGAACCCCCACAGCTCAGCATTATGCCATCAGACTCGTCAGCACACTGAAGTGAATTAGTGCAAGCAATTTCATGAGATTGCACCAGCAATTTGCTACAGAACAGCTGCCACACCACACTACAGGATTCTCCTTCTAGTCTTTACTTACATGGCCATGAATAACATCTGAGTTAATCCAGAGCAACAGAATCTATCCTTGATCTTTACCACCTTACACAGATATATGTTATGCCTTGTAATTAGTTGGTCTTGTCTAAACCCTTTTTAAACTAAAAATAATTCCATTATCACAAGTCCAATATATCTTCATTAAATCAGACACTCTATATGACACTATTTCTTGTAATATTTGAATTACTTCCCCTATCCGGACCATGCCCATTTTTCCCCTCATCTACACTTTCTTCTTCTGTATTCTTTTAATAATGTAGGGTTTCTAAGCCGTGAGCCTGAAGACAGAACAGACAGATAGGTTACAGGATCAAACCTCCAACATTACTTACGGCATATATGAAACCCCACAGGGTACAGAGTCCARCTGCAGAGGGCTGTGCGGGTGTTCGTGTGTTTTTTTTCCCCCTCCCTTTGGTAATAGGTATTGCTGCATCAGTCATTTCCATCATGAAAAAAACTGTTTTTTTGAATATTTRTACTAGTGGGATTCTAAATTGACATATCTTGGCATTATGAATGTCGATGCACACACCAGAAATTGAGACTGCAACGTCTCTGAACTTGATGCTAACGCTTAAGCAGGTTGATAAGCCAAGTAAGAACTGGTGTCCCTCCAGGAACCCTCTCTTCCTCCCCCATGTACAGTCTCCTCTTTGCTCAGCAACAGAGAAGCAGAGCTCAGACATCAGTGTCCTCTATTTTTTCTTTCTTTTTACAAAATGGAAAGTCAAGTTATCGAAATTAATGATAAGGTTCAGCTTTTTTTTTTTTTCCTCATGTCATTAAAATGCTCACTTGCATTTGCTTCATTTCAGGAGATCACTGAGCTGCAGCTGTAAAAAATAACACCACTAGGTCTCATTGCTTGTACGTTTACCTTTTGACACCACATTAACTATTTTTTTCTGTAAAGTACTTCTAAGCRGTCATTTATATGTTAAGTACTGAACTATGTATCACTTCTGCCTTTCAATATTACACTGCTTGTTATGTATTTTCCACTTGTGTCTGTTATGTCATGGATCAGAAATTTATTCCTTGTACTTCTGTCTGGCTCCAGAATACCATCAGGCAAGAAATTTCACAGACACTTTTTTTCCTGACTGAGAATTATTGGATATACAGCTATAAAAGCATACATAAAAGCTAAAAGCCCTTAGAAATACTTGGAGGGGAAACAAAACATCCCTTAAGCATCAAATTGGTTGGAAATTTTTCATAACTGCTCTTCTATACCAATTCCTGCAGGATTTGCTTTCTRTTGTAGCTTACCTCCTGTTTGCTTCAGGAAAAAGATTGTCAATTACGACACATGATTCTGGATGGCAGGATTTAGACTCACGCTACAGAAAACTATATCTAATGAGATTATCTGATTCTTTCTTAAGGATCAATAATTTATTTATAGACAGGGGCCTCAAAGGTTAATTTCTAGTGCTTTACTCACCAAGCTATCCAGCACTCAAACGACTTGTAAGAGACATACAATCAGAACTGGCTAATCCACATCAGCTTGTTTAAAAAAATTGTCAGATTAACAAATCAATGATACTTACACACTACGAAATTGGTTTCCACTTAAAAGCTGACTGGATTTACACAGTTTACATGCAGAACAAATCCTGTTTTCATGTAATTTAGCAAGGATTGCGGGCAAAGTGATTCTCCCCTCTCTTGTCAATTTCCAAGACACAAACTGGCCAGCAGAAATCCTATTGCAGTTTGATGGATGTCTATTGAGGGAAATGGGAGAAGGGCAAAAGAGAGGAAAGTAGGATTTTTGATGTTTGGCTACAGATTGCTGTTACTGATCATTTTCCTACCTCCGCTTCCACAGATACCTGTGACTTTCCATTTAGGGAGCTTTTCCCTGCTTTACTGGTTTTACCAGGAAGTATGCCTTGCCTAACCTGTTGATGCTTACATTCATGCAACAGCCCATTGCAGGGTGTTGCAGTTTGACACTGGCCAAATGCCAGGCACCCACGAAAAGCCCACTCACTCACTCTCCTCTGCTCTGCAACTGGACAGAGGAGAGAAAATTTAACAAAGGGTTAATGAGTTGAGATAAGGACTGGGAGAAAACACTTCAAGGGTAAAACTGGCTCAACTTAATAATACCGAATGAATTTATTACTAACAAGATCAGAGTAAGAGAATGAGAAGTAAAATAAGACCTTAAAAACACCCTTGTCTCCTCCTCAACCCCTCCCTCCTTCCCACCGATGGTGCAGGGAGATGGGGTGGGGGTTTTGATCAGTTCATCACCTAGGATCTTCTTTCCACTGCTCAGGGAGAGGAGTCGTTTCCCTGCTGCACCATGGGGTCCCTCCCACGGGAGACAGCTCTCCACGAACCTCTCCAGCATGGGTCCAATCTCATGAGCAGCAGCACTCCCAAAACTGCTGCGGCGTGGGTCACTCTGCCACGGGGTGCAGTCCTCCAAGGACGGCTGCTCCAGCCTGGAAGCAAGGCCTCTCTCTCCACTGGGACTCCCGCTGGACCACAGTGTCCTGGTATCCACCCGCTCCGGCGTGGGCACCTCCCCCACGGACTGCGAGTGGATCTCTGCATCCCCCGTGGGCCGCCATGGGCTGCAGGGGGACAACCTACCTCACCATGGCCCTCACCACAGCCTGCAGGGACACCTCGGCTCCGGCACCYGGAGCACCTCCTCCCCCTCCTTCAGCACTGACCTTGGTGCCTCCGTTGTGGTTCCTCTCACATGTTCTACTCTTCTTTAGCTGGAAAATTACAACTAGTCCTCTCAAACTTTGGTATGATTTCTTCTTAAATATGTTATCACAGAGGTGTTACCATCATTTCTAATTGGCCCAGCCTTGGCCAGCAGCACATCCATCATCAGAGCCATCAGGGATTGGCTCTGCTGGACATGGCAGAAGCTTCTAGCAGCTTCTCACAGAAGCCACCTCTGTGGCCCCCCCGCTACCAAAAACCAGGCCCTGCAAAACCAACACACAGGGCTTGCATGAATGTAGTATCAATGAGTGCTACATTCATGRTTTTTTGACCCATTTCCCCATTTTAATTCTGCTCACACCTCTTGCAGTCATTATAAGAGAGTCAAACATGGCGCCGTCAAGCAGTCTCTGGCCTTGAATGCAAAGTAAACTTTGCTGCAACAAATTCTTTGCACATATCCTTTCCCTCTCTGTCTTTTTCCCTTTCTCACTACCTATTTATAGTTCTCCTTTGAAGGTTGTGGAGCATTATCTAGTTTTATTTTTATTTTTTGTAACTTTTGGATTTTGATGGCAAGTGGGTTTTGGGAACACAGCACACTTCAGATCATTAGGACTATATCCTCCTTCACTGGGATGGTAACAAATCAAGATGGCAAACATCCGAAAGGTACAATGATATTTTTTGTGCAATGGTCACTGAATTAGAGAAGCTGTGATATAAAACTGATTCAGATGACAGGTGCTTAATCAACTGAAACTCCAGCAACTCTAGTAATAGTTTCCTAACTTCTTTCTATACCTGGAAAATATCATCTGAAGACAAACATAAATATTTGCACTGAAAAAATACACCAYAGTGTCAGTTTGCATTTTTTCAGTCTTGTATCTACAGATCCTACTGAACTGAAGGTTAATGCTAACATTCAAAGACAGACTGTGCATAATCTAAGAGGACATGCGACATTTTTAAGTTTCAGGCTAATGCTTTGTGTCTTTGTTCTTCGGGACAGTCTCATGTAGGAAAGTAAGCTAATGTCATTGACTATCTCAATATTAAATAGATAAACAAATAAATTGAGACAAGTAAAACAGGATGGAAGTGGCTGAAGTAAGTGGCATGTACACAGTACAGTAAACAATTCTACTGAGCAGCATTCTAATTTGTCCCAATCTACTACAACCAATTACTCCTGGCTCAGAGACTCCTTATCTCAGATTTTCCAAGCCAGCTAGCCTCTATTTCTTGATAAAAGACATAGCAGTATTTCAGAAAATTGCAGATTAGATAAAGAAGAAATCCAGTGTTAGAAGTAATTGCCTGCATTTTTTCTCTCAGCTATCCAATCCTCCATCCAAATAGTTGAAAAGCTACCTTCCAAGTTAGATCTCAGTAATCCATCTACACTGGCTATGAAATAATAGGCTTGAAAATATTGTAGAACTGTTGTTCTTAGCATTACTGTCTGTTAGAAAAAACTGGGAAAATAATCTTTGAAAGGTCAGCAAGAGCAAAAAAGGACTGTGTTKAATCAGACCTCCACAACACTGGCTGGACATAACACACACTTATGACAGAGATGCAACACTAAGCTCCACAATGCACAAAAGGTAGAAATCATTCAGCCCTGCTTCTTCTTTCTTCCTCTTCCTTCTCATCCCTCTTCTGGGAAAGAAAAGATATGCACAAAAGGTAGAAATCATTCAGCCCTGCTTCTTCTTTCTTCCTCTTCCTTCTCATCTCTCTTCTGGGAAAGAAAAAATGTCTTTGGTTTGGGAGAAGCTGAGCTGGCTGTAAGTACTATAGATAAACAAATGTACTAAAACCAACAAAAAATCTGTCACTCAGTACCCTCTCTCTGGCACAGGTCAGTAACAGATGCCATGAGAAAAGCATAAGAAACAAGAAAAAGCTTAAATATGTCTGTATTTCATCCTTATCTGCACACTGCAATTTAGGGACATTCTGTGATAGAGGATGCAATCAGATCCCCTTCCTCCCTCTTGGGAATTCTCCATTAATGTATCTAGTCACTTTGAGAACCCTGAATAGTTTTGGTCTCTACAATATCCTTAAACATTGAGTTCCACAGTTTTAATATGCAGCGTGTGAGCCTCCTCAGTTTGCTTTATACATGCCACCTCATAGTTGTATGGCTATCTCTAGTTCTCACATAATAAGAATGGGTAAATTCCTATCAATTTTTTCCATTCCCCTTATGATTTTAGAAAACTTCATGACATCTTGATCCAGATGACTCTTGTCAGAACAGAAAAAAAAGCATTTAATCACACACAAACTATTCCTTACCTCTGGCTATCCTTGCTGCTCTATGTTTAAACAATAGTTAGCACTTTCTTTTTCAGAGACAATAACCAAAACTGCTCTTGGAATGTGCTGAGCAGGGTGCACTCTTGATTTTCCATGGAGAAATAACATTTTGTTGTTCCTAAATGTTCCTAAGATCCCAACTGCCCTTTTGATTTTCACTCAGTGCTCAGATCATATTTTCAGTGAACCACCCAAACAAGCGGCCAAACAAATGAGGCAGCAGATGAGAGACCAGTGCCACCCTGTCTGCTCTTGCCCTTGGACGCTCCAAATGATGCCACCTCTGCTTCCTAAGAAGCCTTACTGGAAAGCCTGCTCAAAAATACCAGCAATGTCATGCTGACAGTCATCTCTGCAAACTGAATCAGTTTGTTACTCCATCCCTTCACCTGAGCAATGCTGCAGCACCATTGCAGCCAGCTTGGGACATGGCCATGTACTCCATTAGTCTAACTTGCCTTCCTGGCTCCACCTCAGCTTGCCCCAGCACTGAGACTTCCCTGGTGATCACAGGACTACAGTTAACCCTGCATGGCATGCCCCACTGGCATGGCACAGCATGGTACATCTGGCCTCGCTACTGTCCCAGAATTGCTGTGCTTTGACATGTCCTGCCAGCAAGTAGTCACTAGACAAGACTGCAAAATGCCTTGCCTAGTCTCTAAGGAGTTAAGGATGTGGGAGCTAAGCTGTGGTGTGAGGTATGAGGCCGGAAAACAAAATAGACATAAATCTGATACTCCAAAACTAACACGTGAAAATGAACAACTAAAAGCTTTTACCTGAAAGTCATAACCGAGGAAAAAAAAGATCAGGATAGCAAACAAATAGAAAGAACAAAGAAAACTACCATCAGCCTCCTTCTTTTCATCTTCTAAAGGACAAATATTTCCCAAAGACCACTATATTTACCCTATATTAAGTAGCCTTGTAGTTTTCCATATAAAGATCATGCAACAAAGAACAAGTAAAATTACAAGGATTATCTGATTTTCTGACAGATGAAACGGCACAGGATTGGAAATTCAACACTAGACAATAACTGATGTTCAGTGGAATTTCTCCACTACCTCCAAAGCATGTTATTAAGCAATGTGGGAAAAGTGTAGGGTAAATAACCCTCACCTACACAACATTTGCAAAGGCACTTTGTTCTGTATGCTGTATATTGTACTGTCAGCTTCTTGTGTTTTCATCAATGCAAAGAGAAATGGAGACAGAAAGCACTTTTGCATATGTGCCTTATAGACTTGAATTTCAAAACTATGAATATCTCTCTATACCCTAGATGTGAAACCCTGAAGCTTCATAAAGAGACACAGTTCCTCTCAAGCCAACCTGTGCACACACCATGCTGGAGCTCTTGCTCTTTAGGTAGAATCTGTATTGAACTCATGCAGAAAACTCCTGAGGATCAGACAATTTGTATGGTGCCCTCACTTCTCTTGTCTGTGCTAGGAGAAACAAGGACCTCAAACCTAGACAGCATTTGACACATAATAAATGGGAAACAAAATCTCCATTTAGATCTTAGTCTTTCATCTGCAGATCCCTCTGCAGGTTTGGTTTGGGGTTTTTTTTTCATTTCTTGTCTTCTGAGGACCAGCTCTTTTTCGATTACAAATCCTAGTTATGTAAAGTATGCTGAATCTAGCTGTGCAAAGGTGATACATTTATTTTTATTTATATTACAGTTGATCTGAAAGCCTCCTTTCTGTTAATAATCCTACTGTGCTAAATAGTGGGTGAACATGTCAAATTAAACAGATGATATAGTCATTTATAAGCCTACCAGGGGATTCCAGGTGCAAGAGAACGCAATGTGTGATGCAGAATGTATGGCAGATTCCCCAAGGGAGGGGGTTGAAGCAGAACAAGAAAGCTGTACATTCTCCTGTGCTATGAATATAATGACCAGTGCAAACCTGAGATTTTGTCTCTCAGCATTTTAAGCTGTGAGTTTGGCCTAACTTGGTGATCTTACACAAAAAAATATTACCCTGCCAAAGATAATTCTCCAACTACTCTTTACAAACAGAAAAGCATAAATCCCATGTCTTGAACTTATGGAATATATATACCACCAATCTGTAGCTGACTCAAAGGTATGTTTGACAATGATAAGTCAGTGCTGCTATGTGATTACCTTGGGAACTTCCATTAAAGGCAATGACAACTGAAAGTTATAACATCTGGCTCTGAATCCTCACTTTATGACTTTGTGGAGAAAGAACAGTCATAGCTGCATGAAAAAACATCAGTTCCATATTTTCTGACTTTTCTCTCAAAGTCGTAGCAATATCTAAATATGGCTCACTCAACATTAATGTCTGTATTATATAAGACTAAAAAATAGAAGATCTGGCTCCCAAAAAGTCTTTTATGGAATATATTAATGTACAAGTTACTCAAGAGACTGAAGTCTTATCCTCAAAGACATTTCAGCCACAATTAAAACATCTTTTTTTGTGCCCAAAAGATCAAGACAGTTTTAATTAGCAATTCTTGTGTGCTAGGTACAGCCTGTTTCTTTTTCCTTTTCTTTAATTAACTTGGCTTATTTACCTGGCTTGCTGGAAAAGGAGTTATTAGAGCCCACCCATTACTAGCCCTGAAGGTTGCACAAAAAGCCAGAGGATGCTGTTTAAGTAACAGCTCTCATATCATTCTTCTGCTTTAGCAACACAACTATTTCAGAAACAAACTTTAGGGCCTGGAGTAGCTTTTTTAAAAATAATTTTTTAATAAATTGCTTCATTGGCAGGATGCAATCTGCAGTTTATTTGGTCTATAATATTCTCATATGATAGTTATGATGTGAGTTACGTCAGAGTCCAGAGAGAACAAAGCGATGCCAGCTTTAATTAATTAATTATAATTATACAGAGCGGCTTATATCCCTTGGCTTGCCTGAAGTTTACAGAAATGTCAAGAGTCTATTGGACCCTTGGTCACCCACCTACCAAGTTCATTGGTCAGTTCTAACAACACCAATTCTAAAATATTTATCTAAGCAAGAATGATAACAAACGCAGCTACACAAAACTTAGTTAATTTATAAAAAACTCCGAGGATTGTTTATAATAGTTTTACTTGGGAAAAGAGGGACAGAGAAAAGTCTCACGAAAATGCTGGGAGAGTTAGAAGGCCTCTCTGCTGACAGCTTCTCAACAGCCACAATGATGAATCTGATTTCAGTGCTCAGAAATGAACTCTCTCAATTTTGAAGGAAGTAGGACTTTCCTGGACAGGAGGGTAGATCAAAAATCCAGCAGCCTAAATAATGATTTGTAGCTAGTGAACAGAGAATACCAAATGGGGATAGTCTCACCAGGAAATTCGAAGGTGGTTGCACAGGATGAGGAGACAGGGATCGAAGCTTATAGAAAAAGTAGAGAACATTGAAGACACACGCTACTAGCAGAGCTATTTTTCATGTCCTAACCTGCAAACTCTCAGGACCAGACCTAGCAGCACACTGATCGAGATGCCTTGACCCAGGCACTAGACTACATTTGCAGGACTATGGCCTATATTTTCCTGACAAACAAGGCCAGAAAGTGGATGGGTTGCACTGATGGAGCTGCAGTTAGCAGCATCTCACTGACACAAGGAATGATGCAGAGCAAGGGGGGTAATCAGAGAAACCCCACTGAGAGTAACATTCATAGAGCATGTGGGGAGGCATCCCCAGACAGAAGAGATGAATGCACATCTCCCAGGAGTAAATGGCCCCTCTGCAGGGAAAAATACAATCAGTTTGCTGGTAGAGTGTCATACTCCCTAGTAGGAACAGATATGTGGAAGGAACAAAAATTTAACCAAGAATTGGTGACAACCATGAGGGTGACAAAAACAGCCCCCTGCCACATATGCTAGACACAAAGCTGATCTGTTGCTTTGCAGAAGCATGAAACCACTGAAAAATTGCTAGAGCACATACAAATGAGCTCTGTCCTTGCCCATGTTAGCCTGCATGGACATGAGCTGTACAATATGCATAATGATCTTGAGAATATCAAAAGGGGTTGGAGGCTCTGTGACCAGATATGAAGAGATGGCGGTTCTAGGGCTATTCGCATTAATCCTTCTAGAGTACTGTCAGGCAGATATGACCCAGAGGTAAGTATAGGTAGTTTTGACAGGAACGTAATTATTTCTCTCAACCGTGGAATGGGTTCCATGAACACAGCTTCCCAAACACCATCTCAGGATAGTTAGAGTGGATGAAGCAAACTCACAACTTGCTGCAGTGCCCTTTGAGAACCCAGAGAGAACAGGTTTGCCTAAGTAAAAGCAGAGAAAAATATCTTCAAGTCCTTGACTTATAAGAAATAATAACAAATTTAAATAGCTGGACTGACAGTACACTCAATRTTGACAAGATCCTTGCCCCTAAGAAGAATTTTGGCTGACCTATCACTCAAGATCCTCTGTGAAATCCAACTGACGGTGATAGCTGCAGGGTCTGTGTTCAGTGTTTTTCATTTCTCTGTATTTCACATGCAATTTTTCTAACAGTGACATATATTAACATTTGTGCATCACACAATGTAGAAGAACTCAGGAGCAGTGGGAATGAAGAGACACATAGCATGGAAAAGGTATTAAGAGGTACAGTCCTTGCCCCTTCCACCCCTAACCTCTAGAACCAAGCAGAGGCTAATTCAGCTTGTGGCATGACTCAGAGCAGCCTATGGAGTATTTCCATTTTTGCCAACTGCTATGTTTTAAAGATGTTTTGGCATTAAGAGACTGCTCAGTGTGCCTTAAACAAACACCCCTTTTCTACTTGTCACTCCCTAGAGTCTCTAATGGCAGCTGCACAGCTCTGTGCCATCAGCCAGGAAGGGAAATTTCAGCTGACTACTTGATGTCACCTCAATTTCGCAGGTTGATGAGGCCTGGATGCACTCCGTGACAGCATGTCAACATTTAAAAAGATAAAAACACTGCTGTTGTAGAAAATGGTAAATGGAGATTACCAAATACAAATGTGAGCCATACAGTATTTCTGAATCTCTTATCTATACAAAGCATACAGGTTTACCCATCACTGAGAAAACCACTTCTTCATTCTCTGCAGAAAAGGATGTGCAAACATTTCTTTGTATGTCTAAATTCCCTTTCATGTGTATCAGACATGATTTTATAAAATTAAACCACATTTGTATAACCATAAGGTAACACACTAATAAATATTTGAAAGGAAACATTTTTGGAAGGGCATATCACTGATCTAAGGTCAATCAGTAACGATAAACTTATGATGGATTTAAAATAAATGTGTGGTATGAAAACACAGCAAAAGAAAATTGAAAATTCTTCCCTCAAAGAAGAAATAAAAAAACCCTACCAACATACAGCAAGGTGTGTACCCAAGACTTTAACTTAGTAAATCCTAGCCCTTACATCCAGAAGTCTGATTCTAATCAATAATCCACAGCATTTATGTGTAAAGAAGTCCAAGGGGCTGCGGTTGCCTCACTAGAGCTTTGGACAGAAATAAATCAGGACTTTGCCTTATGTGAACTGGGATTTGAAGTGACCTTCATGCTGCAGACCTGTCAAGCTGTAGCAATGATGAATGCAATCAGACAGCTATTAGACACTGTTCTAATTTAGACATAGCAAAACCTATTGAGTAATGTCAAATGAAACAAAAAGCAAGACTGGAGTGTGAAAGGGCTTTAGTTCCCTTTAGGTAAAATTCAAAGGACTTTGTAACATCAAGGTCTTGCTGAGCTGGGCATGAAGGCCTTGGAAGTGATGAGGCAAACTATTGACTGAGTATAGCATAATCCTGTCACAATCCTCAGAGGAAGCTTGAAATGTCTACAGGGATGCTGTGTTTTCGCAAAGTTTTGAGCTAGGCAGTTAAAATAATTTTGAAAGTTTGCCTTTCTTTTGTTCCCTTGTCAACAATACCTAAAAGATTAATTCTTAAACAAGAAATGTGTGAAGCAAAGCATAATTTATTCCAATACTGTTTTATCATCTCAGTCAAGACCCTTTCTATGAAGAATACCAGAATAACTTTATGTGCATCAATGTCTACATAAGCAAAATGAAACCTTCTCCCCGAACCAAAACCATTTTCGATATTTCAACACATGGCTGAATATGGTCCCCTAGCCCCTTCAAACCCTTATGTGGAAAAGTTCAAGATATAGCCAAGTGTGAAAGATCTGAAACATTTTAAGAGACTATGAAGCTGTTACTAGAATTGTCTTTTCAGCTACACACTGCCTCAGTAATATGCAGTTTATCTCCTTCAGAATTTTTAACAAAATCGAGGATGTTTTAAGATTGAAAGCAAATTTCAGATGTGATCAGTTTTTCAGCCTGTTCCAGATTGAAGGAAGTCTATAGAAGACTCCAGGTCTAATAGACGGATTAAATGGAGGTTGGAAATCATTTTAAGGACGAATTGTGGCTGTGGCTTAGAAGTGACTTTATGGCTTTAGAAGAAAATATCTGCTGGACTCACCATGAAATCTGTATTGTCCTTGCCCTAAGTGATAATGGCATAACTATTAGAATGAAATAAGTAACACGATGCCAAATTCACAAAAGAAGATCCAACAATCTGTGAGATCCTAAAAGATCAGAAGTGGAAGAAACAGTTTATTGTCATAACCTCCTGCTGGTTATGACAATTCATTGGAGTGCAGAGCAGGTCTGCACTGAGCTGATACAGCTGGAAAGTGCACACCTAAAAAGCAGTGGGCCTCATTCAGCCCTTCAAAACATCAGGTTATCTAAATCAGATGAAACAGCCTCTGTAGAAAAGAGACAGTATTGTGGGCAATTTGGACTTGAAATTGCCTGAATGGTCTTTGCAATGTTTGCTAAACAAACTAACAAACTAGCCAGAATCCCAGCTTTACCACAGCAGAGTGCAAATCTGGACACAAACATGTCCTTGCTTTTGTCAGAAATTATGCCTCTGCAAAGGACTAATCTGCCTAAGGACAAGCCTACCCAAGAAAGCTTCAGCAGGTCTAACAGTCTGTTGGTGCTAGACCAATATTATCAGGACTTCTAATATAGACAATTTAGCTGGGCCAACAAAAGTCAGACAAAAATGGAAATTTAGGACAAATTCTAGGAGATCAAGAAATACAAACTGCTTTTCATCTGTGAAACGAGTTCAAGTCCTCTTATAGCAAGCTAGGTGACATATTGGCTACTTCTCTACTCTTAAAAAAATACAATGGTAATTTTTATAAACTATCAGGATGGGTCCTGGTATATTTCTGACTCTAACATTGTCCTAAAAGAGTACCTGAGAATAGTTTCAGAGCAATAACATGTCAGGAACCATTTCCCCAAGGCTTTCTGCATGCAGATGCCCTGGCTTGGAGGCTGGAAGAACTCCCTAGCATGGTCATAGGCAGCCTTCATGTGCCTGGCTACCCACCTTTTCTCTTTCAATTAACTGCTCTGGATACCAAGTCCAAGTCTGTGGAAGAAACTTCCTACCTCTGCCCAACACCACATATGAAAAGGTCCTGAATGTCCCTTTATTGATCTCTAGTGTTATAACACAAGAACAGACCTGAACTAGAAAATGATCGATTACTCCCTCAGTTGGAGTTAGTATTAACTCACTAATTCAGTGAAAGCAAAGTTAAAGTTCTCATTGTCCTGAAAGAGAAGGAGAGTTAGGTCTTTTGTAAAGACAATACAGAYGTGGTGCTTTTGGCAAAAGGTAAATTCTTCTCAAAGAAAATTTCAGTCGAAGCTAAGAGTGGAAACGTTTGCTATCTGTCAACTCCTATTAGTGAAATTCTGTACAACCTTACTTTCTAGGGTGACAATTTCTGAAATCTAGGTTTTGATTTATAGTATGTCCTGGGGATTAAAATACTACTTAAGGTTTATAATAATTGTGAGAGCTGGAGGAAAGAGAAGTGACACAAACCATTTGATAGCTAAAACTTCTTGTGTATAAGCTGCTGTATTAGCTTACCATTCAATTGTTTTAACATTCTAACTCAAAAGCTTCTATCAAAGAAATAACCAGTCTTAGCATGAATTACTGGCAGTTTGCAGATTATTCATTTCAGTGGCCATAAGTTCCCTTTCCTTTGAGACCTTATGAACTTCAGCTGCAGTAGGTTTATAGCTCTACTTTGGAAATCATTACTTAAATTCAGTTAGGACTTATTATCTTCTCTTACAAATTGTTAACATTAAGTTGCCTATAGTGGAAGGTTGTTATTATAGAGAAAAAATTTCGAAGTTTAGATTTAATAAGAGCTTCGTTTCCACTGGACAGCAAATATGCAGAAGTTTAAGTCTCAAAATTTAAGTCTCAAATATTTAAGTCTCAAATATCTAAGTCTCAGAAGCAGCTTAAATAACTGTTAATTTCCTAAAAGAGACAAAAGTTAAACTTGTATTTTAAAGCTTTCTCTCTGTTCCAGAATGTTTAAATGTATAAACCACACATAATTATCAGTATAAAAGTAGGCTAAGTTTGTATACTTCACCAAGTATTTCAGTACTTGTGCAGTGGAGGGCTGTGGAAGCTCCAACACAAAGCTCCATAACTCTCCCTTGAGGGCACAGAAGATTATCATTAGACACACTCAAGGGGTTCAGGTATCAATCCCTTTCTAGAAAGAAGAAAAGATTCAAAAGGACAAATGATAACACAAATAATTACAGTGAAGGAAATGCGCACAACATACATAACCAGAGAGCAGTGATGTACTGCTAGCCAAGCTACTGCAGAAACCTTTAATGTTAAGTAATCATGTGGACGCTTGTGCTGAAATATTTGTAAGCAAAGCAGCAGATATGGCCACTTTTCAAACAGAGTAAGCAACATTGTATAAGAAAGACTCATTTTCCCAGCGGGTGAGCTCATATACCTTTTCTGAAAAGCAAGAAGTCAAGGAGCAGCATATGAACCTGTTTAGAACTGTATATTCTAAAAATAATGTTAACTTCTGTTCTATATGCATGCTTTCACAGTGATGTAACCTTTATATGACCTATACCGCCTGACCTAAAACCTGCTTTCTTACTCAAGCCTGTTGCTTTGGTTTTGGATTTTTTTTGGGGGAGAGGAGGCAATGGAATTTGCAATGTAGTTCTTTATGACACTTCCAGAGCTGTACATTTTCAAGGATTACTTGAAAATTTTAAATGGAATGGCCACTGCACTATGAAACCAACTAACTGCATAAATGTTGCTTCTACATGCCTTAGTTGTGTTTCTCATGCTTTGCTTTAAACAGAAATTATCTGCTGAATTTTTCTAGTTTGCAATTCTTCATTTTGGAAGAAAACATCATCTCCATAATTCAGGAGAGTGCACTTACTAGTAAAGGACCTTCCAAAATGAGTAGTTTTAAAATAAATATTTTAGATACACAMTGAAAAGAATATTTTAAAATTGTTAAGTGTAAGCAATTGCATTCAAAGTTCCATTGCAAAATTATTGTTATATAATTGGATAAAGTACATATCATGTAAGCAATCAAAACACTTCAAAATTGAAGTAATAAATACTTCCACAATACTGCTTATAAGCCATACAAAGAATCAAGTTATTAAAAGTAGTTTTCCAAAAATTCAAAAAACAAAGTCTTAGTAGTTTTCAGACAATTCACAAACATGGAATTGGAAAAATTTAAAAAAGAAATAAAATTATATATATGTTCAAAAGATTGAGTTTAGCCTGCAGCAGAAAAGCAACAGATTTGACTGTCTCAGGAGCAAGTTTCATAAATTCATACCTTGAGTGGTTCTGTAATAACTATAGTGTTGTGATAGCTTAGAAATGTCATTGGATGCATACTTGTCTAGTTTGCATTGAAAGTTAAATACATTACCATTACTATAACACTAAAATTTTAAAAATCTGAAAACTGTGCATGTACAAAATAGAAATATTATCCTTAGAATCTCACAGAGAAAGCTATGCTTACCAATTAGCTAGAAATCTGCATTACCTTACTTTTTACTTCAAGCAATAATCAAGATGCCCACATGTGAAAAACCCCTTTGCTTCAGTAAAACTACCCACATACTTCAGCTGATGTTTTTATAGAACATTCATTTGTCATTCAAAGCTCCCTAATCGAATGTTGGAATGCTACCAAAATAGTTTCAAATGTCAGTATATTTTCCAAATTTTGACAATTATTTCAAAATGGTACTTGACTCATTTTTAAGCTATTTTTAGAGGGAAAGCTCTCATCATTTATCATGACCTTGAATTCTCTTTCAGCTACCCATAGAAAAACACTAATTCCCTGCTTTAACCCCCTTAGGTTAACCTATGCAATTAAACCCCAGAAACAAGTCTTTGAAGATGTTGCTTCTTTGAAGATGTTGCCCCTTTGAAGATGTTGCCCCTCTCCCTTATACCCTACTACACCCTGTAGATAGGTTATGTAGCCATGATATGATATACATTAAATTTCCTTTTTGTACAATATTGGATAATACTGTAATCCAACACAGAAACTTCAGAAAGACCTCAGATTAGAAAATTAAAGCAGTTTTGCTAATATTTCCCAAATATTTTGTGTTCTGAAAGTGAATACAGTGTACAGCTGAAGACAGCTTGCTTGCCACAGCACAGCACACCTGCATTGTCTTCACTCCCAACGATGCTATCAACACAAAATGTTAAGTATTCCAATGGCCATTTCAAATAATCTATGTTTTCTTTTATCATTTTAAATGTTAATAGCACTTCAAAATCTGTATTCCTCAAATTGGCCACTGGAAATTTTCAGTTTAATGGAGATAATAATTAATAATGAATTTATAATGCAATTAGGGTTTGGAGGACCTAATTAAAATTGGGTGCCATTAAGTTCATCATTATCTTGTCAAAATACACAATAAAAGGAAATTAAATTCCCTTCCTTCTGGCCATTTTTCTAAAAGACAGGTTTTTAAAGATCATCCAAAATTTGAAGGACAATTGAGTTTCATCATATCCTTAATGGTCTAAAAGAGATCTGAGAAAAATTTTCCCGCCCTTCCTCCCATTTATGTTATTCTCACAATGAAGTTAATAGATCATAGAAATATCCACTTTTTTAAAGAGACATGCAAGAAAAAAATTTGCTCATTTCTGAAGGAGCAACTGACCCAGTCTCCCACTCAAACAAAAGCACAGACAACTGTGCAAGGCAAAGGCAACTAAGCAGCAGGTGTCAGTGGAGGAGCTTTCCTGTTTACTGTTCTGTGAAGGGCTGGGTGTTGAACAGACAACTAGAAAAAGTGAAAAATATCATCCCACACAACATCTTTTCCTTGTTGTGAGTCTACATTGGGAATTACATAAGGGAACTGTCCATATTAAAAAGAACACTGCAAACCTCTTGCCCCAACCCTGTTGGGGTCAACCCACTTAATTCCTCTGCTTTACGTCTCTATGCAGCCCCAAAAAGCTGCCTTACTCCGCTTATGGGAATAGCTAGGAATGTGGATCAGGGATCCAGAGGCGAATAATTCAGGCATACTGAAACTGGAACTGCTGTCAAAAAATGGCACATGAAAGTGCAGTGTGAGAGAGAGGCAGCAAGGTAAGTCTATGGAAGTACAGCTTTGAGAAAAGGAATATTCCTAGGAAGGAATTACAGCTTTGAGAAAAGGAATATTCCTAGAAAGGAATATTTCTAGATGAGTGCTCACCAAAAGACACTAGGCTCCATGAAAACAAAACAAACCAAAACACATAATCTTCTTCTGATCCAAATAAACAGGCATTTCTTCATAAATTTCTGAGGTTTCCCAGGACAGCACCTCAAGCTTTAAGCATTTTTCTATCCAGAAAACTCACACAAGCAGGCAAGGCAAGTGCTCTCCAACCGCTTTTCAGTGGAGTGCTATCAAATATTTCCAGTGATAATCCTGATTAAATCTCCTTATTGTACAAATGTATCACAGAAAAAAAAATTCATTAAATAGCTGGTCCTGATGAGGACCAATACAATTGATCTGTACAATGTTGTAGTCTAGACCTCTCTAAGGACTGACTACACAAAACAATGGCAATAGCAAGGCTAAAGGAACAGGTTTCTCCAGTCCATTATCCTCTCAGCCGTGTCAATCCAACCACTTGTAAACCTGATTATGGAAACATCCAGATCACATATGCTTTCTTGCTTTGCTTCTTAAATAAAACAGTGATTTGCTTTACTTCCTGAATTCAGAAAAAATTGTACCAAGACAACCGAAGAGGTAGTAACAAAAGGTGCAAGGGTAAGAAGGGGCTGACATGAAGGGAGAGAGTGAATACGAATGACCTGAGATATTTTTTACTATAGAACACATCACTCCATATAAGCCTAACCTTAAACTTCGGGGTCACAGGAGAAGTAGAAGTTACGGACTTAGGCAGAGAGTTGCTGTAAAAGTCATMATGGATAAAGGAAGGCAGCAGGGGAGTAACAAAGGTCTGATTTAAGCGATGCAATAAACCAAATCTAGAATGAAAATACGATTCTTCCCTGCTGGGGGAATCAACTTCTCCTCACAAAACCATTCCTTTCAATCCTGCATTTCAAAAGGAATTTTCATATGCATTTAAAATCTAATCGCAGAGAATTCTTCACTCAAGATTTAGTCCATTTGAAAATAAAAAAAAACACCACTGAAAGAATGTTTCAGGAAAGTGTGACCAGCAAGAAGCAGTGAAAAGACTATCTCAAGAAATAAGGGAAGCAGAGGTAGAGGTGTGCAGTATGAAGACCATAAGGCCAGAAAAATAACAACATTAATTTCAATGATAGCATTTAAAAAGCATAAAATGTGCAGGATTAGGCATGTGCAGGCAACCTCTGTCTGCCTGTCATTTTTCAGGTCATCATTAGAAGCCTCCTGCGGTGTGGTGGGTGTCATGTCAGGAGGGCAGTTGGTAAAGAAAAGGCTCATTGGAGTCATGAAGATAACTTTAAAAGATTGAATCATGAGACTTAAGAGATACATTAGCATTCTGACTCTGCCCCACTCCTGCACAGAATGAAAGATTTATTTCAGAGACTGAGTGTGTCATAAATTCTTTGGCTGCTGTAAGGATATCTGCCTTCTTAGCAGGTATTTGTTTTACTTAAAACTCATTAAAATGAAGAAAAAAACCTGAATATTTGCCCTTAAATCTGAATACTAGGTAAAATACAGTGTCACACTTCATTGGGTCATTCTATTGTCATGTCAGCTTGTGAAGAAATATTTCAAAATATTCCGAGATGTCACTGCTGCAAAGAGAGTCTTCCACTTTATACACTCAACTCGTAAATACCTCAGCTTCATCTCTTTTCTCAAATATTGTAGAGTGTAAAGGCAAATGGTAGGGGAGAAACCAGATTTAAGATGTGACATTAAAGCGGTTACAGGATTTGTCAATACTCATGTTGAACTTCTTGTGCATGAAATACTGTACTGGGGAGGCGCCGTAGAACATTGGTAATTCAGGCTATCAGACAGAAAACAGTCAAATTGTATGAATGTTGCTCGACTCCTACAAATTTCACTCTCTACACAAACTTGATTTTTTTCTTTTTTGCTTCCTTCCCTTGCACCAAAGAAAAAGCTGCATTAGAGACTTAGACCCAGTTTTATAGCTTAACCCTATCTACAAACTATACATCAATACAGAACTAATTGTGCATAAAATTTAAATTCTATTGCACTCTACATAAAAATACAAAATGCTCCAGCAGTATAATGGCTCGTGCTGAGTTCAATCCAATAAGGGTTGCCCAAGGCAAGTCATACAATGCAATTACCTCTCACATACTCAAACTACTTTCTTTCACAACATTACTTTTATTATGCAAATGTATAAATCTAATTTTAATCCGCAAGACCATCTAGAATATTAAAGCAGTACTCATGTCTTACCTTCCCTAAGTGTAATTAAAGATATTTAAAAATTTAGTTTGGAGGAATGATTCTAGTGCAAGAAAGAGCTAGATATTGCCCTCAACCTAAATTATAAAATAGATATTAGAAGAAAGGAAAAAAAATGCTTTGATTCAATATGCTCACTTGCTCTCTCTTTTTTTCTTCCCCTTTCCTCCTGGAGCAAGAGGTCTTTATTGTCCAGATAAAAGTAATGTGGAAATGGGACTACGGACAAGGAGAAGTCCCTGTTTCAATAAGGGAGGCAAAAGTGCTTAATATTCATTGCCCTGCAACCTGTGCATTCATTTTGATGACTATAGTGTTGCATTCTGACTAGCAGCATTTAGACTCACCCTACACAGCTGGGACTGATGATGGAAAGTGCTGAAACAATGAATGAGCCAGACTGGCTGTGTCAGCAAGAAACCAGAGCAGAGTAAAAGCCTGTGCAGGAAAGTGCTAGGATAAAAGGACAAAAAGGAAAGTGCCACTCACAATCAAGTGGGATGTGGAATGAAGAGACTACTGCTTTGATCTGGCACCCCTCTGTATGATCCCATGATTTTTTATAACCTGCCTGGGGAGAGGGTTTATTCCAGTGCCAAATGGACCTGCTCCTTCAGCAGTAACAAGGGATTTTAGAGCCTCTTCTATCAAGCCTATACTCTTGACTGGTGAAAAGACATCACAGATAAGAACTGCTATACTAATAATCCCTACTGAATATTAACAGTTTTTAATGAACCCATCTGAAATGCAGTCTGATCTTGGGCTCTCTGGTGCAGAACTGTTATAAGTGTGCAAGGAAATAACTGGTAAAATTCAAGTTTCAGGAACACAGAACAATGAAACGACAGAAATTTCATTCCTGCTGTTTGAGCTGAAATACTGAGGAATTCATTTTTCAATAATAGATAGAAAAAAAAAAATCTTCAGGAAAGGCTGTGATAATTCCAGGAAGAACACCAACATACAAAGTGCTGTGGCCCTCATCCAAGAAATCAACTTTTTTTTTTCTGCAAAGAATTTGTTCTGAATATTTTCTGAATTTTAAAGAGGTGTTCAAATCCTTCTGAAGCCAAAAAGATCCCAAGGACTGAAACATGCACAAAAATTGGCAAGAGCAGTTATTTAGGTACTTTGTTAAATGTGATCTTGAAATGCTATTGACATAGCTAGCTTTTGTCTGGATTAAGTTGGCAGATTTAGAAAGTCTTCTCTCGATTTTCTTTATTCTCCAACCTTGTTTATGAAACTAATGCTAATACCCCAAATTCTCACTTTGTTAAACTACCAAGTGATAACTTGATACAAATAAACAGGGCTTTCTTCTCAAATCTCAGTGCATTGAAAAGATAGTTTAAAGTTTAAAAACCTAAACATAAATACTTACACAAAATATGCTGTCATTCACCAGTTCAAATGTGGATGTATTTCAGATTAAATGGTTCTTGAACAAAAAAACTACACAAAGATCAAAGACTGAAGTACATAGATAACTAATATATCTTTATGTTTTCTGACTATTTTTCTATTACCATTGTGAAAAAAAGACTTACACAGAATTTTTTAATTCCATATTTTTCCTATCGTTTACACTGCAAATTAAGAAAACTTTAATATATTTCGCAGTCTATAATATTCTTTTTTTTTCCATCAATTTCAAGGGGAAATATACCTCTTTAGGCTTATATCTTTCTACATGACTTCACAGAAAATGTAATAACTTGTAATAAAATATCAGTCAAACTATACTGACAAACAGAAAGGGACTAAACCATTTCATAATATATCCTGTATAACATATACCTCTTGATCCCTAACTCTAATGGAAGAGCTAACAAATGAAAGCTGGTACTCCATTCCATTAGAATACTTTAGGTAGTTATGTTCCTTATCTCTTATCCCAACCAACAACCTCATGTAAGAAAGAATCTTTCCCAACATGCTCACGGAGCTATGAAATTCATTAGAACTAGGATTTTTATCCTTTCATTTACTTCTCTTCAGACTTCTGTAGTCATCTCACTCCCTTCCTCTTCACTTGGGTTTGAAAATCTTCCCCACTGCACGGACTGCTGTGCTTTTAAACTTTCCCACCCTTTTTTGATGTGACTTTATATCATTATTTTATCATTTTTAGTTGTTAACCTTCCTCATTCAAAGATGAAGTAGGGTAACTGCAAAACAAAGAAAACTCATAAGGTGCTCTAAATGCTTGTAAACCGAAGACAATGTAGTTTACCTTGTGCTATGTCATGGCATATCTGATCTCTGGCCTAATCCTCTAAACATTTTTTCGGGTCAACTCTAGAAACATCATCCCAGTGGTCTCACTATGAGATTTCTGGTAAAGAAAAGACACTTCTAAGAAGCATTTTATGGAAATGCATCTTAGATACAGCTTTAGACAGGAAAGGATACCACGAAGTGAAAAAAACAAGGACTTAAAAATTTCAAGGTCACCTTGGAGTGTTAGGGCCAGTATGCTTGCTGAAGTAATTAGAGTAAGAAAATGTGAAAATTTGTTTTTACTGCTGCCCAATAGAAAAAAATTACATTTTGAGAAGAAGGTCTCAGTTGTTACTAAGTATTAATAGTGACCTAATTCTGGTGGTTTTACTGTTTAATATAATACAGAGCTTGACAGCTGGCTTAGATCTAGAACTATGAGCATCCCTTCTTTTCCAATACAAAAATTGTGCAGACTGACTCTGGAATTCTCCTAGCACTATCATTAAATCCCTAAAGATCCTTTCTTTTCCATGCAAGAGTTTATTATTCTGTTAGGCCATTGGTGTGAATACAAGGGGGAAAAAAACAGGTGCTAAAAACTACAGCTGTATGGGTCCGCTGTGAAGGTCTTGTTTCAGTGAGGGGCCTCAGTGAATCATAAAAAATTCTGTGGGTCATCTAATAACAAAGCTCTCAGAAGACTGTTTTTTCGCTTTTCAAGCAATGAGAGAGCATCTGGGTCCAAAGCCATGTGTTATAGAAAAAGTAAACATGAGCTCTTAGCTGCAAAAAGTGCACAATTATGGGTATTTAAATTTGCAGAGAGGAAGGTAGTGATCCTGGAAAAAAGCAGAGATTTCAGCTTTGTGTACAACAGCTAGAAAACTAACACCGAAAATCCACATCTGTGTAGTGTCCCTAGTCTTAAAGGCATGTTAAGAAGCTGAATAGGGGGGAAGAAAAGATCTACACGAATGATTGAGGCCTGAAGAAAATCTTACAGTGATGAATTGAAGAGCTTAATCTGTTACATTTATTGAAAAAGAAGATTGAGAACTGACTTGATTCCAAATGATAAGTATCTTCATCAGCAAAACAAAAAAACCCTTGATAGTACATGATACTATAATCTAGTGGAGAAATACTTAATAAGAACTATTGCTGGAAGCTGAAGCCAGTCAAATCCAAGTAAGGATAAAGCAATGAACCACAATTTCTTTTTTAAGAAGGTGGCTTATTAACCTCCTAGAACTAACTAGCAAGAAAACTGGCAGTTCCTTTGTGACTTCCCAATACAAATCCAGTGCCTTTCTAAAAGGTCTGATTTTGCCAAATAGGTATACTTCACCAGATTATGGGGTTTCAGGAGCAATACACACCCAAATGTGCAAAATATGTTGGTCTGTGACACACAGGATATCAGACTAAATTATTTAACTATGCATCCTAGGCTTAAAAATCTACAAATCCATAAAATGCATCCTAAACTTAAAATCTACAAATCCATTATGTCAGGATACTGATTTGTGTGGCTACAGTTCAAACAACATTGTGATTCAGAAGCTGGTGGACACAGAGGATTCACTTGCAATGAAACTATTGTGACTCAGCTACGCAAAAGGGCAAAAAGATACAAGAAGTCCATGAAAGATGGCTCTGGACTGCATTCACCTAGCATTTCTGAAAGTACTGCATGACCTATCATTACAGGGATGATACTAGTTGCTTAAAGGTCCCATTCATCCTTAGGGTGACTCAAAGTTGCCAAGTTAACAAAGAGTTAACATGTCCCTCCTTTGTCCATCTTCTGTTCCTAAAAGCTACTTGGATATTCATATTTTAAATAATTTGTACAAATATTGAACAGACCACAGAAGTTGATAGGGAACCTAAACAAAAATAATTTTTATAATCTGATGGACTCCTGAAATCAAAACAAAGAAAATAAAATACAAAACCATTTGTTGAAATAACTAACTAGAGAAATAAATTTATCAGGATAAACATGACAGTCTGTCTTTATTTTCAGAGATGAAAACATATTTCAACACATGGAAGAACATAGTGCTATGAAATAAATACCAAAAGGAACATAAATGTTCAATCTCCATCTTGTATATTTTAATGATTTAAAAATCAGTCCTTTCCAAACTTCCTGGATCATAGACTAATCTATCTTCCAAATATATTTTTTACTACCAGGATTCTCTTAATTTAAAACTGTAACATTAATGAGTTAGTTGAAAGTAGGTAAAGGTTCTGTAGACCACCTGAGGACCATTGCCCAGCTGGGTCACTGCTTGCCTGCTTACAGAATAAGAAACACCATCTGAGACAAGGTTCCCTCGAGACCTGAAGCCTCAGAAAGGAAGACACTCCCTAGGCTAAAAATTGGGGTGTTTGAACCTATTGGTGCAAGGAAGTAATTTTCACTTTTCATGACACTGAGGAATAAAGTAGACCAATTATCCATCCTTCTCATTGTCAATACCTAAGCCTTCAGATTGCGGGGAAAAATTTTTGGGTTCTACGCAGAGATAAACACATTATTCTCTGATAAACACTGAAAAAAATTATGCAATTGATTATATAAAGGGATTTTGTACTAGAGTAGTAAGAGACAGAAAAATAGGACTTGCCATACCCTGCTGATTGGAAATTTACTTCGCTGGTATGATAGAAACATGCACGGTTTGTGCTTCGAAGAACAGAAAGCATTTTTTAATTGACTAAAAGATGATAAAACACACTGCCTTGTTATGTGCTAATCTGTCAGACTGAAAAGTCTTTAAACTGCTGTGAAATTGTAGTGATGATATTCTAACAAAGTATTTGTAGGCTAAGATGTTACACTGAAGATTTTGATAAGATATAAATACAGTCAGTGTAACCACAGAGGATTTCAATAAAATATGGAATTAAATAGGTCACTGTGAACTAAATGAAGCTACACATACAGAAGGGAAGAAAATGTAAATATGTTCCTTTTAACCAATGAAATAAAGCACATAAAATGTATTTTGAAACACCTCTCATTTAGACACTACTCTATGTGTAAGGACATGTTTAAAAAATAGCTTTAAAAAAATTGTAATTTTAACAGCTATTGGTCACCTTGTTCTGCCAGGTCAAGAAAATTGTATTAAAGGGCTAAAAAATTAGTACCAAGATCTGACTATACAGGAATGCTTCTTTGGCTTTATAAATAGAGAAGAGTAATTCCTCATTTCCCMTTGAGTTTGCTGCTGGCTCTCTGCATTAATTTTAGTGTGCATAACAGGAGYTGAGTCTTACAAAATTAGCAAGTATGAACTACATTTTACCAGTGTCTGGATAATCTGATGGTAAGTAGTCTATTTTACTAACATCCAAACTAGACAAAAATCAGCTTTATGCCAGTGATGGTCCTGACCCCTAACTCTGCCAGACAATCTATATGGGATAATTTGTCATTACTGCTAATAGATCATCTGTAAAATATGACATACAAATAAAATACATGCATATACACAAGCATCTCTGAAGACTTGCTAACAGAAGACATAATTGAAAAATAAAGATATTTTGCATAAGCTTAAAATTAGAGTTTAAGTTACAAAATACAGTGCAAAACTATTCACATAAGTTATTCTGAAAACGAAAGAGCAGAGGCCCAACTTTAGACTATTAAGCCGTGGTATTTTTTCTTTTAATAATTTCAGTTCAAACTTTAAATTATATTTTGTTTCCCCTTTCCTGTTTTTAGTCAAGTTTAGGATTTGCTCTCTTTAATGTGCTTTCAGTAAAGAAAATGGGCCCCGTAAGGAGCCACTGTCTCCAAACTTACTTTCCATGCTTTGAAAGGCCTGAATGTAGATGAAAGGTAAAGAAAGATAAAATGCAAGAAAGATAAAATACCAAACAATTGTTTCTATGCCAAAGTAGTTGGGCAAGTTTGCTCGCAGTATTCACAGTAGCCTTCATGCATAAGCAATACCATCCTTCGCTATTCATGGACTGTGTTTACTTTTTACTGTCTTAAAATCTGCAGCAATTTCTCCTTGTTTGCACGTTACAGTTAGTGTCAGGCTTCTGGCTTCTCCTGTGTTGCATTCTGTACTGCAGTGATATGCTAGAATACATTTCCAAAAACATTTATTAAAAATTAATGGGAAGCAATATCATATACTGTAGAGCCTATAACAATATAACCTTTTTCAGTGATCTGGATTATGAGCTCATCATAGATGAGTTTTGGGTTAATTCTTCCCAGTGCTATTGCCCAGCATAATCAGAGCTAGAGAAATACACTCTCTGAGAAAAAAAAAGAAAAATTGGCACAGAACATATTGATTTGGTTGATTTGGTTGGAGAAAACCAAATTTAAATTGAACATTTGCTGTGTTTACTATAATTTCTACAATGCTCTTGTGTACAATGCCACATTTTTTCACTGCTGCATGAGCTGGAAAGCCATTTTCTTTCTTCATCAATTACTATAAACACCTGCATATTCACTCAAAGTTGATGAAACAGCCATTCATTATTTCCCTAATACTTCAGTAAGTCTATTTATGTGGAAAACCAAAGAGCTTCATAAATGAAAAATACACACGACATCTTGTTAAACATGAAGAAATTGCATAATTCCCCTGCCCACACAGGCAGCCCTAAAGTTTTCTTGGCACAACCTACACTATTTTAAACACTTGCTACTAAACTTCCTGACTAGCTGGAACAGTAACATATGCTTCAAATGTGGCTCATTTCTATTGTGTTTTATCCCAGTTCTGCTGCTTAGTATGGGTTTTATAATAGTGAAGACAATTTCCACAGAGGGAAATTGTGTCAAATCTCAATCTGCTACAGTACATTAAATTTCGTAGGTTTAATGCTGAGTCCTGTAGACACTAGCACAATTTTCTTTGAGTTGTTATTTCATAGGACATAAAAGTGTTAATATTTTGACTTGATGAACTTGCTTTTTGCTTTCAGGAATAGACAGTTATGAAAAGTTGCAGTGGTACATTAGTTACAGTAATTTGGTTTTGGGACACAAGAAGAAACAAATAAAATCCATTAACAGAGCCAATAGCTATAGCCAAAGCTAATAAAAAGGGCTAAAGGCAATTTATAAAAAGGAGTCTTAAATGACTACAAAAGAAAGAAAATTTAAAGTGATCTTAAGAGTAACAATATTGTTTTTTCAATACTTTGGCTAATGTTTTTAATTTTAAAACACTTAGCAGGGTAGTGCAGAAATTCCATTTGTTTTCCTTGGTTCCATACATTTATTTACTTAAAATGTTTATAAGACTTTTGTTAACAGGCAGCAAACATGACAAATAAACCAGTTCAGAAAAACTGACACCCCCCTATAATTCTGAGTCTATATCCAGTTCTGAATTCTCTTGTCTTGTTAATGGTGGAATAAGCAATGATGTATCATTTTCAAAAAGCAATTCTATGTTGGTATGCATGATTTCCTGTACCATTTTCTTTTTCTCTTTCAATCATCTCCAGACAGAGCTGAATCATGAATCTGACCTCAATAATAGATCTAAATTTTTCTGAAATTAGGTACTTTGAGTGACATTGCTAGCTAACAGATCCCAAGGAACAATGCTCGGGACACCATGGTGAAGAAAGAGGAAATCCAGAAGAGGCAGAGACGACTACCCAATAATCAGCAGCACTTTAAAGCAGAATGAGAAAACCTTATCTATAAATAAGTATGCTACATGACAGATTTGTTTCTTGAATCAGGAAAGCAAAATAATATACTGTTTTCACTAGATCTCATTCAAAAATAGGATGACAGGTGACCTGGAAGTGGACTCAGGGACATCATTGGGTACATATCATTAGTGATAAGACTTTGTGTTCCACACTTTATCTGGAAATGATTCAAGACACGATGGGTTACAGAAAGCACTTTAATGACATGATGTGTGTAGTCAGTGGAACCAAGCCCATTAGCAAAACCAGCCACCACACAAATTTATGTGCCACTTATGTTACTGCTTCTTGGCTGTGGGTGGGATACTTTATTTCCTAAGAGAAATAAAGAGTAACATTTTATTGCTCTAGAGGACTGAAACCTGCAGCATAAAAATCAAAAATAGTTATAACTAGAAGCAGACTCTAGCACAGTGACTATTCTCCATTAAACAACAGATAAATTTAGTTCTCTTCTCTTAATTGTCAGAATGTTAAAAATGTCTGTGCAGGCTTATCTACACAAAGAGGATAAATCCCAGTAAGCCACAGCATGAAGCTGCAGCAGATCTATAAACACTCTTATTTCATTTTGGCCGCCAAGTATGTACTCCTTTTGGAAACTGCAGTAATGTGCCTCATTCAAATGTAGTTTTAGGGTATGGGACAAGAAGTTTCCACAGGAAAAGCTGACAAGGAACATACAGATGGATATCTGTCAGGCAGATAATTGCCTACTCCATCTGCCCTTACATTAGGGTAAAGGCAGCTTAACCATACAACCACGTTCAATGAATATTGGTAACATTTCATCATTACAAGCCCAGAATGTTCCACATGCCATGCAGTTAAAAGAGCAGATTTTCTAATCTCCAAGAGGGTTCAGGAAACTGGCAGCCCATCATCTATCTACTGAGAGGGTTACTGAAAGCACACTTGAGGAGGACTCAAATAACAAGCTTTTCAACTTTTAATGACCCAAGAAGAGGCTGAAGAGAAACACAGAATGTCATGGTTCATACCCATTTTCACAGTACAAAACTGACTCTTTGAGTCAGTCTGTTGCTCTGAAAGGAACAGAAATTTGTCTGAGAGCAGGAACTGAACATGACAGCAGCACTTAAGACAATAACAGTATTCCCTTACACATATTACAATGAGTGAAGGCTGTCAGCTGCAGACACTGTCTTATCATTTACATTTCTGCCCTTTATCGAGAGATATTTGTCCTTTACCATAGCACAGCACAGACAAAGAGCAAGGGGGAAAACATTAACTTTTAAAAGAACATATTTAAGTTTGATGCCACACTAAAAAACCCCCACAGTTTAATGATCCAAGGAGTTGCCACAGAAAAATCTGCCATCAGAAGTATCAAACAGTCTACAATTTTAATCTATTACTACATGATGATACCGTATTTTCGGTTCAGAGATCCAACACTTAAAGCAGACCCCGATATATATGCTCACATTTCCAATTCCTAGCTTCTAGACCAGCTAACACTTCTGGAGTACCTTATTTCAGAAGATGTTAGAAGGCTACAAAAAAACAACCAMAGCAAACACAAAACCCCAGCTTCCATATTCAGTGCAATTTTGATTTCATTTTCCTAGACATAACAATGGTGGAGGCAAAGCGAAGTGAAAGTAGGTTCCTTAATCAGGGTGTCCTAAGATGCAGATGGCTGGAGAGCCATGTCCCAGCCACAGCTGGGAAGCTCTACAGGAGGAGGCATTGCTATAGGCTTGCTCTTACATACTGATAAGATTTTGTCACACTCTTTCTCTTACCGTTCCCTGAGGCAAAAATGTACCCATTTGTATAGGAGAGCATCATCAGAAACAAGAATTTTGGTTTGACTCAGTATGTCATAAAAAGAAAAAAAGGGGAAAATAAAAAGATAAAGAAAACAGAGTGAGACCGCAGTAACTTGATCGTTTCCATCATACAGGTTGGGAGACCACA
Source organism: Amblyornis subalaris (assembly GCA_018881555.1). Taxonomy (NCBI): domain Eukaryota; kingdom Metazoa; phylum Chordata; class Aves; order Passeriformes; family Ptilonorhynchidae; genus Amblyornis; species Amblyornis subalaris. The sequence goes on from JACAXG010000037.1 coordinate 2,686,087, forward strand.
GAAAATTTCCCTTGTGCTTTCTGTCTCTAGAAAGAGAGTTATATAAAGTGAGCCTAGAAGTCATACCATAGTTTTGTAGAAGTTAATCTGAAAGGTACTACAAAGAATCGGTGACTCTGCTCCAGTTAAGGAGATTTGCTAACTGTAAAAAAGATGCTCTTCAAGTTCGAATCGCTCTGAAAATCCTGACTCATACCATTACATTTTCTGCCTTACATTTTCTGCCTCTCGGTGTAAAGGGTCAAGTTAGTTTTAGAATCTGACTCATTTGAGTAGGAGAGATCTTCAGCTCAAAGGATAACACAGATTTTGCTTTGGTACTATTCAGGATGCTAGCAATAAACAAACAGAGGTAAAGTAAAAGATTTCACACTAAATAATAGGCATACTTGGCAGTACTGTAGGGTCAGAAGAACTCAAAGAGAGGAGAACACTCAGATGAATTGAACAAATCACAGCTGCTGGAGTCTTCTTTCAAACCATATTTATATCCACTAGGTATTTTCAGCTAGAAACATCAAGGTATGATTAAGAGACCACTCCATGTCTTCTGATACCTTCTGTGCTGCAGACAGCAGGTCTAATTTTGAGTCAACACTAGATATCTAATGTCCTAATCCTTGTCCACAGCCGATKTGTGCACTTGCCAGCAATCTGCATGGTTGCAAGTTTACTATAGGTGTGGAATAGCAAGAAACCGGCTGGCCATTTTCTGTCTTAAAACAACTGGAAAACACAGAGAGAAGAGGTGTGGAGTGGACTCCTTCTCTGAGTTCCTATCAGCATACAGGAACAGCCATCCTTTCCTTTACTCCACTAAAACCTTTCCCTCTTTATTCTGTTTGAAGACCCTCAGACAGTGAGGCTTTGACTTATAATTGCCCCTTTAGTAGGTAAACAAAAGGATTTTTCAAGTAATAATGAATTAACATATATAGCTCCTTCATTGTTCAATTCAAAAGAGCTCATGGAGRAACTGGGGAAAAACTGGGCTGTAGTAAAGGTGAAGAAGCCAGACAGAAATGAGAATGTGAACATCAGAGGGAAGTGCACCTGCTAAAATCTCCAGCCTTTTATAAGGAAATCAACTGTACCCATGAATGCAGTTGTGAAGAGTTAAAGATATAGACCAATATCTGCAATACATCCTTTCAGATCTGTTTGTTCAGAGCAGTGACAAAGGAGAAGATTCATTTATAAGAAACCAACTTCCAGCCTGTCAGCAGACTGTCAGAAAAAGAACAGAGAGAAAGGATCCTATCCCAATATTATTCCTCTGGTATTGAAAAAAATGAAAGGCCTGGTCTCACTAGCCTTTCTAAAGCCACAAAACCCAAACAGATCTTAGATAATCAGGGAATCAGACAAGTGGTTAACAAACTTGGAAGCAGACAGTGTCATAAGGGCAGAAATAAAAGCAAGTAAAAGTAGCAGAGCTAAAAATCAAGAAAAAGACTAGAGAAGAGCATGAAGGCTGTTTCTGTTTTTCTGTCTTGCTCTTTTACCATTCCAGGATTTAAAAAACCCCTTTTTTTTTGTCTTCCCATGTTGAATACCTCTGTTATCGTGAAATTGCACTGCTTATTCATATACTGCCAAAACTGTTGTGCTATTACACAAAGGCTGAAGTTAAATTCATTTATTTACATATTGTTACTGAGAAGTAATTTACAAAACAGCAACAAGCCTAAGGGAAGGACATGATTTACATATAATATTTGATGCAGTTTACCAATTTATAGATAATTTGGACTGCATATGTTCAAATTTTATCTTAATCATATTAACACAATAATATTTAATATATTAGGTACTTATGTGTTTTATGTACAATCATGTACTGTATATGACATTATCTATCATTATGTCACTCTGCCAAACTTCTTATGAGATCAAAAGAAAGCTCTTTGTTGCTTAAACAGACTGAATTTCTTGAAAAGCAAGAGAATTGATGAGCAGCAATAAATAGATGATTAGCGAGCACCTCCAAGAAAGCAAAGCAGTAACCTCACATTCTTTTGCTAAACAAGACATTAGTACTAGGAAAAAAGGAAGAGGCAAGGAACTCCTGGGGTCTACAGCAACATTGGGGTTATTGCAAATGGAAAAACGATCAATTTTTCCACATCAGGAAGGATTATCATTATTATCAACAAATAAGTATTTGAATGTGTGGTGAATGTGACTAACACTTCCTTTACCTATGCTGCGGAAAGGAAAATGTGTCTCCTAACAAGGGGAAAGGAGAAAGTCATTTTAACAGCCATCACTTGACTTTGCCCTTAGAATTTATTCGGAGACATAACCTTTTCTCACCCCTCACAAGGGCCCATAAACGATAGTCATGTTGCCATCAGACTGTTGATAAATCCCATCTGTGCACCGGTCCTGAAACACTACCTCGAATTCAGGACTGAAATTAGATCTATTTTGTCCTTCAAGAGGTACACACACCATTTATCATATCAGAACAAAAACTTTACACCAGCCTGGTCCAGTTAATCTCCTTCCTCATCACTGAGAAACAAGGAGATATAAAGAGAGAATTAGGATGACACAGTGAAGAAGGATACACCATGTTTCCCGGTCTTTACAAGTTTAAGTTTGCATCATTAAACTCTATTTTTTTTCCTGTATGTGTTATAAGCTCTTCATTTCTGTTCTACAGAGTTTTGAGTACAGGTCCCACTTTTGGCAGAACTCAAGGTAGCAGTGGAGACCTCAACCCTGAGTTGCTTATCTCAGCAAAACCCAGACCTACTCTCAAGTAAGATTCTGGCACTTGTAAGCAACAGCTAATCTGGTATCTAACATTATATTTTCCTTTAGAAACAGAGAATATTCTCATCAGGCTGTTGGCATGAACCTTTGATGACTGTTAAAGCAGTCTGTGTCTATATAGAAGCATGAGAGCTGTTTTACCATTTCGAAGTAATAAATGCACCTTCACAATTCCATAACTTACAAGCTGATAGTGAGAAGACCTTTGAAAAAAAAAAATCACAACCCCCCCAGATTCAGTTTAAAAATGGTTCTCTATCTTTACACGACCTTGTAGTTAATACAGATGAGGCCTAAAGTTATGAAAGCTGTGGAAGAAGTAAAACTTGATTGTGCCTGGGCAATATGAGCTGGAAAATGCAATATAAAAAGAAATACAATCAGTTCATTAACTTTCAGATGAACACTATGTGGCCAGACAAACTCTGTAAGGTTTTGTCATGTAGAATCTTTATCCTTCTAACTATTGGATCAATTTGTTAGCTGGTTAGTCCAAAAGCTGTACTGGACTTCAGTTTTTTGTGGGGCACGCAGAAGTACATGTAACACAGAAAGCCCTCTACAATTTTCTCCAAGCATATCCCAGTTTTCTTCCTCAATCTCTTCTGTAGCCAGATGCTAAAACTTAAGCTGGCCAAACATTGTTATTTTAAAGGAGTAAGGCAATCCTCTCGCATGAGGCTAAAGCCATCAGTTTAAAAGTTAGAGGCCTATAAACCAGCAACATTATCCATTAACAGGCCTGAGTTTCTAATCTTTCATGAAGAGGTCTAACAGCTCGACAAAGTAAAGAAAATAAAATATTTTAAATAAAATTCATTTTAAAAAAAGTATTTTGATGCAAGATACACACAATGTATATTTTWTTCTCTTTTATTATCTGTAATAGTCTTGTGAATAGTCACACGAAAATAGGATATGCTTTTAAAGAGTTCATCTCCTCCTGCCTATTATTAAATACTTGGAATCACAATAATGTTCTTATGGAATAAGTATTTCTACAGCAACCAATTATTTGTATTAATTGCATTTAGCAAAATAATAAGATGAACACTTAAAATTCAAACTCATTTTCCTGTAAGTAACACTATGATTAAAAACAGGAGATACAAAACTACAGAAAGCACTTGTTTGTACAATCAGAAGAGTCAGTAAATATACAGACTGTTTTCCTGTGTCTGCCATGAAATGCCAGTACATTAAGAAGTGAATAGACTTTCTGTGTTATAAATGACTACACAGACTGGGAGGAAAGCTCCTTYGATTTCAACTCCATTCTTCACTATTCAATTGCTGTACTGTATCTTTTCAGCTTAACGGGAAAGAAAACTTCAAACTCTGCACTATTTTAATGTTTCAAACAGAAAAGTGAAGGAGGATTGAAAGAATAGGAAATAACAGGACAATATTCCTTTCACTCTTTACTCCTTACATCATGAAAAATAGCTTGTGCATGTGTATTTCACCAAAATGGTCTTTGCAGCAGGTCTATACTTGGTCACCCTAAGCAGTGGTGTGAATTACTTTCCGTTTGATTAATTTTACTATCTTCCAACCCTCTCAAATCCTTATCTCTCTTTTAAAGAACAATACTCTAATCCTGTATGGATACAAAGTCTGGGTGGATTTAATCTTTACCCTACATTGCAATAAGAATGAATTGTGATGCTACTGAACACAAAATGCTGCTGAACTGATCTGCTCTTTCTGGTACCATTCCCACATTTTCCCTCCAGGAGGTATCAACAATTTCCCACGTGGCAGCCCTTGAAAGGTTTTCACTTGGAGCACTTTAAAGAGAGGTCCTCAGCCATTATCAGAGTGACATTTGCAGCAAGTGATCTAGGTGTCTCAGACTTTCCTTTGCAGGTGGTGAGAGACTTAAATAGTTCAGACTACAAAACAAATTAGACCCTCTAGACACTACCTAAAAACAAACTATTACCATTTTAGCTAAAACCACAGTTCAGAGCTATTTATTAGAGTACCTATAGAATGAAGCTTTAAAATTGTTTAGCCTGTTGTAACTAAAATTCAGCTTCTAAAAGACTATTGCAATTCTTGCAATATTCCCCTTAGTAGCATTTTCTATTTTAAACATCTGTTAAAAATCAGTAGCATTAACTTAACGGGATAATCTGACTGGGCTCTTTCAAAATTAATCAAACAAATTAGCATTATGGACTTTTAACAGAGACTGAAAAGAGCTGATTAGAATGCCACACATTAAAGCAACAAGCACATCTGTATTGGGGCAAAGAATTCTCAGCAAATAGGTTTCCATGGTGCAAAGCACATTTAGGGTCTTAGAGCTGATGTGTGTTCATGAAGTGATAAAGGAAGGTCCTACGACATCAACCGAGATATGCTTCAAACAAATAATTGGCAAAATAAAAGCATTTCTGTCCTTCCTGCACCTTCCCCTGTCAATGAGGAAGTCAAATAATTGCATAATGATAAATGACTGTTCCCAGACATTCATAATGGCTCTTATAATACTGTGATGTGCTGCTATATGATTCACCCAATGGAAAAAAACAGCAGGGCAATCTTAGTTCTATCCAGTTGTAGAGAATATCTACCTTACACATTCACCCTTGATTTAAAATTCAAAAAAATATACATATTGCAGTTATACTCAAAGACTGCTTAGTCATGCAAATTCTCAAACCACAAAGCCCCAGATATGGTATGTAATATTGATAAGACAAACAGTGACAAGAAATTTTAAAATGTCATCAGATTCAATATGTATCAGCAATCAAAATTCCAGTCTGCCTGCAAATATCTCCCGAATGTGAAGTGTAGAAGCAAAATCTCTTCTGAAATGTCCAGTTCTTCCAGATTAGTAATAGGCAGAGGTACTGTGAGGAAATGGCTCTGCCTCACATGTGCAATTCCCTTCATTCTTGGACCTTTCTATAATGAGAAAAAATTAAGGAAAATTAAGAAAAAGACTAGGGGGCAGCAGACTTAATTAATTTCTTTAAAATTTTTTTTTGATGTAAGTAAAATAAAAATTTAGAAATAAGAGCAAAAAAAAAGTTAAATTGAATGAAAATCCAAATTTATGTATTCACTGCTCTCCTCTCGTTTTTGTTTATATTTGCATTACTATTTCTCTTTCTCTTTTGAGGATGGCATTACAGAAGGAGGTTCAATATGGCTTGTGTTATGTAGGAGATCAGATGCTTATGATAGCATATTTCTGGTCTTAAATTCTCTTCACCTATCATAATACTAAGGTATGTATTATTTCCCATGTACTGGCAGGTATATGCTGCTTCATCCCTTGTCCCCTCGACTGCTGGTCAACTATTGTGACTGCTAGTCTTACCGTATTAGAGTCCTCTTTTCCCATCATCCACTTTTCTTTCAGACTTCTCACTTAGCTTTGTCTTTCACTTTTAATCCATCTGCATTCAAATCCAATTCTAAAATTCTAGAACAGATATGCTATTTTCTTCCATCTACTCTTTGTCCTGCTTATGTGTTGTCCAACCTCCTTTCCTGCCTCAATTTGGACCTGTTTAGGTCAGAATGTGGAGAGCCTGTTTGTTAATCTCCTCTGCAGGGGGCTAGCACGGCAGGTTCCAGTTTTCACCAGCTATTGTACAGGATGATAATAAACAAGACTAATGACAGTATCGGAAGGAAGTTGAGTTTTCTTTTCACTAAAAATTGTTAGAGGCCACAATGCACAACACAACTGAATGCTAATCCCCTCACTGAGTGTGCTGGAAAGTCATGGCTAATCATTGTATGAACAGTTGAGCCCAGATAAGGAAGTTGAAAAAGAAAAGAGGTTACTTTGCTGAAGGGCTGTTGAAGGAATTTCATAAAAGTTAGAGCTATCACTGCTTTTGGCAGGTGTTTCGTGAACAGGTCTTGTCCAAAGTGTCCCTAGTTACCTAGCAAGAAAGAATATAAAGCAGAAGAGCCGAAGGTATCAGGTCAGAAGGACAAAGTTCAAAATAGAGCAGAGAACTATGCAATTGTGCAAGCATTTATGCATTTGAATGTCAGACACCAATCCTGATGCTGGCCTGTCAGGCTGTTATTAGTAATGCTCCGACTCACAGGGGTACCTGACAGCCAGTGCAAATTCTGAAAACCTGGAATGCACCTCAGTATTTTTGACTGTGCTGATTTGTACCAGAAAAGCTCCACTAATGTTCAACGTGCACAAGTAAAATTAAACAAACAAAGTTGCAAAGCATAGGGATATTTAATCAGTGCACGGAACTCTTTAAACATGAATGGTTATTTATGATCTTTCTCCATGATTTTAGATTAGATTGCACATAGAATTAACAGCCTTTACTGAATATGCTGTGTCATCTCACACAAGCATGTTATCTGAAAGAAATAGTAACTGGTGGAGTATGAGACCTCTCATAAGGGTTAATAGAGCATAACCAAGAACAGGATTTGAAATGGGATTCTAGAATAAATGAGACTTATTGAATAATAGTATGAATGAGTTTTACAAACTTGCATCTTTGTGGCATGTTTTGCTGCTTGATCATTTCTATTTTGTAGTTATACTTTTTCAAGTTAGATCCATGACAATGTTTTTATCTTGCTGATATTACCCCCCTCTCAGCTGTCCACTTAAATTTACTACATATAAAAGCCGAAAGCACATTACCTCCAAGAGCTTTCGGAGGTTACATAATCTAAATCAATTTCATTACCATAAATAAATGTCAAATGGCTGAAATACATTTTCTCTGATTAAACTGTCAAGGGCAAGAACGTTCAGGAAGAGTTTGTCTTTGTTTTATTCCTCTTACGTTACAAAAGGGGAAAAAAATTGTGAAGAAAAAAATTAGTGTCTTATGAGTGATCTTTGCATAACAAAAAAGTGAGGCAATACTTTCCAAAGACAAAGGAATTAGCTAGTAATCCACTTCATTAGTAACTAAAGAATTCTGTTTGTGGGAAAAAAATCTGAATGCTTGAGTCATACTGCCGTACTTTCAAATCTTGCTGCAAGTTTTTCTGCCCTAAATTTATGAAGAAAATACACAGATGTTTCCATTTTCTACCCACCCAAAATAAAACACAGAGAAGTCCAATATCTTTATAACATGCTTGCTCAAAGAATTCACTCTCTAGAGGTGGATAAAATATTTTTGAGAACTGTTTCCTAATGCTTTATACCTTGAAGACCTCTAGAAACATCTGTTTTTCACCTTTGAGGGAAAGGGAGTTTGAAATGACAGCCTCAGTTGTCAATGACTGCTTTTCTTGACTGAGGTCTCAACCAAAAGACAATCCTCCCTCTGGTAGCACATGTACAGATTCACTGGTTTAGTATCAAATAGCACCTTTTAAAAAAACTCTTGGATTTCAAAACAGTCACTTTCAAGGTACTAACCTTTAAATATATGAAATAAATAAAGAATTGCAGAATAATGTGATTAAGTGGTAATTTTGATTTTGAAATTTCTTATAGAAATTCAAAGACATGATTTCTAGTAGCAATATAGCACTCGTGACTTAGACATTTATATCCTGTACATGTACATCTTCCCAACCATTATTCATTCCTGTGGCTTTAGCTCCTAGAAAATACATATACTATTGAGCACTGTTCATTAGTGTCAAAACACAAGTATACTTTAAATATTCTTCTCATGCATTATGTAAAAGAAAGGGTGGACTGACAGAATGTCAGAAGTAAATGGATTGAAAATAACATTTAAGTGTTACCTAAAGGAGATACAGCTCCTCAAACTGGAAGTATCACTAATTTATATGTTCTCTTAATCAAAATTCCCTATTTGTACAGTTACATTAAGCAAACAAATACAGTTAATTGCTGTTATTTCCAATCTACCATCTCTGAGCTAAACCTTAAATAAAGTTGTTTTGAAAAAACCCTCTTGGAACAAACTCAACCCTGTATGTTGTGGAGTTAGAATCAGGAAAAGGCTGAAAATATGTATATTTGGAAGACCAGTGACCAGGATTCGATTACTGCCCCATTGTATTTCATTAATAAGGAGAGAATCAGCAACCAGCTCTCAGTAGAGGCAGCACAGGATGGTATAATGCCCCACTAGGGAGTGTAAGATGTGGTTTTTGAACAGCAGGAGTGGTAGCTCTCACTCATGATCTTGGCCCCAAGGCAGCCTGCTAAAGTCATGGAGGAAGTTATCAACAAGGAACACTCCCAAAAGCAGCTTCCACAACTGTATTACCTGTGACCAGGCACCTTTCCTGTCCCAGCTACACAAATCCCTGATTCATCTAACTTTCAAGAGGTTAGAGCTAGCTGTGCACCATTCTTGCGTAGACTTTGCCTTGGGCTGAGTTTAAGGAACGTTCAACGTAAATTAATGTGGATTTGGTTTAGTTATTAGACTAATGTAGACACTGAATTACTTTTGACTTACTGTCAATTGATACATCTGTATTGATTTTACAGATTTGTCTTCTAGGTAATTTCCTTTAGGTTTGCAATCTTTACTTTGCTTCCTGTTTTATTATTCATCTTGTGCTAGGCCCCTGCTGTTCCTGTGTTTCTCTGTTAACAACTGTGTATAATATAAGGCACAATGAGTTTGTAACTGTGGCATGAAAAACTGGCCCCGTGGAAACTGATGAATGACCTCAGCAATGCACTACCTGCCTCCAGCAGTGCTCCACACACAACACAGCAAACAATAGTGAAGGGCAAAACCAAAATCCTCTCTGTATTAGGCCTGTCCTGTAACATCGAATGGGAGAGGCAAAAGAAAGCTTCCATTTCTACTTAAGATTGCTGCAATCTCTATCATCAATATCACACAGTTGTCAAACATTAAAAAAAAAAAAGAAAGTAGAAAAAAGAGAAAAATTTGCCCTTGAACTGATAGGGGCATTTGAAAATGTATATGTGAACAAGAAAACATGAAAAATAAAAGAAAAAGGTGTCTTATCTCTCATGCAGAGAAAATTGCAGCTTGTTCATTTGCTCAGGATCTCTTAGCTGATCTCACTGACTCAGTCTTGAACAATCTTTGTGAGATACTATCCCTATAACCTTAATCACCTTTCCCACTTCATATTGCTGCTTGGGGCTTTGAAGGGTAAAGGAGTCCAAAGTGAAGGAGTGAAGTTGAGCTTGAGAAAGTGGTGAGGAAAAGTATTTTAATGTTTGTCTTTGTTTTTCACTACCCTAATCTATTTTAATTGGCAATAAATTATTGATTTTTCCCCCAAGCTGAGTCCGTTTTGCCCAGAATAGTACTTGTTGAGCAACCTCTCTATCTCAACCCAGGAGCTCTCTCATCCTATTTTCCTCTCCTGTTCAATGGGGGAGAGCTGTGAGCAGCTGGGTGAGAATTTGGCTGTTAATCAAAGATAACTCATCACAACAGTTCACAGCCTGGTCAGCTGTGGCATCAAATCTGAACTTGTAAGTCCTACTGGATATTCAGTGAGTCTGCGAAGAGAAATGCAGATATCTCCACTGTAGTCTGCAGGATATCCTGCCATACATCCAGTATTTGAACACTATAATTGTGTGGTGCCTCAGTGACTAGGAGGCCGACTGTGCACTGAAGGTGAAAAAGACCCCAAACCTGGAAATCTACATGCAATCCCATTAGCATATATTTTCCTATCTTAGTAGCATATTCTGAAAGGACAATAGTTCATGAATTCTTACGTATTATTATGCACATTTTCAAAATGACTACAAAATGGAATACATTTTTAGAAAGATTGTTGTGCTCATTTTACAAATATGAAACAAAATGTTGAATTTTCAATAGCACCAATGAATTTAATGAAGAAATAACTACGAACTAAGCCTTTTTGAAAATCATGATCAGAGAAATAAAAAAGTTAGCCATTCTTTTCCTAAAGTAACTGACTAGTATTACACTCACTATTATTGCCATTGGCCATTGCTAATGCCACATTTTGCCAGAAAATTTGCATCAAGGCAAAATTCAGCATAATCCTGGCAAAAAAAAAAAAAAAAAAAAAAGAATTGTATCAGTGGTTAGAACTTAAAGTGCATTAGAAAATTGAGTTGCAATTTTTAAGACAGAAAAAAATATAGCACAAATACATGGTAACTCCAAGGGCTGAGATGAACTTTATATGCCACCAGTAAGTGCTGAGAACACATTTGTCTCACAAAGATTAGTTTAAATATCCTCAGGGCAAGTTATTGCACATTCTCTATATGTGGAATTTATGACAAGTAAAAAATAAGTGGCAAGAATAGATGCTGCATACATCAGACTGCATCGCTTTTTGCATTATTGTGAAGAAATTAACATAGAAGTTTGCTAATGTGGCTGAAACTGGTGCAACCTATTTAGTTTCTGAAACCTAATTTCATAATGCCATAGATATCTACATAAGCCATACATCAGAGAACGGGGCAAGAAATAACAGTAGGTTAAAAACCCACAACTCGTTACTAATGTCAGTGTTCCTGAAAACATTGATTAGAAAAAAAAGAAAAAAAACGCTAAAAAATATGACTCAAGGATCGTTCTCTAGGCAAGCTTTCTATTTACAAAATCAGTACACTACTAATTCAGCTTTTTAAGTTTTTGGCAGTGGAAGGTTAACAAAGAGAGTAAGATAAACCATTGTACTTTGGACAACTTGCCTTTTAGCCGTTAGCTCCTTTTCTGCTTCTCAAAAACATTCAAGAAAAAACAACTTAGAAAATTTGATATAAAAATCTGAAGGCCTTTTTGGGACATTCTAATTGCATATGAATATGAAGGAATATTTGGAATGGCCATAAAGACATTTGCAGATGATGCAGAAAGCCATTTTACACTCAGCAATGCTGAAAAACCAGATGTGATTGTTAGTGCCAATTTGACAATATCAGTTCGAAAAGAGGCAGCAAGTGTTGGCCTGTCTCATGATATCACTTTTCAGTTGTTGAATAAAAAATATGGATTCCACATCTACATGGATTAATATTGAATGTGCATCACACTTGTACGGATCTTTATTTTAAATCTTTTAAAACCCCCAGAGCTTTTAGCAATAAAGCAGCTTTCTTGTGATTAAACAACTGTCACAATTATTCAGATTTCTCATCCCCAAGTTCAAAAGAGTAGACTAATGTTCAGTATTAAGTGACAATTGTACTTTCTGATCAATAATTCATATTTTAGAAAAGCCCTCCTGTTGGAATATGATATTGGTGTGTGTGGAAAAGTAAGATTGCACAAGGCCTATTATCCGTGTCTAAGGCAATAATTTCTTGTGTAAGTACACAGTTGTATATTTTTCTTTTAATGTATATTTGTATTTTTATGTAGAGAATAATATGGACCCTCTTATGGCAAATTATTATATTCTGTTTAAGTATCGAGAATACTTCAGGAGCTCAAGGGAAATGTATTTTAGTAGAACACATCTATAAAAAAATTTCAGCTACTAAGACAGGCATATAGTCATGAAGTTCTTATAAACTATACCAGGCTCTGTATTTGACAAGACTCTTCCAACCATGAAGAACTCAGTTCAGTGTGAAATTTAGGCTAAAACATCTGACTGCTGAGTAACTTTCTATGTAGCTCAGGCATAGGGCATAGAGGCTGATGAGTACCTGGTACCATTTCATGGAGGATAGCATCTTTCTATCTGGAAACATTCCCCGTGGTGCTGTTGCCCAGAGCAAAAGTGTTATGCTCTCATGCAGAACCCGAGAATGAAGCCCAATTAGGATGTAATTCCAGATGACAAAACCATATTCCATGTTCAGTGTAATGTGGCACTTACATCATTGCTGCTGTAAGAGTTTTTTAATTGTGTGGCAAAACTCAGACTTAGCAGTGTTTTTATACTAATTGAGACAGCAATGACAAGATTCAGTCCAGCAGCAAGGATAAAGAAGCTGTGGACAGGCTATGAATATAAACACAATTATTGGACTTGAGGGAAAAGCCTGTATGTTGAATAACTACTACGATCAGCCAAGCCATATGTCTGCAACACATCTCACTGCTCGCCCAACACATTTAATGGACTCCTCTGATGGTGCTCCTTGTTAGTACTCTCTAGGATACAGACATGAGGAGAGGGGTCATGGAAACATGTACTGTATCAGACCAGTAGCTGAAGAGAAAGATATAACCTCAGAGATTTCAAGAAAGTCTGCATCTCCAAGGGTAAATGGAAGAAATTAATAGCAATTTCTCTAGATAATTTTGTCAGACTTCAAGCTGCATTTTGTGTTACCTCCTTAAACAATCATTTATCTGCAAGTCTCTGTGACATAACAGGCAAGCCAATTGACATGAGAAGATTGACAATTCACAGTCAATAATATTTGACCACAGACACCTTTGTCAAAAAAACTTACAACAAAGATGAGTAACACTCTAGCAGATAGAAAAATATAAGACATGGCTAACAACCACAGTAAACAATGCTGTCTCAGCTGCAGAGGCATGTGATTTTGAGAAAAACAATGACAAAGTTGTTTCCTCCTTAAAAAGTCCACCCCACAACCCTCCAAGGGCATTTGAAGGAAAAACTTTATCCTTAATGAAAACTATATAAGAAGACATACAGGGGGATGTATGTTCACTCTTACGGCAGATTTTCTGGCAACCAGTGCATTTGTTGATTAAGACTCTCCCACCCTGAAAGGAACATGTTATTAGTAGATCAAATAGCTGTTTAATTATAGAAAACAGTACAAGACCAAGACCTCATTGAATGACAGAATTCCTGACAGGCAAAATAAGTCTAATAAAAACCCTCAAAAACTATCAGCAGAAAAATGAATAAAATGGGCAAGACATCAATTTCAGAATGCAGAAGTCAAAAACAGCACCTTAACAAAATTGAGGAAGCCAGTAAAAGATCACTGTTCTTTAGCTCCAGTGAACAACCAAGAATTTCTAGAAAATAATTTCTAGGGATTTTGTGCCAATGGAACAATGGCCACAAATCGTCTTGAAAATGTTATTTCATTGCCTTGTAGTTGGGGTCATCCATAGTTTGAGTATTACGTTCTGTATTGCCATATGCACTAAGTTAGGAAGGAAGGGAAGTGAAGGAAACGTGTACATCACCTCCTCCAACAACAAAATCAATATTGCATCCTGGACACCCAAGAGCCAGTTTGATTCTGGAATAGAATTCTGGTGTCTTTTTAATGATTCTTGAATCAAAAAGAGAGCAGTTTTATAGTAGATTCAGTTCTGAAAGCTTCTTGTTAAAATGAGTTAACCCATCATTTTAACATTTTACTCATGATCTAGTGTCGTCAAATAATTGAGTTTGCTTTCTCAGTTTTCATCCTTGAGTGGTGACAGACTGAGTTGAATCTGATGGCCTCTGCACCATGTCCAGAGACAAAATGCATAACAAAAGTATGGTTAAAGGAATCTAACAGTACCATTATTTGATGTAGGAGAATGATAGTAATATTGTCTATCGCCTTACAGATTTCCCACTCTGCAAAACATAGTGTAAAGTCTTGTCTAAAATATCTTCAGGCACAGTGAACTTGCTCACAGCATGTAAGCCTCGAGCTCTTGGTCCAGTCAAAAGGTTTCTTAGGTATCAAAGAAAATCGTCTTTGGTTACCAGCCTGCACAAACTAAGAAAACAAAATTATAATCTTCTGCAGATGTGATTTAGTATTTCTGAGTAGCATGTGGAACTGTGACTATTACAATGATTACTGTGGTTTGTGTAAAGCAAGTTGTGGACTGACTGATCCAGCTTTTTTCAATCAGAGATGCCTGATGAAAAGGTATGGTGCTTACAAACACCATATTCAAATTCTGGTATATACAACCTACACCTATACACCAAGTGAGGCAAGACTTTAATTCTAGCTAGAGTTAAAAGATTCAAGAGAGACTGAAAACAAAGGAATAAAGCTTCTTCTACTGAAGACCTACTAAAGAGAGGCTACAATGAAGTCCAGTTTTGCTACTGTAAATGTCAAGCAGTGACAGTGAACCAACTGGTTGTTCACACTTCAGCTCAGCAAACGTGAGACATTTAGAATGAGCTTGGCAGATGCTATCAGTTGATGAAAAGAGTTATTCTGCATCAGTCAGATAGGATGATCACAGCTTTCTTTGAACAATCAGAGCCAAAGTGTTTGTGAAGATACTGGTTGCTGAGACCTAAAGGAAGACTCTAATTTGTTAACAATCCCATTCTGTTTCCAATATTAGATATAATCCAATGTAACAACTTGATGGCATCTTGCAGGTCAAGAGGTGCAATCCCATCTCTCTTCTGGAGCAATAGAATAACTCCTTGAGGTTATCCTCTGCATGCTAGTTTTCCAATAAAAAGAGCTAAATATTCAGCACCTAAGGATGCTCTCCACCCTCTCTCCTTTTCTACAAATGGAAATATTTTCGGTGGAGCTCTTTCCCCTTAGAAAAGAATTCTCACCAATTCTTTTATCGCAGAGATGCAAGCATGACTGACACTTCTGAGAGTGTTCACTGGAGAAGGGAAGAAGGTTTAGACAGTGACAATGCTAAAAAAATCACAGAACTTTCCATCTTTTTCACATGATATATAACCCAATTTGGTTAAAAAATATGGCAGTCTGCTCACCAGAGGTTACTGGCTTGAGTTACACAGGGATTTTATAAAAGAAGGGAACAAGACTCTGTGCTGCTCTGATGTGACTTCAGGTATGTCTCATTAAGGGCTGCATTACTCCTGTATCCATTCCTAGTGAGCAGCAACATTTAAAACAGATTATAAATTTTGCAGACTATTGGTGTGCCAATTGCAAGCAAAATGATACATCAGAATACTGGGATCTGACACAAATGGAATACTGATAGTTAAATTTCCTTTTGTAGATGGTTTTAAATAGCTAAAGTCCTTGGAGTGCTCAAAAATATCCACATGAACAGAGTGTCTGAACATGTAAGGAATGAGAAAGTCTATGCTCTCCTGGAATCAAACATTATACCTTCTGGAATCCCTCACATTTTTTACCAAGAATGTCTTTTAAGAGCCACAGCTATTTATGGATTTTGGAAAACAGGTGCAATTACAACTGCAAAAAAAAAAAAAATCAGAGTACTTTTCTAAATTCCCATAGCAGAACCCCCCCAAAAGACAGTAAGTGGGCAAGAACTTTACGGAATAACAGTCATCTCACTATATGCAGCACAAAATTGCAGCACAGACACAGAAACCTGTCCATGTCCCATGGCCTCCAAACCCCATGGAACAAATATGTGAAATCTTAGTTTCCTTGCTCTTCTCAGCAGATGCAGCAGCTTTCAGAGAGGAAGAGCCACAAGATGTTTAGCATGTTGTCCTGGAATGCAGGACTCTCTTCCCTCTCACCTAGACATTTTTCTCCTGCCCATCTTTCCCCAAGACTGCATTGTGTTAAATTACACATGCTGGAACTCAAGCTCTGCAGTAACAGCCAAGAAAAAAATTAGAAGCTGAATAATGGTGGAGGTTCAAGACCATGTGTTATGCAGAAGCTTATTCAAGGGGAATAGTCAGAGAGGAAGCCAATCTATTTAAAAGCTACAGGAATGACTAATAGGTATCATATGCCACTATATGAATAACTGCAGCTCCTACTGGTAATTAAAGCAGGCTTTCCCGGAAAAAAAAGAATCTGAGGGCTTTGAGGTTAGTGACCATTTAGTCGAGAACTCCCTTTTCAGTATTGCTACACTGAGACGAGGTGCAGTGGACCATGGGAGCCATAGTGTGTGACAGAAAAGGACTTTTCATCAGGATAAAAACTCAGAGGACAATCTGAATAAAATGGGGTCATGATACACAGTAAAAAAGCATAATTAGAACTTTATCTGTAGTACTGTCAAAGACAGACCATTTTAATGGTTGTGCTGGTCTATGAGGAACAAAAATACATCCTCAAGGAAGCAGTAAGAGGGTTTCAACAATAATGAAACACTGAGGGTACTCTGCTTTAGTCAGGCACAGAAGGATTATTTCCACTCAGCAGCATATCAGAAGAAAGAGAGAGAAAACAGTATTCCTCACTCCTTAAAAAAACTACAGAAGGACATGCAAAGACAAGGAGTTTAGCACATGACCCCAGTAACATCTGCATATGAAGTGTGAACATGCATACAGATAAACACTCAGAGAAACTCTGTTATATTCTCTTTCTCTGCCTTAAAGGAACTTTGCTTGCTGTGTTTCTAAACCCAGTGAGCGAACTTAAATATGCCCGAAGCAGCCTGATTAGATGCGTCACCTGAAAAGCAAAGCATTTGTTGATATTTTCCTCACTGTACAGGAGTAACCTGCCCCACCACACACAAAAAAAAAAAAAACCAAAAAAACAAACGAAAAAAAAGAAGAGATGATGGGTTAAAAGAAAACAAATTATAAGAACTGTTAAATTTAACACCCAAGTCCCAGGATTATACTGACTTTTGGTAGACCACAAAGCATGGCATAAAATACCATGAGACATGCAGCACAGAAGCAGAACACCACTGTATTCCTGGGACAAATGAAAAATGCTTATTAAAAACAACCAACCAACCAACCAACCCACCTTCCCTGTATATTCTGGATGAAATAATCAAATTAAAAATATCTTAATCATAAGCTAACTAACCATGCACTCCTTTCACATATGACGTAGAACTTACAACACAGATTCACACAAAATCTCCAACATGATTCAAACTTCGCCTTAGGAAGTCCAATAAAGTAATAAGATCGTTTCAAAAGAATCACCTTTGAAATTAAAAGTTACCAACTCATTTCAAAGTAGATTGGAGAGCTCATGCTTACTAATTGTTACTTTTTTTGTAGTGTTTTTATAAAACAGGCAATTTACTATGGTTTAATACTTTTAACTGGTCCTTGACTGGCCTACTTGTTAAAACTTGAAAATATTTTCTGAGCATTAGGGCCTACAGAATTAAGGGTTTTGTTTTTGTTTTTTGTTTGGTGGTTTTTTTTTGTATAAGTGAGAATATTGCATATTAGCTAAGGTGAGGTAACTAATAGCTGCTGCTGTTTTCTACTTGTTATTGCAAACAGCATTTTATCAATTATGAATAGTTATATCCATCATCTGTTAGCAGTGAACAAAACCAATGAATATTTGGAAAGAAAAGAAAGTTAATACAGATGACAATGAAAGCCAAAAAGACAATCCAGGCAATTAAATCCACCCCTCCCTTGAGAATTAATCACTTCACTTTATAACACCGAATGTGGGTGTGGGAGTAGTAGGGAGTAGGATGATAAAACAAGTGTCAGCAGTAAATAGATTTTACCTTAAATCGGTATAAATATTGAAAGTTTTAAAATGTTTGAAATGCTGAAGCAGGCATCTCTTTTATCATTTCCAGGAATAGATATCAACTTGCTAGATGAGGGACTTGCTTAATGGTTTTAATCTCTCAACCACAGCAAACAAACCGGTTTTGTTTACATACTCGAGTGTTAAGCACATTTTAAAATGAAAACCTCTCTTGGAAATTTTGTATATTTTGAGCCTATTTTCTGTCTCGTGCTTTTAGCCTTTTGGTACCCTTTCTTTTTAAAGCAGAGTTTGCATGCAAAAAGCATAATTTAACTGAGCAATAAAGATCCTAATATTTTCATGCACCTAAGAAATTTAATATGCTCTGCGGCTCACTGAAATAAAATAAATTCAATAAGGTTATGCTTTTCCCCAATCATTGTTTAGTTATGCTTTTATTACCACTGTGGTTTGCATGATGGGTGAAGAAATGACAGCACAGAAGCCTGAGTCCTCTACATATGTAGCAGATAGGAATAGTTCAAGTAGAAGCAATGCAAAGTTATTCCACCAGTGCAGATCCACTTCACATCTGACCTAAATGCCATCTCTTCTAAAGCAAAACGGCCAGTCAGGTTTCATGTTCACTCAATTCTTTTATCCTCATGTGGGCTTCCAACTGTGCCAAACTGTGTGTGATGGTTCCATAATGTTCTTTCCAACATACCAGTAACCAACACCCCAGTAGGATTTGAATAAAGGTTTCCAAACCTGCATATCAGGTACTGGGAATCAGTATTTCCAGTACCTCAGGGAAAACAGAAGATGAGAAAATGCTCAGAARGAGATAATAAAGACCTACACAAATTAAAAAAGACTGATCTGACATTTAAATGTCTATCTGGTAAGGTATAATTTACATTTCAAGCTTTGATTTAGAAATCTACATTAGTTACAAGGCATAATCCTTTATATTTAATTTCAAATGGACACTTTCAGCGTAGTTTGTAGTGCAACATTATGTCCTGAAGCAAAAATCAAAGCTACCATGCAATGTATGGTTCTTCTGCAAATTATCCATGATCACTGCTAACAGTTATTCATGGTATTATTGTTATTGATATTATTACTACTACCATCAGCACAACATCTAGCTACAGATCAAGTGATTCATGCTGGACAAACACTGAATAAAAATATAGTCTATGTACTTTGGGTCTTGCCATCTAATTTAAACAAAAAAACCACAAACAAACAAACCCCATAACACAATGAAAGAGCAACAACAAGGGAATAAAATGCGTCAGAAAGACAAATTGACTAGCACGATAGCCAGTAATATTGCAGAGGAGTTGTACAGACTAGCTAAACAGTGCTACAAGGTGTATTCACTTCCAGGACCTGTGCCAATGCCATCTCCAATGCCATTTCTTTTGACATTGAAGCTACAGCTGTTTCTTCCTCCTCTCCATTTCTGACTGCTCAGAAAATTAAATGACCCACTTGCCATAACCTATTGCAACATGTTGAAGATTCACCATGTCAAAAACTACTGAAATGAAAGTAATATAAATCATATTGAATTTTTTTCTGCATGTAAAAAGAAACATATATTAATGAGACATCTCTATCAGCTGTATTGAGAAACTGCTACATTTATTTGTTAAAGATGAAAGTTCATGAAAGAACTGCGTAAAGACTAATTACCACAAAGAGCTGAGTTTTAAAAACTACCAAAACCAGCTCAGTGAAGAAATCTGACCAGCATCTTTGGCCCTTACTAACAAGGAAATCAGCCCAGGGGTAAAAATTTGGTGACCACACACAGAAGAAACTTGTGAGTTCCATACGGATATACATATCAACAAGAATAACCTACTTCCCCTTGCAAGTCCCCCGAGTGAGCCCCCTGCTACAGAGATTTTGTGGGTCTTGCCTTTCCGTGGGGTTTCTGAGACATGACACTTCTGCTGGATGTGAGTCAAATGACTACGAGACTCTTATTCTGTCTGAAGTCCTCTGCAGGTATCTATGGCATAACTCAATTACTAAACGCAAAGGAAATCCCTCAAAAAAATTTGAGGTAAGGTAGGATCCTTCCATGCTAAATATGATGTTTTCATTGCACTCTGTCTGTTGACTCCTCTTGAGAAAGCACTTGCAACTTCTCTCTAGTCATTAACGCTCAGCATTGGAATTTTGACATTTAGGCGCACAGAAGAAAGGTGATGCCTGCCATGTAACACAAGTGAACCTATTACCCTACATAATCTCTTTCCATCTCATATTTTGATTCATCAAGTTACAACAAATAACAGAAGGCATAATTTAGAATGAACTTTTCTTTTTTTTTATCCTTTCAAGCTCTTTCTTTCTGCACAATCAATTTACAAATACAGCAGGCACTATTTCAAATACCAAAAAAGAAAATGGCACTAAAAAAAGAATAAAAAAAAGAGAAGGATTTACAAGGAAAAAAAAAATCATTCTGCTCTCCTAAAATCTCCTTAGGAAGAAAATTGCTCACAACCCAAAACCAGAGAAATAACCATTTAAAAATAGATTCTATCTGCCGGCATCCATCATCCTTTCCCCTGTTTGTCAAGACTCTATGGCCTTGAGCTCTGCTTTAATTCATAATGGTAAATTAAGTTCATCCTTTATTTAATCTCAATTTAATAAATTACTGCTAAACGGTCCTTCTGGTAATTTATTAACATAAAATAATGGCTTTACAGGAGGTCATTCAAAGCTGTTCTGAGCCAGAGAACAACTAGTCCACAGCATTATGAGTGTTTCCACCAGTTAATACGGATCTACCTCTCAATGAATTTTGTGGGTTTAGTTAACACTTCTATAAGATGATATTTTTCCAGGAATACAATTTTTGATGGTTTCATGAGAAAATTTAAATTCAGTAATAGATATTTCGTTTTATAACTGTTCATGTTGATACTCTTATTCAACTGCTGTTCTGTAGAAATGTAGTATTAGAAAAGAGTCCTAGAGCTTCCCTTTTGGTGTCTTGGTGTCCTTCTTAAAATGGTCAAAACAAAAGCAGTATTAAACAGGTCCGTTACAGACTTCCAGACCTAAATAAATACCAACCTGCACCTTTATATAAATCAGTCTCGAAAGGCAGGTTGGAAAATTGTATTTTAATGCCCTGGAAAAGGGGGTTTCTGTTAGTCCATTCAGCTAGTGTGAGCTCAGAGCTATTCAGATTAATCATGTGCACTGCAATACTGTCTAAAAGTTCTGTTTTAGACTTTGGTTTGGATGCAGCTGTGGAGTATTTGGAGCAAGTAAGAGCCAAATTTTCTTGATGCGCATGTTCTCCCTCAAAGTCATGGCAAAAGACAAATGAATAATGCTGATGAATAAAAGCCTCTTCAGGAGCAAGGAGAGAGACACAGTGTACATTTTTTGAAGCGTTTTTGATTTTTTTGAAAGAACCATAGTTCCCAATACTAATAGATCAGTAACAGCAATGTAGCTAGCCATGGACAAATAAGTCTCTTATCTCTAAYGACATTAGCTAAGCCTTGTCAATAAATACTAAATTCACTTACCAAAAGTTCAAAAAGATTGAAAAGTAAGAGTTAAATATAAAGATAGTTGTAATGTCCCAGATTTCATCTTGAATATCTTGTTAAAGATAAAAAGTCTTGGCAGCTATTGTAACAAAAGAGTTTAAAGAGTTATACTTTTCAGCATCCCAAGATGAGATGAGAAGTTTAAACCAGGAGAAACACCTTGCAAGTGAAAGATGTCTCAGAACTCCCTCCTGCCCAAACAAGAAGTTCTGTTTGGTCAACTATCCAATTTAAAATATTACCTTACAGGAAAAGTATTTTCTCCTCTCTTGATTCAGTTGGTCCACCACAAAAGCAAGGTATGCAGAGCTTAGACATATCAGATGGTGCAAATTATCCTCCTTGAAAATCCTCCTCTCTGTTGTATTGCGAAATKAAAAAAAATGACACCAGAATGAATGACAGGTATTAACTGGAAACTTTGGCCTGTTACTGTATATTATACTTGCATATCTCAATAAAAGGTAYACCACGTGGTTTTCTGGTTTTGTTTTTTTTTAAATTTTTGCTTTAGTAAAACTACTATTAGCCTCAACCATTTGGCTTATAGTGGTATAAAAATAAGTCTTTTAAAACAGAAACTACATGTGAAAAGGTAATTGGGGGACATATCCTTAATAACAACTGAAAATTTGCTCTTTAGAGGAAATTCTAGGTGTGCAGGCGGAAGAATTTAGATAAAGGTCAGATTTTTAATTGTTAATAGTTATGCATTTTTTAAATCACAGATTCTCTTTGTTGTTAGAATCAGCATAGAGAGAGAGCTAAGGCAGGGGTTTTTGTGTTGTTCTGGATCTCTAATGTTATTAAGTTTATGGAATTTGTTAGTAGAGTAAACTTTGATCGATTGACCCTGTCAGTGTTCAAGACACAGCAATGATCACTTCTAAGGCTTATAGTTTTGCCAGAGTCGTCAAATCTGAGAATGAAACTTGAAGTTTTAACATCTTCTGTCACATGGTCAGAACTCAAAAAGAAGGTGCTTGTGGGCAGTCTGTCTTATAGTTCTCGACTACCTCTGGCACTCAAGAGTTCCTAGTGAATGTTACAGTATGTGCCAGACAGACTGTACYGTGATGATAATAAAAAGATGAAGTAGATACAAAGCATAAAAATAAAAAGTGAATCGTATGCTTTTTAAAGTGGAAAAGGAAACAAAATTCTGATAATAAATAAACAAAAAACATCAGAAAGGTTTCTTCTGAGTTATATGAGATGGCATTCTGGTACCTATTAATCAGCTTTTCTGATACAGAAAAGTATTTTACCTGGATATTCACAAAGTCAAGTCTCCTTTCTGGGTGTCCTATAATTATGCACTTCTAACTGCCCTAGTGTTCATAGAAGAGAATATTTTTCTCCTGTCAATTTAATATCTTCTCTGCTCTCTGTTTCCATCACCCCACCCTCCTCAACACAACAACAACAACAAATTCGAAAAGGAGTAAACTGGATAGCAGTAGCACATGGTACTTTCTTCTCAATATAAAGGAAGTTTGTTGTGTTTGAACCGTAACAAGTCGAGAAGCAAAGCAGAGGATAGAATCAAAGAGAGAACCACTTCCCATGGACACCTCTCTTTGAATACATCACAGCAGGACCAAAAGGAGAAAACTTCAAACATTAACATATATGTCTGAATACTGTACCCAGCAACTACAACCATATTTATTATTGCTTAAGTTCTGTGAGCTTCCTTCCAATTCCAGTTCACTCACCTTCCTTTCAACATCAGTTCACTCCAGGTCATTCACTCAATGAATGTGCATCCCACAGCAGTCCAGTACACAAATACAAAATAATACTACTTCCCATCAAAGTATTATCAGATTCTTCCTGATGTCCACACAAGGTTTTTTAGTTGCAGGTCCACACTAGATATAGGCAAATATTATTAGAATACTCCATAAATGTCTATTGTACTTTAATAGTGAACATTTACTTGCAAGATTTCCCCAAGACACATAAGTTCTAATCAATGTCCTTCAACGATTTTTATTAGCTGGCATTCTCCCTGTATATGTTCCACTTATTCAAATCTATTTACATTGAAAGAAAAGGAATAGTATGGAATTAAGCTTTTGCTCCTGTTTTGGTAGGTCCAATATTCTGGTTGGAGGTTTTTTCTCTCTTTTGGTGAAGCCTGTGTTCTAATGCTCACCCTTTCTGACTTAGGTATGAAGATGAGCAACGTCAACAACTGCCCGTGCGTGTTGCAGAAGCACCTTCTGAAGGCAAAGAAGAGGTTACTACTGCTGATGGCCGCTGTGTTCTCACAGTATTTGTAGATCACATTACCACCTTGTGAACTACTGGAACAACCTATTACATATGGAAGATCAACAATCAGAGGTCACAGCCTTGCAAAACYGAAACACATATTTTCAGCCCAGACATTTGTTGAAGGAAAAGAAAGAAAAATCAAGTTATTGGATGAAAGCAAATAATAAAATAGCTTACTGTCACAGTTGTGGTGAGACAATTTCCAGCCAAACCCTGTGCACCTGGTAAGTACTGAATAAACAAGTGAAAGGAATTTTCTATATAGTTGAAGGAATTCCACTGAATTACTTTTAGTACAACAAAAGCATTGGGAAAAAAAACCTTTTCAGAAGCAGAAGAGACATATTATGTTCCATTTGTTCAAATGAGTGAGACCTGAACAAAAAAAATTGCCAGGAAATAGCAAATATAAGAGCATGACAAAAGTGTATTTAGCAGAATGGGCAACAAAGTTTACAAAAACTTCTGGGTTCTAGTTGCTGTCATAAGGAAACCTTCAACAGCCCAAGGCTAGGTCAGCTGTGCTCTTCAAGCCACACAGAGCAGATAAGGACTAACAAGCAAGCTCTCTCTCAGCATTATGGCCCCTATTGCTGCTGCTGCTGCCCCTGGCCAGGAACAAATTTCTTGATTCCTCTATACATCAGTTTCCCTTACTGGTAAAATGTGAAGAAAAGCACTAGTTATCTTTGTCATAAATTTTTGGATTTACAAAGCGCTCTAGAATAATGCAAAATACCATGCAGTTCACTTTCAAGAATTTAAAAGATTGAACAAATCTTGGTGAGAGAAAATAACATCCTTGTCTTTTTGCAAAAGCTTCTTTGACATACACTGAGATAACAGATTAGGTTTCACTTGCAAGACTTCAAAAATGCATAATTTTGTCAAAGATAACAAGAGTGAAATGATGAATGAAAATATCAAATATTGCAACTCAGTATATTCAGGATACATAATGGATGAAACTGAAGCTGAGATTTTTGTAACTGTTTGTTGTCATTGTAAGGATGTCTTAWATTAATATGGATCTATCTGGTAAGGAAACCAGCCAAATAAAACTTTTCAGTCATTGATTCTCTTCTAGTTTAGAAAATCAGGTATATTGAATACATGCATTCATACAGAACAAGCAGAATGTTCTAGCATGAGAAAATCTATTATGCTATTAACCATTATAGTTGGCAGGCAGGCAGGCAGTATTTGCAACTTAACTTGCACATATGTTGTAGCTGACATCAGCACAATATAGAAGGGATTTTCTATCACCACTCCCAATCATTTATATAGATCATGGCAGTAGGTTTAGTCCTTAGTTTGATTTTTCAGGTTCAAATCCTTCTCTAAATCTTGTTGTTTCTGTAAGATAACATTTGTCTCTCAAATGATCTGACCTACAGCTCTATACATTAAATCGGTAAAGTAATGAGAATCTGAGGGATGAAATTCGCAGCAGAGCTAGAGCACATTCTTGGCCAGATCAAGGAAAGGACACAAAACCGAGCTGTTTCAACAATTGATACTGTGACATTGTCCAATTCATGGTCACAAAATCTCAGCTTCTTTTTTACCTAAATAGGTCTGGAATTCTTAAACGGGAAGAAACAGGGTAGAGAGCCATTGAAGTCTAGGCAGAAGCATCACATAGATCAGTGAAGCCTTAAGATGCTTACCTCTTATTTAGGTTCCTAAGTAACCATTGACTTCAACACACTGTTAGAATCTCCCAGTATTTCTTTGATTCATGCCCAAAAACTACAAAACGCTGGCCAAAATTCCAGTCAATAACAAATCTCTCTTATTCTGAGACAACAAACAAATCTGAGAAAGCTGTAATCACATCTCTGATCCTGAACTTAAAAGAAATTTACTGTACGAAAATGCAGCGAACTTTACTATATTATGCATAGGCACACTAAAGTACTTCCTAGATAGCTTCAATATCAAGTCTGTTAATGCTGTTGCCATTGGTGCATTGAAGATGTTGTGATCCAAAATTAACAGTATATATGCATCAGTATTCCAGTTTGAAAACTGCCAGACATTTGTGTTTCCTGAGCCCTAAATTATGCATGGAAAAAATGAGATTTTTGGGTAATATCTGACATCAGTTTACTTTACTGTCATAGCTGCCAATTTATAAAATGCTGCTGTCTCTGTTGCTTAAATGATATGTGAACTGGCAAAATGGAACCTAGGACATTTTGTGGAAGACAGAGGAAGAGAAATGGAAGGAATAATTCCTAGGCACGGTGTCAAGCCTATACACTGACAAAAGAAATACAGGAGATTTCAAGAAAGGAGAGATGATACCAGTTTCAAGTGATTATATTCTCCCTGCTCTCCACCTTCTTCCTGCGTGGTATAACTTGTCCAGCCCTTAGCTGAAAAAGAACTTCTTGCTATTCTTAACTCTTTAGTTTCATAAAGTATRGTTCATAGTGCTTGTCCCTATGTTCATAGTTCTGGCTGTCCTCACGGAAGGCAACCCAGGCTGTTTATATGAAGTTACTCAAATTGAAACTCTCAGGTGTTAACTTTTGAACCAGTCTCTTTCTCTCTCTTGATTCAGTTGAACTACCAAAAAAAAAAAAAAAAAAAATCAAATGTATTTCTCTTGGACTGATATTTCTTCAAATATAATGCTATTCTTTAAACTTAGGTCACTTTAATGAGATACTTTTTAATGAAAAAAATCCTTTGAATTTTATTACATTTCTCCTCTTATTAGGGTTACGTAAAAAAGCTGGTGCTTACTGCTTGCAGTCACCGGTTTACCATTATGAATAGAGTAATAATAAACAAGTAACAAACAAAAAATACAAATTTACCTCTGTATACATATTTAAACAAAAAATTCTGATAAATCTGTAAAATAATATAGAATAACAGCACCTGCATGCTAATAYGATATCTTCCTTGACAATGATCTGTTGGCTACAGGGGTAAATAATGAGACAGAGTCCTCTTCACCTTCATMGAGACCGAAGACAGTCTTTGCTGGGAACAAATTAATCTCATTAAAAACTATAAGACATGAACCAACTCTCCCACCACATAAAATGAGACCATGCCCAGTCAAACTGCCACCCACAAAGTGCTTCATGCTTCATCCCTCTCTGTCAGTGTTGGGGAAGGCCTAGGATTACAAGACAGTGGGAGACAGCCAGACCTTTTCTTTCAGATCAGAACAGAGGTGTCCTGGCCAACRTGGAAAATATTACAATATATAGTACCTAATCTGTATGCATAACAATAGCAACAGAGAACTCCAGTTTACAGTATTTTCAATGTGTCACATAGGACACAGTGCCTAAGAGACAAGGCAAAACTGTGGATTTTAACACCAACATTATTTCTTCTACTGGAAATTTTGATATTCTATGTTTTAACTAATGCTTTTGGGTCATAAAAGACGAAAGCAGCTATTATGCTTTCTAGAATAACATGCAACAAACAGATTACATAAATAATTCTGGCTAATTTTACAGAAAAATACCTCATTACATTTACATAACAAAGTGACCAACACATGAAGAGTGTAGAATAAATCTTCTGAGACTATATGCCTAACTTTGACAAAATCCACTGAACCCATCAGCCCCAAAGCCAATACTATGAAGTTCCAATAACTGTCTGCTACAAACAGCAACACTGAGGCATGTTGGTAAACGGCACATTTCATTTTAGCATTAAAAACCCATGTCTGTACAAACAGAGAGGTCCTGGAACAGAACCTTCATTGTGGCTGGATTAGAGGACATTATTGCCCTCCCAACAGAAACTGCCTCCAAGATACATATATCTTGYTAAGAGTTGTATTAGTTTTTGTTTCAAATAATTACAGAAATACAATTTGGAACGTCATCTTAGTTTATCAGTTTGGAGATTTCTTATGTTTTCTGAATTCCCAGGTCCTTTGTCTGGGAATGAATTATCCCTCTCTTRGTTAGTTTACACACACATACTTTCTCCTGCCTTTTTCCCTCTGACACACATGATTTTAAAGAATACAYTAAACCTGTGTATTTTTCCACTTCTAAAATCTGTTGCCTTCTGCTATAAGAAGAATTACAGAGAATTAAAACCAGTGGAGGTCTTTCGCACATATTAGATATTTTTCTAGTTTCAGTGTAGTTAACTGATCCACTCAACATATTCAGTCATTTCTCTACTGTAAAATTTGTTCTTTCAGTTGAGAATAATACTTAAGTATAGTAAATTGGCATTTTTCATACCTTWATATTATTGTGAAGGAAAGGGGAAAGGCGTTAAATTATGTTCTTGTCTGATTTCAAAAAGACTGCTGAGAATACTTCTATATTTAAAATTTGAGTTAAAAAACCCACATACATCTGATGATTTAAGAGAATGAAAGAGGAATAAATTAATAAAGCTAGAGTAACCACCAAATAGCAGGCAGGTTTATCTACATTTTTTTTTCTAACACAGTTATATCTACATTTAAAATATCTATATTTGTTGCCCATTAAGAGCAATGTTAAACATAAACACACTATTCAGAGCCCTGCTCCTTGTCAAACTGCTACCCACAAAATGCTTCATACTTCATCTCTGCCAGTGTTGGGGAAGGCCAAGGATTACAAGATAGTGGGATACAGCCAGACCCTTTCTTTCAGATCAGAACAGAGGTGTCTTGACCAACATGGAAAATGTTACAATCTTCAGCCATACTTCTAGTATGTACAACTTTGTASTCGGCATGTTGAATTTCATTTGCCTTCATGCTGCCTAATCCTCCCTCTGTATTAGAAGTCRGCAGAGTTCCTTGAGATTTTCCCTGGCCTGAATTTTTAACTTCATTTGAAAATTGAAATAACCAATATTCAGGGTATTTGAATATCCACAGTGCCTCATAATTTTAGTCATGGAGTAGATGTTCTRTATTTGTGAAGACCAATTCTAGAATATCTGATCATGCTGCAGCCAGAAAAAAAATATTATGGAATAAATTTATGTGAAAAGAAATGTCATGCACAGAGAATGCAAAGTAATTCTTCCAGTCTACTTAACCTGAATAAGATTGACTCAGATGGACTATGCTATGTTTTGCATAATGCAGTCCAAGACAGCAGACTGCGGAAGCAACAAACGTTTATTTGTTCATCAGTTTTTTGCTTGTTTTTATTTTAGTCTCAAAAAAAATATTGAAGAAAAGGAAGGTAAGAGCTTACAAACATGGATAAAGGAACTGCAGGGAGGCCAGAAGAGAGTGTTTTCCACGACCACAGCCAATAAAGGACAATGCAAATGAATCATAGCTGAAGCGATTCAGTTCATCTGTTCGAGGAAGCCTGTAAAGGACAGGTGAACACTGGAGAAAAGGTGAAGCCTATGTTGCTGGAATWTTTTTGAGAACAAACCTGATTGCTACCTTTTAGGCATGGCATGACTCACTTGCCTTTGGGAAGGTGGGTGGACAGAGACCTCTAAAGTCCTTTCAGAGTATGGTTCCAACTCTGCATGTAAGGCTGTGAATTCTTTAGAGGTTTCATACTTATCAGTTTTTACAGTTTACTCCTCAGCCACCTGATAAGGCACCCCATTCTGTTAGAGGTGTGTCAACAATGCAGCTGCAACAACTGACAYGTTAACTCTCCAAGAGAAGGGAGGCAGCGAATGGACATGGATGGATTGCTGTTATTAACATTCCTTTAGTAAGGCAATGCTAAAAGAGAATTACCAAAACAGAAACACATGAGGGCAGGTTTGAACAGTCACTAGGAGGCAGTAGGTTTTCACAAACCCCTATATGGGGAGAAAATGCTGCTGCTGTACCAAATTTTTATTCTCACAGTATCAATACGTATTTCAAGGCAGGAACAGGAAGCCATGTTCATCTTATTTAAGAGACATCAGTTATCAGTTTAGCTGGGCAGACACTAGGCAAACATTCCTATATATTCCWATTTCCTAGTCTAAGATACTGCTACTCTATATTTGTAACAAAAAAACAGGGCACACAAAAGGATATCACAAACACAGTGCCTAATAGATGTCYTTCTCCTACCCATGGCCTTACTGGGTATACAAACTCTTAATGAACAAAAGATTTTTTTCCCAACGCTGACATAACTCACAGATTTAGCCAGCCAACATAAACATTAYCATTTGATAAATACCTCAGTCTGGGGTACTGATGTAATTAAAATTGGTAGAGATGCACATATTGTGGAAAATCTATCTGTACCTTAATTAACAAGATCTGAACCAGGACATGTCAGTTGCTTCTTTTCAATCATTAAATACTCTGCCAAGTAATACTACAGCATAAAAATATATTCAGATGTATCATTATTCTGTTTAGCCCAGAAGCATTTGAACTATAATAAAAAAAATCACTATAAAGGTGGTGAAACATCAACTTTTGCTTCTTTGAAAACAGTAAATTTCATGACAAGGCAGATGAACTTGTAGAAAAGACTACCTGATATGGCTGGGAATACCTTTAACTCTTCTACTTTCCCTCATCTCTTACACTTCCCATCCCTCTTTACTTTTCCCGCCTGTCTTGAGCTCTCTCAAGAAAGAATGTGGAAGTAAAATCCAAGTGTTTGTGATTTTATAATAAGTGGGAACCCAATTAGTATCTAACTGCTTTCAGTTCTGATGAAGTATCTTCCTTGAGCTAGCTACACTGGCAATTGAATTTGCAAGTTTCTAAAAGTTTAAATAGTAGTTTTAAATTACTTAACACACTTGGCAGAATTTAACTCTGTATCCTGATGTTTCCACTGCAGATCAGGCCTAAACTGAGACATTAGGGAGTCATACAATTCACACTTAAAAAGGAACTAGAAGAAAAAATGTAGTGTAGGTGGATTTTAAAAATGACTAACTAGTTTTCAAATAGGAAAACTGTTTCATTCTTTCTGCTAAGAAAAGAACAATGGAATTAGAATTTTAAAATTAATTCTTAAATGGAGTGTTTCTACCACTCATTTCCCTTGCCACTACTTTGGAAAATAATATCTGCATTGGAAAGGCTAATACATGCAGGTTTTGGACATATTTTATTTTCCCCTGGAACATCAGTTTTCCCTAAAGTTACTATACCAAATTATCAGATCAGACATTTTTACTGCATTTCATTTCTAAAATCATGATCACATTTTTGTGTCCATTACATTATGCAAAGCATTATAAATGAAAGGCAGCACATTTCTGCTTTTGTTCTGTCCCCTTATTTTTACAATCAGTCTTTCTTTGATTATAAATAAAGTTACAGTTTGAACTTGTATGAGACCTCGGTTTTAATAAATTTACAAATAAATATATTTCCAGCTCTACATGCAGAACATTTTTAAAAAGCCTTTCTATTAAAAATTAAAAGACTGTCAGAATGACAGTAGGCTATGGTTGCACCATTTTCCATTCTCATTATAATTACCATCTGTAATGTACCTATTATGTACAGAGTCAAACTACAGCACTATGCTCTCTTGTTGCAACCCATGGCACAAGAACAAGCTATCAAAATTTTAATGCTTCATATATTCTATAAGTTAAGGACAGTCCTATATGGCTTTGACCTTTTCAATATTCCGTAATTTGACTGACTGGCTACTCTAATTTTTCCCCTGTTTACAGTCTCAGAAACCTGTGGGGAAGAAGCAAAATGTCCAGCCAATCAAAATACCGAACACTGAAAAGATCAAAGTAGTAAAACATACTACAGTCTTTCACAGAATATATTAGACATTAAAATTTTCATATCACACTATAAAAAGATAACATTTTCCCCTGAAACTTGAGATACTATTAAAGTGGATCACTAGTGCAGCAAAGGTGGTATCACTAAACCAAATAACACAATTTATACTACTCATACATCCTTGGTTTAGGTTGTTACACATTTCCTCAAATAATGAGCTCTTTCCTACCATTGAATTTAAATCAAATTCAACCATAGTTTAATAACTTCAATACAAACTCATGACTTTCCAGAATGTGTTCCAGTTTTGGAAACTACAGAGTTAGATGCTTCTAAACAACAATCAATAYTTCTGACTTAGCACTATGTGGAAGTTTTTATTTTCTTTGTGACACTGGGTAAGTCTAGTAACACAAAGGCAATTCTACATTATTTTTGTTTACATGACTAATTTACACTGTTCCAGTAGTGAGTAAATAGCAGTAGGAGCAGGTGACACAAAAAAAATCCATTGCTTTGCCAATACAGCATTCTACTAGAAACAAACAAAACTAAGGCATCTTCCTGTGTCAGAGATGTTAATGGTATACAATGAACACAAGAGATTAAAAATCAAATGTAAACAACATTGAGATGATATAATCTGAATACTTTATGGATTCATTTCCACGTAATCATTGCAGCTTAATTGGGTTATGGAACGATAATGTATTACCCTGTTATCACAATGCATATTTCTTTATCTACTTGCTAATAGATGCAAACAAAATKAAGAGCACTAATATGATTTGATTTGTAATTCTTTCCTTGAAAACACCCAAAGAATAGACACTCTTATTATTAATATTCTTATCAAATAGGTTGTCCTATTTGTTACCTTTCGAATGCAAATTGCTAATGTGTGTCCTTAACAAGTTTCCAAACCAACACATAGTTAATTGAAAAAGTTTGTCCCTATAATGCATTTTTATCAGTATCTCTGCCTCCTCTTTAGCAGCAGGCCACTGCTGTTAACAAAGAGGTCCAAATATTACACATGAGTTGCTTATCCTGCTTTCAAGTCTGCCTTTTGAGGTATGATCTGACAGCAGCTGCAGTCACCAAGAAAACAAAGAAAGAAGTTATTTCAACATCAACCTTTACACTGGAACAACAAATATGTCTTATAAGACAATAAGGAGTTATAATGTTTGCAAATAGGATAATATTTAATATTATAAAATTTGTAATTGTATAACTCTAGTTGGCAAAAAACCTGAAAAGGGTATCATCTAACTTACTGCACTGTGCTGGTGAGCAACATTTGCAGGCAATGATGCAGAGCAGGAAGCATGAATCTTCCTCACCTACTAGTCACTCGGTTATATGATCTCACGCTGTGTGCTCTGCTGTTCTGTCTTTCTCCCTTCCCATTACATTATAGTTATCATGTAACCCATTCTGTTATTTTTTTATATGTCTCATGACTGCTTCTTTCATTGTCTCACTGAAATCGCTCAAGAGAACTACAAGTCTTTTACATTCCTGAGAAAAAAACTCTCCTAAAAGTTGTCCTACGTGTGAATTGGAAAGAAATATCTGTAACAAGACATACACTAGGACCCCACTGAGTATGCCTAGTAATTTGAGTGGGATCAAGGAGAAATGACCAAAGTGCTTGTATATCACTCTCTACAATGACCTGAAAGGTGGAAGTTGGTCTCTTCTGCCAGGAAAAAAGCAATAGGACAAGCGGAAATGGCCTCAAGTTGTGCAAGGGGATGTGCAGATTTGAGATTAGAAACAATTTCTTCACCAAAAGGATTATCAGGCATTGGAACAGGCTGCCCAGGGAAGTGGTTAAGTCACCATCCCCGGAGGTATTTAAAAGATGTGTAGAAGTTGCATTTAGGGACATGGTTAGTGGTGGACTGAGCAGTGTTGGGTTTATGGTTGGACTCGATCCTAGAGGTCTTTTCCAACCCAAATGATTCTATAATTCAATGAATATCAACACAGAGTCCAGGCAAGTAGATAGAAAGGCTGGCAATTTGTGTAGGATATGACAAGGCATGACAGAGGTAAATGCCTAGCAGGAAAAAAAAATTAAGGGAATAATTACTTTATAAGTTGGCTGTGAATAAACATAGATTGGAAATTGGATGACGGTTTTCAACAATCAGAGGAATATATTTCTGCAAAAAGATCCAAACAGTAGCAAATGAAGAAAAATCTCTCCCTTGAAATACAAAGGGAAAGTAGAATGTCAAGTGTTCTTATTGCAAATAATTTTTCTGCATTGCTTTTTACAGCCTTGGTGAATAGGAGAATTACTCCTGACATCACAAAAGGGGGATAATTACACTTATTTTGTAGGTATATTTGGTAAAATTTAATGATATACAGACATAGACATAGAGAGGTTTCTCATTGAGTTACACAGTGTAAAATTATGCTTGTTATATTGTGGGAGACAATCCCTTTCCAAAGCAATTGTAGCTGTTAAGAGAAATATGGACCGAAAAAGGGACTATTTCCCATTTGAAGGCACGTGCAAGTGTTCAACAGACAATACAGGACATACAATTTCTTCTGTCTCAGATGCTGATCAGAAGAAAGTCTACACTGACCACTGACAATCTGCTTGGCAACCTATGTCTAAAAACCTTGGGAACATCCTCCAAAATACCACCAGAACATTATGCTACCATTTATAAAAGTGCTAACATGAAATTTGAAGTTACTAAATTAAAAGCACTGTACTTTATGGAACAGCTGAAGAATGAAGATGCCAAATCTCAAGCATTACTATCTGGCAGGTAGCCTAACAGAAATCAATCCAGTTCTAAAGGAAGATCTCCTCTACTCTAAGTGGAGATATAAGGAGAGATGGCAAGTAGAAATGAGGTTCAGTTCCAAGTCGAGTTGTTGCTGCAATAAAAAAAAATTCTTTTGTCACTATGCCATAAAACTAGTTGCTTGCTGACTTGATGATAATATACAAGACAGTGGTGAGAGGGACCCTTTAATCACTTCCATAACTGAAAATATCCCTTGCAGTTGAGTAGATGGAAACATGGTGATTTCTCCAACTGATCCTGTSTATCAACCAATACCTCAAGCTGTCCTCACAATCACAAGCTTACAATTTGCTCTTCTTACTATTTAATTGAATGTGAAGGGGGGTGTTACCAAACCTGTTTTGATTTAATATGTTAATAACTTTACATATGGAAGGTTAGTGTTTTGAGTCTTTCTCTGTGGTGATGGCAAAAGTTTCATTTCTCCAGAGTCCAGTTCAAAGGATAAGCCTAATTTTGGTGCTCAGTGTCATTTGCTGGAGGACTTGCTATCCTTAATTATACGGGAAAATAAAGACACCTGGCTCCACAAAGCCAGGACTATCCTTTGTAGGTATCCACTATACTGCTGTGGGAGAATATTTTCACAAATGAAGACTAGGAAAAAAACAATGCTAAAGATGGAGGAAGACAATTACTTTTTAAAAATAATAATAATAATAATAATAATAATAATAATAATAATAATAATAATAACAGCAACAATAAAAATAATAATAATATTAAGACATAATGCACTGAAAAACAAGAGTATTAATTTCTGAAAATAGTCTGTTTTTTGGGAGTACATGCAAAACATTCAAAAAAAAAAAAAGACATACCCTTTTCCCCTGACTTACTCTTAGATTTTTTAAATATCAGCTCACTAAAGAAAAATCTTTGGATGCAGAAAATACTAAGATGGGAAGGGGGCTGGGGTGGGTGGAACTTAGAAGAACCTTCTCTTGTGTCTTCTGCTTTTACTAAATTTTATGATCCATCCTCTTTCCATTTTGGAACTGAAGCCTTAGTGAGATTTGAAAATATTCTGAAACATTTTTCCTGTGAGAAAGGCTATTTTCATGATGCTTTGTTCCTACAAGATGGAGAATTAACAGCTTTCTCTCAAAAGYCTCCTGTAGAGAGATTTCCAATGTCATTCAGTAAACTCAAGAGGTCTGAATAAACACCTAGATCTTTTCTTTCAACTAGCTAAGCAGCTTTTAAAGTTTACTGAATGTATATTGATGCCACTGGGACCAGGTAACATTAAATAACCTTAGTGGATTAGCTGACCTGGGTCTTACTGTGAAACATGAGTAAGAAAAATGTTCACAAGGATACRTTTAGGCTCCAAAGGCAGTTTTCTGATGTTCCTTCTCCAGTCAGTGAATGGAGASAGAGGGTCCTTCTAATCAGGAGCCCTGCTACAGAATTCCACATCTCCTTGAGTGTTCAGGATGAAAACTGCCCTGTTGTTGGTCATCTCCCCTGTTTTTGCTGCACCTTCAGCAATATGTAGGTGGAAAACAAATATAAGACAAGACTTAAGAAATAAAATGGCATATTTCAGACTACGAATATCAGAATGAATGATAGGCGTATCACTAATAATGAATTCCAAACATTTATCTACAGGGTGTGTTTTCCACATTATTCCAGTGAGGATTCAATGATATCTATGAGCTTTTCAGATGCTTCATAAAATAGCACATTAAAGTGAAACTGTATTTGAAAACAAGACCTCAACTGAGCRCAAACGAGTGAAGAATTCAAGGACACAATGAGTGGGTGGATACAGGCAAAGGAATAGCATATGTCAGSATTACCAATTAACAAGTATCAACCRTGTAACCGGCAGTTTAATTACTTGCTGAAATAACTCTATTTTTGTGCCTTTTTCCCCCTRATTTCCACTGATCTTTCCTTTTCTATGACACACTAATATTTCTCCCTAAATCTTTCCTCTCACTGCCTATACCCTARCATGATGACTTCCCCCACTTAAGGGGAAGAGAGGAAAAAGTGGAACTTGAAAAAAATCCTGGAGATACAGATTTGTAATATAAAAGCATGAGGGGTATTACGAATTCTGATATATTAAGACATTCACTGGTGTTCTGATACAGATTTGGCATAGGTGTTTTTGATCATGGAAGCCTACTACAGAGAAATTTCAGAGCTAAATTGCTTAACTGGCTTCCACATTCTGCCTCTTCAGATTTCGTTTGCCATTTCTAGTGAATTCCCATGTATTCTCTATTCTATTTGTTTCATAGAAGACCTGCTTTAAACAYGACTAATTTGTCTCCTGATAATGAGCATACAGTCATATGATACCAAGCTGTTTAAAATCCCTCTGTAGGAAGTAAGCACACTCAGCATGAATTTGATCTCAGACCTCCTCTGCTCTTTCTCTTTTGTCTAATGCAACAGATGCAGAAAAAGAACATAGGTTCAAGAAAACAAATTGAATTTCAACTGCTGKGCATTATCAACATTGTTTTTCAGAACCCTGGAATACAAACCATGTTTTCTTGATAATKATGGTATTACTAGTTGCTGAAAGAGACCACACAAGGCATTCTTACACAAGGGGTGGTGACTGTAGTGAAATCAGTGGAAAAGAGGATAAGAAAAACATTATGCAACTATTCCTGAAAAGCTATACAATTCAGACCAAATCTTCTCATTAATTAATTCATTGTTATTCATCAAATATGTGGAGTATTCTATGAGTAAGTCTGAGTATTATTATAGGGATTTACTTATATCTCAATATAACAATCAACATTCATTATGTCCTCAAATCAAATCTGCATATACACAGTTCCATTTTTAACTGTTATTCTAAAACAAACAAACAAACAAACAAACAAAAATCAAGCTGCTTTTATACATGATGAATGCAAATTTAAAGATTTATGTAGTAGCTTTGGTTTGGTTTTTATGGTGTTAAAGACAGACTTAAATTCAGAGTGGATGCAAAACAAAATTCTGTGTAGGTGGTCCTATGCAAGAAAATGTCATAGTCACATTAACTGTGTCACCAAAGAACAGTTATAAGTACAAGTAGGATGTCATTACTGAATTTCATGGTAAAGCATTTGGTAACTTCCAAAAAGAATGGAATTAAACATAGGATGAATTATTTTAATTGGTTTTATACTTTTCACCCATGCTGTCTATGATTGTAAGCATCACATTCCTTCCTAAATTTCCTGTCCCACATTTTGTCTCCTTTTCATTCTCTTCCCTTTTGTCCTGTAAGACACAGGCTATCACTTGGGGGCTGAAAGAGGAAGGAATGAAATCACAGGGACATAAAAACTACTTTCATGTTCGTGTGCTGGGAAGATAATGCACATCTTTTTCCATCTGCTGACTCCATCTTCCKAAGCAAGGAACCAACAGCACTGCTGTCCAAGGGAAGTAGAATGCAGCTCTCTATTTTCTGTTTAATTCTAATTACTAAAACTTGTGATATCTTAGAGAGGGCCAGGAAACAACAGAATATAGATCTACTTCCCTCTTCCATTTTCAAGTTATAGAAAATGCCAACACGCATGAAACTACTCCAGTTTTTTAAAGTGCTGGATAAGTTGCATGGCTGTAGCAGTCAGTCAATAACTAGCTGTTCCAATACCTGCCAAAGAAAGAGATGCCCATCTCTGATCAAAGATAAGGTAATACTGTGACTAGCATTGTGAACATGCTTCAGAATGCACCAGTGTTAGAAAGGCAAACAGGAATTCAAATTCTTGGATGCCATCACACTTGAATGCAAAAGTGAGTTGTGCTGTCCCTCTGAGTCAACTCCATCTTGGAGAAACAAAGAGAAGTCATAGCTTCATATACATGTTTAGGTTTACAATAAACTGGGTACTCTGGTTCGGAGAGCTAGCARGGACAAGTATTACAAGGCATATTTAAAAGACAATACTTCCTTTCCTGCTGGAAAAAACCCCAAACCAACAAAACCAAAAACAACTGCAAAAAAAATTTTGCATCACCATATGTTATCCATAGACAGGAACTCTTAGCAGCTTTAGAAAACAAAGAAACATTGAAAGCTGTGGGGTAAAAATCTTGATGTCCTTAGAAACTAAAGAATAAAACTAGAATTAAATCAAGATTAAATAGCAAAAATACAACATTTGGCTTATAAAGTGCTTTTTTCTCCCCCTTTATTTTTTTCCTTATAAAGTGCAATGCATATTATGCTCATCTTCTAAACTCCACGGAAGTCAGTCAGAATRTTTCTACTGATTTTAGTGGAGTTCAGGACAGTTCAATTCCTGTGCCATGCAGGTTTATGTGCACAGAGTCAGGGTAAATGTACTGCAAAATCACTGCACAATTTACACAGCTAAAAAAATGATGGAAAAAGCAATGACCTCACTGCTGAGAAGACAGTAGGAGTAAAGAGCCGTATCTGACTCGTTATTTGCTGCAAAGACAAAAGGATTGGTACACATAGTGAGGTGCTATGCTGTAAACACTCACTGTACATACAACACAGTAACTTTTCCAC
The DNA here is from genome assembly GCA_018881555.1 of Amblyornis subalaris. Taxonomy (NCBI): domain Eukaryota; kingdom Metazoa; phylum Chordata; class Aves; order Passeriformes; family Ptilonorhynchidae; genus Amblyornis; species Amblyornis subalaris. The sequence continues at coordinate 2,724,995 of JACAXG010000037.1, forward strand.
ATACAAAGTTGTGCAACAAACCTGCAGAAACAATTTCTCATGGGCTAGGGAAAGCACCAGGAAGCTGGTTTTGCTTCTCTTTCCTCTGTTGATTAGGAAATGGTGTAGTTATCTACACATATCTACTGCTCTGTTTGAGGAAATGATCAAAGCCAAGATAAATTTGTGCTCACTTATTTATCAAAGAATTCCATAAATAGCAATGAAATGTAGGAGTACCACATATAATGAAAAGCCACTAGAGAGAAGGAACTGACCACAAGTCAGTAAGAGGCTTTCTGTATTCAGAAAAAAAATCTCATTCTTTATAATGAGGGAATTATATGGGAAACATGTTCTACACCTGTAACTCATGTTGAAACAAGAAGCATGGGAGGAAAATGGACTAAACACCAGGAGCCCTAAAACAACTCACAGTTCCCAGTAAACCCGGAGAATCAATGCACAATTCAGAAATTAGTATATGGGAATCAATTTAAAGATGGATAGTCACTAATTCAGATATCAAAGCAGAGAAACATTGAAGTTCTTTGCTATGACTTATTAGATGTCTGGCTTCCTCAACTACAAATTAAATCACTGGGTAATCTGAAAAACATAATAAACTAAAACTAACTTAAATCTCAGTTACCTAAAACTTAGGCTTTGCAATTTGCCAGACAGACAGTAAATTTTCAGCTATGTTAAACAATAGGAATGTTAGGCTTCAAATACAGACAACACTCAGGCTTTAGCAATTCACAATTAATGCTTTTCTTTGTAATTCACATCACTAAATACAGACAATTTATTTTTGAAATTTGTTGTATTTTCTTGCTGAAAAATACCACACTTGCTGAATGATCTAAATAGGCATATCACCATTTTTAACAATACTAATAACAATACATAACAATACATTTTTAACCTACTGTCACTGTCACCGCATTCCAATGCRGGCATTATGCCACATTCTGGCCATGTACATTACAAAATTTATATTCCTACTCTGTCACATAGCACTTACTGAAAACATCATAAAACTCTGTTAATGATTTAACAAGTGAAATGACAAATATAGGTTCTGAATATGAACAGCTTGAGTCTGTCCCTACGGACACRGCTTTATATATCACATTTTTTTACTCACCTATGATTCAGTCTCTTTCTTATCCACAGATTTAGAATATATTTGGATTCTTTCTCTTATTCCTTTGTGTGCTACTAAAAGAAATTTGTATACCTTATTTTATTMCTTTTTATCAATTGTCTATCATGCATACATATTTGGGTGCTGACTAGCAATGACACAAGAATCAAGATAGTACCTATAGACTTAGTGACACAGTTAATAGGTGGAAAAACAGGATGAGAATTTACATTGCAGTAGCAGATGACATCAACTATGGGCATTCTTTCTAGTGGTTTTATTATTTGAAGCTTTTGRCAGTTTAATGTAGGGCTTTGCAGGCTGCTTGGATGAACCTTAAAATTCCAGCAATACACTGCAAACAGGATCAAGCCTAAAGATAAAAGACCTGCGAAGATACCTCAAGCAGATACCCTTAGGATAAYAGCAGTATTAGAAGTCAACCACAGGTCAATCACATATTAGAAATACACCTACAGAAAAGTGGAAGACGAATCTCAGTTATTYAGGAAATTTCCTATGCTGAAAACACAACAAATATGTTTTATGCTGCATCAGCCACCATTATCTACTGAGAAAGAGTAAAAAGTGGGAAGTAGTTCCTTCTGCTTATAGAAATTATTTTTTCCACTAATTTTGCTCCAACTCCCTTCCCACATAAATTAATGGTAAAACTCCTACTTACCATTATAGAACAATCAAAAATTTGATACATGAAACTTTTCCATTTTTGTTGAAAATTACATCTAAATAAGTTCAACATAAAAACTGCTAGAAAAACAGYGAGTTTATGAACTTGTTTCATAAACATGAAAAACTTCATGCAATATATTCAAAGTAATGTGTGATTCTAYAGAGAAAGAAATCGCTGACCAAAGCGACTTCCAAGATGCAATGACCCAGGAAGGATGTGACAGGGAAAAACAGCAGCAAAAAAGCAGAGATCAACTAAGTGTCTTTGGACTTTCAAAAGATTTGGAAGACTACAGTACTATGAAGCTAAAGCTACAACTTGCTGTATGCAAATAATTTGATTTTTATTATTTGTAAGGTATTATTCCAGGAATTCCCTTTAACATCTTGTAGTACAGCAATAATATTTCATAGTTYCCAATAATTTACAGACTCAATGTTCCAGAAACCACCATCATTGGAAACCTACAAGAAGATCAGCCACTAAAATTTTTCTACCTTTTTTGCCCCCTTGGCATCTAACTTCTCTAAGCTACTGACTGAATTAACYGAAAAGCTGAAAAACATTATGTAAAGCTGGTTTTTTGGTCACATAACCACTTTTCTTAGCAATCAAAGCCGCAACTGTACAGAATAAAACAGACTTCCTAGCCCCCCAAAACAACAGTCTTTTACAACTAATAGTGAAAAACATATCCTTCGCCTGAGCAGAGGGCCATACATGACATATATAGTATCTTCATTCAGAGGGTTAACAAATCAGTTAGAGGCAATCATACAATTTAAAGAGCTGCTCTAGAAATCAGAGCACTCTGGGAATGAGAATCATTCACTGTTCCCTAAACTTACAGTAACACAGACTCTGAGACCACTGACTGGCTGAGTTGTTCTGTCTTCAAAACCATCTGTTAAGGCAAACTTTTGTACAAAGGCAGTTTTAGGCTTTTTATCTCATATTTGCCACCCTTCACTASGAGGCCGATTTTTCTTAGAATTGCTCCAAATGCAGTACCTAATGAATATTCCTATTTTGGTCATAAGCAGACTCCAAGGCCYCAAAAATACAGAGAAAAACTGCTTTTATACTGCAGGGGAAAAATACTTGGAAAGTAGTACTTTCCAAGTGTAGGCAGAAAAACTAGATTAATGTGAAGAGACTCTGAGAAATAAATATTTAACTGTGAATGCAGAAAAGGACCTTTATGTCAAATACTGCCCATATTAGATGTCTCAAAACGGTCACATGGCATGTGTGAGGAAAAAAGCAATGGGACTAAAGTATTTTCACTGTCATTAGTAATGAGAAAACAMAAGCCTAGGCTTCTTTGCCTAAAACTTAGTTTTAAAGGCATACCAATATGAACTCCTCTTTTCTCTACAAAGTATTTTCTGCTTAGAAACAGTAATTTATTCTGCTTCTGGTGCCTAGTTTTCAAGAACAGTGGTTGTCTTCTCTGCTTCAACAGGGAAGGGGAGAGAGCACATCTGGGGGTCAGATGAAAGGGAAAACTATTTTCACTGAAATTGTGATGGATACAGAAACAGTCTCACAAAGCAAGGTATTTTCCCTAATTATCCCATTTGTTGCAACTGTAYAGTAATGTCAGATTACAAACAAAACAGCATGCAATGTAAAGGGTGCATAGGAGACCCCACAGCTTCAGTTCAGCCTGAGAGAAAAGCCAAAATAGTATAAATGGACATGTATTTTCATACAGATCAATGGACTAAGCTCCTTGTTTAGTTTTCACCAAATCACTGGCTGCAGAGTTATGACTAATGAATCCATAATACTGCAGAGAGGTGATTAAACTTCAGTATGACAAATGTTTGTATGTTTCTGTATGTTCTGTAACTAACATCTGCAAGTACTGCCTTGACTCATTGAAAGAAAAACAGACCCTAATTTCTAGAAAATCAAAGATGCAAAATCTAAATCATCACTCATAACATGAATAAATTGAGAAAGGTATTTCAAAATAAAGGTAATTATTGCAGGAATTTCTGAGTAACCCTCTGATGGCATTCATCTACCTGAAAAACAATATAATTTGTGACACCAGCTACACAATTGCAAGAGATAAGCTACTTTAAGAAGTATCTRTCCTGATTTAATACTGGTTGATGAATCACAGAAAAATAAAATATTCTACTCTTTAAGTATTTATCATATTGTTTAAATATTAAAGATTAAACTTTTCTTCTTGACTGCCAAATCAGTGTTATACAGGTTGGAAATTTGTTTACAGTCTCTTACAATAGGAGCACTACCTGTCAATGTCAGATGATATYGTTTTCAAGCCTCTGGCTGGTGACAGCTTTCTTGCTGTAACATGACAAGTGTAATTAAAACTGTTTTCAGATACATTTGCATTTTATTTCTGCTGAAAAGTGTTGYATGAATCTTCAGAATGACTGGCAAAAATACTGACTTTTCCTAACTTTGGCTTGGGTAAAAGGTAAAATCAAGTAATTAAGCATGACTATTAGTCAAGGTGATGAAAAAAGCAAACCCCGTCTTACCAGCAGATTGAAACAAATTGCATGCTTCTAAAGATACCAGAAGTAACCTGAACCACACCTCTCGTGCTAAATAAGCAAATTATTATGAAATTTCACATCTGCATCTCAGCTCTACTGCCAAAAGCTGCGGCTCTACACATTTGTAAAAGATGCAGATACTCTGTTGTAAATCAGAAATACAAAACTCAACAAAACTCATGTTTGGTTCGGAAAACTTGACACTACAGAGTCACTATTACCAGGCAAGCAAGACAGAAGTTATGTTGCTGAGCAATGATGATACACAAGTTATCACTTGAAAAAGGTAGATTTGAAGTTGTCATGGCTGCAGGTAGAAAAAGGAAGATATTTTCAGTTGATAGTTCAGTGGAATTAACAGTCTAAAGAGCTGAAGAAAAGTGGACCTCTATCTAAACTTCCCAAGTAATTCAATCAAAACCTTTCACAGAGATTGTCATTAGCAAATTACTTCAGCCAAACAAAAAACCACAGGTTATATTTCTAGAGAAAAAATGACAGATCCTCCACTCTTCTCTCAAACACAAATTGCAGGAGCATATTTCCAGTATTTTTGCAAGAGAAACAGATACTACTGCATCAGCATAGGTGATTGTTCATATTTTCATATCCAGAAATGCATTATGTTCTTGTGCTCAGGATTTTTCAGTATTATAAGATTTTATGTGATATTTATGATTTAAACACTGACCAGTTTAGATTCTAAATATGCATATAYATAATAAACATATAATTCATTTTCTGAAAAACATTATTTTCTACATAAAATTGCTCATCTAATGATTCTACCCACATATTATTTTTAGTATTTTTATTAATTTCTACTTTATTGAGTTTTARAAGTTTAGGCAGTTTTTTTTTAGGACATTGGTTGCCTTGTTTTGTAAATTCCTAATCTACCTGTAATTAAAATAGCCCATAGCTAAGAGAAATAGTCTTTAACTGAATACAAATATCTGAGATTCAGTAGTTAGGATTACTTCTACCTCTTTTTCTGATCATACATGCAAGTTGGGACTTATTAGAGGAAGATAGGGACAAAGTGGACCAAGAGAGGTTAGACAACTTGTCCAAAGGATGTCGTGAAGGCCCAATGCTTTATCTTTTATGAAATACAAATAGTTATGTATTTCTTAATTCTTTCCTGAAGCATTGATGGTGGCTCTTGGAGAGCCTGGCATTCACGRAAGGTGGACTTTATGTCCACACCACTCTAATGACCTTGTGTTCTATGATGTAGTTATAGCATTTTCAGGCTTTATAGATGATTTCTAAACCTAACATTAATTATTTCAGGGGAAAACAACAAAGTATACTGCAAGTATATCACAGGATACGCTTTCAGTTTCTCTTATATTCAGTCAACATCTTCTGTTGCATCTTTTAATTCAATTGATAAAACAGACATCTGCACATTCATTTCCCTTGTCTTCCACAAATTTTACTGGTAAATCAAGAAGAAGTAACAGGTGAGAAGTCTTATATACTGAGACAAGGTTATTTYGAATCCTCCTTATCCAAGGAGATGTAGTTCTTTTTATACTCCCTGTTTTGCAACAGGGAAGTGAACGTGAAGGCATTAAAGAGAGAAGGTCAGACAAAACTGAGGGAAAGCTTGATAAATCTTTGGTAAAAAAMCTGGGAGGTACAGCTGAATTATTTTAAACAATAATTTGTAGCATTAATGAAAAATACTGAGGTTAATGTATGCAAATCATAAATTTATATTTACAATTTAAATTATGGGAACCTATAAATTACAGAGCTTTCCAGACTTTCCACAGCATTTTCTTCCTTATGTTTCCTTCCCAGTCCCCTTATACCAGGGTTGCAGAGGAGTACTCAGAGTGAAACAGTCAGTCATCAAGCACATTGTCACTACAGAATCCTGTTTTGGCAGAAATGGGAGTCCTTTCCAGCACTGCAGCCTGCTCAGCTGGGCTAAGGGACCAGAGAAAGGTGAGTCTCTCATCTTTGTCTCATGYGACTGAGCCAGCGACAGCAAATCACACCTCACACTTTGGCCTTAGTAGCCCTGCCTCTACGACAGTGATGGTGGCAGGAGATGGTGGTACATTCTTTATCAACTTGAGGAGAGTCRTGGGTGTAAGACAGCAGACAGCAACTCAGTTTTCAGCATAAAAGAGTCCTTCAGTTAAAAACAAAGCCTGATAACAGCCAAACCCAAATTTTATACCAAACCCCTGTGTTTTATAGCTATGGGCACAGAATCATGCTGCAGCATTTTCAGAATAATTTTAGAAAGCTGACCTGCACTTAAACAATAACATGAACAGAGTCTAGACTCTAAAAAGTATTAAAATCAATTGTGGGAATATAGATCACTCTATCATACACTATCCAAAGAYGGTAATTGCAAGTTAGCATTCCATCTACATCTAAGGCTAACAAGATAAAATTGCAAAAAATTACGTTATTGTCTGGCATCGTACATAATAAATAACATATGTCCTCCATTTCATAAGGGAATTAAAAGGGCATACATTTATTGTACATATGCCAATCTCTGATGTAACTCTATAGAACTAGACAAGGGGTCACTTGGCCAAACAGAACATGCAAAGAAAATCGGTCAGATTTTAAAGCTACTTTGCAAGCAGATCTCAAAAGTCAATGGGATCAGTCTATGCCTTCAGTTTCTGATTAGCATTTATAGTTTTTATAGTGGCGCCAGTGAAATCACACCAATCCATGCTACCACAAAAACCTTACAATATTTCAGCAAACAAATACTATGTTTTGTTATGTTCTTTCACAATATAATGGCATGACAGTAGTTAAAGCTATTTGAAAATTAAAAAACTCTTTTTTATATTTGACACTGAATTTGAAGGCACTGTYGGTCATCCACAATTGAAGCAAACTCATAACATAAAAATCAAATTTTCATTCCATAGAAAACATCAGAATTTGACCCTCTGATCTTAAAAAAAATTTCAAATATAGAAATATGTCATAAATGCATGCCCATTTGAGAAAACTGCCCATTTAAATAAATGCCCATAAGAAAAAAGCTATTCCCAAAGGTCCTTGGGAAGTCTGCATTTCTCCTTTCTTTCAGTTTTTTASGKTTTTTTTTTTTTTTGGTGTTTGGGTGTTTGCTTGTTTGTTTTTTGAGAGGAAACTGGAATGGTACAGCTCTCAAACCAGTCCTGTACTAGGTCCTTGGCTTGAACTAGCAAGAGAAAACAGTGTGCAGCAATAGCAAAGACAAAAAGTAGTGGTAATTGTTTTGGAGGAAGAGAGTAAGGAAATGCACATTTAGAAGGGATCTCGAGAACTCAGAGATCACATTGGCTGAAGAACTCCTTCAAGCACAAACAAAAGGGATAAACATTATTGCTAAGAACTTACTTCATACTGATACAGTTTTGAAACAACATGCACTTTGCACAGAGAGCAGTCTCTGAAACAAACAAATGCAACCAATTGCAGCAAGAAACCTGAAGGCCACATTCCTGAGGCTCAAAAATGTCATTAAATCCATAAATGTTAGTGCTCCTATTTATATGTAATGCTCAGAGAGCCATGCACCTTCTGAAATTAATAAGCAGTGTTTCAARCTACTCCAGCTTCCCCAGATTTAATCACCATTAAAATATCTATGATGGTTCCTCCACAAGGGACTTAATATTCTTTGATATTCTTATGTATAATTACCTCTTATAATCAGTGCATAGCTACTAAGTGATGTACTGCTAAACCTCCAGGTTTCAAAWGGATAAATATTAGCCTAATGTGCTCAATCAATGCATAGAAATAACTTTAAGCACTTTTCCTGCAAGGGAAAATATTTACCATATATCATAGTTAGATTAGCTTGAGGCACTAAGCAGCTGATAGGGGAGGATTGAAAGCCTGGAAATCACTTTAAAAGTCCTTGCAATTCTGTGAAGGACATCCTCAACAGAGAGGGAGAAAAGAAGTAGAGAGCTCTGTTACCTTGAGTATACCTGTTACCTATAAAACAGAGTACTTAGGATCAGAACCATGTCAGAATATTTGCTTCATGAGACACAAAATGATCCTTTCCATAGAGAAAAAATCACTAGAGAATACAAAGAGCTGCTCATCTCTTCACTTTACTGGATTTTTCAATCTAAATGAYTCCCGCAGCTCTGGAGTAGAAGTTTACATTGTAGCTAAGGTCATGCCCAGCAAGATACAAAATTAATAKGTTAGAGTTAATTGTACAATTCTTAAACAGTATTATTTTTATTACTACTCCTACTACTATTATTACTAATAAYACTAGTAAATAATTGAAAGAGTACCTTTAGTACTTCTCAGTCTGAAGATGAGGGCCAGGAGAAATAATTTCTATATAACTTAGAGGAACTGCAATACTGGATTCAAACTGAGCTGTTGGGTTTTTTCTTTATCCCCACGTAATAAAATAAATAAGGAAATGCAAATAGTGTTTTGCAGGTTCTTTCTGTCCAGAGAAAAATTTACTTGCTTCAAGAGTAGTGTTATAACCCAGATAACACTAAGKTTAGCTAAAACTGCAGGTACATTCAGATACAAAGCTAGAAAACTACACACTTTCTTTTCCACTGCATAAAGGTAAAACTTCCTTTAGCAAATACATCGCATGTAAATAATAGTCTTAACATTTTTTCTTACTTTTTTGTTTAATTATCAAATTAAATCTTATTTCCTCAACTATACCAAACATGAGCTGATTGGTAATTGGATATGTTAACTAGACTGAAGATACAATTTTCCAAATTACAGGCTGTTCACTATCTGATTTGATTACTGTTCTTCCTTTTGTCATTTATTATCAAAGTTGAAGATTTTCTTACATGTAGTAACAAGCAATAATGGAATTCACAAATCTCATCAAAAYACTCAGTAGTTCTGTTACAATGCTTTTGCCATTGCTGTTTTTACTCCAACACTCAAAGCTGCTTCTGCCCCATATGTCCATTTTGCTCCTTCRTCTGATTTTTACCTTGTTATATAGCACATAAGTGACCATCTACAGGTAAAATACTAAAATATGAAATAATTTAAAATAAAATATCCATTTTTGCCCTCCTTTTGAATTAGCTGATGGCTAAACTGTGAGCAATTATACTTTACAAATTACTCTTATTTCAGTTTCTTGAAAAGAAATTATATATTTGAAAGGAGTATGTGGCAATCCTTCATGAAAGAAAAGTATACTTTCTCGGGAACTTGATTTAATTTAAATTCAACACTATTCTACTAATAAAAAGTAGTTGGTAGTGAATAACATTAATAAACTGCGCAATTACTTAAAAGTAGAGTGCAAGAGAGTAAAGCAAAAGTTATCTTAACCATCRTTTTGAAAAGAAAGTTTTCTCAACTTTTGAAAGGTAGCTACACTATGCGAGGACAGAATTATGTTTCCTTTAAYTCAAACTCTTGCTTTATACATTATTTCTTATTTCACATACAGTGGAGTTGCTGTCACCCCTAGTAAATCAGGATATTTATTCTTTTTCTTTAGCTCTTTTTCAGTGCTTTCTTAATGAATATGATGATAGACTAAAACCAGGACAGAAATTACATGTTTTTGCCATCTTAGCAAAGATAGAGGATGAACACAAACTTTAAGAAAGGCTCCTCGCATTACTATGGATCAGTCTCAGAAATCAGAGGAAGGAGCCGGACAAAATCAGAGTTTTGGTGCCCTAGTTGAAAACAAAATCAACAAATGCCAATTTTCCAGCACAGTTTTTGCCAAAATCGAATGTGACTGAGTATTCCATTCATTTTTCAGAATAAAACAGAAGGGTCATTTTAAGCCAGAATTTCAAACACAGATAACAAAATTTCACATCACTGGATCGTGAAAGCTGGATTCACTATTTCCTGAAGGCATTCTTCATCTTTCATTAGCCAAGAAAATCTCTCCAACCCTGATGTGTGCCAGCTCAGTGAAGAAGCCAGACAGTGACTGTAAATTGACTAATTTCTTTTATTGCAGAAGACAGTTCTTGTTCAGAGCTGAAACACACTGGCTGACTAATGTAAGAAATTATTGGGATTCATGGTCATTAATTTTCTTTTTTGTTAATGGATTCAAATCTTTATCCCCAAAGTTTTCTGACCCTGTTTTCTAATGCAAGATTTACATGATAAATATCCAACTTCAGCAACCTGCAGCATATTGTTGCRAGGTTTTGAAAAGCAGATGCACGTGCACTTAGCTAAATTATGTATATCTGTAAAAAGAAAAGCAATAGAAATTACTGTAGAACTTGTACAATTAAAACTTCATTTAAGAACAGATCCAGCATACATCTGCAAAAGCAGGACAGGATAGCCTTCTGGTGAAATAATTACTTTTCTTCCATTTTCTGTGCTAGGTATATGACAGTTATTTCACCTCCAGTTACTTCTTCAAACAAAAAGAAACAGATTATTTCACAGCTGTAATACTTGGAATAATGCACCTCTAGGAAGAAGAGGTTTTGCACAGAAGACAACACAGAATTTTCTTGGCAAATACAGTTTAAATTCAATTGATATGAACAAGAGCTTACAGTGTCAAAAATGCTTACTACTCATCAGCTCTCACCGTTCTCAGTAGGAACCGCTGGGTGCTGAGTGCTTTTGAAAATAATTTTCTCTGTACTAGATGCCTGACTTGGAGCTGCAGCATTATGAAGCTATTTTTAAAGCCTGGCCCAATGTTAGTTATTGCTGTATTATAAGGCAGGGTGACAAGATCCTTTGTCTAGGACTATGTACTATAGACTTTTACAGTACTATAAAGAATTATAGGAACATGTAGCAAAGCTAAAATGTGCATTCATGAATGTGGTTAACATAACCAATTAACATTATGCAAGTAAATGAGCTATTTGTTTGTTATTGCATTTCAAAAGAAATAATATTTGCATGCTCAATTTACCTCATACAAAAGGATCTAATCTGCTGATTCCCAAATACRTTGTGAAAAGAAATGTGCATGTGAAATCAGTGGCTAATTGCACATGTAAACCCTATACTGGCTTAATTGTAATAGTTCCTTCTTCCCATAAAAGTGCACAAATTCAGTTTATGCATTCAAATAATCTAATTTTGCCAGGTGTCTATTAAACTGAATTTGCCATTGCAAGATGCAGTTAAGGACATTAAAAAAACTTGCAAAGTGCAATTCCATAATACAAAAGTGACTCCATATGAATTTTATATTGCTCCACAACCAACTTACTCAGATTCTACTATGTTTATTAGATTTGAGTTCTTAACTCGTTATTGAAGCACAGTTCAAGGATGACTGAAATACCTTTCAGTTCATTATTTGTACTCAGAATTATTTAATAAAACCTTGCCACAGGTCTACAGTTTYGTTAGTCACTGATAAAACAAAGAGTTTTACAGAGAGTATCATCACTCAATAGTAAGATTATTTACCTATGAGTCCTAGAAATAAAATCTCTGCAAGATCAGCATAACATAACGGGGAAGTGGGGAGTACTATTAAATATAAACATCTCTTTCCCAGTCTCATTATTTCAATAGTCTCACTGCAGGTACTTCCTGATTATTCTTCAAACAACACAGAATAAAAAAGAATTCTGTAGGATGCTGACTTTAATTTTTCTTGCAATAAGATGTATAAATATCATGACTGTGCATATTTATAGGAAGAAACAAGAGGATCAGAAAAGTCTGTAAGAGGAATCTTATGGTAGAGACGAGAAGAAAATGCTATGAGGAAGTTTATAACAGCAGCAACAATAAGCAAATAGGCATGCAACCAACATTTATTTTCATGTTGTAGGCTAACTATTGAATTTTTGGGGTTGATAGAGACAATGTTTGGTTCAGTTGCAGACACAGTATATTCAGTAGTACTCAAAACCACAATAAAAATTGCACTGCAGTGCCATTGCTTCATTCATTATTCAGAGTGCAAACATGACATATAGGGTGCTACACAAACTCCACATTTTTGGTAGCTATTTCAGGATCACATGGGTTACAAACTCCTTATTGACTCCACGCGAATGAGTCATACAACAAAATTTGGAATGAGGCAACTATATCAGTAATTATGCACCTGGCATGACACATGACCTGTATATTGAAGAAACTGGCAGCTTTGTGATTTGCAAGCATGACCTCATTATGCAGTGATGAACTAATAATAATTGTGTTAGCTGCCACTGCCAGCTCCTTGGACAGATGAAGACCCCRCAGTATCATAGAATGCACACATTAAAATTCTTGTTCCTGCTGAATGCAGAAGTGTGAAGAGCAATTTGTTTTTCTGAGGCCTATGCGTAGGACAGAGCACACGAAAAAGCCTTTGAAATACCCCATTACATCTGCATCTGCTAAGAAACCAAAACCTTATGAAATATTAGCCCTGTTTTAGACCTTTCTCCTACATCCCTGAAATCAATGTTCTTTATCACTTGGCCAAAATAAAAACGATCCAAAGCACATTCAGATCATCATAGAAATCTTTCTCATTTTGACTAGACCTGTGGGCAGCAATGAACCTCCAGGATTCAACAATAATCTTCTTTCCAACCCGCCTAATCAGGACTAAGCTGCTTCTCTTCTAGTCTACTCAAGCAAATCAATTCTACAATGAAAACCTGAGAATGTAGAGGAAGACTCAGAAATCCCTAATTCTCTGTAAACTCAGTATAATTTACTGTGCTGAAGTACTGAGGAAAGGTTTCCAAGGAAACCTCACTGGAAAGAGAACTTCACCTGATTTCCTGTTTTCTATCGGATATTGAGTTCAATGAGAGGTGTTCTAAGGCTTGCAAACCTTTTCAACTGAACTTTGGCCAATCCATGTCTTCAAAGGAATTGCAGAAACAAGCAATTTTTTTTTTCAGCTACAACTGGAAACCAAGTGTCAGACTCCAGTTTGATTGAATTGCATGTGCAGTCTACTATTTTTAGAGCACAAGTAAACCTAACAASAGTATTTGGCAGTTAGGTAATTCTGAACGCATGTAAATTAATATTAAAATTAAGCCCAGATCTACCCTTTTGTGTGCAGGTATTTGAATGCATTTTTAGTGATGTTAGTTTCAGTGGAGCTGAAGTACTTTTGGAAGGTATCACATACAGATCCAACTTCAAATGAACTGCTAAGAAACAGTTCTGCAAAGGCTTATTACAGGGGTTTTGTAATGCATCATATATAACTTTATTAACCAAATTCCATAATGCTCCCTCTTCACTGGCCTGGAGCCTTGACAAGCAATAGCATCCGGGAAACCAGCCACTGAGTTTTCGCTTGCTCTGATAATTTTAAGCAGCTAGCTGCAAGCTTCATTTTAGTTCCTTTCCCCTATCTATCTTCTCCATTACCAGCTAGATATTTCAGAATTAAATATCATTTGAATAAGGTCTAGAATCTCTAAGTCAACCCTCCTGGTCAGACTTAAATTGCTTTTCTAGAGAAAAGGGCTTTCATCTTCTCAGGAGAAAGGCGAAAGTCTCTTCTGAAAGAGTATGAGGTGCCTTAGCATGCCAGATAACACAATTCCAAGAGTAAAGTATGGTGTCCGTGCACCTTACACACGTAGATAGCTTTGAAAATCCCATCACGACAAGGAAAGAAGGAAGCAAACCAGGATCTCCCAGAAACCAGAGAATTCAGAATTAATAGACTACAGCATTTTGTAATTAGCAGCAATTCCACTGCTAATGTTTCACATGATATTTAGTGTATTAAAGCTGTGATCTGGATTTCCTGTGGGGAGTGGAAAAGATTAAGAACTAATAAGAGTGGCAGGGAGAGCTGTTCTACTCTGTACAAAACTCTCTCCATAGAGGCCAGGTCTGAATTCTTTGACAAAGACTAACTTGAATAGCATTCGTGGTTTCAGCAAAATAATTGCTTTTGTGAAAAGTAAGACATAGAGATACTGAGGACCTTACAGTAGGCTATAAGTAACATTGGAAAGCAGTGATTTTATGCTGGACACTCTACAGACATTTAGCTTGCTTTAACAGTTTACTTGGCATTCACGTAGAAGTTGTAGACAGGAAGCTGCCCTACATGCCAGAGACTTTTATAGAAAATGACCTTTTGTGATATGTAGCACTATTTGGTCTGTATTTTTTGGTACACTTACACCCCTCTGAAACCTAGAAAGATTCCAAACAGATACATATAYATATGTGAATGAATGATTCAAATACATTTATATCATACATATATTCACACATATATATATATTAATGAATTATTCAGTATGCATCATTCTTTTCTTCTATAATTATTCACAYCAGTAACAATCACTTTAAAACCTATTCCAGTAGTCCATTATATACAAACCCCTCAATTTGACATGACCTTCAAATTGACTAGGAATTTAATTCAAAATGCATACAYACTTTAATTAAATATCAGCTAGGGACAATGACTAAGTGAATGTCTGTCATTTTCAAACTGAAATACAGTTTTGCACTCTAGGGTCTATGTGCTTATTAAGTTTGCTCTATCCTCTTCTTTTTTTACTGTTCAAATAATATTGTTATCAACAATGATAACAATAAATASATAAACTGCAACAAAATCCTCTAAAACACCTTGGTTAGAAACATGGTTCCATTTCTAGCATCATGATTACAGTTTCATCTCAGAAATWGCAATTTAAGCAGCTAAACATACTAGAACCTGGCCAATAGGAATGCATAGGTGGTTTCTTTGAGACTTACAAAGATTAATAGATGGAAATAAGGAGCMTATTTAAAAACATATAATGAAATATTATTCTGTAAAGTGTAAGTTTATACAGGCTGGAAAAAGCCTTGTCTTCAATTTGYCATGTCAATGTTTTTGTCTTCTTTAGCAGCTAAGTATCTTTTCAGGAACTCTTCAATGCAAAGCAGAACAGTATGCCTTTTCCAACGACGACTTACTAAATACATTCCTCAGATAYGAAAATGCAGAAATTAATAGACTGACTTAGAACGGAAAAAACCCACAGGCTTTATCTGAAAGACATTTAGTTGAGAAGAAATATTGTTGTCTGCTAATAATAATTATGAAAAGGAGAAATGGTGAGGAAAAACATGAGGAAATAGGAACTTCTGTGACAACGCAAGCATGGCCCAAGCTTTGTGATGATAGCAGAATTTACCTTGGGAAATTTCTAAGCATCTTCTAAAACATTATTAATCAAAGTTGGGTGTATCTAAAGCCCACTTCAAAATAAGTAACCAGAGAATTTAGAAATTAATCTCTTTAATCTTTAATTTATTTGAAACTAGGGAAGTTCAGAAAAAAATTGATAAACTTCTGCTTGTTAGGTGAGAAATATAAGATGAAAAATGGTTAACAGGCAGTGGTTCTGCTTTTGCGCAAGCACTACTTTGGGGGTCATAAAGACCGAGGAAGTGCTTCAGGAGTGCTATTTTAGTCTGCATGATTACCACTTGTGCCAAAGGTAGCAAGCACTGAGTGGGATCAATAAAGAGTCCTTGGCAGGTAAATACTGCTTCCACAAATTGTGCAGTTTACTTTACAGAAGGATAAAAGCACAGTTAAAGATTGCCAGCATCTTCCAACAGTATTCCAAGGAAAGCTGGCAGATTACATGAGCAGTACTGCATAAAGCTAGCTTTTTGGCAATGACATGAAGAAATTGAAAAGGCTAGTAAAGGGACAGGCACAGAACTCATCAAATGAGAATTAAGTGTGACTATGTCTAACAGTGTTGCTAAAATAAGAATGATCATGCAACTATCCATGTCCACAGATTTACTCCCATGAGCTAAATTACTACACCATTCAATAGAATGCAGGGATAAATGCTTGACCAATTTAGAAATATATCAATTACACTAAATTCTTGAAACAGTCCATATGGTTTACCTCTTTATGTTTTGGGTTTTTTTTTTATTTCAACGATGAAAAAAAGGAAAGGATAACAAAGAGTTTGTTAATCTTGCCGTGATTTTCTGACACAATGCATGAAATAGCATGTCTTTATTCAACTTAACTTACAAATATGTTTAAAACRTCCATACAAATAATTCCTCTTCAATCAAGTATGTTGGGTGAAAATGCATAAATGCCTGATTCCTTTGAGAAATATGACTTTCTACAAAAATAACATGAACTGTGATACTTTGGAATCAGAGAGCTGTAGGAAACTGGCCTGGGAATAGAGAGCTGTACTTTACAAGGCAAGTCAATTCACCTCTCCATGCTTAAATGGAAAGTGAGAACAGAAAACACTATTTCTTTCAAGAAAAAAAAACCAACACAAGAAGCATTTTAGAAAATTGTACATAAACTTTCAAAACGATGAGGTTATCAATATGCTTCTTGTGGAAAGTCTATGAAGTAATTAGAAACTGTTATATTTAACCAACTGATATATTTGAAAATGAGAAAGAACCTCTATGTACACCTGGCTTGCTATACCTTCCAAAAAACTTTACTCAGCTAACTCTGCTTCAAGGCAAACACAATTTTGTCCTCTAGGAAAACATTCAGCTTTTATTTTAAAGATGCCTGTGATGAAGAATCCATCACAACCCTTGATAATGTGATCCAATGTTTAACTTCCTTCCCTTTAAAAAATACTGTATTTTCTTGTCTTTAGCACCACCGCCTGATACAGCAAAACCCCACTACTACCAAATTTCTGTCTTCCAAATATGTAGCTATACTCATTAAGTCATGTATTGAGATTTTCATGATTAAACTAAGAAGACTTGGCCACTTATTTCTTTGTACTCCATGAAACGATTTTTCTGTGACATCTACTATCCCTTCTAATTTATGGGACTCTTTACTGAGCCCTCCACAGTATTCAACTTCTTCAAGCACTGAATTCAGAACTGCAGAAACTTTGCAGAAACTTTGCAGAAACTCTTACCACACTGCCAAAAATGGGAGTAATGGTCCTTTTTTTCTTTATGTGATATTCACCCAATTATATAGGATCACTTTAGCTCTATATACCATAGAATTGCACTGAGATCATTGTCAGATTGATTATTTAATATGACCCATTGAATCTTTTTCAGTCTAAATGCTTTTGAGGAATGGATTCCTTTATTTTTTAAATATGATTCATGTTCCTTTTTCCAGATGTGTTTCCTAATGGAACACCAACTTTTTCTTTCCTCAATTTGTCAACTTAGCAATGCTGATCTGCATTGCTAAAAACACTGATGTTTTCTTGCCTTTATTTACAGTTACTCAATCTATATTCTTCCGGCAATTGCTTGTTTCACAAAAGTTACGTACAACCAAGAATATATTTCTCTTATGCATCATGTTTGTTTTATAATCTAGCAATTTAATTCCTCATTTGACATTTGAGATCTTTCACATAACTAAGAACTATGCCATGTACTCTGGGATCTTCTAGTACATTAAGATCTGTTGCCTTACTAAACTACCCCAAAGGCTTACATAAGCCTGTCATTTCAATATTATTAATTTTCTAATAAAATCTGTAACCTCCTGAAAATGATAAATATAATATTTAAAACAGATTTTTCACAAATTATTTTTAGTTGTTTTTAACATTATCCTTCTCTAGGTCTCCATTACTTGAGCCTGAAAGCAAAATGAGAGTCCTTCAGTCACCCGAGTTTTCTGATATCTCCTTTCTGAAATACTTCTCCACATTAGTTAGCTTTCTTCTTCCTTTAAAACTGTTCTCCAAATCTTCTTCTGTATGAACATTAAGARTCTGCAAAGTTTCTCAGCTAGTTCCTTTCAAGCAAGGTTGTGACATGAGAGGCTCCAACTGTACCACCCGATACCATTCCAAAAGAATAAGATCAAAAAAAAAGAAAAATACTTTTGTTTTGCCAAGTGGGGATACTAGAAAACTTGRAAGCAAACTTTGCATTAGAAAATGAACCCGAACAAGAGCAGAAATGTATTATACCACTTGTCCAGCAGAATCTGATTAATCTTATTGGGAATCCCTTGAAAAACAGATTCGAAATGCTTGGACAGGGAGTCTTGGCAAAAGACCTGGATGTGTCAGGAAGTCTGTTTATTTACAGGCTTGTCATGCCACTTCTGTCAGGTGAGTCTCTGTGGTATGGAGAAAAACTGCCTCCTCCCCCAAAGTCTCCCTGAGTGTGGAAATTGTAGTGGTTCAAGGAAGAAGGAAAGCATATTTTTGAAGCCAGTAGCCATCCCCTCAGAACGTGCTTCCTGCTCAAAATGAAGCTCTCCCCCAGAGTGGGAGACCCTCAGGGAAGTGCTGCAGCAGAAGCAGTAGTAGAGATGCTGTGGGCCATCCCGGCATGGGCCAGGGGGTGGCTTCTCTTCCCCAGGCAGTGCTCCTGTGGRGCCACCTGCCTCTTCCACAGGGCTTTGCGGTGTGGGGCAGTAGCAGGCTCTGATACCTGGTCCCACGGATTTGAAAAACCACTGTTAAACCATTTCACCGAAACTAAGCCACTGAAGTTATGCTGCACGCTGGATGTTGTGCACGATCAAACAGCATTCACATAATTTTTAAAATAGCATATTTTAGGGCTGAATCAGATTTAGCACTGATAAAGCTCACTTACGGTTCTGTTCCTCTCTTAAAAACCTGCATTTTCTAAACTTGAATGCAATTACACTCCTGCAGCTGCAAGCTGAACTCAGGCCTCTCTTTTTGTTATTCAGTATCTTTACTTGRCGTTTCCTCCTTGGAAATTATCTATATAAATCAGTAGCATTTTCTTTTTTTTCAGCAAATATATTGTGACTGTGGTAGTTAACAGATTTCCTTTCCTAAGATTTGAGACCCCTTACTGGTACATATCTATTGTGTTAACCCATTCTGAAGTGCACCAATTAATTACACCTTGACTAAGATTGCAAGAAAAGGATATATTTTGGTACACTGTCCATTTCTCAAACGTGTTTTTAACTTGGAAACAAAAAAGAAATACTTCTCAATATATTAACAATCAAGAATGTATTATTAATATAGTTTAAGATGACTAAACAGCTTACAAACCACTTTTTTGGTCCATTTTTCTCTACATATTCATATTTGTTACTTAAGTAACAAAAAAGTTCTGAGATGAATATGACAAATAAGTTAAATCAACAGAAAAGATAAGCTTAGGTAGTAAAAAACAATCCCCTGAAATAACAGATAGAGAGAATTCCTAAATCAATGGAAGATGTATTGGCAACAATTATTTTCTAGATKAAAAGCCTGAGACTAGTTTCTTAAAGAATTAATATTTAATAACTTTGCATTTGSACTGGGTTAGACTGCTACTTCAAAATTAAATTGGCTTATAAGTTTTTATAAGAATTGCTGGTGTGACAGACACTTAAAGGTACATTTTCAGCACTGTGCCTAGGAATTAACATTAATGGGATTTATGCAATGAAGTCCTTGAGCAACACTTTAAACATTAATCTGCTGAGTTACTAATTCAGTGTGGTTGCATAAGTGTAAAAGAAAGGATAATTTTGATCTAATAGTTTTATACTGTGAGCTAAATACACGTAACTGTTTGATTCTCCCCTATATTAAACAGCATAGTTGAATTAAAGCAGTSATTTGGAAAAATTCAATTTTCATTTGAAGATTTATGTTGGAAAACAAATTTCTTTGYATAGCATATGAAAATGGTCAAATTCACCAAAACAATGTATTTATCAGTCCGAAAATTTGACTTCAGGAGCATAGTAGTTCTTAAGAGCTGCTATTTAAAAATTAACTGAACACAAAAATTTCAGGTCTTGGACCAAATTTTTTCCTATACTTCTGAATAGTCTGATCCAAATATTTTGTCTTTGTCCCATCTCACTGCCATTTCTAACAGAGAAAATATCATTAGCTTGATCAAATAAAGGATATAAAAATGATTGACTATTGTATTAATTTGGTACCAGCCTATCAATATTTGAATATTTTAATTTTTATTTTGATACGGTATTGAGATATTGTTTTATTTAAAGGTGGAACCTTATTTATCAACAAAGAAAAATGGTCTGAAAATATTCTCCAGTAAATCCCAAAATACAGGAGAAGAATCTACTGCTGTGTCTCTTCTAAATCAGAACTTATATATCTCAGCATTGTTTTCCATAGATTTTTATCTCTTTATCCTGTATGTTTTGAATTCTAGGACAAAAGCAGAAACTAGAGAAAAATAAATACAAACTAAAGTTAAACCACATCACAGAAATGCACTTCCTAAGTCACGAAGTATGGATATTTACATCTATAGGCAGCTACTTCTTACAATCCCTATCTGAAATTTATCATGCTATATCATAAAAGTGTTAAGGCTGTTAACATCCACAAAACTTATTCTAGACCAGTAGCTTTCAATGGCTAGAAGAATTATATTTTTAATCCTAAACTGATCTTTGSACAGTTTATATATATTTGGTTTTATGTCAACATATTTCCCTAGCTCTTCTCATGCTCTAATATTTATCATCTCCACAACAGTTCTAGGCAGGAGTTACATTCCCTCTCATATCTTCATTTTTCTAGGTTAAAGGGACTAAATTCTTTTGGCTTCACTCCCACTCTCCTTTGAACCTCACAATATGTTGGTTACACCAGATTTCCTGAAACAGCAACCAGAACATGTGGTATGATGTGAGCACCTGCACAGACTATCATGAAATGAAAGATTGCCCACAAACTTAYACAACCTCTTACATTTTAAAAAAAGAAATTCTGTAGTATTTGACACTGTAATTGTCTATTACTGTATGAGGCTTCATATATATCACAAAGGTAGTACATCTAGGTGTGTTTTCATCAGCTGATACTCAATGACCACCAGTGCTGTGATAACTGGCAGCCCATCCTGTCTTGGCAGAATGGTGCTGAACACACTCAGAAAGGTTAAGCAAAGTGTCTTCACTGCTCTGTGCTAAGAGCACATACAGGGCATTGATCACAGCTCAGGTGATGCACTGCAATTCAYGGAAAATAACCCTGAAATTCTTCCAATTTTACCATGTTTTATCCCTTACTGCTAACTTCCACCGAATTATTAAGCCAGACAGTAAAAAAGTCTGATGGAATGTCCAGCCACCAGCCACAGCTTTATTGTCAACTGCTCAGCTAAAGGCACTAAGAGTTCAGTAAGTCAGCAGAGTCATCAGGCACACAGCGGTGATTGGTTTTGAATAGCTTGCTGCTGTTACAATTTCTGGTAGATAATAGCACACTGAGACAAAGCCAGCACCTCTAGTCCTGTTCTAAAGTAGTAAATGAGAGTAAGCTATCCCCTAGGAGTTCATGAAATTCTTTTTTCTGCAGTTTGGAACACAGGTATACACTTTCCTAAATTTGTAATCTCATTCAGGCATACAGACATACGGGTGGGCTAACCAGTGCTCTACAAAAAAATTGTTACTTTCAAATATTGTTTGCAACAAATACGTTAAAATGATGTTTCTGAATGTCATGCTTTGAACAATAATAATTTCATTGACATAACAAATTCACTGCTCATAATGTTCCTGAAACCTTAGCAGTAAAGGCAAGAAAGACCTCTGACATGCCTTGGACATTCCTTTCTGAAGAATTTTTTATCCTCTACTCTTCTAAATATCCTTTGAATTTCATATATGCAAGCCCATGGCTTCTCTCCTGACCACACTTTTAGCTAYGGCATTAATTTTCAATTCTGAAGTTTTTATATTTATACAGTACAGTCATGAATTCACTCTATTTTGTTTCTTACCATGCTCTGTATTGTGCTGATGTGCATGACYTCATTGTCTGGAACACAGAGGTTCTTTACATGGCACCACATGCACATAAATAGTTATCCATGTAGCAGTTTCTCACTTGTACTTGCTTTAAGAGACTGAGAAATAGAGGACAATGACTGTGGTGTTACACATATTAAATAATTCTCCTATCCCTTAAACACTTTCTAAAATCAAATCTAATGAACTGTAAAGTAGAAAATGAAGCATAATTAATTGTATAATTCAACTTGAATCTCTACTTGTGAAAGAAAAAAAATCAGCAGATCAAAAACATTCGAACATGGATATTTTCACACTCTGTTACTTGACATATCAGAGAAACATTTACTAGTAACTTRTGTGGTAAAATTGTTGTATACTCAATAAAGGAGCTACATTTTATCYATTGCTACCAACACACAGCAAAGATTTTCAACTTTAATCTTAGAGAYGAAGGATGCATTTCCCTTGTAAAAGTGCTTGTTTGGGCTGCTGCTGTTGAAATAYCATAATTTCCAAGTCAAGATATTTTTTAATAAGTCTAGCTGTGCTTTATATCTCTTTGATGAGATATATGTATTCATTGTTTCTTTTTTGTACGTATATTTCGTGGAAACAACAAAGGTCAATCCATTAAATATACATAAATTTAATGCATGAAATAGGTTTTAAAGAAAGTCTTACATAGGCCACATAKAAACAGTACTATGACATGCTTGTATTCTACCTGGTAGCAGCCTTGGAAATGCATAAGTTCTCTGTGGTAATTATTTCCAATGGGAAATGAATAATTCATGGGCCATAAAACGATGATTCCAGATTTGGGAATTACAAAAATACTCCGTGGGAGATCTACTTAGCTGTCAGCTTCCTATGTGACCTTGGGCTAGCCAAAGACTTGRTGTTTCAATTTCCCACCACTAAAGTAGGAATACTGATATTTCCCTTTTTTATGAGTGTAATTCGAGAGCAGTAATGAAAGCCATACAAGAACACAAAACGGTAAATACATCCTGGAAAAAGATACTGTCTCCTATTACCAATTAATAGGTAGAAGTAAGCCTAAACCTCTAGCTTATTTATCYCTCACTGTTGGGTCATGTCTACTAAGTAAGAACTTAGAGCTTCCTTGTACTTGCTATTCAACTATTTGGCTAGGATAAAGGAACACAGATCTCTCTTTCTGTGAAATTTGAGGCAAAAAACTAGGTATTTCCCCTACTGTTACTTCAAATGCATAAAATGTGGCTGTGAAAGAAAGCAGCAATTTGTGATCAGCCACAAGGCAGATATGAATTGCACCA
This sequence comes from Amblyornis subalaris, assembly GCA_018881555.1. Lineage (NCBI taxonomy): Eukaryota > Metazoa > Chordata > Aves > Passeriformes > Ptilonorhynchidae > Amblyornis > Amblyornis subalaris. The sequence continues at coordinate 2,748,348 of JACAXG010000037.1, forward strand.
AACCCGACATTTTTGGCAGAATTCTTCCTTATTGTTATGAGGAGAGACAGAATTAGGAAAAAAATACTTTAAAATTATGTGCTGTGAAATCATTACGGCAATGTAACTGAAGTCTAGCTTTTTACTTAGTTACCTGAACAACGGAGCTTATGTAGCATAATAAAATAATACCAATATAATTTGCAATGTATCCTAGATATTGATAGCCTCATGAGCACATAAATGAACTGAAGAACTTAAGAAAGACAATGTGCATACAGTTGCTTTTCCAAGATGCTCTTGTTTACTAACAGTGTGATACAAGGATAAAACAAAAAATATAGAATTGCTGTACTGCTCTATCATTTCATCTAATCCTTTCCTTTTGACAAGACAGACATTTCTAGTCTCTAATTTTAATCCTAATCTTATTCTTCCTTAGGAAATATAATAGTATCCACTGATTGGTTTTAGATAAAGCTATAGAAATGTATTTATAGCACACACRTAGTATATTCGTACTCATGTCATACCCTATAGATGGGACTGCTTTCAAAAGGTAATGAATGCAGAATGAATCACTTGAATTTTTCTCCACACAAAGGAATCACCTTTCACCAGCAAATGTTTTCATTCTATAAAATTTTCCTTCTTTTTTCCCTTCTCCAAAAAATGGAGTCACAAGAAACATGTTCAAATATGTAATTCCGCATACATTGTGGTAGAGAGATAATGGAATATGTTAAGAATGTCTGGAGGAAAATTACAAGGATCCGAACTTTATGGGGTTTTAGGGAAACCCTGTATCCTTAGGGTAGGCATGGATCCACCTCTCTTAATGTCTACAGATCACTATGAAGTACACGGAAGTGTTCACATTTATTGCAGTAAATCCCTGTCTTACTCACCCTGTCCCAGGATAATGAATACAAGCCAACGTGTTAGCACTGATAGCAACTGATATTCTGTCGCAGTACAGTAGAGTCATAATGCTGCTAAGTCTCTACTGATGAGGTGGGGAATACAAATACTGAAGTACATAGAATATACATATATAATAAACATACAACCAGCACTAAAACCTCATAAAGTGGAGTAGAACAACTATGAGCATGAAAGCATAGTGAAGAGAACCAAAAAACCTCCACATTGAGTCAATAGCTGTCAATAGCTGACAGAAACAATATTGTAGCCAAGTGAGCAATAACAGACAGCCACAGAGAATCTCAAAGTGTAATGTCTCCTCCTGTTCAAGAAATGGACAGTTTTCACCTTTTTCTGAAAATAATTATTTTAATCATCTAAGTATTCCTTACTGAAACTAAGTAGCATCAACTAGATGGCTCCATAGGAACCCCTCTCAAAACACACCTTAGCACAAATTTATGTCAATTAACATTTTAACTATTTATTCTAGAATAACTTGAACAGAACACTAATAGATACAAAACCACAATGGCAGCTGTGTAGTGCTGGCTGAGAATTCCATAGGCATCACAATTGTGATAACGTAACCACACAATTGTGTGCTGGTTTTGGCTGGGGTACAGTTAATTTTCAGTAGCTGGTAAGGGGCTGAGATTYGGATTTTTGCTGGAAACAGCACTGATAACGCAGGGATGTTTTTGTTATTGCTGAGCACGGCTTACACAGCATCAAGGGCCTTTTCTGCTTGTCACCCCACCAGTGAGTGGGCTAGGGCTGCACAAGTATTTGGGAGGGCACATGGCCAGGACGGCTGACTCCTACTGACCAAAGGGATATCCCAGACTATGTGGGGTCACGCTCAGCATATGCAGCTCGGGGAAGCTCAGTGGAGGGGGCTTCTGCTTGGGGACTGGCTGGGCATCGTTCAGTTGCTGGTGAGCAGTTGTTTTCATCTGCACCACTTATCTTTCTTGGGTTTTATTTCTCTCTCTTTTTCCTTTCATTAAAATTTATTATTATTGTTACTATTATTTTATTTTATTTAAAGTGTTAAACTGCTCTTACGTGAACCCGTGAGTTTACTCACTTTTACCCCACTAATTCTCTCCCCCATCTGTCTGCTGGAGAGCAGTGAATGAGCAGCTGTGTGGTACTTATTTGCTGCCTAGGGTTAAACCACGACAAATAGCTTTTAATTTTTGGATACCATACAATAGAGCGTGTGCTCATATGATATCAATCTCACCCAAGGACTTCAGAGATATGCCAGCTGAATGCACCTGGCAAYACTCCTTGAGCTTTTCTCTTATTCCAGATATTAAATTTACAGAATTTGGCTTCCCACAGAGCTGAGTCTCTGAATGCCAAGACTGAAGCATTTACTTCTTAAAAATAGCAACCTCTGTCTCCCAGAGCAATTTCTACTTTTTCATGAAGCCACCTAATAACTGAGTCTAGGCAGAAACTAGTATTGCTCCCATAAGCAGTTCTACATCTGCTCACTTTAATGTCATAGTGTATCAATCACAAACACAAACAAAATTTAGACATTTTATGGGCTTTAATTTAAGCTTACACGATTTCTCATGAATGAGGTCAGGCTTTGTGCTATACCTAGATTCTATACCTGATTTCAACAGCAGGAACCACGGCTGTTTTAACAATATTTTTAATTAGATGATTTCATGAAATACTACTCTTCCTTTTCTCAAAATAACTGCCACAAAGCATTAATTTGTTGTTTTGATACTACTGGTCCARATATTTGATAGATAGTAGAAGTGCAGCCAAGGTATCAAGTACTTAGCAGTATAGACATCAGGTGCCAGGACAATAGAGTGCCAAAGATACTGGCAAGCTCAGTTTTGAAATATTGGCCTGATTTGGGAAAGTGATAGCAGCAAGCCAAAATGCATTGGTAATACATTCTTTCAAACAAATACTTCATCCAACACTGAAATTGCAAGCATTAAGCATTGAGTGTTAGTCTGTTCTGCAAATAAAGAATGCTGTTAATTTTGTGAACTTTCTGAAAAATAACTGAAAGGTCCTGGACACAGCAAGCAAATCACACGGAAAGAAACTCAACAGCAGGCTCAGCTAAACTCAGAACTACATATGATGGCATGTTGATATGCTTGGCAATAAGTGGAGCCTTGGTTCCATCAAGCACACAAATTGAATATTAGTGAAGGCATTTAAAGATATGCTACAATGAAACCAAATTAAACCTCATATCAATGACTGAAATGACAAATATACCTAAAGACAGAATACTGTAGAYCTCCTTAAAAAAAAATTCAGAAGTGAATGATGGTTAATACTCAAGATAATTTGGCTTCTGAATTTAAAACTTCGAGAGCCACTCTTGAAAGTGAATATATGATACATCCTCTTTGAACATTATCTTTCTTGGTGCCCCTGATAAAGATGACAACATGCATGCCAAGTAAGATGGTCGTTTAACAATCAGCAGCATTTTTCAGAATATTTTTATCAGAGAACTATTAAAAAAAAAAAAAGGAGTATCGAGTACAAATTGCTGACATTCATGCTAGCATGCAATTTCATGCTAGTAACATGGTGCTTTATTACATGGTGGAGAACTCCTGCAACAAATCTAGAATGCAAAATTCATCACAGTCAAGAGCACAGTAAGCATACTATGTTCCCCAACAGACTCCAGCACACCAGACTACTAAAAAGGATTTCTGAAGTAGTCTAGTTTTCACACTATTTTCATAGCTTCTGAAAAGGCTCTCTGTCCCAAAGACTTTACATTCTGTAGTGGTTTAGGAATGGTATTCCCCAATTTAGCACTCCCACTAAAAAGACTATGAGACTCCCCCTCTCGCCCCCCTCAATGGGAGGCACAAATAGGAGATCACAGTTGAGATAAGAACAAATTACTGGAAAYAGCAATGAGAGAAAGAAACAGACAGCAACAGCAGCAATATTAATAACAAAAGTATGCAAAAGAGAGGGTGATCCACATGTAAAAATGCTCAACATGGACCCTGAGACAGTGAACAATGGCGGACAATACTGCCATGTTTTCAGGACCAGAAGTCCCACCCTTCTTCTTGGAAGGCAGAGAGTCCCTTTCCCCTGCGCCTGGCAATGACATGAGGTGGTACAGAGTAATCTCCATGTCCTGGCCAAAACTAGGAAACATTCCCAGTGTAATAAGTCAACATGGAAAAAGAGAAAGGAAACRTGATGGTAAAGCAAGGATCACGCTAAAACGGAAGAAAAGAAATGACTTGTATCACAAGCAAACAGTAAGGATGTAAATGTTAATAAGCAAGGAATTCATTATAGCACCAGAAAAGTAATGGGCATCATAGGAGAGAAGACCAGAAGGAAGAGTGAATCAATAGGCATCAGACCTTGTGTTGTATTTGACAGTAAGCAGTGGAAACATAAAAAGGCAGCAGGTATACAGGGATAAGAGAGGAGACAAGAAAGAACAGGAAGATCTGTTTGGGAGGATGCAGAAGTTCACATGAAGTAGAATTCAACAATGCAGATGTAGGAGGCTGGGACTCGTGAAGTCTGACAGCAAGATCTGATGTCTCAGAACATTARTATGCTGGCACCAGACTGATATTGTTTGACTGCACCTGTACACATGTGGCAAAGTCTAAATGGCAGTACCTTGTGCTATGTGCTCTCAAAAAAAATCTACAACACTATCAGGAAGCATATCTCAGTTGCATTTGAATGTATTGGCTGACTCAAATGTCCTGCCCTGAGGCCTCAAGAGTATTGTATGCTAGAAGAGTTGTCAAAAGGTTTGGTTTTACATAAGATAAGAACTTGTCTTGACTTTGTTTAAGGAAAGGCTTGCTTCCTTTACTGTTGCATTTTTCATTATTACATGGCATCTAGGACAGGCATGCTCCTGAGGATAAATAAATCACGGAATAAATATACTGTGCTACAACTGCAGGTTTTGTCACTACACCTCAGTCCACTGAAGTCACAGAATAGGGCCTGCTTGTGACAGACCCCTTGGTTGCAAATGCAGGGTACTTTGGTCAGGATTCTTCCATGACCCAGTTTCTTTCAGGAAAACTGACAATTTCCACCAGGGTGCACAGAAGGTAGGACTCACAGAAATGCCAGCAGCCTTTCAGTACAGAAGACATATGTTGTTCAGATTAAAAAGCTCATATAGAAAAGGCAGACGCATAAAGATGGTCTTCATGAAGAGAGAACTTTCAGAACTCTGAGTACATGCTAAAAGATGAGAGATGCTCTTTCACTCACTCTTTGAGAAGACTGGTTTTTATCAGCTTCTCTGATAAAGTGAACTCCCCACTTTTAAGAAAATTGGGATCTGGAAAGACTGTATTCAGGTCAAGCTGCACCATGTTCATTTTGGTGTACTTTGCTTAGTACTTTTAAAATTAAGTCTTTATTTTCAGGAGAACATAAATTGTCTCTAATTTAAATTAATTAGAAGTTTGTGCAATAGACTCCTCCTTTCTGAAATTTTAGGAATAGTTATTCCCTCCTTTTCAACAGTAAAGAATACATACTCCTTTACAGTCTCCTCATTCAAACTAATATATCCAAATTTTTGCAGTATCTCACACACAATGTTTATGGATCCCAAACTCTTTCACAGGTGTTGAAAAGGCACTGGGAAAAGATTGTGTTCCTTCCTTAGATAAGCACGTGCTATCTGGCAGTTGAGAAAAATAACCTAATCTCCTGTCATCAGAGAATCCTTCAAAAAAGATTAATGTTGCAATAGCAGGACATTCTCTCTCCTGTTTTTTCAGCTGATACTAAATTTGCAGCTAGATGAAGGAGCTCGAGATACATAAGGACATGTGGACAGGGAGAAAAGTCCATCTGCTCTTGACATAGCCAATTAACAAACTGAACACACTTTGAGAACCTTTATTTATTTTTCCTTGGTGTACTCGTGCTCCTACCAYAAATTCATCAGAAAATTCACAAAAGAATTTTAATGAAGACAGCAACAATTTTATCTACAATGGAAAAATATCAAAAACTCAGAAAGCATTTCCCTTAAGGAAAGCAAAACATTCTTAACATGGCTACAAGAAATTATCATATTCAGCTCTCTACAAAGTTCAAATGCTTATTTTGGATGCATATGCCACCTGTGCAATTTCTCTCTGACATCTCAGGAACAATTATACTATTAGAATTTCTGTTGTGGCTACAGTTTAAATGCATTCCAACCCAAAAGGTGATACCAAATTTAGTAGACCACGTTTTATGCACAGCAAACACAAAATAGCGTTACTTAATCTGTAGCTGATGCTTGAGGGTCTCTGGAGCCCATTCCTAGTGGCTTGTGTACCTGGGAGATTGCCTCCTTACACACACYAGAGCTGGTATTTATGATGGTGCTTCAACTCAGTAGAGATTAATGACATCAAAATTTTGGCAGAAAACAGAAACGAAATTCTGTTCCAAATCAATTTACAGCAGCAATAAAAGTAATTTCAAACCTGATTCAAGAAGGGCTGGCAATGTCAATTCCAAAGAGGTTCATTTTGTTTTGCAGAAAGAATAAACAAAATGTTATAGGAGCTTGTGGAGGCAGAAAGCTCTATACCAAACTGGCTGGCAACAACTGTTTCAGCATCCAAGAGAATTTTTCTCTATCTCAAAACAAGACGCTCATAGAAATATTTGAATCATCTGCAAAACAAAGCCATACCTTACTGTACAAGGGAAAATCAGACTGGACAAGCAGCTAAAGTAGATTAATACTACATTCTTCAGAGAAGCCCACTTAAAGCTTCCATTTCATTTTAAAGTTATATTTATTTTATTTCCAAATGCATGCCTTTGGAAGACAACTAAAATCTCTTGAGGTATTTCTCATTCTTAGAGAAAGTTACAAAATACTTGAGAAAGCATTGACCATGACAGTAACAATCACAATCTGTGACATCTGTTAATAACCTGGTTACCTTACATCTGGGGACATGGTTTAGGTACACCCAGGGAGAGCAGTGTTCATCATCTATACGGAAAAAAAAGTGAGAAGAACACACACAACAAAAACATAGCAAGGAAGGCAGGAAAACCTGGCACATATATTTGAAAGAAAATTATTTTCAGTTCAGGTTTGGGATTTATGCAGGCAGAGCATTAGTTTGCACTCTGGATTCAATCTCTGCTGGAAGGCACTTAGTGTTCCAAGTCAGTGAAGGATGCTCAGCATCAGAGCACTTCATAAAAGGACAGGTCTCTATATATATGAGTTTCCAAATTTTGCTGTAAAGCCAAGAGGGTTACCCCTTGCTCTCCAGGGAAAGGCCTACCAAACAGAGAGAGAGTGGGAGATTAAATGTGTTGGYTTTCATCATAAATCTGTCAGAGTTTTAATAACTGAAGATCATATAGCATCACCCACCACAAAACTAGGGAGGGGCCTTGATTTGATCTTTAGAATTTGCTCAAATCTCAGCTGGAGGTTAGGGTCATTGGCTTTATAACAGGACATCCCAAATTTCCAGGTTCCCCCTCTCTTTCCCCTTTAGTCTTGAACACATACATAAATGCACATACACTTCCTGAACAGGCTTACTCCAAAAACTATTTATTATACATGAGCACTGACATTGTGTAGTATATGTGAACAAAGAGAAAGAACTGCAGACCAAGAAAAGCCCACATTTTGATGCTTAGTTCACTGAGGTCCAAATCAATGTGTTAGTAACACTATATTAAAATATAGAGTGAGGGACCACAAAAGACAAAATACTGCAGTTGTGTGATTGTCTTTAACATTTCAAGCACAATTTTCAATACTCTTTTACTTAATATGAACCCATATTTAGTAGCGATAAAGAAAGAGAATAAAGGAGAGCATGCTAGCGCATGTACGTCTAATAGAGGGACTGAAGCAAACAGTGAAATGATCCAAACCTAGAGAGAAATAATCCCATATATTCCATACTATAATGTTACTAAATGGGACTCTCAAACACAGTCGTAAATAAACCCTCTTTCTTTCCATCTTGAAAAAAATAGACTGGTATTCTGTTCTAAATGGAGCATTACAATGCCTGTTCTTTGTTCAGCCCTTCAGGGAACAGTGTGGTCCGTAAAATCTGTCTAAAAAAGCAGTCCCTCTCTCTCTCTTTTTGTCTTTCTGCTACCATGGATATGACATCATTTTTGCCAACCGTTGCTAAGTCATGAACAGAAGGAGCATTTCCTTTTCTCACGTAGAGGGCAGGGTATGAGCCAGAGCTTCCAAGAGACACAATGTTCTCTTTATGCAGCCAGGGAAAACAGTAAGAGAGGGCTGCCGATGGTCTGGGAAATGGCGGGCAGCCACGACGCACACAAAGCTCACAGCRCTGCCTGGCCAGACTCAGTTCCCACTAAATTGGTGGCCTATTTTCTCATTTCAAAGAAAGGAAAGGGAGGGAGAGAGGGGAGCAAAGAAAAAAGCTGTACATCTTTGCCACTCAACCCTTGCTGAGGCAACCACTGGTCCCTTGGCCTTCCCAGTGAGGGCTGCATCCACTGTTAGAGAACAGGAGAGGTAGCGCTTATGGTGGATCCAGGAGCTGCTTCTCCTAACCCCTGTGTATGCTGCACCCGTTAACCATGAGTATTATGGCTGGGGAAGAAGGCAAGTTTCCAAAATGAAAATATATTAGATCCAAAAAGGATCCAGAACTCAATTATGKTCAAATTAAGAACCACTATAAGATATATTTTCTGGATGCTTGCAGACTTAAATGCAGGTCCTGAAGCCCTAAGTTTTTTTTCCTAGCAGGCAAAACTACTGTTTTCATCAATGCAAATATTCTGTGAGAAAGGATTTTCAGTACATGAGCTTTGATTATTTCACACACTTGCATAGCAATAGTGACGTAGATTACAGTATTACAGTTTACAATGTTCAACACATTAAGCCTTTTGGTAATTGAAGAAAGATCTACATATTTACTTTTCAGAAAATAAATCAATGAAGCCTGTTTTCTGCAACCCTTAGGAAAATCTTACAACTGAAAGAATGGCTAACTTTCTTCCAGGTCTGAAAACTTTCAAACTTTCATAGGTCACATTGTGTGACTTCAAGTGAGGAAAGGCAAATGTTCACATTTTCTTTAACAGAAGGGATGATTTCTTTTTCCTTATTGAAGCTATTCATCACTTACTAATTTAACTTACAAAAGACAGACTACAGTTACTTTTGCTTAGCTCTGTCCTAGAAGAAAAATAGAATTTCCTGCATCTCAGATAATGGCACCACCCAGGAAAATCAATTGTCTTTTGCTTTTTGAAGAATCCAAGTGCAAAGGAAAAGGGATGACATTTCTAAAAGAAACTGGGGAGGGTGAAGGGAAGGAGGACTAAAAGATGCTGCTTCCATAAGATAGGGGATGTATTTAGATTCAATTTAAAGTACTACTTTTCCACTCCACCCCATCTAAGGCTTCCATAGACTGCCATCTTCCTTCGGGATAAAAATTTACTTGAGCTAAGTTACCTCAGGAATAGGTAAAGATTTGAAATACATGCTCCCATTTTCTCATAATTCTTAATTTGTGCAAGAAAACAAGAAGAGAACACAAATACACATTGACTCAAACCCTGCTTCCAACTGGCTTTTCCTGTGAAAATCACCAGAAGGGGACACTAAATGAAAGATTTTCATACTTATTTACAGATGTGAGGTTGCTCTTAACATGGTAAATGGTAGCAAGTTCATACAGCAAGAAGCAAAGCCTCTCCGAAGTGAAGCCCCCTTTCAATACTTTCAATATCTTTGGCTTTCCTACAGAAATAATTATAAATAAATGAATTTCATAAACACTGGCACCTATGTTACACAGGCACATTTTGCTGACACATGAAAGAGTTGATATGTGGTGCAATACTGTATTATTGAAAAGATACTCAGTGTGTGTTTGTATTTATGAACAGAAATGCATGTATAAGTTGTGGGAAGGAGTTCTAAGTATGAACTTCTCAAAAAAATTGTCATCAATTTATTAAAAAATGGACTCAAGCAGTTTGACAGGATGGAATTAGCATATAGGACACRGCCTGTGGCATAAGAGACTAAACTTCCAGCTCCTGTTCACACTTAGATACAGCACCATGAATAAGCAGTGAGCTTCTGTCCTCAGTCATCAAGGAAGGGCTTGATCCTGCCCTCAAATATGAAGGCAGTAGTCTCGTAAAATCAGCTAATCTACTAGCACTGCATCTGATATTACAAGACACCAAGTGATCTGTGCTGGCTTACTTATAAGAAAACTCAAAGAGCATAAAATCACCCTCCTCCAAGTCTTTCTGCAARWAAAAAAAAAAAAAAAAAAAAAAAAAARAGAGATGAGAACTGAAAACAGGCATATGGAAAATAACCCTGTGCCCCCACCTTCAGTGTAAGGAGGAAAAAAAACCAGCAGCAGATATACATATAAATTCCCAGAGTTCAACTGAATCACAGCATCAGAAGCAAGGAATTTATATTAAGCCTTTTAGAACACTTTGGACTCGACTGATGGCATTTGTTTTGAGTTCACTTGCGCCTGAATGCCCAGGAAGGAAGTGAAGTGAATGTGCAATGTTGAGCTTGCAGGATATGTTGCTTGATAGGGTGCTGGCATCAGCAGGGTTCATTTTCTTCTCAGACCCCAGAGCTGCACAAGTGTATTATTGTGTGCTTTTGTGCAACACCAGGGAAGCTGGAACAATTCCACAAACTATATGGATGAAAAGATGGAATGCATCACCCCACAAAAATGCACTCTTTTTTTCTCCTTCCCTCCCAAGAGATTGCTTAAAAAGAGGAAAACGTGATCTCTTTTGTAAATCTTTCACAGTCCTTTATTTTGTGTTTGCACTGAGTTTCCTTTAAGCAAACATAAAGTTGGAACTCAAATATTACAGTAATGTAAGGAAACTTTTCTTGTTGTGAGAATTCCCAGCACTGCAGATTCATGTTCTATTACACATGCAAACTCAATGCCTTACAGCTTTGCAGAAGAATTTTAACTCAATCTAGCTTTCTCTTTTATTTTGTTGGCATTCATTTGTTCAAAAACTTAAATTTTGTGTTCCCCTCCTCCTCAACAGACTAAGGCAAAATCAGATTTACATGAATCAACACAAAAACCTGTGGATTAGCAGGGAAAATATCGAAACCAAATAATTCATCTTTGAGAGTAACGTCTCATCAAAATTCACAACCCTGGAAGTCTATTTGCATTAATTATTTAGGACAGTTTACTAAGGAGAATATTAATAACATGTCTGCTTCTTTTTTTACCAGATGAACAACTTTTTGTTAATTAGATACAGAATGACTAGCATCATCAGGACAGAAACGTGCCACCAGGGAAAAGAATATTACTAATGTAATGAAACATTAAAAGAGATAATGAACCTAGTCAATAAATAATCATGGGGTTTTTTGTTAAAGAAAAGTATGATTTTTCATATTTGATGAGACTGAAGCTTATGGAAAAATTGTCATAAACCATCAAACAAAAAGTTCCATAATGGGCATAGACCAAACTGTTTTATAAATGGATTTAAAAGAATGCAAATAGGAATTGTGCTGCTTCCTCTCTGTTTCAACTGACATATATGGTGGCAGGGTAAAAAATGAGCAGAAAGAGTTTGATGTATCTGCAGCATGATTATATCGTAACCATGGAATAGAAAAAGTTAAAGCTAATGAATCTTTTCAAGTGAATTAAATGGGCTCTATTAAATACTCAATCATTTTCTAAAATTGCTACATTGCAATATCTGGAACACCTCAAAAGTGTTAGTGACTTTAAAAAGGAAAGGGAAAAACTGACTAGCTGTGTGCAGAAGAAATATCGACTCCCTGCAAGTACTAATGCTATTAACGAGCAAAAATTTATTATTAATTTTATAATAGATGTAGAAAATTTGATCTTTAAACTCCTCAGTGTGACAAAAATGTATCCTTATATCCATGTTGGAAACTTCCAGTCTGTCATTTTAAAGAACCATTAACTCTTAGTGTTAGGTGCTGGATAATTCAAAGATGAAAAATCATAAAAAATGAATGAATCTTGAAGGACTGTTTGAGACTGTAGCTTTTGAATACAGCAGTAATTTCAAGTAGCTTCCTATGTAGAAATTGTTTCAGTATTCATCTAGAGATTTAAGAAGCAATTTGAATATAAAAGCAATGAACTGCACCTGCCTTACCAGACCTTCCCAGAACAGTGACCAATTCCCCCAAATTAAAAAAGATGCAACAAGATTTGCTATATATATGGCCTAAACCAACTTTTTTTCACACAGATTTACTTCTCTTTTATCAAGCTGTGTTGGAGCTGCTCTGACTGACTCAATTTCTTATGCCAAATAAACTAAGTTTCAGACATCCATTCATGTCCCTTCCGAACAGCAGGGGCTGCTGTGTAGTCGGCTACCTCGCCTAAAGGGTAAATAAAAGGAAATGGAAATCACCTACAGAATAAATAAATTAAATCTTGTAGTATGGCCCATGTATTAAAAAGGGCTGAGCATAATGAGACATCTCATCAGTGTAAGAGTAAAAGGAAAAGTCATATTAATCTCAAATCCTCTTGGAAATGATCCATTATAGATAGCCTGCTGCAGAATTTTGAGAAGAAGCTCCTCTACTATAACTTCTTGGACATTTTTCATTACTGCGTACTGCCATGAAGATCTGAATGAGAGCATTTATGAGTTATGATGGCACAGATTTAGAACTGTGGATGCTACCACACATGTCCATCTTACCCCCAGTAAAAGTCAGACTTATCACAAGATGACAAAACCCACACTGGTCTGTATTTTCTGAACATAAAACTGCATTTCCTTTCAAAAAGCAAAGTTTTGTTTTGAAAGAAACCCTCAAACATGTATTAGTAGGAAGGAATTCAGCCCATAATACACCCAGAATCTTAGGTCTAGAGAATGAAGGGTGTTTTCCAGTAAAAAAATTGTGCAGCAAGTAAAAAATTACTCAGCTTTTCATATAGGTCAAACAGAATACTGATCTACAAATCTACATTACTTACTCATTTTTTCCTTCAAGCATCTTCCTATAGCCTAGCCTTAAACAGAAGTGCAAGCGTTTATTAAGTAAACGTGACCATACTTCAAATGAAAGACAAAGAATTTTGAAATCCAATTTCCAAGACAGTCCAATTTCATTATATATTTTTCCTGGACATCTACCCCAATTGAACATTCAATTTTCCAAATACTGTTCCTTTTATTTTCAAAAGTTTTTAATGCTGATGAACTTGTCCATTTGCTTTCCTCATTATTCACAGTGCTGTTGGACTGCTTATTCTTTGTTTAAATGTTTCCATCCATATAAAAACCTACACTTATTCTATTTGATTATGAGGGAAAAAACAGTTATCTTAAACTCAGTTAAGTAAGGAAATACTTATACCTCAGATGTTGTATAGCTGTGGCTGATGATGCTAAGAAGTCATGTGGTACCTGGAATATCTTTAATATATTTGTATGAAGGATTGGATTGGATTCCAAAAACCCAGACATTTACAATACTTTTAAACCATAAATTTCTGATAGAACTATTTGGTGTTAGTTTCACTTCACAAAATCTCTGTTGACAAGTCTGTATAATCTGACACACAGAAAACAAAATGCAGCTCCAGGTTACAACCTGGAGTATAAATTTCATTTGGGGAGAAATATTTTTTCTCATAGAAAATTATTATTATTTGGTTTAACTTATGGATCAATTCAATACACTCTCTCTACTGTTAAAGACCATGTCACAAAAGTAATGCAAACTGGAACATGTAAACAAGTCAACCTTATTTCTCTGGCTTATACTGGCATGATATGAACATGTGATTAAACTATTATTGCCCTTTTGAAATGGAAGAAGATATATAAGCCAATTCACTGTTGACAAAAAAACCTCACTGCAACTAATTTGGTCTAGCTATAGATAACTTGCACTCATTTTCTTTACGTTACAGTACCAGTAACCTCACAACAACTTAATCACCATAAAAATAAATTATTTTTTCCCTGATCCATGACTTAAATTTCTGTAGAATTATTGATTGGATTTCACCACTAGTGCACAACTAGAAAAAATTGCTGTTTGAAATGAATGGATGGTGCAGTCTCTTAAATTTTACAAAGAATTGAAAGGAAAGCTTTTCTGGAACTAATGGACCTAAACATATAAGTGATATAAGGTCACCAAACTGGTGACCTCAAGACTGCAACAGTATGAAGAACTTGCCTGGAGAACTCTACTTAGCAGTGAACACATGCAYCATGTAGTGGTATCCAAAATGGCAGAAGGTGGCACTATTTGTAATTTATTCACATTAGCTACATACAAATTCATATAGACACAACATATGCAGTTGAAAAAAAGTATGAAAATGTGCGTGTATATAAATGCGTACAGATACCTGTGTCTATCGTTGAATATGCAGTCCCAGAAAAAGAAAACATAAATTGTTTCTTGTGTGCTGGTACTGGCCACCCTCTGATGGCCTCTGGTTATTTAGGGATTATGTTTGTACAGAACTGGAAATTTCCATCCATTTGTCTCTAAGTTAAATATCCACCACTCACATGTAAGCTGACCCGCAGTCACAGCTGGACCTCCAGGCTGTGAGGAGATATTTTATCTGTCAGGACTAACCTTAGTACTCTGACTGCAAGAACCCAATAGGTGACCTAAATAGCTGCAACGGATTCTAGTGCTCATGWGGAAAATTCTGCACCTCAGTGAAAAGAAACCTCTGAACCAAAACAAAAACAGGAACAACAAAACCCCACAAGCCAACAAAAYCCACTGAAACCCATAAGTAAAATGCTATTTGTAACTACATTAAAAAAGCATTTTATTCAATAGATCTCAATTTAACTTGGGATCTCACATGACTGTTTTGTGTGCTAATTTTACTGAAAACATAGTCTGGTTTGTTTTCATAGATAAGGGACTGATTTGTAGCAAGTAAGTGGTGGTTTCAGCATGCTGCAGGGCACATGGTTCAATATCTATGACACAGAGTTTAAAATGAAGTTCCATGCCTTGCTTCTTAAAGGTTGTGCTCAATCTTTACTGCAATCTGAATCCTCTTCTTGATTTAGTATGTGATATAATATATGAACCCACAGGCAGAATACTTTGCCCTTGTGCCCTGAGAATTGTGCTGCAGAAAGCATGAGGACTCTTATCAGAAGACCTAATAGGGAATCTAATCCTGCAGATAAGAGTAATGTGGAGTGGGGATAYGGAGAAGGGAAGAGGTGGTGCAGAATCCATTTAAGCGCTTGAATGATGCTGTAAGCTCTTCAGTTTAATAAATTTATCTACTTTCCATGTCCAGTTTACGTGACTAGATAAACATCTTGTTTTGCTATTTTGATGGAATCATAAAAAGGGAGGAACTTTGAAAAAATAAAAATCCTAAAGACCTCCATAGTGTTGTACTGAGATTTCCAATGCTTTTTTTCCCTTTTAACTAAAACCCATAAATAAAGAACCATAGTGTGGCATGGATTTATATGCAGCACTCTCAATTGATTTCAGTAGGGTTTGCTTTGAAAAATCAATGGTGTGACACACCACAAAGATAGAGATTAATTTTTTTCTTACTTTAAAACAACAAAATACATTATGACAAATTGCAAACTGTTTTTTAACATTCGTTTTGTTGGATTACGTCATGTACTACTTAGAAGTCAAATAAAAATACACCCAGAGAAAACATATCCTACTTCTTACTTTGCAAAAGCAAAATGGTATGTAAAAGACAAGCAGTAGAACAAGATGAAAACAAAGGTAGTGAAGGCATCAGAACATTAAGCAGATAAAAGCATCACTAATGCATCAAGAAAGTAAAATAGGAGTTTATGTAGAACATTATACATATTAAAGAAAAAAATTAGAAAAATATAAAAACAAAACCAGAGTGAACTTTGCAAAGTTYGTTCATTTATTCTAAGCTATGACAAAAACTCAAGTAATATATTCAGGACAAAAAACTACCAAACTTTCCACTCGGACAGTTATCAGAAGATCAAAGATAAACCTCTGGTGTATTTTCTGCTATAGCGCAGAGGCACAATTATTACAAACCTGGAAACAAATCCTGCACCATAAATATTGAAAGCTATGACAACTGAATTAATCTGACGGAGACCAATAGAGTGTACCAGAATCTTTAGCCTCAAAAAAAAAAAAAAATTATAACAAAGTTAATAATTATACAAAACGAAAACACCTACTTCACCCTTTCCTTTTTTTGGTCTCATTTTAAGCACATAA
The DNA here is from genome assembly GCA_018881555.1 of Amblyornis subalaris. Taxonomy (NCBI): domain Eukaryota; kingdom Metazoa; phylum Chordata; class Aves; order Passeriformes; family Ptilonorhynchidae; genus Amblyornis; species Amblyornis subalaris. The sequence continues at coordinate 2,764,558 of JACAXG010000037.1, forward strand.
GGAAGGATTAAATTATCCTAGGATGTACAAAAATAGGACACACAAGAGATTAACTTGTTTCCAAAAAGCACTTCATTTTTTTTCTTCAAATCTAAACCAAACAAACGTTGCACCAAATTCAGGTACAGCCCATATTTCAATGCTTTAATGCTCTGAACTCCCTGAATACTTCAAGGGGTTCTCAATACCTGTTTCACTTAGAGACTATCTGCTGAAGCACACAAAAAGGTGACTAGATAGTGCTAGGTGGATACATTTAGTGATAGTCCAACCTAATCATTTGGCAGTAATTGAGAGGAACAACCTAACTTCTCTATTCAGTATTTTTGATCCAACAAATCAATGTTCAGACCTTTCAAAGGCTATGAAGATGATTTTTGAATCTTGAAAATATAATTACTTGCTTCAACTCTGGTTTGGAGAATAATTATTTGATTTGTTTTTAAACACTTTCATTTCTTCAGCTTATTGAAGGAGACAAAACACTGGATTCTCTTATCAAGAAAAGTAAAAGAGATGAAGACAAAAGTGTTATCTACACAAAAATATTTTTTCAGTTTTTAAGCAACCAAAATTCTAAAAATAATGTTCTATATAAGTCACATGAAATTTGTATGAAGTTGTTATGGCAACTCTATTTTTTAACAAAAGGAAATAACAGAAGTATGTACTTAGGCAGAACTGATGGAACACCATCCTGTTGAGGATCTTAATAAAATATAGACTCATATATGCAAAATTATTCTTGTAATTATTATTGTGTTAGTGTTACCAGCATACTCTTTCTGGAAAAGATACAATGTGCCCAGAAAGTACATTGATATGATCACTTGTTAATGTGATCTCTTTTCTTTTCCTAGTTTTTATTAGCCATAAAGTGAGCTTGCCAAAACTACAGCATAAGGATGGTTGTCATATTTTAATTTCACAATATCAGGAGCAAAAATGGATCAACTCAACTCAACTGTCTCTAATGGTTAATCCTTTTCTGAGAAAAGGATCACAGGTGTAGATTATAGTGGTGTCCTGGAAATATCTTCTTATCAGCATCAAATTGGTTTTGAAATCACAGAATTCATTCCAATATCAATGGTACAATACAAATGATAGCATGATAGCTTTGGTATTTCTATACAAAAAGTTTTCCATAACTTTAATGAAGATCATAGTCACTGGACATTGATGTTCTTTATTCATTCTAGCAAAGAAACTGCATCCATTCATACTTCAGAGACTGGGGTGGGGGAAATGCTAAATAGAAATGAAAGGCTGTGTTGCATATTGCTGAAGATCTCCATTTTAGACCACATACAAAACCAGAAAAATCCTACCTACACTTTTTTTCCTTTCCTTTTTCTCTTACATCCTCATCCTAGTTTTCAGAAAGTCCACTTAATCTTCAGGAGAACAAATGTCACCTGTAAGTCACTTTGCTTCATTAATTATGCTTTGTACAGCTTTTTGCGTATTACAGGAAGCAGGTTTGTTCTAGTAGCCACATACAATTGTGATAGAAATGGCATGTTACAAGCAGCAGTAATRTGTAGCAATTACAGGGGAAAAAAAAGAAAAAAAAGAAAAAAAAGTAAATGTGGCATTTTCCTCCTGAAGTTTAAATGAATAAGCCCCAAAGAAAAGTAATGATAGAGCAAAGAAATACTGTGAGCCAACTCTGTTTTAATGTAGACAAAAAAAAGGAGGAAGAATAAATCAGTCAAAGCCCACATTCCATTGATATTTCTAAGCTGTACTGAGGACTACTTTGCTCAAGATTGTGCCCAACAGACAAAGACCCAAGTTAAGGGCAGAGCAAAGACAAACTGGCCAAAGGGAACTCCAGGAGGTACTGTGCCTCACTGCTTCTGTTTTACAGACTCAGGGGCAACCTTTTATTCAAGCTATTCAAAAAGCATTAACTCAGAGTCTCACCAGCTCGTTTGAAAACTGTGACATGTTCTTAGAAGTGCAAATTCACAAAAAAAATCTTCCTTTTGGTGTAAGCTGAACAGTGATTTCATTGAGTGACTGCCAATTTTTCTACTACACATTGTTAAAAGTAACAAAGAAGTATGAGGAGGAAAGGAGAAAAGAAAAGAGTTCATTGAGCTCAGCAAATTGTACAAAGCTGGGTCTAGAGAGTAGTTCATTTAGCCCTTGCAAAAACATTGGATTGCCCCCAAAACGGAGACTCTACAGACTCTTCATAGCAGAGTGTCAATACATCCAGGGAGGTTTGCCTTCCCTGGGAAGAAATGGGCATTTGTCTACCCATTTTGTAGTCCTATGAAGACTACTGTTTAGATTTGTGACTGAGCTGGTACGGGTTATATGTACGGGCTGCCCAGTACCATCGTAATTAGTATGGATCCATGAATAGGATCAACAGTGTGTGTCTATTCACCAGCATCCTCCCACCCCACCACCAACTTTAAGAAATGGCAGGTACATAGCTTCTGTTTGCTGTTAAACAGAACTACGAGAAAATGAGGAAATTTCAAAGTTTGGTTCCAGAGAAGTGAGAACTCACATGGACAGGCAAAACCCTTCTGTGCACATAATGCATACACTCATTTTTGCTATGCCAAGAAGCACTGCTTTGTTATTTGTTATGGAAATTTGCATTCCATGTCATAGGAGAACAAGCCGTATATGTATAAAAAAAACATGTGTCTTCAGCTAAGATTTTCTGGAGGCTCAGAGAATACTTATAAATTTTGCACACCTAGAATCAGATTTATCTTTCAGATTTGTTTGGAGAAAAAAAAGGTATTAAGCATTTTACGGGAATGGTTTATCTCCAAAGACTATAAATGAAAAAAAAAATTAAAAAAGAATCAAAAGGAACAAAACCACCTGATCCAGAAGAACTTATTCAGCAATACAGCAACAGTGACTGTGTCCTTGCTTTAGGCTGCACAAATATACAAGAGCTGTGTCAAAATCCTACCCTGTGAAAACATGTAAATTCTCCTGCCTTTGCTGCTGGCATCACTAAATCTGAATTTTACCCACACTGTAGCAGCCAGTAAATTTTCTTTTGTTCAGTAAGAAACAGAAGCCACAGCCCCTCCACTATGAATAGTGATTTGTATGGACATTATTCAAATGTTCATCCACACAGAGGGATTCTTTTGGTGATATATTTTCTCTCTGAGAGCATTTTGTACTACCTTTCTGAGAATGTAGTGAGAATTTTTACATGGTGTCTGTCTACTGTCATGGAAAAACTACATGTGGTTCTCCATGTGCACACACCTACTCACCTATGTACTTGCTTTTACCCTCTTAAATATATCAAAATAGTACCAGAAGCAATGAGAAATCACATAAATATAGATCTATTATTCTTACAGTTTTAAGATTGTTATAATGCATTCTATTTGGAAACTTTGCAACATAAATTAAACTAAGTTCATAACTTGGTAATAGATAGAAGATCATTAAGGAAAGACTGTACTGACTAGGGTTCATGGATCACATTCTAAGAAACATCTCATTTTATTTTAATCAAGTCTAATTTATAATCTTGGCTGCAAAACAACAGAATTAACTGGCAGAATAGGGGCAATTTATGATATTTTAGGGAAGCAACATGCCCTGATTTGAAAATGCACAGAGGTTCAGTGGACTCAATTTTRTATTTAATTAAGGTGACTTCCAGATTGGACTTTTTAATTTAATAATCATCTAAACAAACGGCTCTTTATTTTATGCTAAAGTTCTTAACTTCAGTAATCTACTCTGAAGCCTAAAGCCACTCACACTGATATAGCAAAAAATTGTTTAATCAGAGGTTACATATGATGATAAATTGTAATGGCATTTGTTCTTCTGCCCGTTTAATGCAAGAAAAATAAGTGACCTTCTAATCAACCTGTCCAATGACTTCTTCCAGACCTCTCCTTATTTTACAGGATATTACAGTTAAACAAAAATTACAATTACACAGAAAGCAGAAAACAACAATGAACAACAATCTGAGATTTTAAGACTAAAAGGGTATGGCCAGATAACCATAAAATGTAGTCATTATCTTACTGTAATAAAGTAATAAATTGTAGTCATTATCCTACYGGGAGCTAACTAATGAAACAGGTTGGTACCTATGATGAGACACACAGATTTGGAAAGCATTAGGTCTTTCTGTTCACACAGAGATATACTTGACAATGTGGAAAGGAAACCAGTTCTGGGCACAATGTGCAGAAATGCACCTATCTTCATCATGCCCCTCACATGCCCACCCTCTCTTGCTCTCTCTTGGGCTGCTGCTTCTATCCTGTGTCAGAATAACCGTGTGTGTCTGAGGCCACTCCAAAGTGGTGGAGGATCCCCTAGGAAGCACCAAAGTGACAGTGCAGAAGCACCAAAGGCTGAGAGGAGCAAGAAGCAGGGAGGAGTGACATGTGCTTTTGGGATCAAAGCTACTTTCTACATCCCTGTGTGCTTCATACACGATGGAGTAATTTTCTTGCACAGATAACACTGTCACAAATCTATAGAAATACCATTGTCCTGACACTGACTGTACAGGGGTGAAGAATCAGAATAATTAGTAAAGACAGTAAGTAGTMTTTAAATCCAAGGTTTGAAGGACACACCGCCAGTGTGTGCAGTGTATACAGGGCCTTTATAGCTGCCTAATGTATGGAATCCTTAACTATGAAAAGAAAAACAAAGGGAAGGTGAGATTGAAGTGAAATAAAGACACCCAGAATCAAGGAAATATCTCAATAGCTCTCTCTACTATTCTCTGTCATCAAAGATGTGTCTGTAGAACCGTATCAGAGCGTACTCACCATGCTTTTCAACTCATGCAGTATTCTTCATCTACAACTACTTGGTAAAACTTTCAAGGAAAGAAAAGAGAACTTACCCAAACACTACAGTCTTAAAGGGATGGGGCAAGTTAAGGCATCTCTCCCAGCAGTAATATAAAAATCTGCTTTTGCAATACCTTGATGTACTAGGAATTTAATTTTTTCTAAAGTGCCCTGCATCTTTAAGTGACCACAACCACAACTCATTTTCCTCAAAAGTTTCCTGAGAATTGTCTCAGTTTATGAACCTCAATGAATTTCTTCGTTGCTGCCAAATATTAATTGAAACAATTAACTATGAAGAACACGTGGGTGCAAAAATATTAGTACCACATAATTCTTTCTACTTAAGAGGCCCTTACTGGATTATTGCAGAAACGCTCTGGAGTTCTAATTACCTATGGAAGTCCCACAAGGTTACTGCAGAACATGGTAATTAGACAGTTGTAATATAAGGTGTTAGCGGGGGATTGAGGATTTGTGCTAAGAAGCATGGTGCCTTCATGGCTATTTACTGTACAGAGTACCAGAATTTAATGGAATTTGGTGGAAATCTCCTATGACAAATGTAGTTAAAAGGTGGGAGAAATATCTTAATAGGGATTCAGCAGCTGGTGAGAGGAGACTAGCTATATCACGCCATGATCTTTCTATGAATAAAAATTACTGAAGTATTAAGATTTTTATGGAATTAAAAAAAAATCCTGATCAAATATTTAATGCAAAATACTTTTAATTTTGTGCACAAAGCATTTCATACAAACAAGAGACCATTTGACCATTGCTCTATCACTGGTAAAAAAAAATTAGGTCACTTTCTGTGGTTGATAGCACAATAAAATGATGTGGCTCATGTTGTGTGCAGAAGCCTTTGATTTCCTAGCTCAAAGGACAAGGTCTCCAGTGACAGAGTGGTGTTAAAGAAAAAGCTCAGGACAAGGTTCAAGCTTGTACCCCTGGCACCGCAGCAAGACACTTGAACTATTCTGTTGTGACATCCCATGCAGCAGAAGCCATTCAGTATTATTAGTTTTTAGCCACATCCGAATGTATGGATAAAATACAGAGGCAGAATGCTACTTAAAAAAATACAGAGAAGAATGCTATTTAATTATACTAAGATAAGGGGTAAATTTGGAATACATAAAATTGAATTAAGTAGCAGTACTGCAAACTGACACTGATAAACRGGAGAGAAAGATGTGCTCCCAAGTGTTTCTGTTCTACTTGGCTCGGACATTCTAAACATGGCTTTGTAGTTCTGCAGCCATTCACACACACCACTACTGAGGGGGAAGGGGAGTGAGAAAACTTGACACAAAGCTCGAGCCTTTTTCCATCTTTACAACTCTGTGAAGTGGATATACAACCCTACAGATGGCAATTACTGCGCAAAGTGGAAGGTGGTGGAGAATCCATCTCTAAACATCTTAACATTCTACATGACAGTTACTGTAACTCATTTGCTCACGATGGCTAACATTGAATCAAAAAAACCCAATCTTCCACAAGACTATCTGTATGTAAGTGAAATTCACCTTTCTTAGCTAAGCATACAGCAAGGCTATATCACCTTCATTACGAGAATGATAATACTGCCATTTAATCTTTATTCTCTCTTGCCAGTAAAATACACCTCTCAACTTTGTATGTCAGGCTGAATAATAGAAAGTTTACATAATTCTGAAGAACATCTAATACTTAATTTTTTAATTTAAAAAAAACCCCACATTCCTAACTGTCTAGCTACATGTATTTAAAAAGCATATATTCTACAGCTATTATTCCACTTAAGGAAATAACCACAGAGATGCACAAACATTATAAGCTTCTTTTATCACACACAGAAATTAATTTAAAAGTAAAAACATAAAAGAATGCTCTAGATAAAACTTTTGCTAATATTTTTTATCTCCCTTTTTTAATCACAGCAAATATTTTTTGTTACTCTAACTCTGAGTACATGACCTTTTAACATATCATCTTGCCTGCCTCTGTACATCTTTCGATTTGTGACAACAAAATGACAGTTGTTACTTGCATTAGTTCATGATAGTGACTCATCTCTGTGGAAGTTAAATCCTGGCTCCTATGATCCTCACCCAATTAAATGAAGTTTATTTTGCCATTTTTAACTCAACGTTAATTAAGAGCTTGTTACCTTCTGCAGGTTTTTCTAATGGGATTGCTGTGGATCTGCCAAAATATGAAAATCCACGTGTGTCTGTTTTTCAGAGGATTGAGGAGAGATTATTAAAAGGAGAGAGAGTGAGAGAGTCACCCTGAATGACTGTTTCCTTTCAGAAAAGCAAAGGTCTTTCCAAACATTAAAGCAAGGAGTTAAAAGCAAAGACAGAAGGTTGCTGGGTTGATATTTCTTACCAAAGGACTTATCCTGAAAAGCGGATCTCTTTCCATTTGATATAAAAAGAATGGCCAAAGGAGCAAGAAACCAGAAGGAATGATGAAACTACATGAAAGCAGGAACYAGGCTGAAAGCAGGTGTTTCCTCTAACAAATAAAGCCACAACAGAAGAATGGGATGGTTGCAAGTTTAATGGTAATGACCAAACTTCCCTGGCCCAGTTAGCAATCACAGTAAATTAAGGTTTTTCTCCTCTCCAGGGAATAAATATCTCACTTTAAGAAGGTCAGAAAATAATAATATATTCCCTGAAAGTCACTCCTTTTGTCCACTCAATATGTGCATGTAAAAGTTTCATGGTGTTTTACAGTATCCATTTGTTAAAGGGAGAGACAGCAGAATGTATCTCACGGCTTTCCAATGGATGCTAAAAAGTTTTATTTATTGACATATTGCAGTATGTGAAGTGTAAACTGATTTTCTCATTATTTAGATGTATCCAAAGCTTTCACATTCTGACTACTRACACGATGTAACTGGCTAGCAGCCTTACTAAGTAACACATTTACACCTTGGGAAATATCTTTTCAGGGTATATACTGAAAGTGCTAATTGACTTTTATTTCCTAATAACTGTTGAAACTAATAAGTTTGGAAAAGCTGGTGATTTCAGAGAACTGTAAATTAGACATTAAGACATCTTTCAGACTGTCAAGCCCATACGTGAAAATCTTAAAAAGTAATATTTAAGCTTTTGTCCTCTGGAATGAATTAATGAAGTCATCAATAAGTCAATCATAACTATCATAATGCAGGATGTTGAGAATCTAGTAACATCATATATGTAATTACTACTACTTTAAGTCATCAGGAAAGTAATGAAATCACCTTTTCCTGCAACAGCAGAATGGCAGTAGGGAAAAAACCCTGAGCTGCAGCTAAGACATTTAGGACATTTGACATTATGCCTTAGGAGCCAGACTTTTTAAAAATTATTTTACTGGGTACATCTGAAAGTCTCTTCCCGCTCCTTCCCATACCACACATTCACACATTTTTAACACATCGACTGATTATGCAGAGAAGAACAAATTAAAATTATCACAAGTCCTGAAAACATAAGCAGATGGACAGAGGAAAGGTACCTTGTAATTATCTAAGGGAAAGATGGRTATAAGAATTCATCATGTATTAAAYGGCAGAGAATCCACAAAGATAACTGACCTTAAAATGATTCTGTTCTGAGAAATTTTTCAGTGAGTGCTTTTATGTTCTTAAGATATCATAATCAATTGACCAGGAATCCCAAATCCAAGGTAAACCACTCTCTGATTTCCTGCCATTGAGAGAAATCACTGCAATGCCAAGCCTGACTAATGCAGCATCAAGTACTGACCCCTTCTTCAAAAGTTCACAGAATCACAGACCGTACTGAGTTGGAAGGGACYCACAAGGGTAATCAACTACAGCTCCCAGCCTGGTACAGAAACATCCCCAAGAGTCACACCACGGGCCTGAAAGCACGGTCCAARTGCTTCTTGAATTCTGTCAGGTGCTGTGACCACTTCCATTTCCAGCGCCTAAGCACCCTCAGGGTGAAGAACCTTTTCCTAATATCCAACCTAAACCTCCCCTGACACAACTTCAGGCCATTCCCTCGGGTCCTGTCACTGGTCAAAACAGAGAAGAGATCGGTGTCTGCCCCTCCTCTTCCCCTCATGAGGAATTTGTCGACTGCAGTGAGGTCTCCCCTCAGTCTCCTCTGGGCTGAACAGACCAAGTGACCTCAGCTGCTCCTCGTACGGCTTCCCCTCAACGATCTTCACCATCTTTGTTGCCGTCCTTCGGATGCTCTCTAATAGCTTTGTATCTTTCTTACAGTGTGGCTCCCAAAACTGTCCCCAGGACTCGAGGTGAGGCCACCTCAGTGCAGAGCAGAGCGGGACAATCCCCTCCCTTGCCTGGCTGGCAATGCTGTGCCTGATGCCTCCCAGGGCACACTTGGCCCTCCTGGCTGCCAGGGCACTGCATGTTCACGTTCAACTTGCCATCAACCAGGAACCCCAGGTCCCTTTCCGTGGCACTGCTTTCCAGCATCTCATTCCCAAGTCTGTCTGTACATCCAGGGTTGTCCCATTCCAGGCGCAGAATCTGGCACTTTCCCTTGTTAAACTTCATATGGTCGGACATTGCCCAGCCCTCTAATTTGTCCARGTCTCTCTGCAGGGCCTCCCTGCCCTCTAGAGAGTCAACAGCTCCTCCCAGGTTTTGTATCCAGTGTGAACATGTTTAGTGTCCCTTCCATTCCTGTGGCCAAGTCATTTATGAAGATGTTGAAGAGCACAGGGCCAAGGATGGAGTCCTGTGAAACCCCACTGGTGACAGGTCCCCAGTCTGATGTCATCCCATTCAGTACAACTCTTTGTGCCTGACGTGTAAGCCAGTTGCTCACCCATCAGGATGTGTTTATCCAGTTGTGTGCTGGACATTTGGTCCAGAAGGATCTGTGAGAGACAGCATCAAAAGCTTTACTGAAATCCAAAAATACTGAATCAACTGGCTTCCCTTGATCAGCTAGGTGCATTAACTTGTCAAAAAAGGAAATCAGGTTTGATAAGCAGGACTTTCCTGTTCTTGCCTTAGAGGTGATAAAACTTAAAAAAAAAGGCATTAGAAAGAGAATAATGAAATTCAGGAATGAGAATTAAAAGAACAGAGAGAAAACAAAGAGAAGGTAAGAGTCCCTTACTGCAACCCCCATTTCCCTTTCCTAAGAAAACCCAACCCAAACCCTGAAATGCACAGATGGCAGTATCTGTGCCAAGGAACAGTGTAAGGGACTTTACTATCCCACAAGGCCACTGGAAATGGTGACACCAGGAAATATGTTTGGGATCCATGCACTTATAGAAAGCGACAGCTTGACCATATTAAACTGGGTTGTGTTTCATTCTCTCCATAGGTTCAGACTCATTCAAAGGACATTAGCAGTCACAAAGCTGACTGCTGACTGCTTCCCTATTCAGTGTTTATAATTAGAGTGGGGGTGGTAGATGATGAAAGCAGGGAAGAGACATGGAAGACCAAAGAAAAGAGTAAAAGGTAAAGCTGGCCAATGGAGTTAAAAAAAAGTGGATGGAAAGAAAATTAGGCATTTCATGCTGCCAAAACAATAAAACAGTGAGAGTCTGAAAAAGAAGAGAGAAAAGAAAATTGGTGAAGTTCAATGAGGAATGGAGAGGAAATGACCCAGTAAGAATAAAATGAGGCACAGAGCACAGATAGAGYTACATGCAAGGGAAGTAAAGAGTGGAAAGAGTGTGTCCCAGCACTCAGGACATCAGGAGATCTCAGCTGACTAAAGGTGAACAGTAAATACACAAAGGAGTTGGAGAGAGAAAATGAGGGGAACAATAAGATGTTAAAACTAAAGAACTGAAGGAATACCTGCCATTTAAGTATTCCAAACTTGAGAGGAAATACTGCAACAGAGCAAGCTGAACTGGCAAGATGTGAAGGTGCACAGAAAGGATGCCAAGTAGTGAGACCAAGGGTCTTCAGGATGTGTGTACACTGGCACGATGGCACGACTTGTATGATCTACTCAGTGCTAGATATACCAGCACAGACTCCTTTGAGTTTTCCACCAGGTAACTCTGATTATAAAGTCATATTAAAAAAGCCAAGTAAGTTACAATTAATATAAGTGCACCATAAATCCTGTAGAGTGACCAGACACGATAGAATTTCTGAAGAGAAAAGAAAAAAAAAGGCAGTAAAGTAACAGGATTAAGTCCATTTTCAATTTATGCCCTGAAGTCTATAGGTCTGATCTCAAATCAAATGTGTAAACGCAAGTTTTAAAGTGATTTCAGAAGAAACCTGAAGAACATTTGACTGTTTCATTAATGGTCTATGCTGTTGGCCTGAAACACATGAGCATACAGAACCAAAATACTCAAGAATCAGTATTAACAGCATTTTTTGAAATCAGTATGTCTTTTCCAATGGACAATTTTTTCAGGACTACATATCTCATTGATGCTTCCATCTATCACTAACGTTCTTTCTCCCAGCTAGACCCTTATTCAGAGATGTCCTATTTCATAACTAAGCCAGACATCCAAATTTTTAACAGATTTTTTGTTTTTGCACATGAAACTATGTTTTAGAGTCACAATAYTAACAGTTTTACAAGCCTTAGCTCCATTCTGGGCACTCTAGCACCATATATGACAGGATCTGTTATATCTTTGTGCTATTTTCCCCTAGAACTGACATCCAAGGTAACAAAAGTCCTTTCCCAGCCACCAAGGATTTTATAAGCATTATCAGTAATGTAGTTGATTGCATTATTTGCAGAGAATATTCACCCATTTACAGTGAAGAAGTAGACAGATGCCGTGCTGACCGCTTCAGAGAGCAGGAAAAGACTATTAGAAATGGGGGTTCTGATAGAGCTATTGTGTCCCATTTCACTGCTAATAACTGTGATCTTGTGTCCTTCAGCAGGGTTTCCAAGATGCTAACCACTCAGAGCTTAATAGCCTTATAGATTCTCACTAGCCAGCAAAATAAGATGACAGAATAATTTTCTACCAACTTTTTCTTGTGCTTATATTTATCTCAAATGTAATTCCCACAATATCTAATGGTATTGCATTTTTGCTTCTGTTTTTCACAGATGTTTAGTGACTTGTCCAGTCATCTTTAAGTCTTGCAACCCTATGCATTGTTTGATTCATCTCCCTTTGCATATTTTAGTATCCTTCTCACTGAATCTCTGTCTTTTAAAATGTTTTCTGCAGTCTTATAAAATGCATCTTTTTTTTTCACTTTAGATTTCCTTTAACTGCCTTTTTAATTTTTTGTCGATATTCAAGCTTAAAATAGTAAGGACCAATAAACCTCTCCTTAAGCTAGACTGACAAACAAACCCTTGCTTTACATTAACTGCATGGGTTGTAAGTGAAGCAGCAACACATGTGAAGAAGTGATGAGCCCTAGTGTCAAATATAATTTATTCCTTAAATGTAGTTTCAGGACATGGGAGAAATGTCATTAAAAAGAGGTAAGATAAATAAAGGAAGAAAAGTGAATTGCTAAGTAGTCCAAAAGAAAAGGTGAATGAATAGGATATTCAAAATTATCAAGTGGGCAGCTATGGGGTAAAACTAAGCAGGTTGCTTGAGAAAACAGCCATTCTACAAAGGGAAGAGGCAATTGCAGCAAAAAACCAGCTGTCTGAAAGTCCGCTTCAGTTTTTCAGGGAAGGCACATTGGCTTGAACATCTCTCTAGTCTAACCCTGATGGCCAAAAGGTAAGTATCACGTACACTGCAACTTTCCCCAGAGTGGGGTAATCACACTGTTGTGACTCTCTGAAGAGTATGGAAGAAGGAGATACTGCCAATTCCATACCTTTTTCCTGCAGCCAACAATCTCTTTTTTAATTCTGTAGCTGTTCCTACTGGCTGGAGTCCACTTCCATCTTTCTTTCATGTTTGCTTATTTATCTTAATATTTTTTCTCACCTTCCTTCCTCTTCCTATACCTATATGAGTTTTACATTATATTGTACCCAGTATGGTAAAAAAAAATGTTTTGAGTTTGTTTTTGTTTTTGKTTTTTTTTTAAATAAAATGTGTAACGAATTAACAAAGCAACAAACACAAACACAGAATATTCCACAGGAGGAGGAAGAATATAAGAACAAAACATTAAAAAATTCTGAAAAATAGAGGCAGAARCTTACCACAACTGGTCCACTTGCAAAGTATACAAGCTTCACATTATGATGTTAAATGTTTATAGTTTCTTAATAGTCAGTGGTTCAGTTCTTCTAACATAACACAGATAATCATATTCAAATGACTACATCTGGATTTCTGAAGAAATACTTCAAAGGAAAATATGACTTCAACAAATGAAGTAGCAAAAGCAATATGACAATTTCAGACATTTCTTAACTTTTAACCCCAAAGCTATACCTTTCACTATATACTTATGTGCATGTCTGAGTGTATACACATATGTATTCTGTTTGAATACATATGCATACTAGTCCCTCACACATGCAAATATTTATGTTTATATAAAATGCATGACATGAGTTGTAATGGATAAAATAAACAGTGGCACAACCATGAGGGAGCTATGCAAGTCATCCTAACTGAGCAATATTAAGCTGTAAAATGCCATCATTCATCCTTTATTCTATATATATTTTACAAACATATTCCTATAAAAATGTTAAAAAGAGTTTTACAAATTTTATTAGCATTATTTTTCATATCCATCTGCCTGTAGAAACAGGCTCCCTTAGTACTAAGATTCCAACTCTAGAGGGCCCTGAGGGAGAGGAATAGTATAATATTTTTTTAAAACCACTCAAATTATGCAAAGTAGATTTCCAACATATAAAAAGTGTCATAAGCCTAAAGTCTGCTGTGAGCTAAAAGCATGTGCCAATGGAAATCAAGGATTCTTCCCTAAGAGCATAAAGTTTCTATTTTCATTCCTTAGATTTGCAAGATATCTCTAATCGGCACTAGCACTGAACTGTGCCCAGACCTGCTCTTCTACAAATGGAACTTTTAGCAGTGCTTGTGCACATTCTGAGAAGACAAAAACATGAAAAAGAAAAAAATGTTTCTCCTGCAAGTTGTACTAAAACCTGTGCAACTTGATATTCCTTAGAGGTCTGGAGTTGTAAATGCACTCCACTTATATCCTGTTGAGACGAGAGCAGGAGAGTTGATTAAAGTGACTATAACTGCACACAACTTGTAAATGATCACACGAATACCTAATACTTTACACAATGTGACACACAAATACAGTAAGTGACCTTTTCAGGAGTCAGACGGGCTGTGCAGGCACATGAGGGAAACTGCACAAAGTGGTGTTTGGGAAGAGCCACACTGGAAGCTTACTGCACAACCTGACTTTAAATTTGCCCTCTTACATATAGGCTATTGACACCTATTATAAATAACATCAAGAAAAGCCAGAGTTTTAGTTTATACACATGGAAATAGAATCAAGTGTTTTGGCAATAAATTTTTTAACTCTGGCTTCGACAAAACGAGTTAAGACTGTTAGAGAAGTGCAGTTTCTGAGTGATGATTGTCTCAAAATGCCTGAAAATCTCATTTCTCCATGGGCAACAAAAAAAATGTTGTAAGCCTAATATGCAAAGTTACATTTCCCTAGTCACATAGAAGAAATAGAGAAAGACTTCTAAAATAAGGGGAAAGCTTCACGTGACAGAATCTAAGAACCTACAGTATGTGCTTAAGAGAATTTTCTTTCAATAATACATGTTTAAACATGGATATCTACTGTAATAATTCACCTTTAAAAGCAATCAGTTTGATTATAAGAATATTTTGCTTTCAGCTGTGATAATTTTATTATATATCTTCAATATACAGTAGGGTGACTGGAATTGAACTACAAAGTAAAGCTATCCACACGTGGATTGAAATATTCAGAAAAGTTATTTGATTTATATTGAAAAAATGGTCAGAGAAAGATTAGTTAATATAGTAAAATTTACCTGATAAAGCTAAACAATGTATGTACCTTAATGAAAAAATTTAAAAACTTAATGTAAATCTAAATAAAGATGTCCTTGTGCATTTGATTGCATTATCTTCCTGATATGAAATTTTTATCACGATGAAGTTAAGATGACACAAAATGAAAGCAAAATACAGATTGGTATATATATCTGCACACATAGGAAACTTGATAGACAAGGATCAGAAATGTAAATCTAGAGTAACTTTAGTTACTTTTATAAATACTCAGATCAAGTTAAGTCAGGTCTACTCTTTGCAGGTACAAACCATTGCATTACATTTTGCTTAGATTTGCCCAAATTCCTGGGTGTGAGGCTATGTCTGCATGCTGCCAGATCTGCAGTTTGTAAGTGGGAGGTTGAAGCAAGCCAAGATTTCAGTGTTATCTCTCCCAAATTTTTATGGTGCATTAGCAACCACTTTCTGGCTGCAAACAATACCATACTGTATGTGTCATATTGTTAGTACTATGCCTTGATTTCAGATGTAAAACTGCCTCTCAAAATAGAGCAAAGAGCGAATTAAAAAAGAACGTCATCATACCAGAACTGTGAGAAACTAGAAAAGACAGAGGACCATATTTTCAGGTTCCTTGGATATATCACAACATATGGTCTAGAGGACATATTATATTTAAAACCTCTCCAAAATACTGAATTGTCATTCATAAGAAGGCTCTTCTGTGCTTTTGAATTCCAGGGACTAGGATTTAATCTCATTTTGTCTTTATTGTTGGCATAAATCCATATTTTCCAGTAGTACCTAAGATAAGAAACTTATCTAAGAAATATCCTTTGTTTTTCTGGTCTCTATTTAAATGGACAGGAAGCTTCCTACACACAACCCACAACTTTTAGAACTTGGGACAGCTGTGTTAGTGTGATGAATTGACTATACAGAATTTCAATGTTACGATTAAAACCAAACAGTTTTCCACATCCCAGGTACTTTTCAATTTCAAGATTCAAATGACTACCCTTTTAAACCCTGGGGGAGAAGGATTTTAAACCCATGAGTATTTCAGTTTATATTCTCAAACACCAAGGTCTATCCCAAACTCACATTAGTTTCACTGGGACCTGTCCATCAAAAATCTGCCATTTAAAAAATATGTAACTCAGGTAATTGTAGGATAATAAGTTATACTTTAGAACACTGTTCTAAAAACACTATACAGATTTCTAGTACAAAGGAGCTCTCTCAGTTGCAACTTAATGTTGCTTTCAAATATTTAACCTATGAGATAATATGAATTACATGGTACTTTTAATTACCATAGTTAAAGCAGCAATCATCTTTGAGAAAAATCTTGCTCACACACCAGTCCTGATTTCTGGAATACCAAAAGTGTAAGTACAAATCTCCTTATATTCTCTGTAATATCACTTCAATTACCATACTTTCCCCTCAATCTGTACAAACCGATTATCAACTGCTTTTGGCTGCTTTGTGAGAGATACAGAAAGGGACCTTAACATACCCATAGCAGCTGCAGGAGGAACATGCTAAAGTTATGAAACTCCCAGTTCAAGAGGAGCAGGGGCTATCCTGAATTTCATTGTCATAGTCTGTTGAATGACATCACTTATACAACTTGTATGGCCTTTCATATTGTATGGCATCTAGAGAATAAACCCAGCATAGAGGTATCCCATTCTAGAGGGATATTGTTCCCTTACCAAATACTAGTTAATGTCCAGGCTCCAGTATGGCTAAAATGAAAGCACAGTTTAAACCATCTTACATTGGCTCTAAGGCTGGACCTTGCTATCTGCACTAAATCCCAATGTTGCGCTGCTTCAGTCTCTAGTTAGAGAGTGTAAGATCTATCTACTGTACGTATTCTTTAGTTTTATAAATGCTGTGAATGCCCACTATTTTGTAAACAAAATTAGAATAATACAATGAACTGGAGGTTGTTTTCTTAAGAGGGTTTTATATGTCAAACCTATTACAGAATGCTGCTTAACTGGGACTTAGAATTAAAAGCAGTGGAACAAAAGAGGGAAGACACTTTCACAAGCTTCATCCAGTATATGAAATTCACTATTATGCTGTCTGTGCATTTGGATAGTCATACAATGCATGAGGGGTTGAAATTACTTTTGAATACAATGTGTTTTCAAATCATGTGGTTTTCAGGTTAGGATGTATTTCCAAATATGCCGTAAAAATGCAAGGAAAATCGGTTTACTTAGAAATAATAAAGCAGTTCACTGAATCCGTCCATCTTGATGACATTGATGCTATCTAGCAACGAGGTTGATGTATGAAAATTTCTTTATCCAGAAAAGTATGCAGGTCTATGCATAAGCATAAGCATTTGAATATGAACCAATCAAGTTAAACATGTGTTAATTATGCATGTTCCTGTGCAAATAAGCAATATTCCTTTCATTGGTGAAGGACCTAATATAATCAGCAGAAACCCTAGAATTTTCTGAAAAGAGGGAAACAAAGGAATGAGCTGCAG
The DNA here is from genome assembly GCA_018881555.1 of Amblyornis subalaris. Lineage (NCBI taxonomy): Eukaryota > Metazoa > Chordata > Aves > Passeriformes > Ptilonorhynchidae > Amblyornis > Amblyornis subalaris. The sequence continues at coordinate 2,781,802 of JACAXG010000037.1, forward strand.
GTTACCTGCAATAAGAGCAGTAAGTAAAAGATGTGGGAGTTCAAGGTTACCCCAGGATGAAACACAGAAATGGGGACAGAGTAACCTGTGTTAGAATTTCTTCCTCTTATTTATTGTGGAAGACATCCAACTCAAGAGAAGAAGTTTGGCCCTTTAGAGAAAATGTTTAATTACAGGCATAATGTGACTGTTTTGTCCTCAGCTTTTGATGTTGCTTCTGTGATGGGAAAAGGGTTTAATGTATCACCCGCATAAATCCTGATGAAGTCAGGAGGAGATACAGAGGCTATGTCCAGTTTTCCAAATCAATACACTAACATTTTTTTATTGAACAATATTCTACATTTGTTTTGATAATGAAAATATTCTAAATGCTGATCATATTTTGCATTTTTAGCAGTACATCATAATTTACTTTGTAAGAAAATGCAATGTCAAGAAATTGATTCTTCAGATAATTCCCCTTGACTAGATTTTTTATTATGAAAATTCCATTTATCATTAAATAGGGTAAATATACGATTTGTAAATGCTTCTGCCTTGAGGTATTTTCTGACAAAAAATGATTTMTAACTTTTTAGAAAAATAAAAACCAATTTCTCAAGTGGACTTCCATAGCACTTAAAAATGCACAGCAGTAAATTCAGGACAGTTTTCATGATAGGCTAYGGAAACTAGTCTATAAATTCTTGATTAAGGAAAAACCCAGAGTAAAAAGGCACAAATTGAGAGTGGGAATAATGTATTCTAGTAGAATAAATAACTCCCTGTGGACTGACATACACTGTAAAAAAATTACTTATTTTAATTCTGACATATATTAGACATTCAGTTCTCTTGCTAGTAACTAGTTATGGTCAAAGTATGCAATTCATTATTCATACCATCATAAGAGAAAACCATCACGTCCAGTTCAAAGATGCTATGCATTTTCAGACCTGAAATGAGCTCTAGCTTTTAATAACTGCTGACTAGATTTAGCTTGATTCATTAGGTGGCCTCAAAACTCCCAATTCAGACAGTGTGCCATACAGAAATACAGCTGCTTGCACTTTACTGCTCATCTTCCTATTGAGAATACTGAGACGATGCTGTGTTAAAGCAAAATAAAGTTTGAAGCCTTCATAGAAGTACTGCAGCACTGGATAGAAAAGTAAAAAACCCACTGCACTAATAACATATTTTTGCCTTGTCTTGGCTTGGTAATTTGAGATGGTGGGGTGTTGATTTTTTTTTAAAATACATTCTCAAGCGTATCAGATCTGCACAGAAAGTCGAAAAATTCACACTACTTACCCCAGAGGCTAGAATTACTTCCTTCCCAAATAAATAATTAGGAGATTTACAAAATGCACATTATTTTCGCAAGTGAATGGAACGGCTCCAAGCGATTAAATGCATAATTAGGTTGTTTTTCTAAAATGCTTATTATTTACCTGAGAGTCTCATCTCAGACTCTCTGGTAAATACTGTCTCCCTGCTAGCAGTTATTACCAAAAACGCCTCCATAATTTTCAGCCTTCCTCCAGCAGTGATATCAACAGAGGATATTACTTGGGGCCATGGATCATGAAAAGCAAAATCTGACTGTGCCAGGCAGCCCATTTAACTGACACGCTGAGCTTCCTTTGTACCTGGCATTGTACTATTTCATATTCCAAACACAGTAGAAAAAAACCCAAAAGGACTTTTTAGTACTTTGGTTTGTGTTTTAGCTGGCCAGAAATTCTGCTGAAGGCTGTGCCTGTGCGTGTTTATGTGCTTGCATGGCTACAGAAGAAAACAGAGGAAAAAAGCCCCAAGTTCTTATTAACTGTTTTCTACCCATCAAGGATAAYGAAGGAAATGTGTCTGTCAAAAATCAAATAATCAAGTCTTTGAGCCCCCCATTCCATTTGACACAGGGTTTCCCAAGCAGCTGTCTTGGGCCAAGTTATCAGAGCACACCGGCCCTCACTTGTAACTACTCCCATTGCCTTTCTCTAGGGCACCCCCAGTCACAGTGCCAAGCATTTCAACACGTAAATGTAAATATTCCTGCTCACCAGGTGGAAAAGAAAAAGGTCAGGCAATAAGACCTAGCTGGTTCTCCTATGCAGCCAAGGGACAATACCAAACGCCCTTTTCCTAGTGATCACAGACAAAAAATTGACATTCAGAAGCGACCCCTTTTCATTACTTCACTTCCAGAGTCAGTTTTCCTTATGCTTTTATCTGCCCAGAGGCCTCTATGCTTTGTGGTCCTTACAGAAGAGATCAAGAGTGACTGGAATCTCAATTAGAAAAAAAACAGGGCAAGAGACAGAAAGACATGACAAGGTGAGAGAGAGAAAAGAAAGACAAAAGGAGAAATGAAGAGCAAGAGAAAAAGGTGGAAAAGAATCAGAGGGTGTGCCAGCAATATTTAGGGATCAGCAAATAAGGCAACAGAGATGGACAGACAATAAATGGAATGGCATTGAAGGACAGAACAGAAAATATTTTACTTCCTAGAAACTAAAAAATAAATGAATCATGAAAAGAAATAATGTAGAATCAGGCTAGGCATATTCTTGGGGAAAAAGAAAGAAAACGAACAAATAGAGAAAGAAATCAGAACTAAGCAGGAGAATTTTAATGGGTGTATCTTTGACACTCTATTTCCCAGTTGTGTCATTTGTCTGTTTATAACACCTTCAGCTAAGCTATTTACATTTTACACATAGCTTTACACATGTGTTTTACATATATATGTTGATATATATATACACACGCACACACACACACACACATATATATATATATGAATTCACAGTCACAACCAAATATCTTAAATGAGGGTGAGGATTTCTTCAGATTTCCAATTTGGTGCTAATACAATAAAATTCTGTTCTGAATATTTCGGTCATTTCTGTAAAAGTCTAACAGTAAAAGCATTCTTGAAGCACTGGTGTCTCATGAARTGTTAGCCACAAAACTGAAGGTGGAGTAGCTGAGGTGTGCACCAAGTGGCAAGAACTGCACACTTTGCCAGGTCATTGCTTTTATAGCACTACCTCATTTTTTATGAGGTTTAAAAAGAGACATGTAGGGCAAAGGGGAATAGAGAAGAGAAGAAAACAGGTACTGACAGGCAGATAGTGTGCTCGCAGTCACCCACTAGGATGCTGATAGATGGTCTCMGTTTCAAATATAATTGTTTCCTAACATTCTGATCTCCGTTACAAATAAATAGACTATAGGATGCRTCTGAGTGCTTCAGTCTAGGCCTGCTCAAGGCACCTAAGGCTTAACRTTCCACATATTATGTAATCTTATGAATGTTGTATTACAACTTATTATTTACTGTTGAAATTTATCCATGAACATTTGCGGTAAGTGAGGTATGCAAAGGTATTGACAGAGAAAATGTGAATATTCAAACTTAAATTGTTAGTGAAGGATGTGACTAACAAGAGTCTGTCAAGTTTCACTTCCATTAGTATTTCAGAAATGGGAAAGTCTTATAAGAATTTCATTCACCCTTATTTAAACAATGTATAAACAAAATATATGTTTCACTGTCATTCTTAACTAAATGTATTTCATATGCCTTTATTCCTACCTTGGCTATGAATCAGACTGAATTGTGAACCAGGAAAGTCCTTTTTTAGAAGGTGTCCCTGATYCTGTCCAGTTGTGCTCGACAGAATCACCTAACTGCAAACTCCAGTGTTAGTTTCCTTACAGATATTTATGTATTTATGTAAAAAAAAAAAAAAAAAAAAGGCAGTAAATATAGGGATAGTAAATTGTTCTGGAAAATCGTATTGTCCTGTTAGTTTCATTGAAATAATGAGGCTACATTGGTTTTAAAATTGGAAAATAAAACATAAACATTTCTAACTAGCCCAAATTTATCAGGCATCAAAGCAAAAAAAGCTAACGGTAAGCCTCTTAATAATTCCTTTATAAGAGCATATTAAAACTCAACATCTGCTTAAGCACATATATTTTCTATCTTAAAGAATGGAGACTTATTTGGAAATAACACTATTCTGTAATCATATGGTCCTAAATCTCTATAAGCAACAGATATTTATAGTTAATAATTTCCATTCTTATGAGAAGGGAAGGAAGGGAGGCTTCCAAATGACAGTAGGTGACAGAATGGCTTTTTTAATGTGAACATGGATTCCCCATGGGCCAGAATGAGAATACTGTTACTGCATACAGACCTTCACCAGTTTCATTCACCACTGTATTGGACTGTATTTGACCAAGATACAGAACCAAAATCTCTTTCCTAAATTGCACACCTTACCCCCTTTCCCCCATTTATTTGTTGTCTTGAAATACGTTTCTGAGGAGATAGAATTTATTGAGAAGGACTTTGAACCAGTTTTTTATAACCCTCACTTGCACCTACATTGTGCAATCATTTGACACATCTGCTATATCAAGAACAAATCTGATTTAAGAGTTTTAATAAGACCTTGCATCAATAAATTATAACAGATTGGTGATTAGTAGTATTATTTATATGCAATATTTTTGTACCCCTTATAATGCTGATGTCTGCTTCACAGGGATTAATTATTTTCATAATTTTGTCTAAGTAGTAATATAGAAAATGTCAAAAAGAAAATTAGATTTTCACTTCCCAGACACAGAAATTTAATTAAAACGAACTCCTTGTTGAAGGGAATGTCCTTAGCTGGTTCTGTGATATGGCAGCAGCTCTACATGCTGCCATGTGGGAGACCAAGGCTCAGAAAGTGACTCAGGGAATATTAATCACCAGGCTTTGGAGACTAAACACATGCTGAATGTGCCACAGTTGGTCCCAGCAGGTTATTTATGGAGTATATAAGTTAGCAGACAGCAATGATTTCTTATAAAGGCTGCTGCTTGCACAGGCCACCTCAGAGACGGCACTGTACTGAAAGAAACCCTCTGCTTAGATAAAAASTGATCCCTTAGGAAATCTCTAATTATCCAAACATGAAAGGTCAGCTTCCCCTCATGCTGTATGAGYGTAAGATAAAGACCTGAAGCAAATTCCAGCTGTCAAAATCAACATCATCTTCAGTCTGTTGGACATTTTTAGGGCAAACAGGTGTCTCCAGTCTGTGGAAGAACAGTCCACATACAAACTGCTGAACTACTGCAAGAAAAGCTAAATTCCCAGCCTTATGAGAGAAACTGGAGGCATTATTTACTCATTTTACCTACCCTCTCTCTTTAGATCTTTTTTGTTTCATGCCTTGAATAGTCAACAACACTTCTCCATAATTCCTGACCTCTTCAGCCTCCCTCAGTTCCTTGCCTTCATGACTCCTCTTTCCACTATTCCCTATATTATTATTCCTTCCTTCTACTTATCTTAATTGGTCCCATCTTTCACCCAGAGACTTTCACCCATTAACTGTCTRTGGACTAGAATGTGAGCACTGAGCAAGGCTACTCAGAACACCATCCATGGTCAACTGAATGTAGTCCTAGTTCAAAGTGAATCTGCAGCCATGAATCAACACAAAARTTTCTTTTTCAGAAGCTGACCCTTCTTTCTTAAAAAAAATATTTTTCTGGAGAAGATAGACATTAAGGAGATACAGACAAAATCATTGTACTTGCTATAACAGTGCTTACATAAGATGAATTAGAAAATAGCTTGAATTAAAAATGCATTCAAGCASTTCAGTGTAAAGTTGGTGACTAATAAAACTGTATGACTTGATTTTACTGTTCATGTATGTGATGATTTTTCTCAATCAGATGGGAACTTCAAAGTGACTTGTCAASCATACAGTCACATCAAGTGATCATTGTAAGGTAAACCAGTACGAGCAGAAGCACTTTCAGTCAGAACAAATACCTTTCATTTCCAAATACAAAGCCACAGCTTTCACCGACTCCAGCTGAGACAAAAAATCCACCTCCATTTCAGCCGGACATAAAAATGGTGAAAGACAGACAGGCCACTCTGCACACACTTCTCCCACTGCTCTAGTACATTTATTTTATGTTGACGCTGGCTGGCATATTTTATAGGACAAGAAGTATGCTTTGAAAGTTCATTTCTAGTTCCTTYTAGAATAAATTAATTTATAAGCAAGATTTTTTTCATTATCTCTTGTCCTTCATTACTGCTAACCAGATTAAGCCTATGTGCACTGTCATATCTACGCAATTTACAAATGAAATATATTGCAATAGAAGAACTAGTGAGAGATTAGGGAGAAAAACACCTAGGCGTAAGACATCTCATGATGAATTTAATAATGGGCACTCAGATTTCTGGAAGAATCACATTGGATGATTTCACTGTAGTTGTTTACAGAGAAGATCCAAGCTCTGCTTGTTCTATAGATTCAGAGGCTGTTTAGATAGGAAGCTGGCAATCTGTAGCTACAGAAACAGCACTAAGACTTGAGGGAACAAATCTCAGATGTCACCACTTAAACTTCAGTCAACAATGAAAATGGAAATGAAAGAGCTGCTGTGACTTCTAACCATGTCCTTTGAGCTAGTCTCATGAGCTTGTGCTAGTAAAGGAATACAAAAACCCGCTTGATATACTCTTGGTTCATGTTTATTTTATGACCACAGTGAGAGGAGAATGCAGAAGACCATAAAAAAATTCATCAGGAAAGTACTTCAGGACACTTCCACAAATTCAATTAATCCTTGTGAGTAAAAATGTGGCTTAGCTATATGTTTTTGTATCCCTTCTCAAAGTTTGCTTTTGTATGCTCAGATATTTCATACCAACAAGAAATCACAAAAAGTTTATAGCTGTCAAGAATTTAACAACCCCTAAATATTAAGCTTTAGGGGCACTTTGCAGAAATTCCTAAAGCTGCAAATGTGTGTGCTTTCAACCCCTTTAATTTTATTTCTCTAATAATCACTCCCATCTCCTGAATTTTGTGATTTCCTAAGGTATCTCAGATGTGTTTAAGCAGGGTTATTGGAGAACATAGGTTTGAGAAATTGTTGACATATCGAGGCTTCACAACAGGCAACTCTTATTTCTTGTACCAACTGGTTCACTCTTCCACTTTAGGCCCCACCAAACTRTGCGTCCTTCTACATTACACGCTTGAGAAGGTTCTGTTGACAGAGCACCGACCTTAACTTTAAAACCTTCTGAAATTTAATAGAGCTTTTGTCTATAATGGCAAAGATTCAAACACATAATTCGGTGTGATCAAATCAAATACGGTTTTCCTCCTCCCTTTTACTTGCAAACTCTGCTAAAGCTACCTGTTCATTCTCCCCTTTTCTTCAAGGGTACTAGGATTTTGAAAGAGGATTCAGAGATTCACGACTGCATTGACGTACTGTTGTTATACAAAAAGCATATAATGTGGATAAAAAAATTTAATCTAACCCTAGAAACTTTCCTTCAACGGAACATGGTTCTTGAGGCAATTTATTATACTTTAAAGCTTTAGTTCTTTTTATTAGCAGTTCCACACACAAACTGGGGTAATTCTTATTTATTTATATATCTGTGTGGCAAAATCAGATTACTTTCACATACAATAGTGGTTTACAGTCATCAGGAGAACTGCATCTTTTATCTGGATTCCTTTCAAATACATCATGCATATGATTACTCATAAGAAATAAAGTGATGCAAAGACATTTTTGCAAAGTGCCTACAGCACTATAAAACCTTGCCTTTCCTTGGCGTCACCAACTTTTCTTCTACCAAAGAACTGTGGAAGCCTATTTTACATTGGGGACCAAGACTCATAATGCTGTAATGCTATTTTAAAAGTGAAACTGTGTTCAYAGGAACAGTATGTGTTTAAAAGGGGTAATACAGTGTATATTTGTATACAATTCCTGCTTTGAGGCAATGCTATAAGATCCTTTGCCCTGCACAGTAGCTAAGTAACCATAAATGATCTTTCATGCATATGCAAATCTATCTCTCTAAGCACCTTATTAATTATTTCAAAGATACTTGGAGGTCACCACTCATGGAAATTTCTATGCATGAAGCCTCATTAATACAAGACACCACACAGAGAGAAGGGATAGATTTTTGTTGCTATTTAACAAGGGCAGACAGTATAATCTGCAATATTTACTTTTTWATTTTAATGACCAATGAAATTCAGCCAGTTCCTATCTACAAGTCCTTCCTCTGAGCTGATACAGTCGGTTTGAGTCGTGGGGCTGCTGCCACACTCCTCTGAACAGCTAATCCTATCAGTGCCCCAGTTACTGTGGTCAGAGCTCTGGTCCTCAGTGCTGGCTGCTCTCAGCTGGAGTAGTGCTGCCTGGCACTAGATTAGCAGCTAAACACTAAGGAATTAAAGTTGTTCTTCCAAAAGTCACAGCAACTTGTTTTGGAACAAAGTGAAGCTATGGCACTATCGAGGTGATATATCAYAGCTCATCAGCTGAGACGATAGCCTTCTTTTGAACACATATTATCTCCTGCTTAATGGGGCCCCATAACAGAAATCGAAGCAAAGCAAGGATAAAACCACACAAAATACCTGAATGCAATGACAAAATGCATCCTCTGGTATATCTGTGCCAGGAAGCAAGAAATTAAACCTACTTGAGAAGCACTGTTTATCTGAAATCCCTAGATCCTTTCAAGCTCAAGTTATCATACACTTGTGATGATAACACTGATCTCGTCTGTCACAGTGACCCTTTGCTGAAGCAGCTGCTGTTTATTTTTATTCTGTTGTGTGTGTGGTGCTTTCACCTCTAGGTTGATCCAATAAAAGATATAAAAAACTTGCTATGTTGGTACATTCCCTCGATAAAAATCGGGAACAGTGAGTCAAATGTTAATGGAAACTGCAGGCTATGTTCATTATGTTATCTCTATTTTTGAAAAAYACTAGAATGAACAGAACTAATTGGAAGTGCAAACAATTTAAATATGCTTAATTACAAAATCAAATCCTCCTGTACAGTTCAGRGGCAATGTGTGCACATATGCCTTGAAGAAATGTGCTAGCTTTTAAGTAAATCCACTCTTACATGAAAATGATAAACTAACTTTTTAAAAGTCCAAACCTCAAACTTCAAGTCCTCATAAATACTATTTCAGCATTAGTCTGTGGTGTTTAAAAATACATGTATTACTGTAGACTCTTTTGAGCTGCCTGTGCAACCTGGTCACCTACCATAACACAAATCYCATCAGAGTGAATGACTTTGTTTTTTATTCTTTTTAGAAGCAGGCTCAGATAAACATCTAACCTTTCAATAAAGCTCAGATCTAACATTTTTTTACTTCAAGTCATGCTCTGTTAGATACAACRTGTATTAAACCCACACTGCCAGAATAAGAAAGAAAACTATTTTCTTGGCATGTCCCATGGTATTCATTCCTGTCAAGGGGAATTCATTTTAGGCTTCACTGAGGTAATTAGAGAAAGCTGTGTCAAATAGTGCTTTACCATCCTCACACATAAATACAAACTGCAAATTGCAGTTGCAAAATGAAGATTGTGAACTGTAGACTGTAAAAATGCCATCTTATGCTATTCAGTAGAAGTACCATGACAAATGGAAAAGAAAATTGTGTAATACAGTTGTGAATATTTCTTAATTGAATTCATTGACAATGAAAGCTGCTGGATCCATAGCTAAAAAGGAGGCTAAAAACCTTTGTATCTGAACGGTAGGAAGGGGTTGGCAACTCAGGCATGCCTTCTCTTCACACAGGTGTGATGAAACTTGGTCTCATGACTTTCTCAAAGGACAAAAAATAGTCACTAGTTCCTAACTCAAGTATAACCTAATACTAAAGACAACCAAATTACTTGTATATTAGAAAGTTAGGTTCAGGTAGCTGCAGAAATGAGCTAGTGAACTTACAACAGCTCTCCTTAGATTCTTCATTCTGCAAAGCAGCTTGAAAGATAGTACTTCGAAACACCCTTTTTTTTTTTTGACACAGAACTGCTAACAGAACAGAGGGAACTGATGGAGGTAGCAATCAACGAGAGAGAGAAAATACATTGCAGTTGTATTACTATTACTACTGCTATTAGAACTACTTTAAGGTATAGTATTTTGAAAACAACTTTCTGATTTGGGGAGTTCTGAAACTGAGATTAGCTATATTTTAGTCTTCCCATATTTAGCTATTATAACACTTAGAGTATAGCACAGCTGAGGCTAGATTGGCAGCAATAGCTTCTTTTCCATTCCCTCAGCTGAATTCTATCTCACTCGAATAGCAGAAGTACACTCGTCCTTTGTGCATCCTCTACAAGATCTCTTTCTTAAGCCAAGCCCATGCCTTTCTCACTACTCCAAGACTGAAATCTCAACCCTGAGCATCCCAGCTCCATCTTCTTGCATATTCTCCTCATCCTACCCCCACTCTACTTCTACTGCTCAATTCCGTAAACTTTCAACATCAGSAAATAGAACAGAGAAAAAGACTGGCTTACAACTGCCAGTCAGGGCTAAAAACTTCTGAAAACTTAGTCTCCTCTCTGAGAAAAAAGGGCTTCTGAACTGAACAAATAGAGTTGAAGATATATGGAAAAATCCTAATACAAGTTTTGTGCAGCATGACTAGCAATGGGTTTACGGACAGAAGAGGCAGAAGAGTCATTAGTTTGATGTATCAGTCTGAACTGGAGGAAGCTCTGTGACACCAGCYGTACAGCAAGCAGGCCCAAAAGCAAGGAGAAAGATGAGCTGCCTGCTGCACCACTGGCATAACTGATTAACCTAAGGAGCTAATACAAGAAAAGGGAAGAAAATCAATAAAAGAGGGGGAAAAAAGGAAGGATTCTACTCAAGCAGCTTATTAATTTTCATGGGAGCAGAAAATGGATTAACTTCTGGAGAAGCAAGGAAGGAGGCTGAGAGTATAGATTGACCACACAGTACTATGGTAATGTAAAGGTCAAGGAAAGAACACAGGATATAAAGTTCCTGTTCAGTTTCTCATGACAAGTTTTCCTACGCAACATTAAAAAGTGTTTTGTGCAGTATGACATCAATATGTAAATGCAGTGTTTGGGGGAAGTAAAATGAGACCTGACAAGACAGCTCATAAACAGCAATTTTAGTGAAATGTGAAGAAACACTGTTCACTTGCTCTTGGAGGAAAATAAAAATAAATAATTTTAAATACTTACTACTGCACTTTCAATATCCTCAAGGCATGTTCTCAGGTTAAATAGATGCCACTCTCCCAAGAACTTTTGTCAATTTTTCTCCCATCTGGTGGGTTTTGAAACTTATTTATCAGCCATTCAGGTAAACAGGCAAACCCATCTTCTATGCAGCTTCTAATATGCTCAGAAATTATTCTCATACCATGATACAGCACTTGTGACAAACACATATGCACACATTCAAATTTAGCAATAGGAAAAAAGAATTCTATAATAGAATATGTTTCTTCACAGTAAAATTTTTGGTAATTTTGCAGTTCACATCCCAGTCTAATTGAATCAATTCTCAAAACAAATCTTCCATATTCCGTTTGAGCCTTTGTTAAGTCAAACTTTGTTTCCTTCTTGGGTAAAATATGTAACCCACCATCTTCTCAGAGTGGTGTATATTTCATTCAACGAGGTGACAATTAGCAGTAATAACTTCATCAACAGGAATATTATTTAAAATTCCTATTGCAGTCCTTTTTTTTTATTCATACTTGAAGACAGGTCAAGAAAGTTCATAATTTACTTAATTTGAAAGTGGAAATGTGGAAGTCAAGGTGGTTTGTTTTTTTTTTTAAGCAGAGTGTAATGCTATCATCTGCTTGCACTTCATTATTATAAAATACGAATGTGAAGAGAGCAAACATTTGATTTTACAAGAAATTCCACTTGGAATCCAGTTAACCCTACAGTTTACATGCTTAGCAAAAACCACTTCAATATTCAAATATTTTCTCCAAGACATTAAACAAATTCTATGAAAGCAGTATAATTCCACTGATATACTCAAAAGTAATAGGTGATAACAAAAATCTTACCCTGATCTCAAAATCACATAAATTTAAAAAAAAAAAAATCATCTGAAACATACCTACACAAGGGAGGGAATAGCCAAGCTCTGGGTCATGGATGAACTGGCGGTCATTCAGCATGGTCACACAGTACAAATGGAAACAGTCTAGGCAAATTACATGGCGATGCACACACTGGAACACAAGCACAGGACTCCTGTTAAAAACAAAACAGTGAGAATGCTGAACAAGGCCTGGACTGAACTCCACAAAAAAAAAATCTTCATTTCAAACTTCTAATTTAATAATTTTTAATTCATAGTACACAAGATTATTACATACGTAAAATTAGAATTTATCCTGGCATATTGCAGCACTTTCAAAAAGAGATGGTTTCTAACATGAATCAGATGTGAGGAAATGGAAGTTAAGCTTTCACTGAAAGTTGAGACTTTGCTGAAAACTGAAACCTAAAGCAAGAAAAGTCCTTTAGTAACAGAAATCCTTTTTATGAGGTGAGGAAAGATCATATATGGTAAAACATCAAATGGTGATAGGTAGGATAAAATAGGAATGTGATCAGGAGGAAAGCTAAAGATTTTGTGAAGACCACCCTGTACCTTCAGCCTCTTAAGGCAGCCATTTGAAGTCTGCACAGAAGGCATTCCCCTAGTAATAATGAGTAAAGTAATTCAACTTCTGGTCAGAGGTATGGGATTCAATTTGGGAATGAGACACCTAAACTTAAGTGCTGTATATAAATACCAACCCATATGGCAAGCGAGAAATTCCTGCTATAGTCAATACGCTTAGTGGAGGCTGGAGCCGATCAGCCTTCAGGTATCTGCAGTAGGGTGAGCTGAATCACCACTTTGGCTCCATTGTCTGTAGGGACTAAGTCTCCATGGACCTGTACAGGAGTTCAGACACCTCTCACACATGCAGAGACCTAACTAAATACAGCTATCCCAAGCCTGAYGGAAAACTGCTTGTGGAGATGCAGAGAGGAAACGCTTGGAATAAGTGAGGGCAAACAGTTTTACTCCGGAGCTGGCCTGCACTCAGGAACTCTCCAGTGATGGCCACAGCAAGGAGAGCCAGTGGCTCCCAAATCCTGACCAGGACGAATACACCAAAGGTGAAAAAAAAAATTGAGTAATACAGGAAATATTATATACACATGAAATGTGCCTTCACTGCAGGAACACACTGATCAAACCTAATGGGTTTGTTCTAATAGAAGTTAACTTCTGCTAACTCTGATGGACATATCTCAACTGTCAGTTCCAAAGTAATAGGTGTTATACATTATCTCTTATCTTTCAGGACTATTACCAAACTTAAGTCTCGAAACTGGAAAAATAAAGAGAGAGATGTGTTAAGTTGAACACAACAGTGAGCTTCCCATTCAAATGCTGAATTACTTTACTCCTTTCATTTGCCTGTAGGCAAACACAGGCAGAAATTTAACACAAATTATGGTGKTTTTTTAGTAACTAGGAGGAAAGATAAATATTTTTAAAAATAAAAGGATGAATTCTTACACATTCATGGTACTCCAGCAGACAAGTATTAAACTACAACATCAAATACAGCATGACTTGTGATAAAATCATTAGAGTTAGCACTACTGATATATATTCTCTAAAACCTTCTAGAAGATGCTTTGAAAACCCACTGAAACAGTAAAACAAAGACCTCAGTGTGGGAATACAACTTCAAAATGTAATCAAGAATTTCAGATACTGTATACAAGCATTTAATCTTCCATGAAAATATGTTTTAGTATTGCGCATACTATAGAATTCATGGCAGTGTGTTAGTATCTCCAAAAATATAATCCCTGTGTTTTAGGGATTTTGTTGAATAAAGAAGCTTAAAACTGAATTAAATAAAACCTCCCCATCACTAATCCTTATTAGTTGYCCACTTGCTGTTCTGAATGTACCAAATAATAATTTTAAAAAGACAGCTGTAAGGCAAAATGAGAAGCTGATCTGTATGAGTTTAGCTCTGGATGCTCCCAAAATCATAGTGGAGAAGTAGAGGAGCAGTTATCTTGTTCCTACAGTGCGAAAGTGCCCATGGCTCACCAGTCAAATGTAACCTTTAGAAAAACACCCCAAATATTTCTTCTTAAATTGCAGATATAATCAAATTTGCCCGTAGTTTTAATGGATATCTCACTTTTAGGGCTAACTGCGCTTTTTTATTGCTTCAGTATCTGAATATCTTTTCTAGTTTCATGGGAAACTCCTTGGTCCTAAATTCACACCTCTCTGACCTTCATTTCAAAGACAAAATATATGTGTGTGGTGAGATGCATAAGAAAAAGCCATCAAAAGTGGAGTATTTTAAAAAAGCCAGGTCAGAAATGAAAATGGTGTTATTAATATTTCCACCTAAACTTGTATGAAATCAATACTAACAGCACTTCTTTATGTAAATGAACTACTATGATCAGTTTCCACTGTAAATTTTTTGTGATAATTGATTTTGCTTCTTAATGTATCACAACTGTCTGAAATCAAAACTATATTCTCCAGAAGGGGCACAGCCATACATGTACACATTTTAACTGCATCTTTAGCAGCAATATTAATCTTAAAAAAYGCTGTCTTTTAACACTATCAGACTCCAAGCAATGGGAAGGAGAATAAATCTGAGTTCTGACTGTGTCACAAAAAACAGGCTTAACTTTCACAGCCATTACACTGTCCACTAATTTTTCAGCCCAGGGAATCTGTGTCATAAGGCTTTGAGAAACTCAATCTGTATGCAATGCAGACTGATCCAAATTCACTTGGCATTGGACCAGTCACTGCGTTCCAACATTTGCAGATTTTGTATCAAAAGAATGCAATTCTGGTTTAAAAGGGGCATGAAAGTCTTGTTCCTGAGATCAGTGAAGATGAAGATGTAGCGATTATGTTCATAATGCCCAGGTGAAGCTAGTGAATACTCATTTACGATAGCCCCAAGAGTTGCTGATAGAAGTCTTGCTTAAACTAAACACAATTTTAGAAAGGAGTATCATGAAAATAAAAATAATTGCCACAGTGCAACAAGGCCCCTTCCTCAATCTAACATAACAGGCTAGTAATGTAAATCTGATATATATTTTAGAAAGTGTTTCATAGGTTCCATTTACATAATGTGTTTGGCTGAATTAGAGGCTTCATGAGAATAATATATAAGAAAAATGTTTCTCACAGCAAGGGATAAATTGGTCCTTTTTGTTCACCAATTAGGAATGTAACCACTTTTAAAAATTCAAAATCCAACATTACAATGCATCACTGGAAATTTCCATAATAAGTAACTCACTCACTCCTGTGCTTGGATTCCTTTTCATTAGAATTTTATCAGCACGACTTGACTTAAATGAAAAAGAAGGGGGGCCTTAAATGTTTCTGCTTTGTGTTACTACTGCTGGATAACTGTGGCACAACAACAGAACCGATGGAAGTGCTTTCTGATCCGTAAGACCTTTCCTCCTTCTCTCCAAAGCAGCAAGATGCAGATAATTCTCAGAGAGACTACCACAGGATACAGGCTAAAGAAAGATACGAAGACTTGATCTTGTTTAGATAAGAAGTACTCCGAGAAATTAATTGTTCTAGTATATCCCAAAATCTCACAATGGTTATTAGTGCATTGAGAGTGAGTCCGTTGGCTATAGATGTGAGGGGCTACTTAGCATGAGGAATTATTTGTAGGCGTAACAGTGGATAAGTTGATATATCTTCCAATGCCTACTGAAAAATATATGGGGCAATTTGTCTCTTGCTTGGTCCTTACTCTTAATATTTTGAAAAAAGCTAGACTGAATAAAGGTTAAACAGCACACCACATATATCTGACCATTATTTTTCAGAAAATGTGAGTAGCCACAATTTGAAGCACTTTGGAGAAAGGAATGTAWGTAAGCCTGTAGAAATATGTGAAAAACATGTTGAACAAATCTGTGAAACCCCCTTGAGGTCCTTTCTAGGTGACAGTTGGATTTTTCTCACCTCAATCTCAAAATCTTAACCAAATAATAATAAAAAAGCTTAGCAGATATCTATAAGGCTGCCTTGATGGGATTACAGTCAGCAAAGCAAAAATAGCTATGTGGGGTTCATTTCTCTGCAGTAAATAAATATGAATGCACACAGCTATATCATAGTCTTTAACCCCACCTATGAGTACTATATTTATCATAAAACACTTATGTATTTCTAGCACATTTTTCCCCTTTGGCAATCTTCCTGTACTTCAAAAAGCTTACTGTATAAGTACCATGAAATAATTTAATTTATAAATGAATCTCTATGTCATTCCAAAATGAATCTGTGTTGTATTTCAGGTCAGCACCATTCAAGAAAAGCTGAATCACTGAAAAAAATGTGTTAAGGAAAAAATTTAATATGGAAAATATAAGCTTTGGTGACACAGATACTACAGGCACTCTCCTGCCCCATAAACAATCAAAAGAATTAAATAGAAATACTGTCCTTGAGCAGCAATCAATCCATTTTGGCTCTATCCTTGTAGCAGAATGAAATTACAATGGCTAAATAAGCCAAATTACTCATCCATCATGTGGCTTCCTTACAGAACCGTATGTAAGGGAGTATAGTCTTCTAATTCATACAAAACTGGTGTCATATCTGACTTTCCTGTCTACCACACACATTCCATAACTATTGAAAGAATTGCCTGTTTATGATGCTTTAAGTGCATGGTTTTCTTACCATGAAAATACTCCCAGGTACTTTCTGATTGAAGATGTTATTAGAATCCATTAGAAAGGTGCTACTATTTACATAAAATAGAAAAATACAAAATACAGAGAAATTACCACAGTGATTGGTGGTTTAGAACTCACACAGTTTGTAGTAAAGTACAGCAGCAAATCCTGCCTTTTAATGAGCAATATGCTATTATGGATTAATAGAAACAGTGACCCATCAATTGCAGGCAACCTATGAGTAACAATGCAGGCCCCAAATATCTAGACAAGGGTAGGCATTTGAAATGGGTATCAAGACCTTACCAGAGAAAAGAAAGGGCACTAAGAAAGAAATATCAGTGATATGACTTTGCTGTCAAGAATCCTTCTTTCATGGACTTATAGGAACACACAAAAAAGTACATCCCTGCTTTTCCCTTCCTCAGGGATGAAAATAAACGTTTACATAGATTGTGCTAATKTAAAAATCCAGTATATATAAATACAGTATTATCAGAAAACTAACATATTAAATCCCCTAAAACAACAATTAAAAAAAAAAATCTGTTTTTTTGTCTTTGATCACTTGCCACACAATGCAACAAAGGTCATGAAATGAAGGTTATGAACAGCATGAGACATCACTGTGCGAGCTTAAATTTTCTGGCTGTGCTTCTGTATAAAAATGTATTCTGACCCACAGCTGTTAACTTAAAGGGGCATCAGCAAGTGAAATCTGACCTATTTTCTTCTCTTTTACATTACATGTTTTCCTCTAAAACGTGCTTTCATGTTTCTTACTTCTATTGGAAAGCAGCGCCAAGAGGCCAGAACCCAGAAACAGCCTGACAGTAATAAGCCAGAATATAAGAGGAAAAAACAGGCACGCTTAAAATTAGCGCACATGATGGCAAGTACTCCTTTCAGCAGTGTTCCTGTTAACTCTGTTGTTAAGAGTTTTTTTCAGGCTATGGAAATGACACACATTATTGCCTGTAAAATCTCTGATCACTGTGGCAGGCAACAGCATCTGCCTCCTGAGGACACAGGCAAGGGAATTCTATGTTACAAGCACTGGTACATTCATATTAGTAGCTGGTATTATACATGTGCTATGTCTGCTTGTATGAGCTATGAGCTTTTCCTTTGCCTGTGCTTTTAAAACCTCACTAATGCTCCATTGGAGGGAAAAGGAAAAGACCTTAGTAATGGAAGAAAAAGATGACAAATGTGAACAAAGGAAGCAGCCCATAAACTGCCCTAGCCCAAGCCCTGGTTTGGTTGCTGGTTACCCTTCGTAGCTTGCTGAGCTCCAGCTTACCATGAACCAATTCCTCCATACTGGCATGCAACGACCTCCCAAACCCATGTCACTCGTACTCTCAGTTTTTGCCACCATAGGGTGGCAAACGCTTTTTTCGCCCTTCCCTGGATTTAGAGCTGGCTCACGGTAGGCTTTCCTCTCCTCTGGAGGCAAAACTGCACATCTCTGACAGTCCACAGCAGTCACACACTCCTGTTTGCCCAAGGAGCCTTCCTTTTACAGGCTCATAACTTTCTGACTAGAGATACATGACTTTGAAAACTTACAGACACAGTCAGAAATCAGTATCGTTTGTTTTTCAGAAAAAAAAMCAAACCATCAAGGTAACCAATGAAGCAGCAGAATGATGGGATATCACAATAAGAGAAAAAAGGCCTGACTTCACCTGTACCATTGTCAGCACMACACAATCCTTAATTACACAAGTAATTAAGGATGAACAAATGAAAAAAATCAAAATGCCCTTGTACCCTAATGGCCTTTTATTCTCCTGATTGGTCCCACTGGGGCTACTGAGGTCCCATTGATTTCTTTCAAGAATTTAAACTTTATTTAGTTTTACTTTCTACAATCTATGCCAGTAAAATTAATGTTGTCAACAAATGCTCTTATGCCACTGTAATGCAACTCTCTATGCTGTTAAATTGTTAGAATGGGCCCTGACATGGTTTTTAGGCTTGCCAAATACCAAAGTCCCTAACAGTTCTTGGGCATAGTCCAAGGGGTTACTGTGTGCTGTCTCCAAAAGGCAACAGCAATCTGCATATGGACACCGGTTTAAAAAATAAGAGTCCCATAATACAGATTTATCACAACAGAGCTTTAGTCTGGGACCATTCTCTTATTACTACATCTTACCAAATTATTTTTGTTTTCTTATTTCCATTCCCAAAATCAAACCTTTTAAGACAGCCTGTGAAAATTATGTTGTCTGTAAACACATTACATAGAAGAATATTCCTAACATGAAAGACAAGACACGATCATGAGCTCTTTTTGCGTTCTTGGGGATGCTGAAATCCCTGGAAAGGTACAGGAGGAAAAGACTATTGGATATCGTCTTAAAGGATGCTATCATATTATACTTTTCATTTCCCAGAACTCCAGGAGGGACTAGAACTTTTGGATATGGCACATCTCCACTGTGTAAATTTCAGTTATTCCCTTCCAGTTTGCTTTGAAAATACACCCTGGTGCATGAACTTAAAGACTATATTTCTTAACCTGTATAGAAGGAAAACAGACTGGAAAACAAGGTAAGGTAGAGAAGGGGAGAAAAGAGAAGAGGAAAGAAAGATGGAACAGGAAACAGAAGGTAGAAGTGATACATTAAGTGCATTTGCTCTTAGACAATTATCTTTCACCACCTTAACATTATGTTTTATGCTTTTTCTCATCTTTCTTTTCAAATACCGATAGTCAATTTACATGTTGATCCAAACAATTACTTGAGGGTGCTTCCCATTAAATGAGTCTTCAGTCAGAACCAAAGATATGATTATTATCTTATAAACAGAAACACCCTAAAGCTATTGTTATAACAAGACATTTCTTTATAGAAATCTCCCCTTTTTAGCTCCTCACTGTCTTTAAAATTTACAGATAATATTTTATCCTTTCCTCCTCAAGGCAAATACCTTAGCATAAACGTCAAGATGCAGTTATCTGAGAACACCTTCTACATCAGCACCTCCACTCAAAGGGAAGAACAAGCCTTGGGCTAGCAAGTCTCATAGAGGGCATTCTGACTTGGGAGATTTTAAGTGTTCAAAGCAGTCAATTATCCTTAATAATCTGAAGAAAATAGTTTGCAACATCCACCAAAAAATTGTACTAGCAGTGAAAATGGCTTCTTTATGTCATATTCATACTGTGAATTTCTGTTTCTGATCTTATTATAGCCTTTTGTCACAACYGTAGAATTTAACCCTCCAATATGTATACAATTCTATGCTTAGATTTCTTTTACCTGCTCCTTCTTCTTCTCTACATGTCAACTTCCAGTATATAAAACAGTAATTGGAATCAACTTTTCAACTAGAAAAAAGACAAACACCACCACACCCTCCCCACCCGCATTAAGTTGCAAACCAAACAAATTATTATAAACTTTGGGAAGTGCAATTTCTGAATTCTTAACCAGGACAATAAAACTATGCAGAAAATTCTAAAGTTTTATACTTATTAAACTCAATTCAAAAGAGGATTCTGGAAGCTCAAATAATTTTAGGTGCCTGYTTTCTGTTTAACCTCAGAATTCATTTTCATTAGTCTTATACTGCCTACTTAGAGGCTGGCTGGTCCTGTTTGTGCCAGTTCTTTCAAGGAATTACAGTATGTATGAGGTCTCAGGTAATGTACTGCTCTTTGTACAGGAGTACTCAGGAAAAATCTTCTCTCTACCTGACCTAATAATCTGTGTAACTCTAAGGACGACTCATATCAATCTAAATATAACTGCATTTCTATAGGAATACCAGATCTTGATACCCAAACAATGCACAGAGTGCAGTGAAAGTCAATAACAAATAGACACATGCGAGATTTATCCCTCTTCTACACTTACTGAATATGGCAGGAACGGAAGAAAGGGTATTCAGAATACTGCATTATAATCTCATCTCTGCCAATCCAGTGGAAGCTGTTTGTGATGCTAACAAGAACTGACTTGCGACAGAAGACACATTGTAGGAAAAAAAAATAGTGGTCGTCATTTCCTCTGTTCTTCAAGCAGAATGGGTTTTTAGTTAATGAAACAGTGATATACTATTCATATAAATGTCACAGAACTTATATGAAGACACTTACTGGAAAACGAGCATGCCTGAAAGGGCACATAACTCGGAAACAGTCACTAAAACTTCACTTTTGTCCAACTTTCCCTTGTTTTGATGAAGCAGCTCACTTCCCACCTCACACGTAGCTAGTTACACAGACTGACACACAGTGAGGGAAAGCGTATATGGATTTATCATCTTACCCTCTCCTTGTCCTTGCTGAGCATTTGCTTAAAGAAAAGGATGCAGCAAGCAAATTCTGCAATTTTCTCATAGGGGACATAATAGCCACAATTATCAGGACTAATGAATAGTTTTAACTTCTCATGTCTATCTACAGTTTTCCCAGAACACATGGATCATTACCACAGAGGCTATTCATACCGACTCTTCCGTTACACACTCTCTTTGCTCGAAGTAGTAACCTGGCCTCAGGAGAGAAGACAGGTTATAGGTAGAAATTCAGTATATATCCCAGTAATTTCTGACAAAAAAAAAAGAAAGATAAATTCAGAAATATTAACAGGCATTTACTAAGGTAAGTTGTCTTCTGTCTTCAACTTCCTCTTGACAAGTCTCTCAACACACCATACTTAACTGTGTATGAGCTGGGGTCTGGATTACAGGCTAGTAATCAGGGAAACAACGACAAATAAAAAGAAAAAAGAAACAGAATGGAAAACAAGGAAAACAATAATTTAACATAATAATAAATAAAACTCATTTGACAAGTGAAATAATATCCTGGAGATACCCTGCAACCAGTATGGATAATACCACTACTTCATGGTCCACCTATGTTTATTCACAGGCTGATCAAACCATAGATGATATACAGAAATCTTTCATTAGAAATTGTGGATTTCTTCCACTACCGTGGCAAAGGGAGTATATTTACACATGGGTTCTAAGAGCTGGCTCAGCCCTAAGTATCTGTACACCACAAAAATGTTTCCAAGGAATACATTTGGACTGTCTGACAAAACCCTTCCTGCTCCTTCTCTTGTTCAGTGAACAGGGATACTTTATTAATCAAAATATACTGACAAAACAAACAAGAGAGCATCAGTTAATTCAAAATGTAGCCCAAAATAACAAATATTTCTCAACACAAATGTTTCTGAAACTCCTACATTTTCTCTGTTTCAAATTATAGAACAGCACCTGAAAAAAATTACTTTCCCACCTTAGTATTTACCAATGATCATTGGAAATTAGATCATTCATCAATTCGTATTCTCTACTTTTAAGCAAAACATTCAGACTTTTGCACTTTTTCTAATCAGTTGAAATATTATATATGGAAACTGTACTTCAAGGTATATTTTTTACTTTAAGTTTTACTTAGAGTTTTTATATTCAAAAGTTCTTAAAAATCAGAGCTCTTTAAAAGAGGACATTCACCTACTTTGTTTCAAAAAAAACCTCAAGCAAATCAGAACATAGGGAAATGACTTGATCGGATTTTGGTTTTTACTTTAGATGCCATGCAGAAATAACCTCTGAGATTAAGATTGTGCACGGTAAAAAAATAAACAGATTTTTTTTTTAATGTTAGCAATCAAGAGAAAAGTACATTTGGTAAACCATAGTCTGTAGAATTTGCTGGATCAAATAGGGACAAAAACTGAACGACAAAAATGCAGATTTCCTGTCTCAAAACCCTTAGAGATGCCTAGAAAAAAGCTATTCTTAAAATAGGGGAGTCTCACTTCTTTATGACGTTTCAAAAAATCTAAAAGGCCACATGGCATATGGCTCCATTCACAGAATAAACTGCAATAACTTCCATGGGATATTAAATTCCATATCCTAAGTTACAACTCATGTACATGACTCATATAAAACATTATTCAATTACACTATTATTGAGTTTACATGTAACAATACTGAGAAATGAAATGTCAAGAGATGTTTGATATTTAATTTTAAAATAATTCTAATTCTTGTATTTTCATATTTATCATATATTGTCAAACTCTAGTCTCATAAAGACAGAAACTTTTCCAGTAATAATGAAGAGAGCCTTGAAATTCAGTGATGAGAATTGGAGGGCACATGGAAAACACAGCTGTGCAAATTATGTTAACAAGTAAAGACAGTAAGAGAACAAACTTGTCTGAAGTCATACATTCTCCTCTCAGTACCATTTCATGTCTTAGAAAGTAGTTCATACACAGGATTTATGCTTTCTTCAAGGGAAAGGGTGGTGTCTTGGGCTCAGCCACCCTCAATTCTAGACAGATGGACACAGCATAGGCTTTGATTAGCATGAAAGCAATGACTGAATCTGGTAGGAATTTGGTGTTGCTTCTCTGCAGTTAAAATAGAAATGCATTTGKTTGCAGTCTGCAAAAGAACAATTTCATCACAGCAATGAAAAACTACACAAAACACTGGCATTTAAGTTTCCAAAATGACTAACAGAAAAGCTAAGATTTGCCACCTCTTTCCTAGATCTGATTCTGTTTGCATTATAAAGAATTGCTAAAATATCATTTACTTTATTTGACCACAATTTGTCCTTATACCTCCTTGAATAACTACAAAGATATAACTCAATGTGAAAAATAATATCTTATATTGACAGGGGCAGACCAGGTGTTTTAATCACATCTAAAAAATTTAATTGCACAGCAGCTGCATACAGACAACATGTTTGCACCTGTACATCTGCTTAATTTTAGCTGGAAACATTCTGCTTTAGCATTCATTGGACATCTTTGCATTTTTAAGTGGAGGGTGACAGAAAGTTCATTTCTGAAATACAATTGAGAAAAGTTTTCCCAAAACTTCCTTGTCTCTCAAAACAGTATCTTTCCTCCTTCACCCCAAATACTATAATCAACATGTTTCTCATATCACTTATTTAGGAGTTTGGGGTACTGGTCAAGGCCAGTGAATCTCACTGCTGTACCTTGTCTGACCTGATTCAGAGTTCAGAATGAGAGAGAACAAAAGTTCATCAGCCAAGTTAAAGCCGTAAGTGCAATAAGGCACCATTTTTGGGATGCTCACAATACTACTATTTACGCTAGGCTTACTAGCAGTTACGTCTTTGGCTACACATGTACTGGAGTGGACTCTGCCTCATTCCTCCTTTGTGTCAACCTCACAACCCGCAGGCAAGGTGCAGAACGAGAAGGAAAAAGAAAAAGGAAACAACCAAGACAAATATAACCCTTGAAATGATAACTACTAGGAATAGTCAGCAATCCAAGTGTATGGATTCAATACAAAGCTCTTACAGAAACTGCCAAACCCCTATGAGCATAATTGATCCCCCAAAGAAGGTTCAGGCCAATTCTTATCAAAACTGACTTGCATGTTCCCCATTACGTAAGGTACAAATTATGTTTCCCACTCTCTGGTACATCAGCTAGCCTGACAGTGATCTGTTCAGCCATGTGTGATTCATTAGGTTTTCCTTCTGTTTCTGAACATGAGCTATAGAAGAGAGCAGCCCTTGAACCCCAGCCTGCTTTGGCAAAGTGTGAGAAGTCAATGACATTTCCTTGTCTCGTGGCATCAGAAACCCACAGCCCCCTGGCACTCTGAATCACCACGCTACACGTGCTCGGCTGAGCACTGGAGTGGCGCAGGCTTTATAAATAGTGCCTACACAGGGTTTCAGTGTACTTGGGCAAAGGACATTTTTATTTGAGGTTGGCCTCGCTACAGACAGCCTTGTTACAGGGGGTGAGGTTTATCGGATTAGAAGCAACACTGTTAGTATTCAGGACACAYTTCCAAGTGCATATGACATGTCAGCTGCTTACATATCTTCCAATTCTGCTTCACATATTCCTTTTAAAGTTAAACATGAAGTGACAGAAGTGTAGAAATATCTGTGTCCTGCACTCTGTGAACATAACAGCTAAAAAAACCACCTTGACATGTCAGCTGACAACAGAAAAAATATCCCTGATGTCTGTTGAGGCATTGTGATTCCTAACATCAACTACTAGTAACAGAGAACTGAAAATACAGAATCATGAACTTCACAATTAAATACATAGATAAAAAAGCATGAAAAAATTTGTTTGAGTGCCCTCAGAGTTTCAGCCTTTGCTTCTCTTTATGTCTGTACATTTACATATTAAACTTTACAGAGACATCCCAGAGATCTAAACATATGGCTAGCTAGTTGTTTATTTCATGTATTTATAGCTATTTTCTTTTTAAAGGTGATTTCCTGCATCTTCTATTGACAGATACAACACTTTCAGCAGCTAGTTCTTCAGTCATTTGAATAAGTGAAGCACTCCCTGCAACAAATCACTTTCCTCCAAAATTAATTCCCTACTACTTCCTTTTTTTCTCTCTGTCCTCCAGATTCCTCCTTCAACATCCCTTCAGTTCTACCTTCAGCTATCATTTTCAAATCAAGGCCTATTTGATGACCTTGAGTTTCCATGGGGCCAAGAATCTCGCCAAAAAAACAGGACGATTTTCCCATGAAAGTGATGCTACAGGACATTTTTCTTCTTAGTCTGATTGTATATTTATTGTACAAACTCCAACTTCTAGGAATACAGAGGCAACAGGTATAGACTAATTTATGATAAACACAGCACATTGCATGTTGCCGAAGGATTTCTTCTTAGCTCTATGTGTTTAATTCTATATTCACTTAACTACCAAGAAACTTTTGACCCTTTAGTATTGAATTTTTAAGAAGATATATGATGAAATAAGACCTTTCCTTTACCTAATAGTTGGATGGTGGGGTTGGTTATGTTATGTACACTCTTGGCATGGTGGGGGGACTGAGGGTGGAATGGAACTGCACCTCTTTAAAAGCCACACATGCCCACATGACCTTCAACATCCTGCACATGCTGTAAATTGCATGGGAGGCATTTCTCATGTACCTTGAAAGGTGAAGAGCTTCAGCAACCTTGTCAAGATTCTTCTTATCTGTGCTCAGAGGATGGGGYCTAAATTTAATCTTGCTTATTTCTGCATTAATCAGAACTGACTACACACTGAGGACAGTGGAATTGTAGTCAGCTGTAAAACCAGTGGGAGATCAAAATTTTCTGGTAAACAAAGTACTCACAACTCTCTCATAGTGTTTCTCAGATAATGGCTCACAAATGGAACAATTGGGAAACTGCAGTAAAAATGTCACATGTTAATGGTACAGTCTTAAAGAGACCAAAATCTTCAGTCAGGTCTTACAGGTAACAACAGTGCACATTTTAAAGATAGATGAAAGGAGGCCTATTACAAAAATACTTGTCTTTGAAATGGGAAAGAGGCCACCTGAAAAGTTTGAGCAACTCCTAGCCATTTTATTCAATTTACTTGTTTTTCTTTTATTATTCACTAGTTATTTGTGTAAGCATCTTATATTCCAAAAGGTCACTATTCTTATCTGTCATGGATATTGCAAAAAAGTCTAGCTAAGATAAAACTAATGCACCTGTTTCTGGGGAGCAAGTACCTTCAAATGTTTTCTGATGGTAATATTAATGTTCCACAGTAGAGGCAATAATCACCCTAGAAACCAACCATGTTAGTGCAATATATAGTTGCTAAGTGAAATGTATAAATGTGCAAATTCCTGACCCAAGTGATAGAAGAGCAACAAGAAAAGGTGCTCTGCTGGATCTCACACTTTTAAAAAATGAGGGGCTTGTTGGGGATGTGAGGGCTGAAGGCAGCCTTGGCTGCTGTGCCCATGAGACAGTGGAATTTTGGATCCTGAAAGGAGGAAGCAGAACAAAATGCAAGATTACAACCCTGGGCTTTAGGAGAGAAGACTTCAGCTTCTTCAAGGATACTGAGTTGAATGTGTGTCAGCAATATGCTCTTGCCACAGAAATAGCTAATGGTATCATGGACTGCATTAGGAAGGGTGTTGATCCTATTGCTCTACCCAGTACTGATGAAACACACCTGGAGTGCAGAGTGCAGTTCTGTGCTCCTCAGTACAAGAAAGGCATGGAGCTACAAGAGAGATTCCAGCAAAAGGCCATTAAAATGATTAATGGACTGAAGCATCTCTCATATGAGGAAAGGCTGAGAGAGTTGGGACTGTTTAGCCTGGGGAAGAAAAGCCTCAGGGGAACCTCAGCAATGTAAAGGAGTCTGAAGGGAAGGTGTAAAGAAAAAAATCAGGCTCTTTTCTGTGGTGTCCGATGACAGAATCAGAGGGAAAGGGCATAAAAGGAAACACAGGAGCTTCTATCCGAACATAAGGAGAAACATTTACACCAAGAATATGACCAAGAACTGACACAGCTTGCCCACAGGTTGTGGGGTCTCCATCCTTGGGAGATGTTCCAAAGCTACCTGGAAATGGTCTGAGCAACCTGCTCTAGGTGATCCTGCTTGAGCAGGGGCCTGGAACAGAGGACCTCCACACGTTCCTTTTAACCTCAACTGATTTTTAAGTCTGTGATTTTGTGAATGAGATATTACCATACAGTAGAATAAACAAAGCTAAAATTTACTATATTTCATAAGAGTAATGCAGAGTTGCACTGTTCATTAATAAAAGGTGACTAACCGCAACTGAATATTGCAACTCCAAAATGAAGAGTATGCAAAAGGGGTTCTGGGCAATGTACTTTTTAAACAGGAGAGAGTTATGAGAGAGGATTATTTTGTTCATGTTGGGATCATACATACTAACTTTAGCAAGCACAGTATCCTTTCACTCCCATGAGAAACAAAACTGCTTGCAGGGCTCCTCTGTACCCTTGTTTAATCTGTGACACTGCAATTGGAATTTGTCACTCTAGGAGCTACATCTGATGTTACAGCCTCAAGCGGAGCTCAACCAAAATAAACAATCTGCTCTATTCTGCTTAGACTAATACGACAGTGATGTAAGCCCCAGCACAGTGGAAAATGCATAAATGGGCTGCCACACAGCACACGCACGCATAAAAACTGCAACACAGCTCACAAGTTTTATTACTAATACACATCATGTGTAAAAAGCCTTGCTTGGACTTTGGCTTTGCTATGCAACAGTATTTTTTGTGAGTTAATGTGGAAAATATGCTTATTATTTCAAAAGACCCTAGGAACTTTGTGCTGCACAGAGAAAACATCTTTTTCTTAAAATAAAAATAAAAAATAGTAGAGTCAAGAATTTGCTTCATCACAACTTGTGCACAGTTATTAGGGTGGCACAGCTGAACAGGATTATTTTATCATAAACATCCCACAGTGACTCAACTATGCAATATTTGTCCCAATATCTTGTGTTTAAATACAGTATTTTCCCTTCCTTTTCTGTATTTCTCTCTCTCTCTGGTATTTGATTTAGGGTCTCTGGAGCTTTGCCAATGCTAGGCTGTTCGTTCCAGTTGCACATACAAGCTCATTTATGCAAATAGTCACGTTGAAACCCTAATCTGGTTATTCCTTCTACTCAGGATCACTCGATCAGAAGGAGGATGGGGAGGAAAATGCTGTACGTAATTCTGTTAAATTCATCAGTCAGAATGGCTGACCTTAAATCTAGAGTCTTACACGCAGTCATTTTTCCTTTTCTCTGTCCCCAAGCTAAGATAGCCCTGCAAAGGCAACTGACTGAGCAGGTCACATTTTTCTATAAAGTTACAAGAGGTTATCTTGTTCAAATAATTTTATTTCAGGAAAAAAAGAGAATGCAGTGAAAAGGAAAGCAACAAGGTCACTTCAATAACATCACAGAATATTTTGTAACTGCCTTACTATTTATATATTTTCATCTTCAAAGATGCATTTTCACATAGAGCGTTTTTATATAAAAAGGCAAGAAAAACCAGCAACAACAGCAACAACGACAACAAAGATAATTATGTGAATAAAGTAGCTCATGAAAGTTAAGTGCCTAAGAGCAAAACTCTTCTCTCTTGACTTCAGGTACAATTTATATGGCCCCAGTGGAAGCTTTCCCGTATTGTCCTGCCAGTGACCTTAGCCCTCATCCGTAAAATCATTTTCTCGAAGGACATGAAGTTATCTGTTCTGTGTGAGAGCTCAGCTCCTGTGTTCCTTCTCATCATGGACCTCTACATGAGCCCAGCTAAAGTGTAACAGCTCAAATTTAAAATGAATGCTATGGAAGACTCTTCACAAACAGTGGCCACCCGTTCCCATTTTGAAGAGACAGAGCCGGCCTTCTGCAAACATCCTGCCCTGCTCCCTGGCCCCTGCCTTGCTGGCAGCCGGAACCGGGAGCTGCGCGTCTCCCTCGCTGCTGCAGAGCTGGGCGCTGGCAGGACAGGGCTCAGCTCGCACCCGACACTTTGGGCTGTGCCGTGCGACCACGGCACTGCAATATCAGCAAGCTTAGAAATCCTCTTGGTTTTCGAATTCTTACTTTAAACAGCTTCTTCCACTACCTCCTACTACTAAAGGCATCGTGCTTAGCGGGCACTTGTTTGTATTCTCAAGCTGTATCTCSGCGTGGATGTGGGGTATTTCCCATAGCCTCCCTTCCCCCATCAGCAGACTCCAGACAGGCGAGATACTCGGATCTACCCCTAGATGGGGATACTGTCCACAAATCGCAGCGCTGGGATTACAAATTCAATTCTCCAAGCACAAGAAACTAAAATTAAGTACTGACTATTTATTAATCTCCAGCCCATTTATTAGCCCATCTCCAACCCCCTCATCCTTCATACATACTTCTCTGGCCTGGGCTGGCACACGCCAGGGATCACGTTAAAGCCTTTAACTCTCTCGGATCCCTTTTCTACTCTGCAATAAGAGCTATTTTCCAATCACATAAAACTAGCCAGAAAAAGGAAGAGCTAACGGCTGCTCAGAGAAAACTCTGGATGCTTCCTAGACTAGCAGCAGCCAGCAAGTGATGTAGGGAAAGTTCTGTCATGAGAACTGACATATTTCAACAAGATATAATAATGTTGAAAACACCAAGGGGATGTATGCATTAATTTTTCTGTTTAACTCATAAGGCACAGAGTATCTTTCACATTTATTGCCGTGCAAGTTATCTTCTTCATATTATTTTCTGTTTTCAGCTTGACACTTTTCTCAGCTGGTTGCAACTAACTAACACTATATGGAAA
This sequence comes from Amblyornis subalaris, assembly GCA_018881555.1. Lineage (NCBI taxonomy): Eukaryota > Metazoa > Chordata > Aves > Passeriformes > Ptilonorhynchidae > Amblyornis > Amblyornis subalaris. Next base: position 2,811,578 of record JACAXG010000037.1, read on the forward strand.
AGTCAAAGCAAATCCCTAGAGAACGTTTGTTATCCAAATAAAATAATTTCATTATTTTTTCCATGGTTTTAGCAAGATATCAAGAGTGATTTCACATAGCAGAATGAACAGCGGTGATATAAATAGATCAAACAATTTAGTTTGCATACTTACAGGTCCCTTTCCACTTCACTGCATCAGGAACATGTTCCATGCTGACCTGCCCCTCTTAGAGTCATTTCCACTTACAGCTGGAGTACAACTCACTGTCATATAAATTGGAGATATATCTACTAGATGCAAGTATAAATGGACAAAGACATGAAGCAAAGAATTCATTCCTCTATGATTACTAGTCTCTGGCAAAGTGATTATTATGGTATTTTTTTCCACTCTAACTTGAGAATCTGCAGTTTATTTCCTAGAATTTCTTCTAGAAAGTCTGCATGTTCATCTTTATGTAAAATAAATTTATAGAAGAGTTGTTGGTACTGCTGTATGAGAAAATGAAATGATTCCATGATAAGTAAAGAAAAAAAAAAGGAAAGAAAAAATGAAAAGGAATAAAGAGCAAGCATAGTGGAACAAAGCAGACAATCAAACAGAAGTAGACAGAATAATTATAGATGTCTGAATAACACTCCAGATGGCATTTTGGGCATCACAGTTAATAAGCAGGCTGTTTCAGGGGACCAGCATGTTAGCACATTATTGCAACAACTGGAAACCAGCAGCTGAAGCATGTCTGCCTGATTATCCAGGGAGCAGGCTACATGCAGTAGCTAAAACCAAAAAAATACAGTGCCTGAATGCTTACTGGTATGACAGGTTCAGGAACCTGTTTTTCTTTACAGTAACATGCTTAAAAGAAGTTACCACAGACATAACTACCACTCACTTAATGAGGAAGAGGTCTTAGGCCTGTTAATCTGGCCTAAGAGTGAGCATTTAGAAAAGATATCTTTTTGGCATTAATTACCCAAATCTATATATTTGCATTAAAATTTTTGCACTTCTGCTCAAATGAAAATCAAGCTAGACCCTATGCTTCACTCCCTCTGTGCCAATTTATTTTAGTAAAAGCAATAATTATAGTTGAAAGGGAGTTTATGCTATGATTTCATTTTATTCCCTTTTCCACCATTGGAATCTGAAAATTACTTCTGCAGTTGCAACTGTTAGGGTTGAATGTTAAATTGCATGCCAAAATAAGCTTGATATCTTGTCAGTTATCTTCTCAAATGAAATACATCATCTTCAGTACAGCAAAGAGTCCCACTGCTGATATGCAGCCCTCAGGAAATGTATTTCAGGGATGGAAGGTCTGATATTTCCATCAAGTAGAAAGACTCCTAGCAACACCCATACCATAGTAAGTCCTAAATTTATTCTAAAATGGCAGTTCTGTGAAAACCTAATATATGATAGTCTCCCAAATGTCAGAAATAAAGCGCCTTTTTATTTTCAATTTCAAATCAAGGTTACACCATAGAACTCCTACGGATCTGAAATCAGAGACAAACTCCCCAGTTTTAGCTCCGGAATCAGAAGCTTCAGCACAGAGTATCTTCATCCTTTTTCTTTGATTCCTGTGTTTAGGTTGTCCCATTAATGACTCCTCAGGTCTCTTTGTACTTGAACAGACCTACACACAAAAATCCCAACCAAAAAACCCAAAACAAACAAGAAAACCAACAAAACCATTCACAGTAATCCTTGAGATATTAGCAAAATAAATAAAGATATTTTTAATAATTTCTGTAGCTCATGGTATGGTTTTAACTGTTTGCATTAAAAAAATACAGATCTTGAATGCTTCTTGGTTTGCAAAAAATCCCCTTATAAGTGCTATAGAATACATTTGTCAATTAAAGCATTTGCAGAGCCCTCCTACCTCTTCAAGGACATTAGATGCTTTTTCTGAAAATGGAAAATAAATATGTTATAATGGGGGGTTTTTGTTGATTTTTTTGTTGTTTGTTTTTTTGGGTTTTTTTTGCCCGAAATTGATCAGAAAGCATATATGTACATACATCCCAAGTGCAGAATCTGACATTGTCTTTGTTAAACTTCATACAATTGGTGATTGCCCAGCCCTGTCATTGTCCAGGTCTCTCTGCAGAGCCTCTCTGTTTTCAAGGGAATCAAGAACTCCTCCCAATTTAGTATCACTGGCAAACTTAGTACATCTTTGAGTCCTGCATCCAAGTAGCTTGTCTACATTTCTGCTCAAAGAAAGAAACTACAAAAAAAATCTAGAAATACTGTCATGAAAAATGCACAGGCAGGGGCTTTGCCTGGTAATTTATACGGGACAAAATATGCATCTTGATTCGACAGAGTTCTGTGATTGGCAATATCTTTTTTCGTCACTCTCCATAATTTTTACTGGCAGAGAAAAACAAACAAAAAAATCCAAATCAAAGCAAAATGTAACCTGAAATGCTAAGAAATTAAACACAAGTCAGAAAACAGCAAAAGATGTTTGTTCGCAAAATGTAAGCTTACATTACACACTTACAGTATAATTAATTAAGATGTAAATTCAACAAGGAAAATCAGAGTATTACTTATGCCCAGCTTGATTAAGTAAACTTTATGGAAGAGGTTTTAGCATTTCTTGGACTAGCTCTGAAACACTGCATGCCAGATAAGCCACAAGGGAAAGAAAAGGCATAAAAAGAGCTCGAAAATTTAAGGCCTGGCAAATTCCCTATTGTCAGTTCAAGAGTTCCCATCTACCCTGTACGTAGAAATCTCCTTGAGCAGCATCCAGACCATGGAAGTAAATTATGGAAACGTTAAAGAAACATAAAAGAAGCATAACAGAAGTTTAGCTTGCCAGCATCAGAGCAATGTCTCACATACATGCTCTAGAGGAGATGTTAATAAGAATTGGCCCATCCTCTGCCAGACAGGATTTTAGATGGAGTTTGGATCCTAATATGCTTTGGCATTTCTCTGACCTCCTTTATATTATGAGCACCATGTTCCTCTTCTCTCTTTATGTATTTCCCTTCACATGCTGCTAAAACATTTGACAAAACTTACAGAGACTTCTGCCATTCTACTTTTAACCTCACCACCAGTAAAATAGTGAGTTAAATTAATTTCCTTTAAAAAATCACAAGAGATACACAAAATTTTCTCAAAGCCCAAGAACTCCACAAAATGAGCTTAGAATTATTGTTCAAATCTTGTCCAGATTACTCTTCTGCTTTTTCTTTCTTCTGTTATTTACCTTAAATGTCTCTTTTTTTGAGTCCACAACACAATTTTTCAAACTGTTAACAACATATAAAAAAGAGGAGAAAGCAGAAGAAAGGTTGTCCTCATAAAGGGTATTTTCATCCGGACTGCATCAGCAGAAAATCGCCACAATGCTGAAGCAGTACATGAAGCTGTATCATGGACTCTAGTTAGGCACAGTAATATACTATCTGTAGGCCATCTTCAGTGGAATTCTGAGATTTAATTCAGAAATATTTCTTTGAATGGATTCAGTGATCTTCAATGTTAGAACCACTTAGGAACTCCTAGCAAAGATGGCTTCTGAGTTCCAGAGTTTCTCAGGATTTTTCAGTATAAATCCCCTGCACTAAAATAAATCAAATTGTTTCCAACAGAAGGAAGATACTAATGAAGCTTCTATGAACTGTCAGCTCATGAAAATGCCATGGTTTTACTAGATGGTCTTAAGTAAAGAACTATTCATTATTTGAATTATAGCCAAACCAGAAGACACAGGGAAGAATGATACCTCTTTGTGCTGGGCATAATATAAAATAGAAAATGAAAGACAGTTCCTAACATAAGAAAGATAAAAATCTAAATAAACAAAAGAGGTAAAAAGGCATTGGGAAATAAAACGAGTTGTCTAGAATAAGAGGCACTTTTTTTACCAGATGAACAACAGACACAGCACATAGGTGGCCCGAATCAGGATGAGTGCCTGATACTTCGTCAGGTCACAGTGGGAACAGAACAAGTGTCTTTCACAAACAATCTAAATCAAGACATTTATCTCAAACAGAGAAAAATAACCAGAGCCTACAATTACTATGATTGCCACGGTCACAGGCTCAGGGAATGGAATGTCCTTCTTATATTCTCAGGAAAATTCAAACTCTGAAAARTTTACCCATTTCTTGGAAAGACAGGCAAAAGGAAAAGTGATTAGGCAGCAACCTCTATATGGAGAGATCTGCATCAATACCATATAGTGATGGTGGATGGAGAAAGAGGATCCTGCAGAAGCTTCCACCGAATGGTTGCTGAGACCAACAATAGGAGAGCAGAATATCACAGACCACAGGGAAACTGAATTCAGGGATAAAATTTGAATAACAGTGTTTTGCTGAGGAAGCTAGCATTTACTAAACATACAACCAGTTTAATTTTCTGTTAAAGTGAAAAAAACAAAATGATGATACCTTAGGTTACTATCGAAAACAACTTGTTAATGTTTAATCTTCTCTCTTGTGACGCACAGCAAAAACCCCTCTGTTCATTATTATTATTAGRCCTTTTTTGTTTGTGTTCCACATTGAAGATCTTGATTTTTAATAGGTGGGAAGTTGATCAGGATAAAAGAGCCTGTCAGAGTGCAGGTGAAAACTTTTGAAGTTCACAATTGTTCTACATCTCTCTTTGGGCTCTCAGTCCCTCATTTTCAGCATATTCATATTATTGTGTCATCAGGATTTTTCTTAACATAAGGCTATAGAAGAGTGAGCCTGTAAAACGAAACTGCTAAATCCCAGCTTTATTCTCTAATGACTGCCCATCAAAAGTGTTCAGATTACCTGTCAAAGAGATGTTTTTAAATTTCTAGTTCTTCAAGCCATGTGGGAACCCAAAAATCCCAGCACTGCCGCCTTTGATAATCACATCAGTAAGAAAAAATAAGCAATCAGAATGTAGCTGATAATCACAATAATTATGCCAGCAAAGTGCAATAACTTGCACCTTTATGGCAATTATGTGTTTCCCAGAGAGAAAAAAAATCCTACACTTCTCAATAAAATAAGTAAATAGAAATATGTCACATAGTTACTAGTTATATAAAGCTGTCTTTTTGTCAAAGCACTAGAAATTTTTAAGATGCATTTTTATTAAAAGATTGATGTCCCTGCACATAGGAAGAAGCTTCAGGTTTGGGGGAAGCATGCTAAGGTTCTTCTGTCAGAGATATGCTGGATATACAGAGAGGTCTTTTCTATACAGACAACTAACTAGAACAGATATTGAGGAACAATTATCTCACAATAAAAATCCTTATATAGTTACCATGTTTGAAGTCACTATATTAGGCAGATATTCTGCTCCAGAATAAGTTCTTGTTTAGAAATACAGCAAGACATGCAGACTGCAACAGTTATTATGAGAATAGTTTTTCCAATTAAAACTCTTCTTGCAAATACGTCTGTAACATCACTCATCCATGTTTTACTGATGAAGAGCTGAATAAATAATATTTCTCTATCTCAAAAAGGAGGGTAATTAAAGAAAGAAAAATCCCATTTGTGAATATTTGTTTTAATTCCCCTAGTAATGAACCCAATATAATGGGTTTTGAGTAATAAAGTCAATAGTGAAGTAAAGGAAGTCAGATGTATAACTTATGCTGTTTATTTAGAACCAATGGAAATGTAAAGAATAAAAACCCCAGCTTTTCACTCTCTAAAAGTAAATTACTGCTTTGAACTGCATAAAATACATTATATTTCATTATATCACTGCACTATTTCAGAATCTAGAGACTGAAAACTTCTAGGAGGGTGGGCATGCATTATATAAATATTTACGAATAGAATTTGCTGGAGTAGAGGGGTGATACTTATGAAACCTAAAAGAATGTCATAGTGACTTGTTTTGTGGAAACTGTATTCGTACCTACACTTTACGACAAAGATTTCTTTTTATTTATATAAGCATCCTTTCTCAGAGGGCATTTTACTGACTTTCTGCTCAGAGATAGAAGCTTCCAGGGCTCTGATAGCCATAAAGGTAATAAACAGCCTGGTAGCACTGTCAGACGCATCAGAAATCTGACAGGAAGAGGGAAGGGAAAAGGAAGGATTGATTCTAACCAGTTCAGACTTTGAAATTTTCTAATGCAGGGTATTTTTCAGTATTATTATATTTTTACTAAAGCCATACAAAATAGACTAAATACTTTTGCCAGCATTTGTCATCTTTCCTCTTATATGCCTCAACTCTGCTTCACTGGTTTCTCTGAATCTGACTCTTTATACATGGCATTAAATTACAGTTGCAGGTCTTTATGGCTGCATTTCAGGTAGCCAAGAATACTGCCAGTTTTCAAAAGCAAATGAACCTGCATTTTTCTCTTTTTCTGATCCTTTTTTGAGGGGATAATTTTTGTTTGTTTGTTTTTGCAGTAAAAGCTTCAATTATCTCCTCTAGAGTATTAATATTCGGGATGGTAATTCAGATAATTTTCTAACACTTGTGTGTTTTCAGATGAAATTATAGAAAATTAAAAGGAAAGCTGATAACTGGATTATGAATATTACTCAGGTAGTTACAGGATGCCTCTGTTTCTCTTTTTTTTTTCCCCCCCAGAAAAAAGAAAACAGAACAGAGTACTGGGCACTGAGGGGAATTTCTCTGACCTCCTGTTTCTCTGACCATATCTGCTCTAGAGTTGAAGAAGTCGGAATGCTTTGAGGGATAGCCCTAAAGTGTGTGTTAACTTTAAAAACACTGTGGGGTATAAAAAGTCAGTTAAGAACATTCAATAAACTGCCCTCCATCATGACAGACGGCCTTAGACAAACATCCTTCTAGACACACAATAAAAATTCAGAGAGCACTGTATTTGCACACATAATAAAGATATCCAGTACAGTGCTGAAAATACACTGGAGACCAAGTACCACCTTAATGTTCAAGTTAAGTACCTTATATGTTTTACTGAACAGAACTTGGGTGCAGAACTGTATAAGCAGCTGAAACTTTGTCTATACACAAGGCAATACAGAATTTACTCATAGAAGGACCTCAGCTTCATCCCTCTTAGATACTTGCTGGGAAACTAATTACCTAGGGTAGGACCACACTCACCATGCAAACAATTAAACTGTACTTATTATTGTTGCTTTTTTTCAACTTCTCAGCTTTCAAAAAGTAAAGTACTTTGAATATAGTCTAACAATTCCATTGAACTTTTTAACCAAACAAGCCTGCACTTTTTTCTTAATCAATATTTCCAATCCATGGGTGCAAAATATAACTAAATAAGAACTTTACTAATGCAAACAGAACGGTACCTGTTGAGGAACAGTGCTATCCTGTAAATACTCCTCTTCACTAGGTTCATGTTCGGTATAATGATTTTGTCACGGTTGTTTTCTAAAAGATACTGTATATGTCATATTAAGAACATGAACATTATACTTGAGTCTGTTTAAATGAGACAAGAACTGGCATAAGATTAACTTTACTCTTGTTACAGCATAAAGTTGTAAAGACACGCCAGTGACTTTAAACTGTTCACAGTATTTATTATCTGAATGCTGCTGCAAAATGCATTTTTATAGCCTCAGCACTTGGTAGGCATTAAATAGCTGTCAGAAGATATTTCAAGAGTAACCTTGTTAAGTTTTAACACAGGTTTCACAGCACAGCACAGCCTCACCAAAATTGCCTAGCTAGTCTAAGTCTTCACTTGAGGCATAACCTGACACTAAAAAAAAGAGAGATATACTAGTAGTATACTTCAGTACTTTCATAACATAAATAGTAGATATGTGCAAACAAGGGTTAAAAAAAAGAAAATAAAAGACAGAGAGCGAGCATGTGCACTTTCCCCACTTCTGTCAATACTGTTACATGTAACGGGCATGGAGGAAAATAAAAATGAGTCTGAATTATGAAAATTCCCTGTCTAGAGCTAACTGGTTTGCAGTTTACTGGAACTCACTATATTTGCTTTTCCTTGGCTGTAATTCACCAGTCTGAAGGACTTGATCACAATGATCAATGGTGCTTTAAATGAGAAAATCAAAATTCAGAATAATAAGTATAATCAGAATTACAGGGAAAATAAACACAAATTCATACTATTTGGTCTTCATCACGCTTTGAATTTGTGAAAATATGGATAAGGCAAGCCTGCTGCACCTGCAATCAATTCTCATAATTTCATTGATATATTTAGAACTTAAATGAAAATAATTTCCTCTAATACCAAAACAATATGTTACAGTAAAATACTTGATCAAGCTGCTTGGACAACTGTATATAGCTTAGGTTTAATTTTGAGACCCTCCATGCATTGCACAACACAATGCTAGGAGAGGAAGACTACTTACGAGMAATACTTTGGAAATATTTCCTATTAAGAAAAGAATAAGAAAAGCGGAGAGAAGGAGATTGTAATTGCTAGCACTGGAAATATTTTCAACGTGTCACTGATTTAGAAAGTAAAATAGAAAGAAGGTGACAGATGTTTGGTCTAATGAGAAAGAATAAGAGAAAGGACCAGATCTTAATTAGTGTAGAGTAGTGCTTTAACAGAGTAAAATATTTGGAACTTAGAAAACACTACCAATCTTCAATTTTTGTGTGTAATGGAATACAGAAAAAGAAAAAAATCAGCAAAACTCAAGTTCTGCCTTGTGATAAAAGCAGGTCTGGTAGGAAGGAATTTAGGTGGGCCAGCTGCAGCTCACGAGACCTGGGAGCCAAGCAGACAGTGCTCAGTGGGATTGTTTATTTTTTAAAAATGAATTGAAAAAATAAAGCTACCTATGTGAAATGCTTTCTTTTTCAAAGTACTGAATTTCCCTACTACACAGTTTCTTTGGTGGAACTTTTGACAACTTCGATTTTAACTCCAATTTTAGGCGAGTACCCTAGGCTGACTGATTCAGGCACAGGGTGTTGGAGTGGAAGCACCGTTGGAAAAATTGGTGACTGGGTACCAGGCGGATAATTTGGAAAGTAAAAATCTAGATTACTTTCAATCCAAGTTATATATGAGAAAAAGAAAATTTCCAGGTGAGCTAGGGAGGGAACTGTGGGCTTCTCCCATGAGAGACAGACTTAGAATGAAGAAGCAGGTATAGAAATAATTAGCAAAACCCACCAGAGATGAAAGTAGAAAATGAGGCAACAAAAGTGGTCAAAAGCAAAATCCTAAAGCATGCAAAAATAGAGGTCTTACACAAGAGAATTTTCAAGAACAGCCACTAAAGAAATGAGGGGAGTGACAGCAGAGCTGAGAGGATAAAGGTGCCAAGGAAGAGAACAAGAAAGCCAGCCAAAAGTTTTCATGAAGTAAGGGTAGACTAAAACACTGACACTGAGCCAGAATAAAAGTAGTTGTGGCTGCATTGCAAGCAGGTTCTCTGGAGTGGAGAGTGTGGCATCTGTTGAAAACACACAGGGCAACATGGTCTAATGTGTTCTGTACAGGTACTTACACCATGCTCACCACCATAAYGCAAATGCCCTCCAGCAGTGCGTTAAGTTACATGATTAACATCTGCTAGTAGTTGTGCTAATTTCCATCATTCTAAACCAGTGAGAGTTAAGGAAGCTCTTAAAAACAGGCCTTTTCTAGGCAGGAAGGCACTTAATGGATAGTCAGGTTAATATATATCCCGCTGAGTTCTGTCAAGACTGTAAATCATCATCCTAGGATAGATTTCTATTTACCCAGAGACTACAGTGTTCTTTGCAGGTAGCATCATGACATAGTCCTTGAAAGGCTAAGAGTTACTGAAAATAATTTTCCAAGTAGGCTGCCTACAGTTTACAGAAAAATTTTACAAAGAACCCATTTAGAGTGGCAAGGATTCCAGTTAAACCCGTGAGGCCTGATTTTTCTTTCGTTTACAAGAAGTTGATCCTTGTGTGATACCCAGTATTTTCAATACTTTTCCTTATTTTAGCCCTGTATAAGGAAGAAGAAACAGATTTGGAAAATCATGGCCAACTTTTCCCAAATTGTTCAGACTCACAAACCAAAGACAGTGATCCRTGTATTTTGAAATATATGAAAGAATACTTCCATGAGATCAAGGACCAGAATAATGCCAACTCATTATTTGCCTTATCAATGCCATGCAGATTGGACCATTCCAATGTGAAATAAGCCCATATTCTGGGCTGACATTAAAAGGAGACACTATATGCATCGAGAACTCTGAATATGACAGGAGGCACAGTAATGTCATGAAGATTATACCTGCTTTTCTCACAATATTTCTCAAGGAAATGCATCTAGATCACACTCAGAGGATATTTCTTTAGAATTGCCACAGAAAGATTTATAAAAGTACACGTGGAGATTGACTGTCTTAACACCCACGATGCATATTCCAGTGCTTCAAAAACTGATCATAACCACTACATTACTCCTAAGTAGTCAAAATTGAAATGAAGATGTATTCTGCTTTGACAAGTTTTATTAATTGCTCAACATTTTCATTTAGATAAAAATATTTTCAACAGGTACTTTCTAAATGCTTCCACTGTATGGCTTTACAGATGGAAAGATGCCTAATTTTAAGTTACAGCACTGACTTCTAAGCATTCAGACATCTTCACTATCTGATTCAATAAACATGACTGCATTTCTCCTGTTAAAGCACTGGACAACAAGACCTCCACTTAATATTTAGTTTCAACTAAACACAACTCAAACCCTGGATCACTGGAACCCAGACTGTGATAAGTATGCCACTGCTGGTATGTTTGCCCACCATATAACTTAGCAATATCTTTTTGAATCATACCTGAATCAACCACAAATCTGGTGGCTACCAACTTAGAGATTCTTCTGCTTCCCATTTACTTCTAAAGTCAGTTGAAATCCCTGTATCATGTCCCAGCTAGCAACCTCTGTATCATCTCCAGCAAGTTAGCACAGAAAACGATTAGCAGAATGACTATCTAGTCTAAAAGACAGCTACATCATTTATTGAACAGCTACTTAAACACTGTGGCCATTCACTTTCTGTCTATTAGGTAATTCTTAAAGTATTGCAAAGAATTGAAAGTAATCCCAGCTGTTTTCCTACAAGGTGTTTTCCTACTACATAACATAATTGTTCCTGTCCATCACAATTCAGCTGATGTTTATATGATTCAAGGACCTTTACATAAGGTTTTCTTGAGCAGCATATTATTTTTCGGATGAGGTGGGTACCACAAAATCATACTTCTAAAAGGCCTCTCTTTACTCCTTTCAAAGGGAGACAGAACAGCTTCATTATTGTCCCCAGGATCAGTCAAACATGGGTGGCTGCATGGAAACAGTATTATACAGTGTGGGTAATTGCTTAGTCGTGCCTTTCAGTTAACTAAGCTTAGGCTTGTTTTTTTGTCTTGATTAGCCATGCAAGTCAGCTTGAATGTTTCACTTCTGCAAGAAATTTYCCAGGCACCCCAGTCTTCATTTTATTATCTGAGCAGAAAATTGATATTGATAAAGAACCCTTTTTTACAGTACACAACTTCACTACAAAACATTTTTCTACTAGTTTCACATCTTAAAGAGAAGGAAAACCTCTTAACATTAGTAGTGTGTACACTGGTCTTCACAATAAATTTATTGTTGCAAACTAACTGGAGGCAAAAGTCTCCAAGAAAGAAAAAATTCTGATAAACCTTATATACATAAAGAAAAATCAAAAGCTTTGACAGTCTTCTCTTCCACGGGATGACTAACATTTTTGGCACAGTATATCCTAATACACTAGGAAAAACCAAAAGAAGACAATTGGTTTTCCAAAATAAAAACTGTTTCCAGCATTAAAATCTAGCTCTATTTCCCTCAGCTGTCACCTGTGAAAAGAAAAAGAAAGACTCAAGCTTTTTTTTTCTTTTCTCCTGACAGTTGCTATTCCACAACAGGCTAGCTATCCTGCTGTGGGCTGACATCTCTTTGTCAAGCAGGTTGTTTCCTGATGCTGCAATGGCAACACAGCCACAATGATGATCAAGGATGGGATTTTCAAAAAGGTTCGAGTCATTTATGATCACAGGTACCATTGATGGTTAATGAAATCTGGTACATGCTTTTAAGAACAAACAAACAAACAAATCTATCTTTAAATATTCATTATAGGATTTTCTCTAGCATTAGTGAATAGAACGTAAGGAAGAACACAGACTAGAAGATGGGGTAGTGTTTTGTAACTGTGAAATTAAACTCTTTCCTGGTTTTGATTTTTAGTATCCTTTTCTTTTTAAAAGAAAAGTGTTTTAGGCAACTCCTTATTATAGATGGGTTGTTTCTAAGCACTCTTAAAAAAGACATTTCATTCCATAGAGCTCATGTAAAGATTTAGGAATTATTTTAAACATCCTGAAAGTTTGGATTATGGGTGATGATAGACATCTTTCTTCAGAATATCCTACATTTGATTTCCAAGCCCAAACCATACCAACCACAAGGAATTAAACTGTGGAGAGAGGACTTGCTTTCACAGCATGTGGGATGCTTCAGTCCTGTTCTTATAGTCATAGAGTACAGAAACTGTAAGATTTTCCAGAACAGTGCCAAAAAGCCAAGCACCATAGACAGCTGGGAACTTCTGGACAGTTCAGCACTTCAGATGCATTCTGGCCATATCTCCTCTGATGATAGCTTGACAAGAGGAGGCTAAAAAGGATCATTAGCTATAGGTTGCCCTTACATGAAAGAAGAAATTGAAAAGTCTAGTTAGACTTGGCCACATATTTAATACTACTGAGACAACAAATGCAAATGGCAGAACAGAATGTCAACTGGGATTCAGGATAACTTGTACAATTTTCCTTGCAGAAAACCTTGAAAGTGCTTGCTGTGCTGGTTTGTGCCTTCCTCTGGAATGTCAAATGCACTAGAGAGCACAGAAAAAGGTCAGAAAGAGTTTGGGGCAAAAGTACTGAAGATTTAATCGTACCCTGCTAAAAGATATAGTGCACCCTGTGCAGTTCAACCTGCCAGTCTTTATTTCTTGCCCCTGGTTAACAAACAGTGCAACTTAACCATATCTCAATTTATGACTGTGTGATAACCAGCTTCAGTTGCTGTCAGTCATGGATCCCCTAAGGAAATTAATCATAATCATAATTTTGCACTGTGACTCTGAAAAGACTTCGTCATTAAAAAGCTTGATTATCCTTGTTAGTAAGGTTTTTAAACTTTTACATACAACAGTTTGTTCTCAAAGATTGGTATTAGGAAACACTTATTAAGGATAACTAAGCACCATGATAACTCAACCTCTTTTTCTTTCCTCTGCTAGAATAGCTTCTTGATTCTAATTAATTAATGTGAGAAGCCATTGCAGCTGCCACAGTATATTACATATTTTTGAATAGAGAAAAAAGCTCTGAGTCATCTTGATATGAAAAAAGAGTTTTTCTGTCTAGATGTCAGTGCTATACAACAATTTTTGAGACCTCCTTTTTTACTGCTTGGCATTTTGGATGAAGTGATGTGGAAAGGGTAAACTGATTTATATCCTGAGGTAGCATGACTAGTAAATAGCTCAGACCAAACCGCTGTCAGAAAAGTAAGGTTGAAAGAAAAGAAAATGGCCAGAGAGCTGATGCACTATCTCAAGCGCAATGGAAGAGTCAGCTGGACATCTCGGCTTCATTCTCAGGCCAAACGGTGTGAGGATGCTGCAGATCCACTGTGCAGACATACCACAGCAAAGTGGCACACGGTGAAGCAGCCTCCGAAACCACAGTGGTGCAAACACATCCCTGGGCCCTGCAGCCCACAAGTAAGGTACAGAAGCAATTGTTTGTTTTTCCTTGTTTCCAGCAAGTACTGAGTTTATCTTTTCAGATCTAAGAGTCAACAAAAAGCAAGTAAAATCAGCCTCAGATTTTTCTGGTGATATAATGCAAACTGGGCTTGAGGGGCTGGAACACAGACACACTGATCCAAACAAGAAAGATAGCAAGGCAGTTCAGTCAAGCCCCATACTGGAGAGAAACTAAATTCAAATGTCATTTCCCTGGTGGTACGTTTGTTGCTATTATATTTCTTAACCTATGGAGACAGACAGAAGCAAAAGTGTCAGCATGATGAAACTGAGGCAGTTGTGTGGAAAACGTGAAGGAAGTATCTGTGTGCCTCCTTTTAACCTGTGATCTTGTGCAGAGCCATTTTACACTTAAGGGAAACTGTCCCTGATCAGAATTTCCTGTGATTCCTTAGGGGGGAAAAATACATGCAAAACCACTTCAACAAAGGTTTCTGAATACAAAGGTCAGAGAAGAACCAAACTGTTTTCAAGATTACATTATCAGGAAAGATTCCCAGAGTGAGTGAAACATCAATAAAAATAAAGTAGTCCTGAGAACACAAGCTGAAAATTGTTTGCTTGCAATTATTCCATTTATTTTTGTGATGTGCCTTCCTGTTGACACATTTATCCCAAAAAGATACTCAATTTTCATGGTAGAAATATCATAAAAACAATATRGAATTCTCTTTTAATGAAAACTATAGAAGCACATGCTAAAAATACAGAAAATAATTTTCTGATGCTCAAAACACTAAATCTTTACTTCCCTGGTTATCTCTGCTATTCAATGAYCAAACAGCAGAAGGACAAAGATACACTTTTTTAAACAAATATTGAAATTAATAACATAACCAATGGAAGGGGGTGAATCTATTAAGAATTTACTAATGTACAGCAATTATTATTTTAATATGCATTTATTATTTTAATATGAAGTTATTATTTAATAYGTTTTTATTTTGCAGTCTGTACAATTCTCTTAATGAAAAATTCTGAAATATACAAATATATATTCATGCCTTTTTCTTGAAAACATGTTTGTACATATTACATATAAACATGGGCAAGCATTTAGGTTACTATTCAGATAATCTACTCCAAAAATGCATATATGTATGCATTTAGAATGCATATCTATATATGCAGATCAGGTAACTGTGACCTTTTCCCATATGTAATTACCCAATTTGCTCAACAAAATAYGCATTTTTTTTATTTCTGTGAAACAGATCATAGATAATACTTCATAATTTAGCTATTTCGGCCTAAACCTAATAGAGCAAACCTGAGCCCCCATGAATTATTTCAAGCACAAGAGAAGAGCTTTTAACAAAAGAAGTTACTGACACTGTGATGCTTTGCCAGGCAAGTTGTTATACCAGGAATGTATTACCTAGGAAGTGTCTAATCTAAAAAGGCAGTGGTCTCAAATTTTCTTTCACAGTCACACACAGAACTTCAAAGAAATAAACTGCCAAAAATGTTGTGAATCCTGCATATTAAGATGATTATTTTATCACTTTTTCAGATTTTTAAACAAGGGCAAAACATCATAGAAGACAGATGCCTGGACTAATAAACAATATATCAACTGTTTTTCATTGTCAATTATGTAAAACAATTTTTTTCTCAGAAAGCAGTTGATGATTTTGAATGTCCTGGTCTTAGTAGGGCTCAAATAATGCCCTTTCAAGGATTTTGAGGGCTGAATTCATGGCATTCCTTGCACAAAATGAGTTTCTAGTATTTTCTAAGGATGCTCATGTCAGTCCCAAATTAAGGAACCCCTTTACCAGCCCTACATTTTCAAAYATAAACTGCACACAGGGAACAAATAGGCTGCTCTATAAGAGACTGATCCTTCTGTACTTAGTACTGCCAAAGAGAATTATTAGCAGTGTCTAATATTATTAGATGAAACATAATAAGAGTCCTTCTTTTTCCTCACTGCTTACAAATATCAGTGAATACCCGGCTGCTGAAAAACAAAGTGAGGATGCAAAACTATTTGTGCTCTCTGCACACTGCTGAAAAGCAGCTGCATGATCCCTTCTTCCATCTAACACAGAACATGCTGCCAAATATGTTACAGAGCATCTGGTCAAGACTGAAGCATATTGCTGCAGACTAGTTGGTAAAACTAAATCTCAGGGAAATGGATGTGATACCAGCAGAGTGACAGAAGCTATAAGAGTTAATGTCAAGTTTATACATGGCCCTTTTTCCGAGATTTTGCCTACTTTTTACTCAAATTTGCAGTTTGGGAGTACTCTGTCTCCAGTTGCTACTAGAGAATCAAACTGTTAGGATGTTGCAGCAGGATTTTTCATAGCTGCATGACCAGAAGACTGAAACCATCCTATTGCTTCCCTCCATTTGCATTGACTTCCCATTCCTTTCCAGTGACGTATCTGAGCCATGAGTTTATATATTCCTTTAGTTATAACACCACACCTGCTTTAGTTGCCTTTAGGATGAAATATCAGGTAGATCTTGAATGATAAATGACTTCCATTAATGATCACTGGGTGGCAATTATGATTTACTATTTGCATTACAATTGTGCCTAATAATCTGCACTAACACCAAGGCTCAGTTTTTCTAGGTAGTGAAGAAAAACATTACTCTTCCTCCAARACCTATGCAATGTAAAAGAAGGCTAAACAAAACAGATTAACTTAGGGACATGACGTTGTATATACGACAATGTGTAGAAGAGGAATGGCAGGAAGTATTTTGCACAGTCTTGTTCTCTTGTCTTCTAACCAATACTTCATCCAATGGATTAAGTTGCATTCCTGTGAATGATTCTCCTCATGCAGTTTGCAAGGTATGATTAATTTTGCATAATCCATTTACAAATACTACCCTAAATCTCATAAAGCAGGGACAGCAAGGTAATTAGTGCAATTTGATTCTTCTTTGAAAGCATACAGATTCTGTATTTAAGAACAGATCCTGAATTTCATCAATGATTCGTGGAACAGTCAATCTAAGATTTGAAACCACATAAAGACAGAAAATGAAAGCAGAACATAAATGATCCATCATCAGAGCCGCATTATAGGGACAAAAAATATTTAGAAGGAACCAATGAAGCTTGAGATTCACACCGATGTAGCCTTTAAAAGGCTGGGATGCTTTATTTTATGGTGCAACATAGTCACACTGGCACTTTTTTATTGTTCAACTCTTTCGTATCCTGTAAATGGATTAGATAAGTCTATAAACAATAATGTGGTAACTAATTGGGCCACAGCCATTTTTTTTTTTTTTTTTACTTCCTTAATGCATTCTATGCTACAAAAACAGAGTGAGGCTGGTAACACTAGGAAAAATAAGCACTATTAGCCTTCCCTATGTGTAATTACACATTCGAATATCTGGTTAAGTGGGTGGGTATTCTACTTTACTGCCACAAATTCAGGAAAGTCAGATCATTGAATAAAGTCAAAATGAACAGTAGAAAACTCTTCATATAATACTACAGCATTTTGCATTCCATACCTATGAGGAGACTTCCAGATGTTTTAGTGGGACAGTTCTCCTTTATCCTTACTGTCCTCTACTTGGACAAGCAGCTTATGTACTCAAATTCAGCTACTAAGGAAGGATGAGGAAAATCATATCAAATATAGTTAAGTAAAATGTGCAATATATTTCTAAAGCATAATAGTATAAAAATACATATGATGTCTGTCAGAGTCTTACAGGACAGAAAGTAAGTGTTAATGACAGACTGTATTAGCTGGCATTCCTTTTTCCTAGCCCCATGTCAAGAAAAAAGGCACCTTTTCAAAAGGCATAAGATTATTAGGTACTGTGGCAGTAAAACCAAGTGGCATATCCTACTTTTAAGAAAAATACTACCAGGTTGAACATATATGGACTCTTGCAATAGTCTGAGAAGGATTCTCAAACTAATTACTCAGCATATTATTTAACCAAACTTTCCCTCATGCTCTAGTTAGGATTTTCTGAATTAGAAGGCAGAAAACTCAACCGATTTATAGGTTTATATGGGCATAGAAGAGGAAACTGTATGGTGACCATGACATTGCTCTGGTGATCTTCACTTTGCTTCTGATGATTTGGTTTTTTACACTACTTTATTCTAACTACCACTGATGGGTAAGTAATCTTTTGATGGATGTCATTAACAGGCTGTCATTATCAAACAAAACATGTTTTCTACTTCATATATTTTTTTCTTGCAGTCAGGCAAAGAAAGATGCTTAGCATCCTTTGTGAGCTTGTCAAGGATATGAATCTCCAAGGATACAAGAGTAAGCACAGAATACTAGGACACAGCCAGAACCAGAGGAAGCCAGCAAGCTATCTAAACAACCCAGCAACAGTGTTTCCTGGGTCTCATTTAGGATGGAATTTCAACATTCATTCTTTCAACTTTTACTCCTGTGGTTTATTTTCATTCCTTGCAAATAAATTATATGGTTGCTTTTTCTGTATTTTGTTCTTCATTTAGCCCTGAAGTCACATGCTGCTTAGCTATGGTACCTGTCTAGTATTTCATACACTTTAAAAATTGACTAAAGTTGTACAAACTTATTGCCAGAAAACAGTGCCTGTTGCATTCACATTCCAGTCTGGCTACCTTAGAAATTAGGTCTTTTCTTGGTAGTGTCCTCAACAAGAGTCTCACAAGCAATATGGGAAAACACAGTTCAGGCAAAATTTCTATCATGATATGCACATATTAATGCTTTATCAGAGTAATTATCAGTATCAGGCCTTGAATCTTCATCTATCCAAAGTTTATAACATCCTGTAGGACTGAGCAGAGAACACACCTTTCAGCTTTAGCACAAGCCTTGGAAAGATTACAAATGCCAAAGAGTCAGGATCAGAGTTGAAGAGATAGCCCCCAAATGAACCAGTCAAGGGAAAACGAGCAACTTGAGAAAAACAAATGGAGACTAAAAATGCAGAATAAGTTATTAGGCTGCACTGAGCCATAAATAAAAAATTGAGTACCTCCTTAAATAAATACAAACTAACCATGAAATATACAGAGCAAGAGATTAAGTTGCGACATACTTCAACACAGCACGTATATGACATATGTAATACACCCAGGGCAATTATTGTGCTCTATCCACTGCTAAAAAATACTCAGCTGGCATACTCTGCCTAGTTTTGAGCATCACAATTTAAGGAAAATATGGCTAAATGAGTTTTTTCAAAGGAAAACAACGGAACATTAAGTCTTTTGGTAAACATGAGTTATATAGAGAGACTGAAGGGATTAGCTTTGTTCAAACTAGAAAAGAGATAATGGAGATATCATGGAGGGTTTCCAATAGGCAAACAATCAGAAGAACACAGTGACCATCTGCTCTTAATGTCTGTGGTAGAAAAGACTTACAAACATCAGCTTGCCTACCAGAGCAGAAGACACGAGACATCCTTTCTCATAGTAAAAACCAGATATTCCATGGAACAGACTGCTTAGAAGAGACAGTATCTCCATCCTCAGAGGTTTTTAGGAGCAAGCTAGACAAATATCAGTCTGGATTAATTTCAGCATATTTGATCCTGCCATGGATGACAGGTTTGATTAAGTGGCCTCGTGAGGTATATCTACTTCTACATTTCCGTGACAGTCTTCATTCTGACTTTTCTTAATCAAATGAAGTCTTAAGCTTTTGAGTTCTTCATCTCTCTGCAGACTCACAAAGGTTTTACTCTATTTTTCCCTTTCTAACTGTAATGTGCTAAAAGTCCCCTGTGCTTACCACAAGTTAAACAACTTCTTTGGCATTCTCAAGTAATTTGAATGTCGAAATAGTTCTCTCTATTCTAGTTCGCTCTATAATATTGGAAGTAAATAAGCCAGTTGTTTGGAAACATAAAATGAACCAATGCAATGTACAGATGACTTCTATTATTAAGGACAAATAGGTAATCCACCAAAACTGAAAGATTATAAACAAAACCAAATTCTAAACCAATGGGGGGGGGAAGTTTTTTATTACTTGACCTTGAAATCATGTTCCAGAAACTAGAAATTTCTGCTCCTGAAAACCAGCCTTTTTAAAATAATGACAGAAAATTACATGAAGTTGCCTATGAAGAGATTCTTCTTATAGCTACTTAATAATTTTTAATATTATGAAATATGCTCCTTTTTCACATGAACTTCCCGAACTGTATACCAATGCAATTCGGAGGTAAACACTAGACAACTACTTAAATAGAAATTGAGCTAGAAGATGTTTTTTTAATTAAAGATTCTGATCTATTGTCTTTCTTTTGTTCTTCTGTCATCCAGAGGTCTTCATTATATGACCACAATCTTTTGTATACTGTAAACAGTTTACAACATTAACTGGAATTCGAAACTTCAGCAACTAAAGAAAAAGCACTGCAATTACTTTTTCAAAGCCAATCTCAAACATTTTCTCCAATCTAACTAAATGTATTTCACTAACACATGGTGCTTTGCAGCTACATTTTAAAAAAGTACTGAATATATGGTAGGAATCGGGGCTGGTCTGTTGGATACAATAAATACACAACCCCTGTAACTCCTACTAATTTTGACCATGAAAACTTTTACAGGGATAAATAGAACCAAACCAAATACATGAGGAATAATATCAAGAAGGAGTGATAATAGCAGAAGTTTACCTAATTTTTACAGCTATAAATTTCGTTTGGATTAATTTTATAATCGGAATATTTTGATTCTGTGTTTGCTCAGGATTTGGCAACTTTTCAAGAGTCTGTTAAAACACAGAGAAATCCATGCCTGTAACAGTTTGATACTAAAATATAAATGGAAAAGAGACAAGACATTTTAATGATATTAAAGTATGATGTTTCGAGGACATTAACAAAGATGTGTATAACATCGGACACATAATCAAAAATGACTTAATTTTCTCTTTACTTGCAAAGTTTAATAAGAATATAGCCATGATCAAATGACTAACTCAAAACTCCACTTTCTAGTCTTATAAATACTTTCAACTTTGCTAAACTCAGTTATTTATTTGAGTTATTAGAAAGATGCACCCTGTGCTGAGTGAACAGAGAGGTGCTACCATGTATATCAAAGTTTTCAAAACCAGATGAAAAAAAAATTCATTAGAGGTAAAGTTAAAAGCATGATTCTTGCATTCATGACTTCTCTATATAATTACTCTAACAATTTTTTCTCCAAGCTAATTACAGTGGGCAGCAAAAATTAGGAGTTAGCACAATTCACATACTACATATTTACAGTTCATCCTTGCTATACAATTACGCTTTATTTCACTAGCCTGAACCAACTCCTTTTCACCTTCTCTTCATATTATCATATTAATTTCCAATACAGGTGTACTTTAGCACCATACAAAAAAAAAAAAAAAAAAAAAATTGAAGGTACTAATTCTTTGGACTTTCTCAAAGAGTGGAAATGGGGAAATTCTGTCTCAGCACAGACTGTTTCTTAACACAGTCCATCCACAGTAGGCCACACCAATTCTGCATGACTGCTCCTGGAACCGTAAGTTCACAGATTCACCAGTACCTTCATGTTGCTTAGAAGAGCAGAAAGCAAACCAAAAAAAGGATCTTTATCAACACAAAGCTAACAAATAAGTCACACAATCTCTCCCTGTACAGCATCTCATTTATTCATCTAGGCTTTCTAGACAGTTAAGATTACTTTAGAAAGCAATCAAAATCCATCTTTTGTTGTATAAAACATGTCCCACTAGTAATCAATCTGCAACTTAAAATTAAAGGTGGGGTAGGGTTCCCCAGCACCATTCTTACTCATAAGCTCTCCTCTTATGACTGGAAGCTCTTCAATTATAGCTTAAAACTTATTCATGGCCAGCCTATGTGAATTTACTTATTTCTGCCCATTAATAACAGTTTAGATGTTTGGGTTTTTTTTCTTCAGAGTTATCAAAGTAAATTTTCTTATTTCCTGGAAGTAATTTCAATAAAATATACTCTAAATATGATTCCAGTGTAATGCTGATCCTCTAGTAAATCTTGAAGATTGGTTCTAAATTAGATAAATTAGAAACAACTCATAGGGAATCAAGGAGAATGTCCACAGCAGACATGAGGTAGGCCTTTTATGAATGGTCCTAGAATAACTGAGGAAGTCCCTGGAAGTTTTTATTTAACACAGACTAAAGGATTCATTAACAAATAAAATATGCTATTTCTGCTTGTATCAAGGTTTAAAGAAGACACTGAGGACATTGTTTCCATATCCCTGGGGCTTCTTCAAGTATTAATTTTTGGTTTTCCTTTCCTTATGATTCTGCCAGAAGTGTAGTAAAAAAAGGTAGCACAAATGATACAGATATCCATGCATTAATATGACTGGTGGGAGGATTAATCTGGATATTAAGTAGGTATTACTACATACTATCACAAAATGAGAAGTGTTAGACATGCATATCATATGTGAGCAGGAAAAAAATGGTGGAATATAAAATAGGACACCTGCTCAAAGTTTATTATGATGGTCATACCTCTGGCTGATACTGCAGAGGGAATTTCAATACTACAGAAGTGGTGATAAAGTAGTAGAGGTAAACAATTCAAAGCTGTGGTTTTAAAGCAGCGCAAGTAATAGGGACTTCAGGCCAGGTGTCCCGGTCCAGATTTACATCTAAATAAAAGATCACTGGGTGCACGGATGTGGACAGAAAACATATAACCAGCCCTAAAGAACAGGAAATGAGAATATTCAAAGTTCTTATCAAGTACACTCAGCTGCTTGACTGAACATGGCTTAGTAGAAGTAATTTCTGAGTAATACTGTGACGAATGGAAGGAGGAGTGCAGAAGTGATAGGACAGCTTCTTTACCCTTATCAAACCCTTTCACTTATTTATTTACTGACAAGGTTGCCTGAAAGTATTTTGTTAAGAATAAAGTATGGAAAATTGGGAAAGGAAGAAGAATCAGTGGAATCAGGAAAGATGTAATAAAGTTATTAAATTAAATGATTCTCCAAATTTTAGTTTTGATTGTCCTGTTGACTCCTGTGAATTGATAGGGCAGAAGAAAATGGGCAACTATGGAATGAATGCAATGCAGATATATCCACAGAGGCAGACACAGCTGTGCCTAGCTGGCACAGATGTTTTAGTTTTATTTTTGTTAGCTCTCAGTCAGATTTTAGGAGGAGATTACTCACAGCTGTTGCACACGGAAAAATAATGTACTGGCACTAATCCTCCTCTACAGTGGGACTCACAGTACCCGTACTAGAGGTAGGGTTACTTGCTGCTCTAGGCAAAGAGATAAATGCCCATTTCCCCTCGTCTTTCAGACAACAGTCATTAACTGTTGAAGCTCTAGGTGAATGTTTTTACAGTACTGTACTTGTCCCTTGGAGGTACTGCTATGACACTTTAGATGAGTAAGAGCAGTATCTGCACTCACATTCAGGAGGATGAAAATTATAGGTCAGAAAGAAATTTCTCCCTCTGGTCCAATATTACAGAACTAAGTGCCTTATGGGTTTTTACAGCTTTCTTTCAAATACCTTTCACTACTCATTTCTGGAAAATGGAATGCGAGAATCATCATATACAATGAAACCTACATTCTTATGATGTTTTCACTATCCCTATCTTCTTTAAGCTTGAGTTAATATCAGGTAGTCAAATTTCTCAAAAACTAGACAAAAAGGAGGTGTACTGGATTCAATTAAATTAGCATATATGAGCTCAGGTATGTTTTTCCCTTGGTGTTCAGGACAGGCTATAATATTTCCCTGTCCATATTGTTTGCCAAATAAAAAAAGATGATAACACATTCTTACATTCCCACAGTTAAGACTACAAATTTGTTTTTAAATTTAAAGTGCAACCAAGTAAAAATGTTCTGCGACGAGAATAAATGGCATTACTGCCTGCCTAAAAAATTATCATGTAATATCTGCTATTTTACATGTTTGGGCAGAGCTCTTCATATGTACCATAACAATCCTACTAGAATAAAGTAATGTGATTCAATTTTACAGGAATTAGTATGGTTTAATGTTAACTGACATAGCGTATCAGTATAGAACTCAAGTATATGATAACAGTTGAACAGGTGAATTCCAGTGTGTAAATCCACCCCCACTCCTCACCTCCTTACCCCTCCCCCCCCCAAAAAAAACCCAATGCAAAACCCCCCCAAAAAAACCTGTGCTCCAAACACGTACTGATTGTCAAGTGATAGCCAACCTGCAGTGGTTCGGATTCTATATATCCCCCGATCCTTCAAAAGTTAACAAATGTATGCATAGTACGAGAGATCACCAAGTTCCACATATGTGTACATATGTGCTCTGACATCAGGCATGGAATTCTCCACCTGCCTCTTCTACCATTCCACTCCTTTTGTATACTCTTCATTGATACCACTTTTGGAATGGAACCTGTGTCTTCTTAAAAGCCATTCCATAGTCACAAACCAAAATAAAAAAATATCTTCTCCAAAATGAACTGCTTCTGTCATGAATGAACTGTTCTCAGTCCTTCCACTAATAGCACAAAAGGGCAATTCTCTGCACCTTACTGAGTATTTGAACATCTGCAGATCTGTCTTGTCTTTCACTTGGTCTGGTTCTTATGCACTTTGTGACTGAATTTTTGGGTGAGCAATAAGAACAATTGCATAATGCTAATATCTACTCCTGTGTTCTACAGTGAGTTTCAAAGTACAGAAGAGGCAATAGTGCCATAGCTATGTGACAAAAAATTATCAGTTCCTGCTGTGTCCTTTCAGAGGCTGTTAGCTGAATGCTCACTGCTGGCCACCAACACATTTGTTCTGCTGCGTCCTTTAGGCAGCATGATGCTCATAAGAGAAAAGAGCTTCATAAAATCCACTGTGAAACACGAGAAAGCACCACCAGAGCATATGATTCCAACAGTTATCATAAAGGAAAAACGAAAGAGAAGCTCTAGAGGGAAAACAAAGTGAAGCTGAAGTCCAACACAGGCACATTTGGCCATGTACCAGAACTACAGATTTTCCAGCACAGCAGCAGTCTTCCTACAAACTTGTAGGAAAGTAAAGCTCACAACTGTGTTGTTAAAAAAAAAAATAAATCCCAATCTATTTCAAAGAAACTTGTCTTCCACAATGCCATTTCCAGAAATTGCTGAGCTATGCTTGTGAGATTGCTGTGAAAGAAATCGGAAAGAAAAATGGGAACTTTTATACAGATGTCATCTACCTTGACTTCAGAAAGGCTTTTGACAGTATCTCCCATAACATCCTTGTAGTTAAGCTCAGGAAATGTGGGTTAGATGAATGGACAGTGTGGTGGATCAAGAACCGGCTGGATGGCAGAGCTCAAAGGGTCATGATCAGAGTAGAATCCAGTTGGAGGCCTGAAGTCAGTGGCGTTCCCCAGGGATCAATACTGGGTCCAGTCTTATTCAACTTATCAACAACCTGGATGAAAGGATGGGAAGCACCCTAAGCAAGTTTGCTAATGATATAAAACTGGGGGGAGTGATTGATACACTTGAAGGGTCTGCTGCCATTCAGTGGGACCTTGATAGGCTGGAGAATTGGGTGGAGAGAAACCTAATGAGGTTCCACAAGGGAAAGTGCAGGGTCCTGTACCTGGGGAGGAATAACCCCAAGTACCAGGACAGACTGAGGGCTGACCCTCTAGAGAGCAGCTSTGCTGCAGAGGACCTGGAAGTATTGCTGGATGACAAGCTGACCATCAGCCAGCAGTGTGCTCTTGCAGCCAGGAGGGCCAATGGGATCCTGGAGTGCATTGGGAAGAGTGTGGCCAGCAGGTCGAGGAAGGTGATCCTCCCCCTCTAGTTGGCCTTGCTAAGGCCACATCTGCAATATTGTGTCCAGTTCTGGGCTCTTCAGTACAAGAAGGACAAAGAGCTACTGGAGAGGGTACAGCAGAGGTCCACAAAGATGATTTGGGGTCTGGAGCATCTCTCTTATGAGGAGAGACTGAAGGCACTGGGTCTGTTTAGTTTAGAGAAGATGGAGAGGGGATCTCATCAATACATACAAGTATCTCAAAGGTGGGTGCCAAGAGGATGGTGCCAGACTCTTTTCAGCGGCACTCAGTGACAGGACAAGGAGTAATGGACAYAAGTTAAAGCACAAGAAGTTCCACCTCAACCTGAGGAAGAACTGCTTTACACTGAGGGTGGCAGAGCACTGGAACAGACTGCCCAGGGGGGTCATGGAGTCTCCCTGTCTGGAGACATTCAAAATCCACCTGGATGCATTCCTGTGTCACCTACTCTAGGTGATCCTGCCTTGGATGATGTCCAGAGCTCCCTTCCAACCCAAACTATCCTGTGATTCTGTGATATGGACAAAACCTGGCAAATGTTACAATTCTGTATTACCTGAATGCATTGTTTGTAAAGCAAGTTGCAAAAAGCAACAGCAGTGAAGGTTCATGCATAGCAGGAATGAAGAACTGTGTTTTTATAGGATAGTTACCATAGGTTTTTAAAAATATATGTAGAAGTAACTAGTACATTAAAAATATGTTATTTTAAAATATTGTTTTAATATTCCACCTAAATGAAGACCAACACCCAACATTTTAAATAACATTAACTGTATACATTGAGAGTCAAAAATCTTTCAATCAAAATTATGTCAGAAGTTATAGTTTTCTAAGTGATCCAGGCTAAGATCCCACTCTTGCATAAATATGTATTTACATTCATTTGTTTTGTTTTTTTCAAGCAGAATTCCAAAATATATGAGACTTCAGTATCGTGGTTTGCTTCTTTCATTTGAGTCATTACTGAAGGTCTTCCTAATGATGATCAACTTTGTGTGACTAGGTAAGGTGTATGGAGTACTGATGTGTACTTTGACAGAATAGTCTACAAAGCAGGAAGGTTTAGGAAGAACTTAAATAATTTTATTTCCTTCAGCATGTTAGAAAATAAGTTCTGAAGGAGTGTGTGTCTCTAAAGGAGACAAAATTTGCCTACTGAACTCAGATCCAAAGAAAAATACAACCCACTAAGGTCCTGTCTTGACTTTGTTATTTTCTCAATATGTAAAATTTCACTTGAAAGGGGGTTAGACCATAGTTTCTTCTGTCACCTCAATGTCTAGACTTAATTATGTGATTGTCAGATGCAGTGGCTATCTACATAAGAAGGCACATATGATGAAAATAATGCCTAAAGACTGAATTCCTCAGATCTGTCTCAAGGACACTTTGCTTTTACGAGATATTCTTTCCAGAAAGGAAATTGGTCATTGTTAAATTCCCTTTCATTTTCCAAAACCTGCGATCTCACCACACAATTCAATGATACATTTTTATTCCCTGTTATTTTTATTCTTTTATTTTACTCCCTGCTTTATCATGAGGACTTGATCTTTTCCTTATTGAATCAGTAGAAGAATACCTATTGAACTAAATGGTAAAGAGAGTGAGTTTGCAGCCCTGCCACCACATGGGTATTAATTCTGATTTACCACTCACAGGGAAGCCCCTTACAACATGCTGTATGATCACAGAAAGAGAGAGAGAGAGAAATCATTGCCTTAGTGAAGGCAGCAAAGGCAAAATTTTTCTGTGATATGCCATTCAAAAAGCTGCATATTAAGTGAACACAACAAATTCTAAGAACAGCGTGCATATGCTGATTCAATACTCTTTTGAGCTTTTACCTGAGAGGAAGTCCTAGTGGCAATCCTTTGTAATTTCTGAATGGACTATCCACTGTAATRTAGAACTTTTAGGAAGCTTAGAAGGAAAAGTGGTCCTGGATTTCTTCCTCTGTATCTTGACTTACAACCTCTGTCTAGACTCATACATGTAACCCTATCGTATGATTATATGCTAGTTTACCACAGAAGGAATATTCCCATTTTATGTATGAAAGCTGTCCTGCAGATACCTGTTAAATCATAGAGATTAGGATTCAAAAGAAGTAGCAAGGCAGCTGTGAGGTCTTTTCCTTTGCAGAAAGAAGTACAGAGGTTTTTTTTCAGTGAGTATATTCGAAATTTCAGTTTTAGATGTGGTAATATTTATTTCTATCCAATCACATTTGCTGACTAGAGAGACAAAAACCCCAAAACAATATATTTCAAATGATCCTTATACTGTATATGTTTCATATAAAATGACATGTGAAATACACTTTAACATGCAACATGGCTGTACTGTTACATCAGAACGAAATTAATTCTGACAGTATTGGAATGCTTTTCATTTATTTGTTGAACAGTTTACCGAAAAGGGCATCAGAATATAAGTGGGCCTTCCTTCATCTGTATCTGACATCTAGTTCATGTATTTTCTAACAACAATATAATTGGTGTTGGTAGGTGTTAAGACTAATTTATGAGATACAAGTCATTCAGGGATGACCAGGATTTTGAACACAGGCCTATTATGACAAGGCAGATTTTGGGTGAATGCAGTTAAAAAAATGAAATGTATTTTAGGCAGCAATCAGAATGGAAAAGCTTTATCTGAGATGTCTAATATTGAAGAAGTCAATCAGATTAAATATTTAGTGATGTGAGACATTGAACAGGTAAAACCTGTATGGCGGTAGGAAACCATTAAAAAGAATGGGTGATGCCCTTAGCTGAGGTATTTTGCAATCTTTGTTGAGGAAACGACTGCCTTAATTTGTACAGAATAATCACATTAAGAGAATGGATATGCATAGCTGCTCTAATTGAGGTGGAATAGCCTGCATACTTGTCCCAGATGAMTTGCCACGAGTAAAATCCATTTAGATTAAGAAAATCTGAATATATTTTAAAGCATTCGAAACTGAATACACACAAACCAGACAAAGCTCTCTAGAATTTCTTGCAATATATTGTGATATTGTGTTCATATGCAAGTTTAAGGTGAAGTTTCATCTTAAAAAYTGTTTTTTTTAGTTACAGTTTATTGTCAATTTCCATTTTTGGCAGTTTGAAATTTACTGTGAGTTCATTGAGGCAAGCATAAAGTGCCCAGCTTGCATTAGTAATTCCATGACTCTTAAAATGCATGTAAAAAAAGAAAGCGTAAAGTACTATCATTATGTTGTGCAGCTAAACAGCTGTTCAGTTTTTTCTCCTACACTGACTTTTCTATTTCTAGACGAATGCCAAATGCCATTACAAGGGTTCATGCAAGATGGAGGTTTATTTATCCTTTCCTGGAGACAGCATTTTTGCTTTTCCTTTTTGTTTTTCAGTAATTTTCTATATTTTTCTAAGATAAATGCCACTAAAACTACAAACACACCTTTACTTCTAGTATTTAAAAAATAGGAGATTTCAATATTAAGGCTGGCACCAGCAGTACCGGGTCTTCTGCTTACAAATTCATCCAATAAAACTTCAATAAAGCCTTCCATTTAAGAAATTAAATAACAAAGGTAACAAAAAAGCTACCTCAAATAGAACCCAAAGTCCAGATGTCAACTAAGCAACAGTGAAGCCTAATACTTTCATCCAGACCAAATATGCCAAATACACTGGCATAATTTTCACTGTAAACAACAGTCAGTTTTGCTACCACAACACATTCAACTGTTATTTTCCAGAAAAGCATTTGTTGGCTTCATATTAACACCAATTCTTCCATGATAGACCACAGCCTCTTGTCCTAGTGATACAAAAAGTGCATGAATGACAGTGCTAAACCAATAAAGAACAGCAGGGATATTAGACAAATAAACTTCCTGTTGCCACAAGGCTCTGCATCAACATTGCTTAATAGACTTCTTAAAATTTATCAAATAAAATCTTTTGGATCCTTCATTCTTAATGAGAAGACATACAGACAACAGTTACTTTAAACTTTTTGAAAATTGAAACTAATTTTGAAAGGATTTTGATGGAAAAAACTGTGGTCAGCCTTCTTTAAGATTTCTTATTTTCCAGTTTTGGAGTGCTTGACTTTTCTACCCTCATAGTCTTTTGATGAAAACAAGAGGACATAATCTATATAGTACCTCATAAATTGTCAAGTATCTCAGGATATTCTTTGTGACATTGGGTTCAATTATGGTAATTGGTACACCAACATGAATATGTAATTTACCTCCTTAATTATCTGAAATGATATACATATATATATATATATACACACACATGTATAACATTATAATTATATTGAATTCTAGCATTTAATGGACAGGACAAGGACTTCATTTTACAATAGCTGTAGTCCTATGACAGTTATAGAACAGCTGTAGCCAAGCACTGAAAGACACAGCTACTTTCCCACTCAGTGGAGCTGCTGATCATTACTGAGACATTCAGAAATCTGCAGCTGTCGAAGCAATATTAGAGTTAAGTCTGTTTCTAACATGGATGACAGGTGAGAAAGATCTGGAAGATGACAATAATTGCCAAGGTCAGTCCTCATATACCAACACGAAGAGATGTATCAAGTCTCAAAACTGCTTCTGCTTGCAAAAGCAGTCACTCAGAATGGCCACTGTAGTTTCTACAGCTGGGTGCCAGTCTGGGAAATGAACGGAGCTTCAGCAGCCAGTGCTAACACTGGCATAATCCTGGGAATGCAACAGCCACCCAGAAGCAAGGGCCGACTTGGCAAGTGTTAAAATAATTTACTTCTTAAAGTGTAGCCTGCCATAACAAAACACCTCTCCCTATCATTATTTTTGAACAGCTTCAGCCCATTCATCCTGCTTTTTGAATATATATCTGCATTTGTTTTTAACTCTCCTCGTGAATCCAGCCACTGTTTCTGAAAGTTCGCCCTCTTTTCTGCCAGATCTCAGGGATAAGCTAATAGCTTCATGTGAAAATGAGAAAAATATTTGACTGCAGCAACACGTAAATACGCTCTGTTGGAAGAGCAGCACTATGAAGAGGAATTGTGACAGATTCTTGCCTTTGTTAATTAAATATTTATTTTAATTGGGAATAAATTAAGTTCACTTTATCCAAATTGAAGTCCATTTTGCTCAAGACAATAATTGATAAGGAATTTTCCAGTCTTTATCTTGACGCATGAGCTTTCGTCCTCCTGTTCCTCCTGTTCTTCCTTGATAGCAGAGAGGGAGTGTGGCTGGATGGGAGTGTGGCTTTTAGCCAAGTCTAACCCACCACATAGGGATATCTACAGGGAAGACTTTGTGTTACTCTTTATATCTGCTGGTTGTATCATAGGGGTCACAGCAAAACATCAGGTGATTTCCCATGCCCAAGCAGAGTTGGAGTAATTACAGAGGTATGTTTTATACTAGGCCACAAAAAGAGAGTTACTCGCTCTTTACAGACTTGGAAGAACTAGCACCCCTACTTTTTAATACCTCTTTTTCTTTGTTCTCCCTATTATTGTAATCGTCTTGGTGTTTTTCTGAAGCTCATAACATAGAAGAGCAAATTAGCTGTGTCTTTTTTTTCCACAGATCATATTAAACTTAACCTTTCTCCTCATTCTCTGTTGCCACAGCTTTCTGCCTTAAGTTCATTCCTTGGCTCATGACCATGACAAGTTTGGCCAAGATATCAAGCAGCAGGTCAGCTTGACCACATGTCAAGAAATGAAGCAAAAATAATTTTCTGGAACAGAAATCTCATTACACCCAACTCAAATTCACTTGGACACTTGCAATTTAGTGTCAATAATAAATAAAGCTCCACTGGTTTATTTTTAAACCATGCTGTTTTTTACAGGCGTAAGAAGGGATTTTCATGGCTACCCTACACTCAGATGCATAGGACCCATAGAACATAGAAAAGGCAGCAGCTGCTGCTCCAATGCAGCATCAGTTCCCATACAGATGAACAAGAGCAGTGCATTCACTTTGCTATGCTATTTTTTCTTTGTTGGCGACATCACAACTGTGCTCCTGAAAGCCCTAAGGGAATACTAGGAGCTGCTTCAGCTGCTCWAAAGAATAATATAAGAGTCACTTTCCCCCCCTTTTTTTATTTATTGAAAGACAGTTTACTTGTGTTAAAAGAGCCAGGTGCAAAGGGACCAGGATGTATTGCCAGTTGCTCTTTACTCCTACCTATCTCCCATCATTCAGTGTGCATGGTCTAAAAAACAGGCAAAAAACAATCTTAGAAGTGGCAAGGACAAGATCAGACATCACAATGCCAGAAGAAAGATCTTCCCACATAGACTGAAAGAGATGCTAAAGACTTCTAGTAAAAGAAAAGTCTAGAAAGCCTCAACTGGCCTTTTTGCACCCTAACCTTATCTCCTACTAGCAAGACATGGCTTCAGTGCAGTGCCCAGCATTCCAGTACTAGATCCAAGATATCACATTACAGTTGCGCCAGACTGTCACGGCCGTGATGCATACTTAGCCATAAGAACTACAATTACAAAAAGTATCTATACTTTGCAATACAGACTAATATAAAAACAAGTTTTTCTAGTGCTTAAACAATAATAATACGCTAATATCCTTGAAGAAAAATACCTCTGTAATATAGATCTTTATTTTTTAATTTAGGTTGCAATATCAGCTGCTCAGATTAATGCCACTTTATTTACCCTAATAAGTTGCTACTTCAGTAAACAGCTAAAATTTCATTGATGACTGTTATAATTTCTCTTTGTTTTTAAAGGGTTTACAGGGTGGCACAAAGAAGATTGTACAATAAGTCTGTAGGCTGAATAGATATTACCAGTAATCTAATTATTTTTATAGATCTGTTACAGGATAGTTTAATATTTAGTTCTGTGATTTAAAAAATGTTATGTTAAATTTTAAAGTGTTCTCGAAGTCTAGCTTTCAAGAATTTTTTTTTATTAAGTCTCTGACATATACTTTGGAAGTCAATTAATACATTAAAATTACATTAACATGCAACCTGATTTTTTCCCAGAGCAGAAGAGAAACTATTCTTTCTCTTGCAGTACTAATTATTTGTTAAATAATTTTTTTATTATTATTTTTTTTATATCTCCCGAGTCTTGGTTGATATGAGGGGTAAATAACGAAACTCAATCTGCTCTTTGCACAGTGCTGCTGAAGAAGCTGAACAGATGTTCTGTTGCAACACACAAAATATACCAGATACAGATACTAAAGATGCTCTTTGGGAAAATGACTTCAAAACTCTTATGCCAGAAAGTATATAAAGATGGTTTTTCCCAGCAAAGTTTGATCTAATCACAAGAAGAGTAGAAAGCCAATTTACAACAAAGCACAAAAAAGAAAAAGAGGAGAGAATTTTTTTAAAATACAATTTTATAAACCATGCTCACAGGTATCTTGCAGTGTAAGTAATATATTCCCCTAGAGAACGTAAGTGMTAAGTGTCCACCTGGGAATACAGTCTTTTTTCTGTGGAAGAATTCACTTTTCTCATATGAATACCTGCTATTTTTGCATGGTGAAAAAATTAGCTAATTTGATTTTAAATTAACTTTTTTTAGTTCCATTCAATGGAATAAATGGATATGGGAAAAAAAAAAAAGAAAAATCCCATTTTGAGAATGATCTCTCTGCTAGGTGTGTGGGAACACTGGCCAATATTTCACACTTATGAAGCAGATCTTTACACACCATTTCCAATTGACAGTTGTTAGGGGTTTTTTTGAACTATTCTGTCTACTGATATGTTATTATAGAAGTACCACAGAAAATACAGCACACATTTGACTAGCCCTAACTTTCATCAGAAATGTCTTCTCAGTGTGTGAGGCACCTACATTCACAACTGACTGTTACTAYTATTCTGCTTTTGGGGACCTCCACCTCAGATGAGACAATGAAAGTTTTTGCTGGTCACAGAGGAAGTCTGTATCAGAAAGAGAACATGAATGCCAGCTTATCTAGGTCTAGATTAGACACTTGGGCATCATCTTTTTCTTAGCTCTCCCTGGTGACATTGTTTATAACCCTGTGGCAGTGGGCCACAGATGGGCTTTAGGTAACACAGACATTTGTGACAAAGAGAGGGGTTAAAGCAACAGATCTCTACTTCCAAACTGAGAGTATCATCCTTTCTCAGTAAATGCCAAAAAAACCTGTAAATGCCTTCAGGTTTATTCTGATAGCATGCATATAAAATCAATAATTTTGTAAAAGGAAAAGGATATACATAATTCCTACTTTGCAATTGATGGGGGATTACAGTGTCTCCGAAGTCTGGTTTTATCCACTTCCTTCCTCTTGATTTTCGTGCTTTGTCCTTATCCTCAACCTATGCCCCAGAGAAAGAGTAAACAGCTGCTAACGGCACCAGTAACATTCAATAGTTCATGTTCCCTTACTCTTTACCCAGGCTGGAGTAACCACATTTGGTATGCATTCCACTCTGCAGCATCCTGGAAACCTGCAGTCTGAACCCGTTTTTCAATTTAGCAGTAATGCACTCTGAACAGTAATATGTTACACAGCCAGCTGGTCTTCCTTAGCCTTTTACCCTCTTTTAATCTTTTAGTGTTCCATGGACACCTCATCTACTCTTGGCTGCTGTAACCTTTGATCATGTATCATATTTGTTGTACTCTTTTACATTGCCTTTACCTTCCTATTGTAAAGGGCGAAGGCACTGCTAATAGCATTAAAAACCAAAGTAATCTGTCAATTAATTCAGAGATTTGAAATAAATATGCTGGTAAAAGAATGTGGATGATCATTGGTGTGTATTTAAAAAACAAAACAAAATCCAGCCAGTTAAAATTTTTAGCTCCCTATTAAAGAATTTAATTAATAAGCATATATAAGTATATACTCTTATACATCCATACACTTGCACAAATGTGCAAATGCATGTGCACTTGTTCACAAACACACGTACTCTGTTTGCATGTGCAGTCACAGAAGAGTAAAACGTGGTTTTCTAAACAATGATTTGTTTAGAATCATTATCATAGCAAGAAATTAACAATAACAATAGAGAGGGAAGCAAAGATTAGTTGGAAATTTAGACAAACTGGCCTCAAAGTACACAAACAAAAATGTATCTTCAGCATCTATCTAACTGGTAAAAAAAGTGACCAGCACATCACTCATTAATGAAGAATCAGGTGACACTGTTTAAGTTATAGCATTGTTAGTTTATACTCTTAGACAAAGTTCTCAATCCTTCAGAATTAGAGCACAAACATGAYTTAAAGTATGTGTACAATAGAACAGTTTTAAGCCTGAAAATCTTACGTAAAAAATTTAATATTCTGGTATACATTCTGTAGTCTCACAGACAAGTCTACATAGAATATTTTTGAATTAAGTTCTAGCAGTAAAAAAGAAGCAATTTGTGTCCTAATGTCTGTCTCTATTTCTTATTTTAGCCTGACATCTGGTATCACAGCAGATTTCTGCCACCTGCAAGGTCAGGAAAATGCAGACATCTCAACATTTACTGACTATAGCATTATTGGAAAGACTTTTATATGGGTGGGATGGCTTCTATTTGTTCACAACTATCTCCCATTTACAAAATAATAACTATGAAAAAGGCAATGTTAAAAAGGTACAAAACTGAAAATAAGCATTAAAATTATCATCCTGGTTAATGAAAGAAACAATCATGGCACACAACCTGATACATGCAACTAAGTCAGAAAGTCCTCATGAACTCAGATATGATGTCTTCCAATTTGTTATTCTGCCATGGTATACACTGGCCTATACATGTAGAGGATGCTGTGTGCCAAGTAGAGTGTAGTAGCTGGGCAGTATTTTGCACACAACCTCTGTGTCAAGCACAGATCCCATCACCCTAAAGCCTCACATGCAGCTTCAACTCCCCAACTCCTAATGAAGCCCAACATCACTGTGCCACAAGCTATCTCAAAAACCCCAACAAACTCACATGCTTCTGAGTAAAGAGGCTTCTGAGTTTATTAAGCTTAAAAAGTCAATTGTTTCCTTTGCCATCTGCTAATTTACAAGATCCTGCAGACTTATCTCAGTCTCATCCACCATGGTTGTTGGAATAGCATCTGTCCACCCACAATCCTGACAGGTTAGAATAAGAATATTTTTAGATACTAATTAGTAAAAAGTCACCTCTAAGAGAACTTTCCTGTCTTTGTGCTGCTATTTACAACTCTTCAGCTGTGGGCTACCGGCGAAGCCAGCCCCACTGAAGAAGCAGAGACAGGAACAATCATGCTAATGGGGGAGGCAGCCAAGCCTAACCCGGCACAGAATCACAGAATCACCAGGTTGGAAGAGACCTTCAAGATCACYGAGTCCAACCCATGCCCTAACACCACCTCAACTAAACGATGGCACCAAGTACCACATCCAGTCTTTCTTTAAACACATCCAGGGACGGTGACTCCACCACCTCCCTGGGCAGACGATTCCAGAACTTTATCACTCTTTCAGTAAAAAAATTTTTCGTAACACCCAACCTGAATTTCCCTTGGTGCAGCTTGAGACTGTGTCCTCTTGTTCTGTCAGCTGCTGCCCAGAAAAAGAGACCAACCCCCACCTGACTACAACCACCCTTCAGGTAGTTGTAGAGAGTGATAAGGTCACCTCTGAGTCTTCACAGTAACTGATGAATCAGCCCATATACTACGGTCATTTGAGACTTCTTCTCAGAATATTGTTTTCTTTCCTGGTAGGATAGCAAACTCCCTGACTTCCATTTCAACATGATATGTAGTTCTTTGAAAGAGTATAAACAACAGAAATAATTCCTCTTGTTCTTTTAAAAATATGTTTTTCTTCCCAATGCCATTCAATAAAAGTATACTTTAAAAGTGTATTAAAATCCCCTTTCCAATACCAAAGCAATTTTTCAAATGGTATMGTCACTTTTTTGTTTTCTCATGCAAAACTAACTTTTAGTTCATACCGACTCAACAGGCAAACTAATCCTTGCATTATCACTGAAGCTTGGCAAAACTACAAGTAGAAGAATTTGGACCAAACATTTCTGTCTAAGATACACAAGCAGGAAGATGCCCAAACACTGTAATCTATCCCATATTTTATTCTTGAACTGAAATCCTAAAAAACCTGTTTCTACACAACCAGTTTGACTCTAAATATATATCTAAGCCTATAACAATTATGAAAACAGTATCACCTTTTGAAAAGCAAGTAGTTGTTGATACTAGTGGAATAAAAGGCAATGATGAATAAGTGCCTGTGATCCATCCTGGCAAAGGTAATTCAGCTACAGAAAATATATCTGAAGTAAGTACCGTTTAATTTACTGAGTTGGTTGGGGTTGCATTTTTTCCATTCTCTGTTCCTGCTGCTTGATATTTAGCTGTAGACAAAACTTCTATGTATCCAGATGGACTAAACACCCTTTGATTTTTATTATTTTTTGTTTTTAAATTCATGTTACTCCTTGCTTGGCCACAAGAGGCATATAAGAAAACAACAGCACAACTTCTATGTTAATAACATTTGCTATTTGTTGTTTTGAAATAACCAGATGCCTCAGTCAGGGAGTTATGCTGCTGTTGTAGATAAAATCAAAGGCAGAGGCACAGATGATATTTCTCTTGAGGAGCAAAGTACCAAACTAAAGCAGGATGACAAAAATGAGCATTCTGAGCTTTGCCCAGAGATTGGGTCGGTTCTCTTTGCCATCTGCTGCCTGCAGGAGCTGCCCTGCAGCTGCCTGCCAGCACACCACCGCAGGACCCCCACACCGCACCCTGGCAGGAGCCATTCCTGAATGTGGCTGCCAGCAGAAGCAGCGGTGCAGAGAAGACTTTTGTTCCTACTCTGCAATTTGCTGTGCCAGTTGGAGAAATTCTCTAGACTAGTAGAAATCCAAGAGATTAGCATTTTGTTAACTCAATAGATAATATCAATGATAAAGGTTGTGAAGATACCTATGTCCTGTGAGAGTAAACAAGATCCTCAAGGGCTCAGTAGTTATCAAACACATGCTGCTTGCTTCAGCATCCCCTATCAAGCCCATAGTTTCGTATGTGTTGGTTCTGACTCTTGTTACACAATTTTCTTACCTATAAAATGGATGCAGTAAATGCTCATCTGCAATGGTAGTTTGGTTTGTGTCAACTACCACAAAGTACTTGAAAAAACTAAAGACAGTGCAACACAACACAGCATACTGTTAACTACTAACTCTTGCCGTTGTTTACTTTGCAGGCAGGCAAAACCAAGCATGCCTTCCACATCTAAAATAACTTGGGGTCTGTGATTCAAGATAGTTACAATTCATCTTTTAAGAGACAATTAGGCAAACTGACTTGCCCCGCTTGTCCATGAAAACTCCTGCCTTGAAACAGAGGTGTATGAGTTGAAAAACACAATAATTCATCAGAGACTGGGTCGGGAAAAATATATGCAGAGGGCATGACTGTGTATCTTTGTACAGCAAAGATAAGCAGTTACCCATTTAAAGCCACTGGAGACTACTTGCAGTAACATTGCTAACATATGTTTGTAGAATCAGGATCTAATTTCTCACAATTTCAATGTTCCAGTATCTCAGACTTCTACTCTGTGGGAACATGATTGTTTTGGGCAGGACTTCCCCTTGGGGTATGTGTCCTTAATTTATTGCTGCAGGGTTGAGTAATGTACCCATCACAGAATCATTCATGTTTTATTAAAATTAATTTCAAGGGAACGTTGGTTTTAGGAAGCATGTATAAGGCTGTTTAGATGCTTTGGCAAAACAATACCAGCAACAAGGAGTAATGAAAATGTTTCCTTTTTTCATTTCTTTTATCTTAAGATAAATGAATTCTAGCCTCAGAGTATACTAAGAAAAGAAAAAAAGCAACAGGAAACTCCTGCTATTTTTTCCCACTTCTCTGATTTCTCCTGTCTGTTTTACATTGCTTCTACTGGAAGGAGTCCCCCTYGACTAACACACATTTTAAGATCTATCTGCACATCTGCATTAGCAAAAAGAAAAAATAAAAGTTGTTTGTGAGATCTGGTTCTCCCTACCAAACATAGATGGATTTTCTTTAATCTCATCTCTGATCTTCACAGGAATATTTCTTTTAAAGTGCCTGTTTCCAGATCCTTGCTAGGCATGTGGGGACAGTAGAAAATAATTGCTTTGTCTGGTAGATCATTTATTGTCTAAGAGACATTTTAAGGTGAAGAGATGCCACCTGCTATAAAGACATCTCATTTGCTAAGTGATAATTACAGGCTGAAACCAAGAATGGAAATAAAGAAATGTTGATGGCTTCTTGGAATATTTCAGCCACTTTAAAGTGCGGTTGATGCAAAAATTCCCATTTGACAAGAAAAAAAGAGGTGGGAGACGAAAGCAGTCCTATGACAGGAACTAGAAGAGAGCAGATACTTTCTGTTGCACAGCCAGCACTGCTGATGTACACAAGAGGCAGTTCACACCTCACCCTGTACAAGTGCACACCACCACTATGGGCACTACATATACACCAGATATGGTATCAAGATGGTCTGTATAGAAGAATCACTTGTCAAGGCTCCATTTTCTGAAACCAGTTTTTAGTGTGGTCAATAGCTTTTGCTATAAGGAGAGCAAAACCGTTAATTTTGTTATTGTGTCACAAATCAGAGAAAAAGGAATAAAATTAAAGTACAAAATGACTTATCAAATTTGCTTGACAAGTGCTAATTCACTTTGATCTATCCCTCACCATAATTTCATTGGCAGGTAAACCATACATATTTATATAAGTGGTAGCAGGCTGTTGTTGTTCTGTTTGTAATTTACAGCAACAAAGAATTCATTTAGATTACCAGACTTGAAGTCCCAAGGTGACTCTGCCGTGGTTACAGACCCCCTGCTATGCAGGATACCTAACATAATAAAGAACAAAGGAAAACAATGCTACACTGAGACCAGGGCTCCTGGGTAATCAATTCAGGTATTTACAGCTGAAACAATAGCTCTGTGCAAATCAGCATCATTACTACAATTTGCTGATAGAAACCCCAGGGAACTCAGGAAGTGTCTGCCTGCAAAGCAGCCAATTAATCTGAGTTACTTATGTTTTGTTAATGCATTATTGTTTCCCATCATAATAAACAGTAAATGATTGTCTAAGAAAAGGGCATGGGAAGTGCAATCAAACGTGCAAGGTACAATTCTGTTCAGCATTTGGGCCTGCTATATTGGTCAGGAAATATATCTCTCAGGAAAAGAAGGCCAGTTTCAACCTTGCTGTTGTGAAACATCAATGTGAAGCATTACCAGACTCACTTCTCTGGGTTTTTTTTTAATGGTTGTTTCTAATCTTACACACTTTTCAAAAAAATGCAAGCATGGACTCAGGGAGAGGTAGTTTAATCCATCTACTAATGCTTACAGTTTTTGCACATATATAGGACTGCTTGTCTCCCCAAGGCAAAGAAAAAGCAACTTCATTGGCACTCTCTCCCCCAAGCGCTTTGCCTGATGAAGGGAAGGTGTCCCACAAGACCCCATCTTTCACACACAGTGGAAGAGACCCTAATTCTGCATATCCGTGTATTTCCTTAATATTTTACTGATATAAAGAAAATGGCATTTAGGCACATTTTAGAATTTTTCTTCTCAGAACTACCAATTCATCACTTAGAGAGGATGAGGCAGGCTTGCCTTGTCTGTCCATGAATATCCCTACCCCTGCCATGAAACGGAGATGTATGACTATTCACATCAAGTGTGAAATGTGCCTTACACTGATTTTCGAGCTGTTCAGAAAAAAATTGGAAATAGAAATTACTTCTTCAGTAAGGAATGTTTACAACACTTCCCAAAATAAAACCCTACACAAATTTATTTTTAAAATGTTTCCACCTATAGAAAAAGTAAGTGGTTTAGCTAATACACCATTGCCTGTGGCACCATCAAAGTAATGGTTGCTTTTACCTCAGCAAATGAATACTCACTATCCAACTGTTCCTATGCCTGCTGCAGGCTTCTGCTGAAACTCCTATGCAACGGTGTTCAAAAATTTCTGAATTTCATCTTAGCTACAAGTACCTTGCCTTTTAAAGTGAAACACATCATATCTCAGTCATTGGTTTGTTTACATAAAGAATATCTGAGCTGCTACTGCTGTGTTTCTCAAAAACATGTATTCCATGTTAGTTGTCTGACTGATAAAAAGTATGAGACTGAAACAACAGGGAACATGGGATTGTGAGCATAAACTGAAATTTCTGCAATACAGCATTTGCAGCATGGATACATTCCCTCACAGCAAGCAGGACTCTAAGGCGACGAGACAAAGTCTGGAAACATCACTGCAAATTGGGAATTCTGTCTTTTTCAAAAAATGATGCCAGGACCAATTCATACAGACCTGGGACACGAGGAACTTCTATATCCTGGATGGAACTGAAAGATACTGCAAAATGCATGGGGAGTCACTTCACATCTGAGTAGTCAGGTTCTTAGTGAGAAGCCAAAACATTTTTCTTTATGCTGAGACTCGTACTGCTGTGCTTACAGGATGCCCATATGCACATGCCCAACAACTTTGACACTATACAGAGTAATACAAAAATTAACTTTCTTGAGACACTGCCAGCAGCAGCAAAGTTCCTTAGTCAGCGACACTGTCTCACTGCACAAAACACACCACAGACTGATTACGGACTGATTATGAACTGAAGTGTGATTGTTAGGTTTCTGGAAGAACACACATCTGAAAAGTATTATGGAAAAGAAGAATAATACATCCCTAACAATAATCTAAGATAAGAAAGAAAATGAGTTGTTTTTTTTTTTTAAGCCTAACAATAGCTTAGCTAGTTATCAATTACTGAAGCAAGTAAGGCACTCAACTTCTAAAATACAGGTGACATTGGTAATATCTTGGAAGGCTACTATCATTGCTTTAGCTCAAATTTTGAATGGGGTACTGCGGTGGCATGTATAGCAAGAAAAAATGAAAATAGAAAAAAAGATATACATGATAGCTTTGTCTCCATGTCCATTCAATTCTCTATGTCTACTAAATTAAAAGTGCACACATTCAGCTCAATCACCTGCAAAATTACAGCAGTCATGATGTCCTTTATATCTTAATTTTATAACACTCTAAGTGAAAGGCTGAAAAAGAACTATGCTATTTCTTTTAGTCATAATTCTAATACAAAATTCTCATAGAACCAGGTTTTTGGAATCGCTATCCAACACTTAGAAGTATCAGTATTTTGAGAAACAAATTCTTGTAGAAACTTGGAAGCAAAGAACAGAACTCAGTTCAGATAGGACATATGGTAATCTTAAATTTGTTACTAAGTTAATTTTTCAAATGAATGGTCAGTCACTACAATGAATTTCGAATGAACACAGGGCAGAAGAAATCTGTCAAAGATGGAAAAAAAAAATACTTAAGGAAGTATTAAAAAGGGAGTAGAAGCCAGATTCTGCACAATCTGTAAGAAGATATTTATTAGAGAAAAGTACATTATTTTGTGGATCTAACAAATGAAATATGAATAAATTTTTTGTCAGAAATTGTTACCTAGCCATTGGTCAAGCTTAGCCCCAAATCCAATGCTACATGAAAAAGGAGATTCACATGGAAATAATGTTCATGCACTCAGGGTAAACAGATTTACAGGAAGTAAATAAACCACAACTGGGATTCAATTCTAGATTCAAAGCATTATACTTTTAGTTCCAATCCAATCAAACAATATAAGCTCACATAAAATGCAGAGAAACAAGAGAACAACATAAATAGAGAAACCAAGTGTAGGATGACAATAAATAAAAAGAAGTCAATCCAGCCCAGAGGAGAAGAGTAAATGAAAGATATAAAGAATAAAAAATAATTTAAAAAGAAAGCATGCCTATTGTTTCAGGACTGGGAATCACCAACTGCAAAATACCTCCTTCTGCAGGCAACTGATATTGGGAAACAACTATATTACATATTGTTTTGGTTTCTCTCACCTCCACCAGGATTTTCTACCTCCGACAGATATGGTCCATCTAACATACTGAAGTCCATTTTATACCCCAACACTTAACGAATTCAGAAGTAAAAAACCATCATGGTCAGTGATGGGCTTGACACTTTTCCCATTCTCTATGTAATAGTGTAACACAAAGTACTGAGCAGAAGTGAAATTAGCGTGTTCTTTAAAGATTAAAATTTTAAAGCACATATGAAAACAAAAAAAGAATACACAATAACTAAGAAACACTTGAGTGAAATGGAGTACCAGCAAATTTAGTAAAAAATGAACAAATCCTTCAAGGTAAAACCTATAAAGATGTAGAATGCAAACTTCAATAAGATATTCCACAGGTCCTGGTCTCAAAAGTCATTCAATCTAGACAAAACCTCAGGGGTTTTCTTACAGAACAATCTTACATTGGAAAGGTAATCTTGATAAGCTTAACAGTTTTGTTTGGTTTTTCTTCTTGTTTGTTTGTTTGGGKTTTTTTTCCTTTTCTGATCATATGTAGCTAAATCTGGTATATGTGGCATTATGAAAAGGTAAATTTTGKGATACAAAAAAGGCACAAAGAAGGTGGTACAATCCTGTAATTGGCACCAAACTGGCTGTGATTCTGGTCACTAGAATGATCCTTGCAGATACAACGTAAAAAAGTACACAAATGGTTGCAGGGGGTCAACCTACTCTTGTTCTGCTTTTTTGGTGTACCTTGTTAAGCATTACCTTCACTACAGCAGCATCCCAGAGCTATGAGAATTTCAGCTTTATATTTGACTCAATTATTAGGCATTTAATTTAACAAGCCTTTACATTCCAAGGTAAATATATCTCTGTTTTGGTATTTGGTTAAAATATGCTTTGTGAATTATTTATTTAACTCTCTTGAAAAGCAAAAGTATTTCAACAACCTTGATTATCAAAATATACATGTAGGTCACAAAGTGAGCAAAGCTTCAGCCACAAAGCTCTGTTTTCAGAAGTTCCCATGAAATGATCTCTTTACCTAGAAGGCATCATTAAAGGAGATTTAGAAAAACAGAATAAAATAAAATAAAATAATATAAAAAATATTATTCTGAAGGCAGGAGTTCAGAAGTTGTTAATAACTCACCCAGCACAGAAAATTCATGTCATTGCCATTTAAAATCATGACAATAAAGCTATACTCATAAAATCAGCACATAAAATATTTCACTCTATAAACCTTTCTAATTGCTTTTTTTTAAAAAAATCAAACAAACAAAATTGAAGTTTGCCAATCAAATACAAATACACTAGAGCACTGGGATGCTTTATAAAATGGAAAAACTTGCAGATCTAAGAAGAAATTAAGTAAGGACTTTTATGGTAGAATAAGTTGGAGAGGTAGGTACTTGGTGGAGAGAGAGAGAACATACTTATGCATAAGCATATGTAGGCAACAATGCATCAAGACTTTAATAACAGTGAAGCAGGGTAAGGAAGATAATATCACTTGAATCAAAATTTTTATGAAGGCCTGAAGTTTATTTTTCTTTAGGTTCCTCAATGTTGGATCCATGAACTGTCAATTGTGTACAGAAACATAAATTAAAACAAATCCTTCTATCGTCTTTAAAATTCTTTGTCTTGGAATGCATAAGGATGCTGGCCTTGATTGTTTTTTTTTTCCTCTCCTTGTCTGAAATTGTAAACCATTTTGTCCAAGCAGCCATGTTTTTTGGACAAAAAATTTCTGAACACTTCCTATTAAAAATATATCAAAATACAGATTAGATCTATCTCTTTTTATAGGAAAAAACCAAAACAAACCAACCAAAAACCCCCTATGCAATTCTCTGCACTGGGTCTCAAACCCAGAATCAAAATCCTACCCATAGCAGCAGTTAACATTCTCACCTGAATATGATGCTTAATCACTAGTGTCACACTGGGGAGAGATCCCCTAAATCTTCTAAAGCCAGGGAGAAAAACACTTATTTGCAACCTGCTTCATGGATACTTTGATTGGTTTAACAGCTTTTGACCAGATATTCATTTTCTCCATAAAATAATTCTAACAGTGACAACTTTTATTTGAAAACCTAAAATTTTTCTGGAACCTTAACATATACCATATACTTGGCTGTGCAATGACTCTTGCTGGCTGCTTGCCTTTTCCAACAATTTGCAAGCAGCAAGTCAGCTATGTTAGCTGATTCAGTGAAGTCATGCCAAYTTTACGGTAACCCCACTAGCTGAGCAAAACAGCAAAGTTGCATAAATGAAAAAAAGCACATAATGACTGCAACCATTCAGACAAACTTCTCAAGTTCCACTTACATCTACAAACCTATCTAAAAACAAGAAGCTGTTCTGCACAGGGAAAATTATAATTTACCAAGGACCCACAGTTAAGAAAAAGTAG
Source organism: Amblyornis subalaris (assembly GCA_018881555.1). Classification (NCBI taxonomy): domain Eukaryota; kingdom Metazoa; phylum Chordata; class Aves; order Passeriformes; family Ptilonorhynchidae; genus Amblyornis; species Amblyornis subalaris. The sequence goes on from JACAXG010000037.1 coordinate 2,856,523, forward strand.
GCTTCCTCACTTTGCTGTGTTCAAGTCAAACTTAGAAGGTGGCAAGCAAACATTCCAATATTTCTTTCAGCATGCGAGGGAAGCAGCTGGCATAATCAGACCCAAATCAGATAGCATGACATTCTGCAATAAAAAGTTTGGGATGTTTAGGGTGCCAGAGTCGAGCAACAGGATATGACAACCTGTACAACATACAAAAAGTACTCATTCCATCTCACAGTATTCAACACATAACCACTGAATGACTCAGTTTTCACAAGAGGTATCAAAGTACCTGAAGAAACCCCATGCAGGTACAGTGGTTCCAGACATTTGCGCCCTCCAGCACTGTTCAAAATTTATTTTTTTTGTTATTGCCAATATTTTTTTCTCTGACAGGCACTGAACACTAAAAAAACTGTTAGTATAGGTCTGAATTTGCAAAGTCTTCATTTATTTGTTTTACTTTGCACAGGCAGCTACTGCAATGCCAGTTACACAAGCAGTCTTTCAGAAATCCAAGGCACAAACYAGACTGTGTAATACTTACAGAATATTTAACCCACAGGCAACCAAGCCTAGACCAAGTTGTTACTTCTCTGGCTTCTGCTGTTAGTTAAAAGACCAATTTTTTCTACAAATAATTGAATTCATGCTTACTGTACTAACTGGCACTGTTACCCCACATTAATTAAACTTAAGGAAAGTATACTATCATAAAAGTAGTAAAGAAGCTTTAAATTTCAAAGAAACATGACAGTGTATGGAGACCAAGAGTTATTTAAAAAAAAAAAATCAACAACAAAGCCCCCGATAACCAAACAAGGAAGGAAGGTTCAATTTTTAGTTCCCAAAACAGTTTTGTATTTCAAGCTTCTTTATTACCACTAACAAGGTAATTCTTCATCTGCCTCAGATCTTGAAACTCATCCACCTGGAGACACACAGTTACCCCCACTGAGATTTTGCATACAACTGCTCCCATAATATCTGTGTACCTTTGTTCACGGCTTTCAAAATTTAGATATTGTGACCTAACCTTGACAAGACAAGCCAGTAGAGAAGAAAAATTTATAAGGGGTAACTGAAAAAAAGCTAATATTAATAAGTGTTTGTTCTTCTGCTGGCGTATTTAGCCACTACTCACATGTTCAAAGTCAAGCATATGTTTAAATAACATCCTGTACTAGAACTTGAGTACTCATAGCTTTGCAAAATCAATCTTTCATTGGCATCTGATTATATGCACAGTAAGAAAAGCCAAGCTAAAATAAAATAAATAAAATTGCAATGTAACGTTAAAAATGCAAGTGAATATTAAAAAACCCCAAACAACTCTGAAAATAAATCTTTTTACCTGTTAGATGTTTTTCACTCATGCATATGGTAAACAGTAAGAAAGATATCAGTAAATGCTAAGTGGAAAATTTTCTTTTAAGATTGCAGTTTTTACAGAATACTCTGCCACGTGACAAAAACTACTTCTTCAGTGCTTACAACTGAGGTCAATACAATACTGCCCAATCTGCTTCATACTGAATTTTTAAGAAATCTTATAGTACAATTCAACTACATGACTGCTTACTGCTCATATAAAACGATTAGAAAAGAATTTTCTTTTAAAATAAAAAAAATGAAATAAAGATACTTGCTGGTATCAAAAATGACCTCTCGAACGTTCTTGACAGATGCAATATAAAGCCTTTGTTCTCTTTCCTCCCCTTTTCCTTTTTTCCTTTGACTAAAAAAAAATGTCTTTGCAGAATCTATTAAACACAGCAGGGAGAAGGAAAGGGACGAGGGAAGAAAAGAATTCAAAGGATATCCTCCTGGCTTCCTTAGGAGCTTAATACAACCTTATGAATCTTGTAAAAAAAGAAGAAATAACATATTCATACATTTGAAAAAGAACAAACAAACAAACAAACTGAAAAAAAGGAAAGGAACATGAAGAACAGAGTAACAGTATCCTATTTCTTGATCAGCAAATAGAATCCAAAGGAATGCTCACTTTCCTGTAACACATTTCAAAAGGCCAAGAATACTGTTCACCATGCTGAGAAAAATAATCATTTTCATCAGAAATATTTTTAACATGTTTTAGTACTAGCGTTAATACTTTAACCCTTAGATAAATACCATCTGAATTGCAAATATGCATAATGTATTTTCTAGAACACAGGAAGCTCTGAGATGGTGTGCTCAAAACCATAAATATCTCTCTGAAAACACAGGGTCATTACAAGGCATCAGTGTACACAGCTAAGTTAAAGATAAATAATATAAAATACATTTTTTGTATGCCTGCAGATCAGTACAGATAATCAGAAACGACAGCAAATTGTTGAGAAAAGAACTCTCTCCAGCAATACTCATGACAGCAAACGTTTCCAGAACTGTCTTATTCTCACAACAATAAAAACAAAAACCACTGAATATTCACTACTAGATCTACTTTCTGTGACAAAAAGCATTAGAACTCCTACCTCACACTGAGAGACTCATTAAAGACATCCCATGCCTGCTTCTCGGACGTGAGGATATGATTCAGAAAATGCAGAAGATTAGACTGGATGAGTCTAGGCTCTGACCGAGCAAAGAACATACACCTGCATTTACATCCTGTTGATTTTGATGGGATTATTCAGATCCAGTAAGCTAAACACAGGTTTAACTGCTTACTAGGAGGAGGTCACAGTTCGAATCTAAATGTTCTGCAGAAACTCAAAGCACCATAGAAACTCTGTCAACACAAGAAAGACCTTCAATAGAAATATTTTATTCCCTGTTATAAGTGACACTAAACATTTTATTATATGAAAGGTAGCAGAGAAAAAAAAAAAAGATTTCTCAGTAGATTTAATTTCTTTGTCCTGGATAGGGAAACGCACTACAGCCAGAGCAGAAGTTGCCAAGTGGCCACGCTGCCCCCGTGGCATGTTAAGCAACTACCTCTCATAGATGTACAGCACTTCTAACACACTAAACTAATATCTGTATGTTCTCCTCATTCTTTCTAGCTTCACAAACCGGAATACCTTAACTTTGAGGAACAAAAAAACCCAACAAAAATGTCTCCATTTTTGGTACTTGGACTTTTTAATAAGGAACACAAAAGCAGGGATGGGGAGAATGCTACATTTTATACTTCTCTACCTTGGCACATTACGGATGTTTAAGACCATCTACTATTCAGTCTTGTCTTCTGTTTTCATTTTAACACTTACAAAAAATCCTTTAATGCCTTCTGCTTCTTTAATGACTTATTAAAATAATACCTTACGTCCCCGTTTGTGTAATACAAATTTGACTTTCAAGACACAAAAATTGGCAGCAAGATTGAGAGGGATGTAGAATGCTTTAAATTCTTTTTTAAATGCTCAGACTCCTAGAAGGTGGTGTTTCATTAACCAAAACACAATTCAAATACAAATGTAGAGAGTTAGTAAGTCAAGGGTACAATAATTTACAAGCCTCTAATTAATGAATAAATTAATTTTGAAACCAGATTTTTACTGCTTGCCAATGTTACTAAATAACAATAAATGTACTACTTTTTGGATGTAGCAAATGGTGTATTTTCAAACAGTACTTCTTACTGTTGAAGGAAATGAGGTCTTAAATCCAAAATAATAAGGTACACTGTTAAAGTAGTGATTCTTCTGATAATTGAGGCAACTGAATATAGCTATCTGGATGCTATTAATGTTTTAAATAAGTTTTTTTCGACTCCTACCCTAAAACGTTTTGAAATAAGTATTGATATTTGAAAATGATTGAATGAAAATTACTCTCACTTTTTTTGAGTCTCACCCTTTTTCTGTTCTGGCTGGACATTGAAAGTCCTAAAAAGAAAGTCTAAGTGAGACTCTTTTCAGAGTTTCTCTGGGTTATGGGTGAGAATTTGTAGCACAAAGGACAAGATAATGTATTAGGAAACACTGATGCAACCATACGATAAAGCAGTTAGTAAAACAAGTACTGTCCATAGATTATCCCTGAGACTTGCATTATCTACTTGAGGAGAATTTCAATTTACATATTTCTATGCCTAAATACAGAGGAAGTGAGTGAAATTTCTAGATAAACACCTTAAGTCCAGAGATGACAAACTCCCACTGAAAATTAAGAGTATAGACTACTTATGTAAGAACTACTAAGCATGTGCTTTGGTCTGCATCTGTGTATTCTGCAGGCTTTCTACAGATACAGCAATTCATATTTGGCTATTTTGTATGATATAGTTCCATGCACCTTTGCAGAATAAATCATTTACACAAACCTATGCAGCTAATCATAGTTGTCTTGAATTTTTTTTACTACTTCTACGATGTGTTCCTGAAATAAATGTTTGAATAACATTTCTCAATACCAAAAAAATAAATACAATCTTAATGCATATTAACCAACCACATATAGCTTGCATAATAAAGCTATGTGACATAAGCTTAACAATATTAAATTCATACTTTCCTCATTATACAAGTAAAATACGATACTTAAATTTTCCCATTCAACTTTTCCTGTTATAACACGACAAGGTAAGGAAAACAGCAGATACTAACAGTAATTCAGCTGCAAATCCTACCTCTCAGATCATTAACACTTTCTTAGTCCATATGCTTTCATTTCCAAATGGTTCATGCTTCATGAAGTAATGCTCACTTGATGTACCAAACACACTTCAGATGTGCAATTGATGGCACAGGTCTAACACGTACACACCACTCCACCTGCTCGCTTATTGGGCCTTGGTAAGGACTTTGATATTTTCAGTTCTCTCAGTACTTCTTGTGAGCTGAAATTTAAAGTAAAATTGTGATCTTTTTACTTTTAAGGCATCACATACACTACAGAAGGCAAGGGAAAGAATAAACTATTATCTAGTCTTCCCCTAAAAAATTATTATAGACTCACATGAAAGATTAAATATCTTTTAGAGGATATCAACGCGTCCTTCACTGACATTTAAGTCTGCAACGGTTAAAAATATTAGCAACACTTTGAGGGGGTCACGTTCAGGTGTGTTGTGAGCAAGTGAGTGGGCCACGGACACGAGAATGATCTTGTATGCTGAAGTGTCAGGGGAATTTTGCCAATGATCCTGATGGGAACAATATCACATTCTCAGAATTAAGGCTAATATTTTTTCTGTCTTCTGTGATCCATTTAATATTGTGATGATCCACCAAATCATCATTTGGTTTATAATGTTTTGTGATATTCCAAAGTAACCCTGAAAAATGTTTAAAATGAAAAAAAATATTGTATTTATATGTCTAGTATAATCCATTCTAGTTTTAGGGGCTTTCTCGTGTCTAAAAAAAAAAAAATCAGGGCTGATAGCATCATCTAGAAAATATGAAAAAATCTGCATCTGATCATTTGATTTCATATAGCCACACATTCCATTAAAAAAAATCAATATAGAATGGCAATTTTGTGGTTTTATTATGAGATATTTTAGCAAAGAATAAAGAGCTCTGATATGTTTGCAAATATTTTTGATACAATATGTTGATACGAATATTTTTGAATGCCAATAATACCAATAATTTTTTGATTGCCAATGACACCTATGATAACCAATTTGCTTGCCTGCTTAAAAATAATCAAAAGAAATACTCGAAATTTTGGAAGAAAGACCATAAAATATAACATAAAAATTTCAGTATTATTGAATTCAGAGACCCAGGATCTATGGTAAGCTCTTTTGAACATAAACACTCTTGTAAATTGAAGCCACTCTGGTTTTGGCACAGTCAAAAATGGAATCTCTAAATTCACAAACAATAAATTAATTATTCTGACTCTGAGCAAGGAAATCCTTGAGGCCTTTTCAGAGGACAGTGGCAGAAGGTCACATGTTTTGTAGCTTATACAGGCCACCCTGAACATCTCAAACTGGGAGGAAGCCTATCGAAGTGCTTCCTGACTTACGTAGAGGGAGTACATCGACTGGAAGAAAATTCTGTGCCTGCATCAGCAAGCAGGCACACTAGAGTCTTGATTTTTTTCTTATTTGCATCTGAGAAAAAGAGGCAGACTTTTGCAGTATTCTGATTTTCATCAAAAGCTATACAAATGATCCCTGAATATTTCCTGATTTTTTTTTCAGATGAAATATCTAAAAGTTATTGCATTAAAATGGAAGAAATGCCAATAAGTTGAATGTAGCTTTCCTTTTAGTGTTCTGTACTCAAAGCATTCTGCATGTTTTTCACAAGCACCACTTTGTGGTCAAGTTTAGGTAATCATAACTCTACTTAACTTTTCATCTTCTTACTGTACCAAAGTTTATGCCATGTAAAATCAATAAAACAAGCCAAAATATCTGAATAGCTGAAGCAAATACTAAGCACACCGGACTTTGTCTTTAAAGCATGAAAGAGGGGTTGCAATAAGATAATTCATAAAATCTGTAGCACAAAAACTAARTAAAGAGAAAAGTACTACAGATTGCCACAAGCCAGAATCACCTAATAGCATTAAAAGAGAAAGGAATTACCATTAGAGTCTATGAGATACTCTAAGCACCCCTCAAGGGCCTGTACATGCTTCACTTGCTTTATGCGAAGCCTTGCATCCCTTAGAGAACAATTTTGTTAATCAGTTTTCAAGGTCACAGCTGAATGCAAGGGGACAGGCTGTGCATCTGTAGAAGATACTTATTTCTGGAAAAGTCATAGTTCTATTTATGTGAAAATGATCTGCAGTTATGCAGTACATAAGTCCTAACCTGCAAACACGTATTCCCATTGACATCATAAAAAAAAAAATACCCAAACCCACAAAATTGTTCACAGAATCAAAGTCTAAAGGGTCAAGGTGAGAGAAAGTGCACCCACCACAGAGCGATGTGTGCCCACATGGCCAAGAAGGCCAAGGGCACCCTGACCTGAATAAGCAATAGTGTGGTCAGCAGGACCAGGGCAGTGATTCTTCCCCTGTACTCGGCACTGGTGAGGCTGCACCTTGAGTGCTGTGTCCAGTTCTGGGACCCTCAATTCAGGAAGGGTGTTAAGATGCTCAAATGTATCCAGAGAAGGGCAACAAGGCTGGTGAGAGATCTAGAACACAGATCCTATGAGGAATGGCTGAGGGAGCTGGGGTTGTTTAGCCTGGAGAAAAGGAGACTCAGGGGAGACCTTATCACTCTCTACARTTATCTAAAAGAAGGGTGTAGCCAGGTCAGGGTCAGTCTCTTCTCCCAGGCAACCAGTGACAGGACAAGAGGACACAGTCTTAAGCTGTGCCAGGGGCAGTTCAGGTTGGACATCAGGAGGAACTTCTCCACAGGAAGGGTGATTAGACATCAGAATGGGCTGCCCAGGGAGGTGGTGGAGTCGCCATCCCTGGAGGTGTTTAAGAAAAGCCTGGATGTGGCACTCAAGGCCATGGTCTGGTTGACAAGGTGGTCTTGGGTCATAGGTTGAACTCTATGATCTCAAAGGTCTTTTCCAGCCTAGTTGATTCTGTGATTCCCATTTGAATCTATGGGATAGGCAAGATGGGCTGAACAATGGTAGTAGATTTGGCTTTGTACTCCTCTTTCCCCCCTTATGTTGCCCAGTGCAGCTTCCTCTTCCTCTGAAGGAGGAGGTGGGAGAAAGAAGAGAGACTCGCACAGATGGCAGAGCAGGGAGCACACTGGTAACCAAAAGAGTGACAGAGGCATAAGGAGGTGATCAGCTCTTACAAACACAGTTCAACAGCTGTGTCAGTCACACCTGTGGCACCTGGTAAGGGCCACTTGATACAGTTGCATTATCAGGACCATTCTTTGCTAGCCATAGAGCCCAAGAATACCTAAGAGAAYGCTTACTTGAAACTTCCTCTACTCCTATGGACCATTACACCTGCCTTTTGGAGATGGTGAACAAATTAAAGCTCTTAATAAAAATCTTTTTGATTTACTATCTACTGCAGAATTTTGATTTGTTTAAAATGTGCTTTTTTAAATTACAATTACTCTAGAAGATACGGGCATAAAAATATGCTCCCCCAAAACAATAATTACTATTTTGCCCGAAATTATGGATATATTTGAAGGACAAGATAGAAAAAGAGCTATGTCTTGAAATCTCAGTGATGAAAGTCTTTAAAATGCTTTTTCTCTCTTCTTACTTTGGTATTTTACTTTAAACACAGATTAAATTACAAATGCATTGAACTGAGTAAATGACTTTCTGAAGCTGTTTTATCTTTATATAATCAGACTGAACCATATTGCAGCTTCACTCTCACCACATGCTTCCTGATCAGGACATGGTCTGACACCTTTTGAGGCATATATAGCAAAAGTGAATAAATATAACTTCTTTTGTGAAAAAATCCAATAAACGCCAGCAAGGTTAGAGAATTCATGGGGAGCAAAGGCATAGTCTTGCTCATGAGTATAGTCCAACATTGACCTCAGCATTGTCAACCCGTTTCCAAGTACAGCTTGGCCAGATTCATAGAGGTGACATCTCTGAGTGCAGTCAGCTTTCCTGTACTGTGCATATCAATGGGCTGGCCCTGGTTTTCTTGGCAGCTGTTTGGATGACACTGCCTTCAGTGGTTACTGAGAACATACCTTACGGGAAGTGGTGTGACTGTTCTCTTTGTTGCTTCAAACAAAACAAAAAGAAAGAGGAATTTATAAAATGCAAATGGCATTTGCATGCCAAAAGAGCAGTGTCTGGTTCCTACTTTCACCAGAAATATGGGCAGATTTGTCTCCTGTGCAAAGTGAAATAACTATAGTGTAGTTAGTGGTGGGGGAAAAAACATTTGTAAATGCAATGCACTTCAAATAACTGAAGATACCTCATAAAGAAGAAAGGAAGACAAAGAAAGAAACAAGTACATATACATAAGAATATATATATATGTATTAAACATAAATACATATAAAAATTAATCAAAGTTCCATTTTACTTGATAAACATGTAGGAGTACATACCCTTAAAGTGAAACAAAACCAAAATTGACTCAGAGGAGGGTTTCTTAAAAGTTTCCTGCTGTAGAAAAACTCTGAAATCTCTGCACAAACAAGCAACACTTATGCTAACTCATAGATTCAGTAGAATAGGAATAATTTTTCCTTATCTTGCTATCTAGCAATACACACTCTCTACTATTTTAATCACTATTCACTAATACTGAACTCTTTCAGTAGCATGTCCAACCACAGTCACAGTCAATCTTTAGAGATGAAGAGCAAGACATTTTCTCTGTAAGAAATCAGTGTAATTGGAGAAATATTAAAAAAAAAAAATCAAACCCTTTTGATGGACAAATGTACTTGTTTTCATCTTGCTTACTGTATTTCAGTGTATAGTGATAAGGAATTATTTTAACATAAACTAAAACAAACATGTCAAGTGAAAATATAACCCTTAGCATAGGAGTTTGTACCAATATAAAAATATGGTTTTATTGGTGTCATTTTTCTTGTAGTATTCTTACATTGATATGCCAGTGCAATATCACTACCATTTACAAACTTGTACTGGTAAAATTACTATTCCCTTACTTGTGTACATTTTCATCCATTTTCAAATGTCTGCACACAGCTCCCTTAACATGTCACAGACTTTGACTGAACTTGACTGATTTTGATTGATTTGCATTTGCATTGATTGAAGTGCATTTGCATTGATTGAAGTGCATTGCATTTAATTATTTATTTCTTGTCATTTTCAAACTACACTGCAAATCAGCATCTTTTTGCACCAAGTTCATAACAGTTATTTATAAACAATTTAACACAACCTTCTCTATTTTTCAAGTTCCACTATGGGATTGAATTTACTTTCTATACCCCTGCTTGATYCTGCCCTAAATTTTCCCTTTATAGGGAAAATTTGGTTGTGCTGATAACTTAGTTGATAAAGAACTTAGTCCATCACAGCACAATTTACGCTTAAATTTTTACTATAATTTATCATTATGAAACAATGATACTGTTATCACAATTATTTATTATTTCAAAATTGCTAGGTTTTAAAGTAAACATATATTTACGTTTACTAAATGAAGTTTTATACAAACACATTAATCTGGAGGAAGAAGGAATTTCTCTGAAAAAGATCTAAAAAAATTAGAACCCTACTGGTTTCTCTTAGTAAAGAGCAAAGTAAATAACAGATTATTTCTGAGACTGGCTTCAGAAACTGTCTTGTCTTCAGAGTCAACCTTTAACAACATCCAAAAAATGAGAGAGAAGAGAAGARAGCTATCAATCATCATGAGCTAAGTTAAAAAAACATTAGTTCTAATTATTAAATTCCATTAAAGTTCCATCAAGACTGTAATGCACCAAGAGCTTTGCACGCTCAGTGGTTTATAACTGTTGATAAAAAATGTGTGAAATATTTTCCTTATACTGATGTCAAACAGTACACTGCAATGACAATTTATTCTATACCATGGTTTAGATAGAAATAAAACAGTAAGTGCCCCTATTAATTGTATGTATACAAATGAACACATTGCTCGAACATATTCCTCAATTCCTCCCTTGTTTTCCCAGACAAAATTTTGTACCCATTTGCCCCTGAATGTGATACACATCAAAAACATGATTCTAGAATTTGAGAGTAGTACCTTGCCCCAGACATCAACTGAAAGCAGTGTGTAAACACTTGCCATCAAATTCCATACATGTGATTTTCCTAAAATGTTTATTTTAATTAGGCATTTTTGAAAACTGATAACAATTCCTATGAAGCTGTTTGACTGAGGAACCGAATGGCTCTCAAAGACATTACCTAGGACAACAGTCACTGGTTCCATATTAGATCACTAAGTGACTCTATGAAGTGTCAAGTAACATTTAATAAAGTTCCCTACACATTAAGACAGACAGGTTCTCTGTCTTCTGAAACCAAACACATGAAGGACTATTCATAAGTTACATCCTGGTACATTTGACCAATACCACTATTTTCAATTTTTGCTAAGTTCCTGCAAGTGAAATTATTCTGTTGTGTGCATATTTAGGTTTTTGCTGCTAGGCAGCTTCATTCTTTCTTGGACATTTTCACTCTTATTTCTCTGTGCTGTAAAAGCCAACCACATCTTTCAAAAACACTTTCCCTTCCTCATCCACTTTCCAACTCTTGCTAAATTACAATGATCAGAGTTTGACAATACTGCTATAGATGTCAATGATCTTGCAAAGATCTTTTATGACTCAAAAATAACCTAGAAAATATAAATTGCAATGGAAAAATATTACTTTTTTTCTCTATAGAGCCTTATAAATCTAAATATACAGAGTATTTCTATTTCTGTGTATCTAAAGCTACAGTTCAATTAATTCTATAAGATTTTAGCCAAGGCACAGCATTCGAAAAGAATTACTTAATTATCAGTGTAAATACTAACAAATTACTCCATATGACTTTGTCGGAAATAGATTAAAGAGATCCATTTCTTCCACGTTAAAAAATTGTCTTACAAAGTAATCTTCCAAAAATTAGCTTTAATGTATTTAACATTCATCATTTTTATATGCCCTTCATAGGAGCATTTAGGAATTTACTTGTTTGACTTCTGCTTCAATAACGATCTCCACACTGAGCATACTTTTCAATTCATTGAGTTGTCTTTAYCTTCTCAGTTTCTTTTGTTCTAGTGGAATGCACTTCTTTCTTAAATAAAAATTGATGATGATAAACTAAAAATTAATTTCTCAAAACTAAACTCAATCAAATAGATACTCCTTAGTAGCAATTAAAATAGTTTCTGTTCTACATATATTCTTTCTTGCTTTCTCTGACACTGAAAATAAAGAAGTAAACAAGGTGATTTTGACAAAACTGAAATTGGGAAAATTGAATTAAGATGTACACTCTCTCATACAAAGTTAGAAATGCCCATTATATAAACCCATCCGTAGCAAAAATAAAATTCAGTCATAATTGTTTCAAACACTCCTAGCAGTGGYGGTTTCAAAACCACTTATATATATATCCAAAGTCATCTATACCTATATGTACAAACATATATATAACTGTAAAAATCAGCAATGAGTCAAGACACTCTGTACCATGATTCCTCCATACCTTTGATAAGTTCTTTCAGTTAAGCAGAAAAATGAATTTTCTGCCTTTACTACTTCTGCTGATGTTCAGTTAATCAGGAGAGAGCAGTTCTGCCCCCAAGTAGCAGGAGAGTGGCTGTGAAGGGGTTATTGCTGGAAAAGTTGGCAATATCTAACACGTACACTCCTCATTTGATTCTGCGGACTGTCTCTCAGAGATGTGTTAGATTTCTGACACAGTAGAAATAGTACATAACTGTGGGTAAAATGGTAAGCAGAGCACATTCTTCACAAAATCAGCTTCTTAGAGAAATAAATTAATATGCATAAGTTTAAAACACATTACTTTTTTCATACATGCTATCAATCCATATGTGTACAGATATATTTTTGTATGTATATACACAACTGAAATACAATGCTTTGCCTGAATATATTTGAAAATAATTTTCAAACAAAGAGATGTTACTTCTTTACATTTAAATTCGTTTCCAGAGAATGTTTAAGTCTCCCATCTTCCATCAACGATTCATTTAATAACACATCAAATATTAGTTACTAAATGTCAATCCATTAAAAAATATTAAAGCAGTGACTTTTTTTATAGGACAGATTTCTCATTTTTGCACTTGAATTTGTAAAATTTTCTTCGTCTGTCACATATTCACATTCATTCTTTATTGCTGCCAATTTTAAAACTATGGTCAAAGAAAGTCAGAGACGATAGAAGGCAATGGCGCAACAGCCCTCAGCTTACTGAAGTGCAAGATTAGCCAAACCACCAGTGCTCAGCACAGAGCAACAGCTGAAGTTCCTCCACAAACCCTTCCCCCCATAATGCTTCAGTTGAGACCTGAAAGGAGCATCTCGCAATTTGTTCACCTTGTTTTTTCAGACCTCAGGTTTCTCCTGAAATGATGGGGCTTGCTAATTAGTATCACCCATGATGGTGCCTTTGAACTATAGATATTTCTCCAAAGACAACTGGATTGTGACCTCCAGTAACATTTCTCATAGGTCACTACACTGCTATCAGATGGTGATAATATTCTGCTATTACCAACCTTGCCTGAAGCAAAACTAACCAGAAATGAGAATTCTTTGTCTTCCATGTTAAGGAATTCAGTTTTAAAAGAAAGAAAAGGAAGTCCCTGTCACCTGAACCTGCAAACGTTTATGAGAGAAAAGGCAGACTGTGGGCTTGCAAGTTTCAAAAGTCTCTTCAAATAACATTTTAAAAGCATTTGCTACTCTGCTTTTCTTAGACATTGCAGATGAATTCTAATTTTAGCGTTTAAACTTACAGTACTTGAACAAAAATTACGTTCATTAGCTATCATTTTTCATTGATTGTTTATATGCAAATATTCATACTCAGCTTTCCTCAAGATATTTTGGAAGTGAAGTTCATGAAATCTTGGATATGGTATACTTGGACACCTGACACAATAAAACTACTGATTCATCCAAATACATTTAAACTTTTAAGTCTTTGTGTCTTGCAACATGCATAAAATACATAAGTGAAGAAATCTACAAAAACACTTCACTGTATTAATCATGCCATAGACTAGAATAGCAGAGAAGATACAACATGTAATATAGAGCCTATTGATAATGTTTTGCAATCTGCAGGCTTCAGGTGAAATGTCAAATGAAAAATGAAATTCATGACATTTATCGTATCCCATATGGATCAGGAGATGCACATTATTGAAATAAATGCAAATCAGAAATAAAATTCACTTGTGACTACCATAAAAACTCTCAGCCACGGCTGTTTCAAACACACATAGACATACCACATGCCATTATATTTATATTCACACACAAGTGGGCAAATGTAAAAAAACCAAGAAAATAAAATCAGCAGGTAGTCCATACATTCCCTTCCATTTGTCCTTACTGTCAAGTGTACACTAACATATATGCCAAGCAAAGGAATAAAATAGAAAAAAAAATCTGCACCATAAAAAAGGAAAAGTAGGCAAGCTTTATTCTCCCAGATCAAGAGAAATTCATGCTTTATGTTCAGCACAGGAGACGAGTGAGGTTGTATAAAATCCTTCTCACTTGTTCCCTGCTGGCAAAAGATAAGTACAATGTGACAGTGCAATAGCTTTGCCAATGCACTCTTCTCTTCCCAGATGTGTTGAAGCTGGAAGCTCTCRCTGAGATGCACTTGCAGTGCAGATCTTAACGGATTCAGGGGCAAAGCAGTAAGAACTGCACTGCTGTCCTGTCATTGCCATAGGCAGCTGTATACTAGTGGTTCCAATTCAAGAGAAAGGTTAAGGCAACTGAATTTCATGCACAAGGCACATCTTCCAGAAGCCCATGGTACAAGCCTTTGAGTCTGAAGTCCACAGTGTGCACCTTTGAGGAAATGAAGGTCACTTACTGGCATTATTAGATTTTGTTCACATTTCAAAATACCAACAGAAGTCTCAGCAAAATGTTTTCTCTGTAAGGTTTTGCTTGTATCAGAACTCAAATATTTCAGCTGTAACAAGAGTATTCTATAGGCTACCTTAGTGGGGAAAAGGAAAAAAAAAAGCTCTAAATCAATTAGTAACAGTTCCTAGTTTTATACTTGATTAATTTCTTACTTTAAATAAGTGATTCTTAAGAAATCTCATTAATTTAAGGAACATTAGGGAATAAAGCTGTAGACATTGTCCCTGATGGTCATAGTGCTTAGACAAAGTAGATTTAATTCTTAGCACAATCATTTCCCACTCCTCTTTGAACTATTGAAGGTATATAAAGACAACAGAATTTAACAGAGATTTGGACCAGAGACCACATTATCAACACAAGTCACAGAAAGGGAAAAAGTACTCCAAAAAAGATGAGCTAAATATAGATTTAATAACTTGCTTGATTACGATGGCCCAAGGGGTAAATTTAGGATCCTATGCCCCAGAAGCAAAGAGAAATAGCAATTATAAGTCTAGAATAAGGTGCTATTTACTCTTCTGAAAAACATCACATGGGTAATGTCGTTTAATGGACATGGTCTGCATTTTCATCTCAGAAAACAACACAAGATCCCTGGTAAAACTCTCTTCAAATAACAGCAAAATTTACCCGAATCAAATTTGTAGTACAGCTTCTTCACTTTGAAAGTGTTGACAATTCTCAAATAAATTGTAGGATATTCTGAGTTGGAAGCGACCCACCAGGATCATCAAGTCCAGCTTGTAAGTGAATGGCCTGTACAGGGATCAAAGATCAAACCTACAACCTTGGTGTTATTAGCATGAGGCTCTAACCAACTGAGCCAATCTCAGTGGCTCTTAGAAGCTGAATTTTGCGAACTGTCTCTTCAGCTGTAACATTTGATTCAAATAATGAACTAAAGATTCTGGAATTATTTGTAATGTAAAGGTTTTAAATACCATGGCTGACCTGCTACCTCACATATTTCTTGTCATAGTCACTGCTATGTTCTTCCTCCGATATTCTTTCCCACTTTTTTCCCATATATCTTTTACAGGAAGAAAGGGAGGTAAGGAAATTATTTCAGATGTCTCTAAACAATATTTTAAACTGAATTTGAGGAAATATTTCACTTCAAAGCAAAGCATCATTAATATGCACAATATGGTAGAACATGTAGGTCGATAAGGAACGTGGTACATCTATATTAACAATAATGTCATAAAGATCAAAACCCAAAATATGACATTATAAAAATCTAATCCCATAATAAACTTGGGGAGTTGGTCTTCTTTTGGCATATAAAATCCACATGTAAAAGTGACAACTGAAAATCATTCACATATGTATTTATTGAGAAGCAAATGATTCTATCCCTTACCAATTTGGGAATACTACCCCATAAAACCAAAACTCATCAATCTCAATCCTGACTCTACAACAGAGGAAATGAGCAAGAAGGACTGATAGGAGAATGTCACAAACTGCTGCTGGAGGGAAAAATTCTCTAAGTTGTACTTTTACTTCAGAAAAAAAAAATAGACTGAAAAAGATGGATAAGAGCTAGTGAGAATCTTAGGAGGCACAAAGTAATCCCACCAAAACTGATTAACACTTCCTAATAACATGCAGTCATTCATTCTTTATTGTCTGAAGGAGAAGAGAGCTGCCCACTGAATTTCCAACAGGAGTTACTGTGGTACATTCACTTTTCTTCCCCTCCAAGTACTGACCTTCTCCACTACCCTCCTGCCCATGGACTCTAATGTGATCACAGTCTGAATTGATTTGCCCAAAAGAATTATGACATCACAGCAACCCTTGAAGAATAACTAGCATATGCACTTCTATCACCGCTAGCAGAAGTTCTCACTTCCAACTCCAGTATCAGAAAGCCCAAATAGCAGAAAAACATATAAAAGATTCCGTTGTTTAAACAAAGCAAAATATTCCTTTGTTCAAGACTATGAAGCATGGATTTATTAGATTAAAAAAAAAAAAATCTGAGAACAGCAAATACTTCTCCTTCTGGAGAATTCTTTCTACCTATTAAGTGATAGTATGTCCTATATATCTTTTACACTTATCTGTATCTCCTGAAAGCTAAAAATAATGGTGCCTTTAGGAATTGTACCCTACCGAGTTCGTGAAAGATGACGTGAGGCATTTCTGTTCTACACATTTTATTTTTACACTGCTTAAAACTGCTGTTATTCCTGAGCCTGATTTATGTGTACCCTGGGGTACTCCTAACCCCTTTTGATGTTATTTCTACTGGAAACAGTTGACAAAAGCAGATCTTCCCTCGAGGATTGCACAGTTTTAGTATTTGTTTCAACTTTCAGCCATTTGCTCAACCTATTAAAGCTTCTCCAAAGACATAGAATAGCAACCCATCACCTTGAATGCTACTGAAAAAAAATAAATGCATAAGGGCTGCCAATTCACACTAACTCTGCTGTAGATAAGCAGAATACATTGGAAGGCATTACACTACATGGAATACTGCCTATGGATTTAGCATAGCCCTACAAGGGTATTTGGCTTTCAAGTATTTCACTCAGGTGGTCAGAGCTGCATGAAAATATTCATATCAAATATAAACCTAAGGCAAACTAAGTGTATCTAATGTAAACCTGAGAATAAAAACTGGCAATAAACTTTAACATTGCTTCCACTTTGGATTTTTTCTATATAGGAGAGTATACTACTGCTTTAAATAAGATTTTTATGAGCTTTGCTAACCTTGCTAAAACTATAGAAACGCTGTGCCAAGAATTGGAACTTAATTGTTCTGCCTGTGGTGGACTAACAGTCAATGATAAATGGATGGAAACAACTAGAGATACAGTGTATCTTGCTGCACACGAAAACATTTAAGAAACATGCAAATAGTACCTGGCTGTCATCTTTTCCTGTTTGGCTGGTTTGTTTTTTTTTTTTTTGTTTTTTTTTTTTTTAAGAAAAACATCAAGAAAGATGTACTTTGAAGAACAGACACAAATTTTTCATTTTACTACAGTGAAGCTAATACAAAGTAATAGCTAATGTACCAAATACAGTTAATCCTCTTTTTCACATGAATGCTACAAAATGATGAAGGTGGGTTTCACAAAATACTCTAAACTGTGGAGTGCCCTGAATGTTACTTTTGAACTGCATAAGAGTATTAGAAAGTAATTGCCAATACAATCACCTAAATGTTTAACTGAAGTAGAAAGATTACAACTATTTATATAATTTCTTGGAATTATATATAAATATTACAAGAATGCTAGGTTGGAGAAAGGAATTAGAAACTCAAAAAACTGCGTAGAGATTTTGCAAGTAGCCCAAGACTTACAATGACCTTTTTACAACTGATAAATGTTTTCATTGCATGATCTCTTGCTCTTCGTGATGGTCAAAGACCTACATTTAACCATCCTTACAACTGGTAAAAACAAAAGAAAAAGATAAATAATATCTTGCACAGCTTCAATTGGAAAATTATTTCATGAACCCAAAGATACATGTGAAATTCTATTTTAACAATTTTCAAGACTGGCCACACAAAAAATAAAACAGAGCAAAGTCTTCTTGGTATCTTGGGTTTTGGTATCACCAACAAATGTCTAATATTACACAAAAGTGCATAGTAGGCTTTTACGGCTTTAAAAAAATCTAACTTCTGAAAAACAATCAGCATTTAATGTATGGATACATTCTCAAAAATTTCGAGTTATCACAGATAATGTGTATCAACATTTTGTCATGATGAGATAGAAGAAATTTCTTACATTTTGCTTCCTCTAACTTTACCCAGAGAAGAGGATTCTAAACAAGTTTTTTTCCTTATTTTTATTGGTTTTGGTTTTTTTTTGGTTGGTCGTTTTGTTTTGTTTGTTTGAGAGGAGACATTAACAAGAACACAGTAAATTCTTAGCAACAACTTTTCCTGCAGTCTAGAAATAGAGTTCTTGAGAACCCTAGTGGACATGGGTCCTAGAGATAGGTACTGTTTGTCCCACAAAGCTCAGCTATTCAACAAGTTTAAGCCATTTGTTCTGCTTCATGGAGTTCAGTGAGCTCTTTTGATGCTTCCTGAGCCCTACACAGGAAATATTAGGATATGAGCAACCCTTTTTCATCTTACCACTAGGATAGAAAGTATACTTTCATTGCAGATCTACTTTCAACAATGAGCCTTGGTGTTTCAGCTACCTGATTAACCCGATGCACAATACTGTGCAGGACATCTGTCTGCTGTTGCTGTTTGGCTTGGGATCAGGGATCAGCTGTTGGCCCTCTTGTGTTTAGTAGTACAGACACACACTAGGGGTCTGCACTTCAGTAACCCAAATCTTTCATCTTGTCCAGTGAATTTTCAGAAGGGACAGAACTAGCCACTTTTGAGTAGTTGAGTCTGCACCCTTGCTGCAAAATGCTGATGTACCAATTTGACAGAGACTGATATTTGGTCTTCATTTAATCTGCACCTAGAAGCCAGTTCTCTAAATACACCAAAAAGGATGCTTCCAAAAATCAGCTCCTTCCAGAAGACATACCATATGAATCAGTACACAGTTCAAGTGTCCTTTCCAATTCCTCCCTGCTGACCAACAACTACCATTCCACAATCCTCATTACACTTTCATGTAAAATATCTACTAATCAGTAGATAAATGTGTTTCAGGTAATTATTCACTACAATGGTAGCTGTCTTTTTCGGGCAATTGGTTTTTAATCCATGCATTTGCAAGTAATGGATATTCTTGAATGTATGTGCCCAAATACCAAATGCAAAGATGGATTACAGTATTTAAAACTACAATAAATACAAACATGAGACCAGATGCATATAACTTTGATTTATAGAACCAACACCAAGAAGTTAATTTCTCCAGAAACAGTCTGTGCCCCTCAAAAGTCGAGCTCTTTTGCTGACTTTTGGAATACGTATTAGCAGAAGGTATCTACACATAGGCCACTATCTTGAGCACCTAAGGTTTTAGTTAGTGCTTAAGCAGTCAGATATCCACCTGCAACATTATCAAAGTATAAAAATATGACCTATAATCGTACCAGCAAAACAAATAACACACCTGAAAATATGGCCTATTTTTCACCACGCTATCAGGGGAAAAGAAAAAACTTTAGAAGGGAAAACAAACAGAGGAAAACAGGCTCTTTGGAAGTGATAAATACTGTGAAGCACTGAGACAGTGCACCTCTGACAATTTTTGTTGTACTTACCTAATATCTGTGCATGTTATACATGCGATACAACGCCTGTTTGTTGTAACGAGGTTCAAAGCCACAGATGTTTCACTGTCAGTGGTTGGGTGTGCTCCACATTTAAAGTAAAACTCCTGAAATATTGAAGGAGAGATAAAGAGAAGATTACATACCTGCTGCTGATGTCTTTCCTTTATCTTTGGGTAACTGACATTTGAGAGAACAGACAAATCACCACTGTCAACAGCAGAGGACAATCATTAGGAAAGGTTTACAAGGGATTCCTTGCAAAAATACCGTTCTAGGTGGGTATTTTGTTCAGTGGCTTTCCTAGCAAAGAAGACATCAGTGTGACACATTCTGTGATTTTCATTTTTTTTCTTACAGATGTTACCATTTTCTGAACTCTAAACCACAGAATTTTAGCTCTAAATTAGTAAAGTCTGACCTTGCTTTTGTGATGTTGGAAATCTTTAAGATACAATTTTACCATCATAATAAAGGGAAGCTCTTAGACTGCCTTCATTAGCATAATACTTTTCACACAACTGTGTGTTTTGTTCTCTTTTCCACGGCACCCCAGGGAAGGCCATATGAGGCACACTATTCTTTGATAAGCTTTTGTTACAAGAAATTGTTCTAAGTGTCCGAATCACTTTAAGCATATGTAAATAAAAGCAGTCTGAAGACATGTGCTCTGCAATAGGAGCCACAGATTTCATTTTGTAGTCTCTTTGCTGCTATGAGACCTTTATTTCAGTAACAAATCGTGGAGGTTTGTAATGAAAACACAGTAAAATGAAATGTGAATTGGAAGGTAAGGGTATAAAAACATTGGAAGAAAGGATAAGTAAGCATAAAAGAATGACAACTGTCAATGGCACCAAGATACTGAGATCACAGTTTATTCTCAAGACACCCAGACCCGGGGAAAAAAATCCTAAGAAAACAAGGAAAAAAACCCAAACAAATTGCAGCAAGAGAAAAGAAACACATAGACAATGAATAAATCAGCAGCATTTCCTAGTGACTCTCAAAGATGGAGAGATGAAGGAAAAAAAATTACAGTTACTATCAACTTTTCTAGGGTGAAAAAGCCACATCCAAACCTTAGCATTAGGAACAATCCAAAAGCCATGAAAAAGATATGCTAGGTGTTTGCTAACGTCACTCCAAGTTCCTAGCTAGACTATGTGGACACATATTCTAGCATTGGTTAATAACGAGTCAAAGAGAATGTGTGGATGAATGAGAATGAAAACAAATCCGTTCCGTTTAATACAAAATCCCTTTTCCCCTCTACAGCTTTGCACAGAGATTTACTGCAATACTGTACTAAAAGCAGTTCAGACAAACTGTTTTACTTTTGCAATGCCTACAGCCTTGAGGTACGGAGTTTTTTGTCTGCAAAACAGCTGTCATTTACTGTTTTGGTTTTTTTTCCTCAGTGATGATCATTAAGCTATATTGTGTATTTCTACCTAAGACAAAAACACTAATGTGGAATCTGGTAACTGGGATATGAGAAGTATTAATGCAACCTTCCTTCTAGTCCCTCCCCTTTCCCACAGAAATATGCAATAGTTTCAACAATATATTCATACCTTGCTACAAGTGAAGGACACGTCTGAAGCGTGTGTTAGTAGCAATTTAAGAGAACTATGTGGTAAGAGCACAGTTTAAAGGCAAGTCTACTTTTTAAAGTAATTGTTCACAAAAATTTTGAAGTAGTCATCTGTACATGTTTATATACACCTAAATCATGTTTCTATCCTGATTCATAACATCAGGAAGTAGTCCCAAGAAAAAAAAAATATGCTTAAAGTCATCCTTAAACAAGACTTCAGACTTTCGAAGTTTTTGGTCTTGTTCAAGACCCAGATACACGTGCAACTTTTAAATATCAGCTTAACTTGAAGCCTTTCAGCTTCAAGTGAGGCAATGGAACTACACATTCATCTCAAATACATGAAAACCTTACACAATCTGTAACTTCAATTTATTTTCAGCCTTTAAAAATGTATCCATTGATCTTTGTATTATTTGCTAATGGGTTTTGGAGCTTGGGTTTCTTTGCCCTTTAATTTGAGTTTACTTCTGTTTGAATTAAATGTTAAGAAGAATTTATTTCAGTGCAGAAGAAGATACATATTTCCTCTCTGCTGCGTACAGCTAAAACCATATTGACAACTCACAATTCCAGAACAGGTAAGCTATGGGTAAGGAAACATACAAAATAAAAACAATTTTTGATAAAAGTACATACCCACTAAATTAAAACCTTATTTGGGTCACAAACAAAAAGAGTAATAAAGGTATTAAGCTCTAAACCACTTGAAACAGGTTTAGACTTTTTTTTTTTCCCCTAAAGAGCATCTGTTTGGTGATTTTAATTGCTTTTGATAATACCTCACGATGGTTCTTGTCATKAAAGATACCTAATGAAGAAGGTAAATAAAGCTATGCAATTCTTATTCCATGGAAAGACAGACATCCAGGGAAAAATAATCAAGAGTCTTGTGCTACAGTCCCAAAATACTTCTACTATATCGTTACGAAAATAACTTCTCTATATTTCTGTTTATCGGCCCAAACACTGCTTTAAGAAAACTCTATTAATTAAATTTACGATGTGCTTCAGTGTTGCTGAATGGAGAACATTATGGAATGTGAAAATTGTTTAAAATAACAAAAGAAAATCTTGCCACTCTCCAAAGCTATTCATTGAAAGACTCCCTGCTTGACTAAACTGCAATTAAAGAAATAGTAAATCTTAATATTAAATACAAACATAACAGAGGGTTCATTTTTTCAGAAGAAATCCTGAAGATTAAAGAATAAAACAGTTATTCATAACAAATATGTCCAGAAAAGCAGTATACCCTTTCAAAATCAAAAGGTATCAACCCATACAAAGCACAGTTCTACAAAATCAATGCAATAGTCTACATCTGGAGGTGAGACCTCAGTGATGTGATGGGGCTTCAGAAACACAGAGAGATGGGAAACTGAAAACACAATATGCTGCTGAATGCCTGCGAGTTCTGCGGTAGTGTGTACTTCATTTCCACTTTTTTTTTTCCTGTAGCAATACACATTCCAATATTTTAAAGGCTTTTACAAGTCATGAACCAAATTAAGTTTCCAGTTGCATATAAAAGTTTATGTTGCCTGGTTTTACACATTGCATAAATACACAATCTTCGAGTATTTATTAGTTACATCTACCAGATCTCCCAGAGATTTAACATACTTTTTATGCCAGGGCATATACCTATGAAGTTACCACAACTGATAACCCATCAGCACAAGTTGCTTCTCAATTGCTTCCAGCAAGGAAATTACTGAAAGCGAAATATAAGAGGGAAGAGTCTAGCTCTTCTCACTCTCCAGCCTTGCATCTCCAGACATGTAAATGTAGCTATTCTTTTATTTAGTCTTTCACTCAGTGTATGATAGCCTAAGGAGGGAAAATTTGCTGGATTTTTTAATCCAAATCATTTATGTTTCAAGGCTAATCTCCAGGCAGGTGTAGAGCTATAGGAGCCAGCCAATTTAGGACTAACACTCTAATTTAGCCTCAAACTGTACAATTCATACAAGCAGTTGTTACTTTTTAAGGTTGATATCAAAATATCTCTTAACTTATGCTATATAAGACAGTACTTTAACAGTGTTAACTTTATTAAAAAAAAAAAAAACAACCCAAACTTTAGAGAATAACACAGATCGAATGAGCAAAAATTCATGCAGCTTAAATCACTATCTGACCACTTCTAAAATATTTTGAAATAGAAGACATCACATTATTCCTCCTTTCTGCATGTACCTTTAGGTACAAAAAACTTTCTGATGATTRTAAGTACTGCTGTTCAGCAATGAGTAAGGATATCAAGAAAATACTGCAAAAGCCAAGACAAAATTTAGTGCTTTTCTTAGTTCTAAAAGTGAGTAGTTTTATGGTCACCTTCTACTGCAGTGAATACCTTTAGATCATTTTCTCGCCTAAAGGCATAGGTCCCATGAAATTGTGAACATTCTATTTAACACTATAAATGTCTTCCTTTTGGCAGTGTATCTGATAGATTGTTATTCAGAGAAGGGAGCAAGCATCACTCTTACATACTCTGTCATATTCTTCACTCTTGTTATCGCTTTTGTGTCACACAACATCATAAAAAGTGCACGAGGGAAGAAAAGGTTCAAAGATACATGGTCAATGCTAGCTACTTTTTATGAAATTCAAGAAGAAAATGCTCAAATTTATCAAAAAACCCCAATCTTCTTTGATATTTTACTGAATGTGTAGCTCTGTAAACTCTGTCTTTTCAAACAAAACAGGGGTGTACATACCCCTAACTGCTGATGATAACTGAACTGTCTTCTATATGGTCAAGTAATCAACATAAGTAAGACCATACACAAAATCATACACAAACCATTGGGGGAAGGCAGTCCAAAGAAGGCCTAGAAGAAACTTTACCCTTTTGACACATGTTCTCAAGTCCAGTTTAGTACACTGTCAGAAAAAACCCACTACTCTTTGCTAAGTACCACCAAGATAGCCTGCACCTTGGCTGATGTACAATGTATACACATAAAAATATAGGTTCCTACCCTTGCTTCTCATTCTATGCTGTGTAAGTTAGATAAAGTAAGGAAGAYCAGCCATATTTCTTATCCCTATTTCTTAATAAGCTACAAAAGAAGGTGAGAGCTTTATGGTATTTTTCCCCTTAATTGCCCTCACATGTTTATTTAGGACAGAYAGGCAAAGCCATTTATGAATATTTTTTTATAGCCATTGAAAGCATAGTTTTAATTTTTCAAATTACCAGTAAACTTAAATCTTACTTCAACTATATCATCATAATTATCCCCACGAAAGAGAGAAAACTTTAATGCTATTGTGACACACCCCTGTGATAACGCTTCATTTGCTTTTGAAACGGAACAATTTAGTAGATATTCAGTGGATCTGGGGACAGACTGAAAGAAACCCACCTCAGAACAGCTGGGGAATCAAATATTTCTTCTGGGCTGTTCCGGGAAAGACTAGGCTTAACTCTGGACAGAGACATTTACAGGTTCCCACATCCCAGAACTGTGGCTTTCCAGGCCATAGAAATATTCCAGCGATGAAAAAAAAACAAACCTAAAACATCACTGTTCACATGTGGATCAGGCACTGCTTTTAAAGCTAAATAAGGAAAAAGCATTAGAAAAGCTCTTTGAATTACACTGGCTAACTAGCATGAGGAAGGTTGTACAGCCAAAGAACAATTCCTAAAGATTTAAATCCTAAATAATTTTGTGATAGACTCATGAATGCATTACATACACAAGACTGCTCCAGTTTCTTCTGTAAACCCACAGTATTTTGGCTAGCTCTGGTTACTGGAACATATCTTGCTCAAAATAGTGGCAGTTCTCCCATGCACTTCACCAGATAGTACTAAGAACCTCAAATCAGGTACTGAACATGATAAGCATCACCTAAAATAATTTATTTGGTCAATGCTACTCTGCATGGTTTGGCTTTACTAAGCAAACTCTGAGACCTAAACAGCTATAAAGATCAAAGGGGGAAAATTATTACCCAAAAGTCGAATTTTTGCAATAGAGTTGGGTTTATGGTAAAAAAAAAAATGCATAAGTAAAACAAAAGCATTCCTATAGCTACCCACATTTCAGACAAGCAAATTCTTCTGTCTCCTTTGTTTGGAATTCATCTGGAATTGTTAGTGCAGTACCTGTAGATGAGAAGCTAAACTTAGGCTCTGCTCCTGTCATGAGCACTATTTTCTTTTAAGATGCTCTCAATTCAAGAATATATTTCTCCTACTTGAGATTCCAATCAAAAATCAAAACTCTTCTCTGTGGATTTCTTGTGATTCTTAAACTTGTTGCTTGATCATGATATCAATGATGTAAACACTATTCCAGAGGGCAGCTGACTTCCCTAAACTGAAAAATGCAGCTTCTCCTGGCACAGCTAAGTGGATCCTCTCCTAGGCAGATAACAGATAAATACAGTTCTCATGGACTGCCTCACTGGTTAGGGACAAACAAACAGTTAACTCACTCTGAGGGAAAGGATTTGTGCAAGGCATTAAATCAGCATTCAAGTTGCACCAAGTCTGTTTCAATGCTAGAGAAATACATGAATTGATCACTACAAACAGTATAACAATGCACGTGATTCATTGTTAATTCTCGATTAAGATTTAGCAGAACAATATTTAAGGTTATCATCTGACAGTGGATTTGAAGTTCCTTAGCATAGCTGTTAGGAATACTCTGATGCAAATACTAAATACATTGCTCACTTTAATCATTCACATGCCAATACTAATGCAAATCTCTAAAAAGCATAATCACTACACTCAGACAACATTTCTTTGCCATAAAAAAAACCTTACAGTAATTTTTCCTCTTTGAAAGAGAAGATCCTGTGAAAAACTCAACACCTGATCTCAGACCTACACATTCAGAATAGAATCAGAATTATCAGCAAGAATGAAAAGACAAGCATGCCATCAATAACAGCATACTTTATTTACATTTCTACACAAATTTCCCCAGCCCTTCCACTTTGAAATTCACAGAACCCCTGCTGTTGAACATGCCAGAGATGGCAGTTCACGGACACTACCAAAAGGGTGAACTTTAAAAGAAATGTCTTTATGGGATGCAAGGAGAAAAACTGATATTCCAAGAGAGATCAAATGTTTATATAATAAACCTTGCTAATATACTGCTGATAACTCAGCTGACCTCAAAGATAAGTTGAAGCATCTTCTGATGCAAAGAAAGACAATAAAATGCTAATATATTAAATTTAAATGTCTGTAATTTAACTAACTTATTTAATTTGGCAAGAGAAAAAAGCAGCACAAAAATGTAGAAGAAATATGAGCACCTCTCTAAAATCTGCTTTCTGACTGAACCCCCTTGCCCTTCTCAAAATGCCTCTGGCTAAGAAGATCTGTTATTCATAATGAAAACTCTTCAGGATGAGTATCTTTTGTCAACTCTTCACTCAGGCTTGGTCTTGGTGAATATATCAACTTTGACTTGTGTGAAGGATGCAGGATGGAAGGAATGAACTTTTAAAATTATTATTACATTTTTGAGACAAGTAGCATTCAGCGGCAGAAATGCTATACTTCCACATTTTTTCAAACTCTCTTTTCAACAATAACCCTTGCAATCTAAATGTGTTCAAGTGACTAAAAGACACATATTTCAGAAAAAGAAGTGTCAATATACCTCTTTATAATATCTCCTTTTAATTCTCGGATGACTTTCATTATGTTCATGTAAGAAAAATATTAAAAATATACAGTTCTAAAAATATATTGTTCCACTTCTTTCTCTCAGAATTAAACATATTCACCATGCATTTTGTTCAGCTGAGAATATCAAAAACAATTTGTTGCATAGTAATTATTTGAACAGATAGCCTTTGACATGGAAAGTATTTTGAGTGCAGCAGGATTATGGGACAGGAAATGTACATGCTATTCACAAATCTTTACAAGACCCAGTGTTTTAGTCCCGACCAAGCCCTTAGTATTTTAGTCCTTAAAAGCCAAGGTTTAAGCCTATGAAAATATATCTAAAAACTCATCATAAATTATTTTCATGAGACATTTCCAAGGCATAGAAAATAGTATTAGACTCTATTGTCATCATACCCAGATCCCACTTTTATCCACATTATTAAAAAAAAAAAGAACAAAAGTCAAGCTAACAATTTTTTCTTTATGTGTTTATTCCCCTTGCCAAGGAAAAACATTTCTGACTTTCATTTTGCAGAATTCACTGGAAGAACACATATTGTTAGAAAATTCATAACAGGAGAGCTATAGTAACATTCAGTTTTATTTAGACATCTAATGTGATATAACCAAGATTATTGATGATTGAAAAGAAAGCTTGCATATCTATTATCTGCACTAAAAAAAAACTCAAATAAACCAGTTATTACTCTTCAGTTATTGATTTGTACTATAATCTAAACAGAGTAGAGGGATATATTTAAGATTCAAATAACTGGCATGAAGGGTTATTAACTATATTAAGTTTATAATGACATCTGGCCTTTGAATATCACTTGAAACTATAGTTTTGTAGGACTTTTCTGTATAAGGAAAGCAACAAGAAACGTAGCACCTAACATACAATTTTCTGTTCCCGTCTACTAGAAATGACACAGTGGAAAAATAGAACACAAGTGCCTTGGGAATCCCTTAGCTGCTGCTGCCCACACAATACTACTTCAACCACGCAGGAAAGTACTCTGTGTGAAAGTGACTTTTCACATTTTTAACAGCAACATTTCTCATTTGCTTTGCTTATCTAAAGGCAATCACAAACAACATACTTCATTTCTCTGCAAGTAGTGACTCGAGCTCAAACAATCTTAATTCTGCTATAATTCCTTTGAGGAGCAATATTTGCATGCCACAAACACGGAACAGTCATCATGATCTAGTTCTTCTATCACCCATTTTTTCAAAGTATAGACAAAGAAATGGAGGCTGTAGGGCATCGTGTCTCCTTATGAAATGGATCTTTGCCTGGAATATTACTTTGTAGTGGAATCAAAGGCCCTATGGACATTTAGCCAATCCCCAGAACTGCATAACTAACAGATCACAGGTACTGTAATGCCTGTGGCATGTAAAAATACACTAAGATAGTTTAAATAAATAAAACTTTTCAATCAGAACAGCTATGTTTTCATAGAAAATAACTTGAACGCTTTACACATTCTTTTCYCTGAAAGAATGCAAACTCTTCCCTTACCTTCTCTGCTCCTAACCTTTTTCATCCTTACATCTATCCAATGCAATCTCTGATCAGCACTACTTCTGGGCTGAACCAAGACTGCAGGTGTCAGGATGATCAAATCACCTAGCCCAGTCTCCAGAGCATAACCCAAATTTTTCTGTTGAATTTGTTCACCAGCATGTATGAAACAGATTATTTTGGAAAAATTCCTTTGAATTACTTGAGCTACAGAAAAAGTCTCAGTTTCAGAGTAGCTACTTACAATGTACTATAATCATCGTGTCCTGAACACTACTGCTGATTTCTAGGACTTAAACTTTCCCATCAGCCTCTTTTAAAGTAGAATCCAACTGTCTAAATTTGTTATCAAGTGTTTCCTGTAGAGAATAAACCCTTTACTTTGAGCTTAATTTCCTCTGGCAATCAGATTTGAATTTTTATGTGAACAAAAGCCATGAAAACGGCTCAAGGAGGGAAGAAACTAGAATACTACATGATAGCAGGTCCTCAGGCTGTGCTTCTTATGGCACAAAAAGTTGCTTGCAATTACAGGTTTGAGTGATTTGTTTGTCTTCGAACCATGTTAGCAAGCACTTAGGGTAAAGACAGTGATCAAAAATTCAAAATAACTACAGAAAAAAACCTAAAATGTACAAGAAATGGGACTCCTATACTTGAGCTATAAATATTGCACAGGTGACATTAGAGTGTAAGGTCTCTCAAAGAATCTTAACTTGAGCTTCAGAGAAAAGCCTGCAGAGTTAACAAATCACAACACCTAAGTAAACTACATGATTTCTTTAACTGACTTGCTTTTTCTTGAATATTCTATATGACAGGAGCAATTCCATACTCTAGTCTGTTAATACTGATCCGTTTCTCCAATATATGCAGTAGATTTCAATCAATCTGATCCTATCCCAACTGAAAAAATTAAGTTTTGCCCATCCCTCCCTTGATATTGAAGGAACTGGGCAGGTTCAAAGCTTAGAGAAAAAGTATTTTTAACCCAATAGCCATTTAAAAAAATGACTGTTATTTTTGGGTTTAGGTTTTCAGCCTTTAACTAATATCACCTGTGTCCTAGAGCCTCACATCCATCCATTAACCATATAGATGATCTACAAGTCTGTAACATAGCTGAAAGACAGTACTAAGACACCTTTCATTTAGCACTATGGCTGCCTCAGGGGGGAGCATCAGTATTTATGTGGTGACACTGGGCAGACAGAATTAGGCTGTAATACTACAGGAGTGGCTCTTTGCTCCATCTCTGTGTCTTCAGCTTTGAAAAATTGGATGGTTTGCTCTGTCATCTTTCCAACGCCTGCCATAGATCAGGATATGAACGAGAACAAACCAGCCAAGACTGCCCAGTTACGATGGAAACAGTGAGAGGAGGAAAGGGAGGAAATGACAGAAATGTTATTCTCTCCCTCTGTACAAGGTATGCTTGCCTTCTTGGAAGATTAAAAAATGCTTGGCACCTCCTGATTATTCTTTGAATAGACAATGGGGTTTTTTTTAGTTCTATTTGCCACCCTGCAGCTCGTTGCTTTTCTTTTGAAGCATGTTCTTTGTCATGACAATACATTGTTAGCACACCTACAGCTATGCTATTCCTAAGTGTTAATAGAGTTCTACTGAGTTATTGGGGTTTATGCTCCTAATATTCTCCTTTCTACAAAAATGCTAGGTCTTGTGTCCCACCAACAGAGGTAACATCTAGCACACATAGAACAAAACATATTAAACTCCAATATTTGAGAAAATTTGGCAAAGTTTTTCCAGTAATTATTTTTTCAGGTTTGTCCAATTGCCAGAGTTGATGAGGTTCGGAGTAATTTTAGTAAATTTAGACTTTTTTCCTTTCCCCTGGATTCCTGATTTAAATATTTTCTTCCACGTGGACTGAGTAGACAGATGGAATATTTGTTCTGTAGCACACAAACTGAGACTGAGATTTTCTTAAAACAAAATGCAACCAAAATATCCTGCATGACAGCCAAAACATATGATATGCAGAAAAAGGAACAATGATGTTAAATATAATCACATGAATACACTAATGTTAACAGTTGATTCATATTGCCATCATCCAAGAAGGGGAGAGGACTACACATATGTTTACTTAATTGTATTGGTTTCAGCTAAGTAAAATCTGTATATAACTCCTTACACAAGGAACATTACAACTACTTTCTCCACTTCTGTGCAATGAGATAAAGAGGTTTTATTAGTGAGATAAGTATTTCGGACAGTGTTTTAAATAGCAAAATTTGAACTATAACACCTAGTAGAAACACCTCACAAACCTGTTAAAGCTTTCAATATATAATTGCATGATTTGTTACTTCAAACTTATGAAATACAAATACATGTGCAGTGTTTTACCTGACTCACACATTAAAAAACCCAAACATACACAGCATTGCTATGGAATTGAATATACCACTATCAAATAAAATGGCACTATAGACTAAACTCTTGCAAAAGCTTTCCCTGGCAGTTCCTACAGGTTACTAGATGCTTTTGAAAGTTACACAGGGCTGCAGGAAAGGAAGTGGGTGGAAGGGACAAACAAAAAAACACAAAAAAACCCACCAAAAAACACTCTTTGGCTAATCTCGTACTGCAAAATCCCTAATGCAGCAAATTGACTGTTTTCTGCATTTAGTTTTATGCTGTCTGATGTCCTTTTTTCAAATATATTTTCTATATGTAATATATACAAATGAGCTAGATAAATGTATATGCAAGATGAGCTAGAAAACATAAGTCACAGTGGGAAATTCATTAGCTTCTCTATAATCGTGTTGGGAAAAAAATAAATCTATGTTTGCATTCTCTTACCTATAGTTCATAGCATAAGAAATCTGAAAAATGCAGTAAATAAGTTAAACAAGCATTTAACACAACAAACACATTTCATGTACATACTAGTACATGTATGCTATTCTTCTAATTCTATTTCCAGTGTAGAAGAAGCCAACATTTCTCAGTAGATGACAGCACAGTGTCGGATTTGAAAAGGTATTTTGTATTATTAAAGCCAGAAAGATGTGGACATTCTTCCTTTAAGACAATTTAACGCATAGATATATTATCTAGTGTAGATGGCTGTTTGCATAACTTCAGTATAATGCTGATGGTCCCTTGATAGACTGTTTTCACTAATGTGACTTAATTTGCTTTTTCTAACAAACCTGTGTCTATTTACATTGTCTTCACTGTAAAAACAAGCAGAAAATAAAATTCTGTGTTTTTTCCTAAATTAAAAAATCCTGAAGAGAATAAAGCTACATCTACACTAGCAAACAGTTTGTTGTTAAAGACTATCCAAGAGCATTTCAGGGTGACTGAACACAGTCATCCATATAGTTGCAGGATTAGCAAGGTCCCTGATATGTTTTAGGCAGTGCCAACTAGCACCTTGACAGGCAGAGCTGAGGAGCAGGCACACCCAGGCACGGTCCATGGCTTGCATCCCTGTTTTGGGACTGAGAAAACTCACTAGCTAGAGACAAGCTATGGCCTTCAGGCATGAGGAATTTTACCAGCAACATTTGACCTTGTGGCCCTCCTAGGAACACTAAATGGGGCATAGTTTGCATATCTCTCCACTTCTGGAAACACATTATCTTCCTAACTGCAGCTAATTCCCAGTCCAATTTCCTCTAGTCTTCTGACCAGCCAGGCAACTGATGGCAGGACTCTTTTACCCTTCTCCATTGCAAAACACTTTCTGCTCCACAATTTTTCTAAGTAGGTTCCTACCTGTAGAAATAGCAAGTAAATTCACACTTAGTGAAAAGCATTTATTTAAATAGAAATTC